>CM066033.1:955181171-955781171 GCA_033557465.1 Ichthyophis bannanicus | reverse complement strand
TTCCTGCCTTCTCCACAGCCTCTCTTCAGTTTTCGTTTTTCCGCGGAGCCGGCAGGACGTCCTCCTGTCACCGCAGAAACTTTTCTTGTTAATTTCTTTAATTACTTTAGTTTTTTGTTTTCTTGTGGTCGCGGCTGTATTTCCCGCTGCCACCGGTATCGCCGGTGGATTTTTGACTAAATTCTGAGAAACCTTTTCTTCAGTTTTTGCCTTAACTTGTTGGGCCTACCAGGCCTCTTCATTATGGAGCCTTCTTTTCCTAAGAAGTGCATTCGATGTAGAAACACCTGTTTCTTTTTAGACACCAATAGTTGGTGTCTCAACTGTGTGGGTCCTGACCCTTTTTCCCCTGACTTGTCAGGAGATAATTTTGTGAGGAAACCTTCAGTTTTTAGAGTTTCCCTCGATACCGTTTTTTCCTCAGCAGTGAGGGTACCCGGTTTCTCTACTTCACAGGATCAGGTAACCCACAAACAGTCTGTTAAGACTAGTCAATGCTTGAGTGGTATGTCCCATGCCCAGCATGGTGACGGCTCCGGTCTTACCCTCAAGAATCCATTGGCATTACCCCTGCGGGAGTCTTCGGGCTCCAAAGCGTTAAAGGGGTTTCAGGTTGTTCCTGGGGCTCACCCCTCACAGAACATACCTGAGCCATGCGCGGGGGTGGTATCCGCTTCGAGCGGTACCGAGCCTCCGGCATCGGCACCGGTGTCGAGTGTTCCACTCTTCACCAGGGATCGTCATCGGGCATCCTCGGTACCTTCGGGACCGATCGATACGCACCGCATTGATGTCTCTCAATCTCAGCCATGCTCCGGGACGGTACCGGCATCGATCAGTTCCGATACCCTGGCATCGGCATCGAGGTGGACCGCCTTACCCTTGGCAAGGGGGGGTTATCGGGTATCCTCAGTACCGTCGGTACCGATAGATGTAACCCAGGCTGCCTTAGTGGTATCGGCATCGCCGATGCCGCCACCAGCGTCGGAACCCTCGCGACATGCATCGATAGTCTCGCTTTCTTCGATGCCGAGTCTTGAATCGATATCTAGTCTCGAGGACTGGGTACCGACGCGTCCCGGAACCGACTCCTGTCGTTTCCAGATGGGCAGTTCCGAAGATCCTAGCCATAACTCTCATGATCTCGGTACCACTGCAGCAGTCCCCGATGGCAACTTCAACTGCTAATCCTCTATCAGTATCGATGTCTATGCCTGTTCTTGCACCGATGCCTAGTTTGGAACCGATACCTGGCATTGATGCAGTACTCACTGCCTCTAAGTTAACATGCCAGTATCCCTGTCCATCTACTAGGTCTCTTTCTTTAGCCTTACCAGGGATAGCTCCCATAGGAGATCAGTCTTTTCAGGCTTTTCTCCGGGATATGGCAACCTTTCTTAATATATCTATCCCTGGTTGTGATGCTACTCATGGCTCACCGGCACAAATGGAAAATATGATGCTTCCTTTACATCCTGCTCTGCAGGATCTCCTTCTGAGGCTCTGGAAATCGCCCTTACGACTTCCTCTAGTTTCTACAGCCATTGAGGTTCGGTACCGGGTGCCACCCTCTCCAGGGTTTCAAAAGCCTCAGCTTTCTCATCGTTCCGTTGTAGTGGAATCAGCACTGAGGAAAGTTAAGAGCAAGAAGAAGCATTCTTCTTATCCGCCAGGTCGTTCTTCAAGAACACTCGATGCTTTTGGTCGTCAGGCCTTCCAAACCTCTATGCTGGCCTCCAGAATTCTTTCATATATTTTTCACATGAGTCTAACACTCCAGGAAGTCACAGAGCAATTGTCTCTTTTGACCCCTTTTTTACCAGAGCCCAAGGCTACTGATTATTCCTTGCTCATCAATCACAGCCGGAATATATCCTGGTTCCTGTCTCGTGCTTCTATAGACTCTTTTGAGTCCGTTAGCAGATCCTCTGCTATTGCTATTGCAGCACGTCGCAGAGCCTGGCTTGAAGCTTCAGACTTGAGCAGATGGGCACAAACTATACTGGCTCATTCTCCTTGTACAGGAGAAGGTCTTTTCAATAAGGAGGCTTTACGTCAGGTTGCTCAATGCTCCACTGACTCTCCTTCCACTAAAGACCATTCTAAGCCACCTCCTTCTTCAAGGGGTAGGAAATGTCCTACCAAACCTTCTTTCCCTAAGAAAAGAAAGTTTCATTCATCTCCTGCCCATCTTTCGGCTGTACCTAAACAAGGGATGCCTCAGCCTGGTCTGAAGTCCTCCACCTCTGGCCAGTCTCAGCATTCCCAGCAACCATAAGGGCCGGGAATTGTAACCTACAGTTCACTTCTACCCATTAGAAGTTTATTCGCTGTGCTTTTCTTTTTCAGTGTACTAACCTGTCGAAAATCTTTTGTTCAGGGACTACAGACTCTCCAGAAGAGCAGTTGCAACTATCCCCTGATAGTTCTGTCCCAACTGAACATTTTTTCCTTCAGTTGACTTACCCTATGGGTATGTCACCCTCAAATTACTACCCTCTCAATCGGGTTTTTTTCCCTGACTGACGAGTACCATACTGAAAAGCTTCTCTAGCAAGCTCGTTCCTCAGACAAGGGGAAGGGATATCTCCTCTCTTACTGTCTGTTTTTCTTTATTGGGCACAGGACAATCTCTCTGCTGTTTCCGTCATCAGCTGTGCCTGCAGGAGTTACAGTGATAGTATTACTGGTAATTTTTCCAAGTTCCAGTCCGTTGTTCAAAATTTTCTGTAGCCTCAGTAGTGATTCCAAGCTATTCGTCATCTATCTTGGATCCTCCTACTCGTTCAGGCTTTCTCACATTATTCTAACCATCTCCTCTCCTAGGATATGGCAACACACCTGACTTCAGTCAGTTTGTCTCATATCTCTCCTGCACAATGCTCTCTGCAGTCTTCAGAGAAGCTTTCTACTATGAGGGCCTTGCTATAGAGCATTGACCTTGTCTCTGAAGTTTCTCTATTAATAGGGAAAAGCTTATAAACCCTTCCTATGCCTGTGAGGGTTCTCCACACCCTCTAGCCTGGGGTGTTAACACGAGATATCTGTTCTTCTGCGTGAAAATCCAAGGCTGATGTTTACGCATGCTACCTCTGGGTCCCTCCATAGGTCCCTCTGGTATCTTTTCTGCGTTTCTCCACATCTACCATGTCAGTGTTCTGTGGAACTCCTGCCTTGTTCCTTACAGATTCATATGTTCATCTGTTCTCACGCGAACATCACGGTTATCTGGTTAGATTGCCTTTCCTGCATCCCTCAATCCACGAAAATAGATTCTCTATACATATCCCAAGTGGGTTCACCCTCTTGTAGAATGCAGAATCTTTTTCTTTTATATTCCCCATGTACAATTATGGGGCTGGGTGGTAGACAGGTATCTTCAACCTGTTGTTTGGTATGTAGCATCTCCATATATGTCTACATACCTGTATCTTTACTCTAGTGGTGCTAAACCATGCCCCACAACTTTACATATATTTAGGTATATCATATCTATATATATATATATATTTGATATATTTCACCACCCATATCCTAATATACACATTTGGACATATGTGTGTATATATATATATATATATATATATTCCTATATATATATGTGTTTGATGGGGGGCTTCTTAAGGGTTGGTCTGTCTTACACACTATCACCCTTACTGTCTATACTACATGTTTTACCTCCTAGAGGTTTTAGACAGTCTGTCGCCCTACGTCCCATACCATATTACGATGCAGAAACTGTTAGGCACCAATAACCACTTTGGTGCTAACATCTTCCATTTTTTCTTTAACTCCTTGAAGCATCAAGCTTCAATATTTTTTCCTATCTCTCGCCAGCTAGGAAAAACAGTGTACATCTTTATCTTTGAGTACACAACTGTTGTCCGTGGGAATAGGGGTTTTTCCAGTCCCCCTCTTCCCGCCAGGACTGGGCTAGTTCTCCAACACCGTCGGTCTTCTTCCTTTAGTCCTCAGTGTTAATGACCTTATGCCTAAAGGAGTTTTCAGCTTTTCCCATAAAGCTTTCCATTGAAGACCTGACGTCTAATCCTACCCAGTTGACACCTGGATCATCTACTACCTTCAGGTCTGGACCTTCATCCTCACTACTGAGAGGTCACCTTGAAGATTCCGCCACTGCTTATCCAGTAGACTCCATCATGCTTTCTACTTCCTACAATACAGTAGGTAAGCTGCATATTTTAAGTGTACATTAAATGTGTTAATGCTACTCATCATATCTACCAAGGACTCCTGTAGTCTGTAGAACACCTAGTCCTTGGCTATGCTGTTTCTTTCCTCACAGCTCCTTTATTGTCAACTCCTACCCTCCATCCCACATTGGATGCCGGGGATTCCTGGAGACAAAATGCACCCCTGATCCGGGCACTTGCATTTTTATGGGATCTCCCCCTGGCATCTCCAGCTAGGGAGTCCCCATATGTGAAGACTCATTCCTGCTTGTTCCTGGAGATAGCACAGTTACTTACCTGTAACAGGTGATCTCTGGGAACAGCAGGAATTAGTCTTCACAACCCTCCCACCTCCCCTAGGAGTTGCATCTTTTTTATCTTCTTCCTTTTCTCTCCTCGCCTTTGTCTCAGCTCTAAAACTCAACTGAAGAGAGGCTGTGGAGAAGGCGGGAAGTCACTGCGCAGGCGCGAGGGATGCTGCCAAAAGCTTTCTGATTGGAAGCTGGGCAGCATTCCCGTGCAGGCTCCGTCGGTACCGACGTACCCATATGTGAAGACTAATTCCTGCTGTTCCCAGAGATCACCTGTTACAGGTAAGTAACTGTGCTTTCTTATTCAGCTGTCCTAGGAGAAGAAAAGGAGAAAAAGTGGATGTAACACCTAATTAAAGGACAGATGTCAATGTATATGATGACTATATATAAGCATTGCAACCCTGAAGTGGGTGGGGTGAGGGGTGGGGTGGGTGGGAACTTAAGTGTCCCTGACAGTAGACCTTTTATGAACTGAGGGCACACTTAGTTATCTGATTTAAAGGCTATGCAAGGAATGTAGGCAGGCTGAAGAAGCCTAAAAAAATATATTCAACAGTTAGTTTATAAAAAAACAGGCCATGGTGAAGTTTGAAAGCCTTAGCTGAGTGTGTAATCTCTTGAAGTTCTGATGAGCAGACTGGTTCAGGTATTTGGTCAGTTGCAGAGCTGATTCATTAAAGTTAGCCACACCCTGTGAAGCAGGCTTGTAACAGAAAATGGAAACGGAAATATTCAAATTGAAATCTTACTTCTCTGTATCAGTCCACTATGCAAAGGTCCCTGTAACCTTAAAATTATAGCTCTACTGCAAAATTAAGTAGGAGACCTAAGTAGAAGTCCAGGTCTCTGCAAGTCTAAAAGCAATGTATATTTCTATTCCAAGCAGCTATATATCACAGATATCCCTGGCCAGTAGACCACCTATGTGCTGAGGGCACACTCAGATATCTGATTTAAAGGCTATGCAAGGAATGTGGGCAGACTGAAGATTCTAAAAACCTATATTCAACAGTTAAAGTTTATAGAAAAAACAGGCCGTTGTGAAGTTTGAAAGCCTTAGCTGAGTGTGTAGTCTCTTGAAGTTTTGATGAGCAGGAACAAGCAGGAATCGGTCTTCACATACGGATGACGTCCTCCGACAGAGCATGCGCAGGAACACTCCCCAGCATCCAGTAGGAATCATTTGGGAGAATCCCTCTGTACATGCATGGCCACCTAAACAGCCCTGGTGGGAGGAACCCACCTCCAAAGCATAAGAGAGGCTCCGGAGTACTACCGATGCTTCAATCTCTGCATAGCTTCCAGTTCCGTTGTCTGAAACAGTGGTTCAGAATCCTGCACCAGAGTCCACCCAGGCATTCGCCATCTCCCTCGAGCAGCACATGCTGTCCATTGAGACGAGTTTGCTGCCCTCCTGGTGACATCCATACCTATTCTCTCAAGGCCCTTGGGAGCCCAGGTCTTGATACCAAGCCTGGAATTGGGCACGTCTCCGAGAACAAGCAAGAAGTCAGTCCTCACATATGGGTGACATCTGTGCCACCATGCATGCGTGGTCCCCTTCCTGCCCAAGGGTGCCATCTTGCTCAGTCTCTTTTTTTCCATAGAGCGCTTCAGACGTCTGTCTAGCTTGTCCCCGGAAAAAGTTGATTTTTCTCTCCAAGTTTTCATACTTTCCTCCGATATTGCACCGGTACTCTTCTCTCCACGCGACCTTATTGCCTCAGCGTTGAGTTCGGGTCTATTTTTGTAGTTTTCGTTCTTGTCTTTTCTTTGACATCTTTGCGCCTTTTTTCCAACTGGCAGCCCGGAGAGCCTTCGACCTCGCGGGGGTACTTTTTTTCTCCCATTGCTACCAGTGGCTTTAAGAAGTGTGATCGGTGCTCTAAAATTATGTCCTTAACCAACACAGACAACTGCTGTCTCCGCTGCCTCGGGCCAGATCATGACCCGGCAGCCTGCGGTCTCTGCAAAAGGATGTCCAGCAAAGCCCTCAAGAGCCGCCAGCAGCATTACGACAAGTTTTTTCCCACTAGTCCCCGGTGCCTCTGAAGGCCAGGGCCTCGTCTGAGGCCTCGATGCCTTGGATGATACCCTCCGAACCTGCCCCGGTCCTCAGAAAGGGGGGGGGGTCTCCCTTGAGGGAACCAGGAAGAAGAAGAAACCCTTGAAGGTGGCTTCTTTGGTTTCAACCGGCTGTTTGCCGCCCGGTCCCGCAGTCCATGGCGCTCGTCCAAGACTTCAGAGAAGGAGCAGTCTGCAAATGTCCCCTGAAAGGAGTTGACCTCGGACTGGCCTTGGTCCCTAGACACCATCCTTGTCGAGGATTTCCCTTCGGGGGTGCCGGCATCAGGCTAGAGTCCTTCGGTGTCTGTGCCGACAGCTGCAGAGCCTTCTGGCCTGGAATCCAGAATGGCAGCCCTGGAGCTCAGTTTGTCTGCCTTCATGGACCAGCAGTGGGCACTGTTGTCTGGCACGACTGGTTAATCCGCCCCGACCACCGGTTTCTCGACATCCAAGATGTCCCTGCAGACTGAGCTGATCCTCAAGGTCCTTCGGTCTGGAGTCGATCCTCGGCCAAGGTTGCAATCAGAGTCCCGCTCAATGGGACTGTGATCTTCCCTGGCGAGTATGCTGGGCAGTGGTTGCGGAGCATTGGGAGGCCTGCTGAGCAGCCGTCCTATGAATCCTTGACGGACTACTACGAGTTGGAGACGGAGGATGAGGAGTCCCCTGAGACCCGTCGCCACTGCAATGTCCCATCCAACTCTCCCATCTTGGAGCCCCGTCAGCGGTCCCCGCCGGAGGATATGGGCTTCCTTGATTTTATCAAGGATAAATCAAAGGCCCTGGAGTTCCCTACTGAGGTGGAGGATCATCCTTGGGTGGATGAGTTGGAAATCCTCCAGTATGATGCTCCTCCGTGGGAATCGCTCACGGTGCCTATTTCTCCCATCCTGGAATGGCTGATGCTCTGGATGTATGGAGAAACCAGCTTCAGTACCAGTGGTGAGCAAACGGTTCGACTCGATGTATCGAGTCTGCCGGAGCCTCGGCTTCCAAAAGTCGCAGCTGCCGCATAACTCCATGGTGGTGGAATCGTCCATGCATCGGCTGAAAAGCTAGAAGGCGCACTTCTCAGTGCCCTCCGGCAGGGAGGCCGACACCCTGGATGCCCTCAGCAGAAAGTGCTATCAGGGCTCAATGCTCATTGGCCGCATCCAAGCCTACCAGCTATACATGGGCATGTACCTGAGAAACCTGGTGAAGGAACTCGCCGGGTTCTCAGCTGGTCTCTTGCAATGGTTCAAGAACCTGGCCAAGGCAGTCCATGAGTACTCCAAATTCATGTCTCAAGCAGCATATGACGGGTTTGAGTCTGCGGCTCGAGTAGTGGCGGTGGGCATCGGTGCACGACGCCAAGCTTGGCTACAGTCATCTGACCTCAAGCAGTGGGTTCAGGACAAATTGGTTGATGCCCCCTGACAAGGAGAAAACCTCTTTGGCAAACCCATGACCGACAAGGCTGCCAAGCTGGAAACCGAGTTCATGACGAGGACCAGGCTCTCCAAAAAGACCACTGCCCCTCCCCGATGGAAGGGCTCAGGTAAAATTCCTTCTATCCGAGGAGAGGGGCTGCTTACAGAAATTACCCACCTTTGCAGACCTCCCCAGCTTGGTCAGCAGACCTAGGGACATGGGCATGTCTCTCGTAAGCAGAAGGCTGCAAAACCCCAGGCACCGGCTCTGGCCCAGCCAAGGGGGAGTTTTTGACTCCTTGAGCATAGCCTATCTATCCCAAGGAGATCAGCAGCCCACAGGGGGACATCTGGCCCACTATGCCCAGAGGTGGTTGGCCATCACCACCGATTCATGGGCACTTCGGCTGGTCAGGGAGGGTTACCTCCTCCATCTGACTCAGACACCAACCTCTTATTTCCTGGGAGAGTCCCTCAGGTCTCCCCTCCACTGGGACCTTCTACTGAAGGAGTTGGCAGGTCTTCTCGAGGACAAAGCGGTGGAACCAGTGCCCCACCATCTCAAGGGCAAAGGGGTTCTACTCTAGGTACTTCCTCGTGCCAAAAAGAACAGGGAGCTTAAGGCCCATCCTCGACCCGGGCAACCTCAACAAATTCCTGGTGAGGGAGAAGTTCAAGATGCTCTCCCTTGGAACATTGCTGCCATACCTCCAGCAGGGAGATTGGCTATGATCCTTAGACCTCAAGGATGCCTATACCCACATCCTCATTCACCCCAACCAAAGGCAGTACCTGTGGTTCATAGTGGGTGGCAGACATTTTCAATAGAGTGCGCTCCCTTTCGGCGACCTCTGTCCCGAGAGTTTTCACAAAATGCCTGGCAATCATGGCCATCTTCCTCAGTCTTCAGGGGGTTTTTGTCTTCTCCTACCTGGACGACTGTCTCATGAAGGGAGGCACAGCCCCAGAGGTGAAACAGGCCACCGCACACACCATCGACGTTCTGCAGCACTTGGGTTTTGTCATAAACTACCCCAAGTCTCACCGACATTGTCTGGAGTTTTTCAGGGCAAAGCTCAACACCCTCCAGTTGAAGGCTGCCTTGCACAGGCACCGAGCCAACCGTCTCAGGACTCTAGCACGGTTAATTAATTAATTTAATTAACACATTTTCTATACCGCCTTTCTTGGAAACAAAGCGGTTTATATTACAACTTCAACTGAACATTACAGAGAACTCTTTTAGAAACGTGGGAAGAGGTGATATGCAGGAGATGCTAGGAAGCATAACTTATTTACAATAGATGTATTCGGGCATGAATTATTTAGGTGTGAGTCGTTAGGGAGCGTACTGGATTTCATCTTTGACGTGTTCGGAGAGCAGGAACGTTTTTAATTGTTTACTGAAGTCCTTAATGTCCTTAATTGTCCTTATCTTCTCTAGCAAAGACTTCCAGTTTGTAGGTGTTGCAAGTGAGAGAGCCTTCTTTGAAGTTGATTTGTTGGTTTTAGTGAAAGAGCCAGGAGTTGGTATGGTTTCTCTTGTGTTTTGTCTTTTGGGTCTGTTAGGTTTTGCGCTTAGGAGCTCTTGTAGGATTCCGGCAGATGTTTTGTTTCTGATCTTGAAGATGATTAATGCTGTTTTGTATTTGGCTCTTAAAGTAATTGGTAGCCAGTGCAGCTGAAATAGAATGGGTGTTATGTGTTCATGTTTGACTGATCCTGTTATGAGATGGACAGCAGTATTCTGGACTAGTTGAAGTGGTCTTTTGATTGTGCTGGGAGACCTTGGAGGAGGGAGTTATAGTAGTCGATAATGGGGGTGATAATGGTTTGGCAAACGGTGCGGAAGTGTTCCTGGCTTAGGAGGGGTTTTAGTCTACAGATGATGGCCAGTTTGTGGAATGCATTTCTGGTGGTTCTGCTGATGTGTGGTTGAAAATTTAGGGCTCGGCCAAGGGTCACACCTAGGTTTTGAACCTCTTCTTTTATTGTGATATTGTGATTGGAGTATCCTGTAGTAGGATAGAAGTTGGGGGGAGGGGTAAAAGAGGTGTTACGTGAAATGAATAGTGCTTCGGATTTCTTGAAGTTGACGAGTAAATTGATGGAGAACAGCCAGTTGTTCATTTCATGTAAGCAGGTTGTGATTGCTGTATAGTCTGGTTTGTCGAGGAGGATTGGTGTGTAGACCATAATGTTGTCTGCGTAGATAGCATATAGGATCTTATACTTTTGTAGATGTTGCAGACTGGCTGTATGTATATGTTGAACAGGAGAGCGGACAGGGAGGACCCTTGAGGGACTCCCTGTGTATTGTTGAATGGAGTGGAGGTGATTGATTCAATTCTGACCATTTGCTGTCAGTGACTTAGGACTGAAACCCTTTCGACTTCTCATTGGGGGATTGATGAAAAACCTGCTCCCACACATCCTTTGGTAGCTTCCTCCTGACTAAACCACAGATCCGGCCCCCACCTGTCGCCTGGGACTTTAGCATGCTTCTGGCTCAACTCCTTAAGTCTCCTTTTGAGCCTCTCGGTACTACCTCCCTCAAGTTTCTTGCTTGGAAGGTCTCTTCCTAGTTAAGCTCACCTCGACTCACCAGGTCAGCGAACTACAGGCCTTAGTTGCACATGCTCCTTATACACATTTTCACCATGACAGGGTCATCCTGAGAACTCAGCTGCGTTTCCTTCCAAAAGGGGTCTCTCCTTTCCATCTCAACCAGTCAGTAATTCTTCTGACCTTTTATCCCAAAACACATGCATCTCGGGCTGAGGCTGCGCTTTGTACTCTAGATTGCAAATAAGCTTTTATCTTGACAGAACCAAGGTACACTGGAAATCCTCAGAGTTATTAATTTCTTTTGACCCTAATCGTCTTCGTCTCCATGTGACCAAATGCACTCTTTATTTTTGTATAGAAGACTGCATATCCTCTGCATACACTCAAGCGGGTCTGACACTGAAGGGTCATATTACCGCTCACAATGTTCAGGCCATGGCCACATTTGTAGCCCACTTACACTCTGTCTCCATAGTGGAGATCTGCCATGCTGCCACCGTTGCAGCCTATTAGCTAAATCAGTTCCATGTAACTATATGTAAAAAGTTAAAACAGTTCCCTGTAAATAGTTAGAACAGTTCCATGTAACTGAATAACATTTTTGTTGTACTATTCAGAATTCGTAACTTGTAAACCGCATTTGATTTTGTGGAAAGCACGGTACAAAAATGATTGTTAAAATAAATGAGTAAGTAAATAAATAAATAAATATTACTGCCTGAACAAGGACTTTTGTAAGGACAGTGACTTTAGTCAAGCCATACTCCGGCACCTCTTTAGGACTTAGCTACACCTCCTTTCCTCTGCCCCTCTGCCAATCCAGGCTACTGCCACTGTTGTCTCAATGGGGCGGGGGGTGCTGGGGATGCCGAGTCGTCTAGATCTCCTGGACTCCCCATGTTTTTCAGCATTCTTTATCTCCAGGAACAAGCAGGAATGAGTCTTCACATATGGGTACATCGGTACCGACGGAGCCTGCGCGGGAACACTCCCCAGCTTCCCAAAAAAGGAAAGCTTTTGGGAGCATCCCACAGCGCCTGCGTGCTGCCTTCCCGCCTTTCCTAACCGCCTCTCCCCAGTTCTTCTTTTCCGCGGAGCCAGCAGGTCGTGTTCCTGTCACCGCTGAAGAAGTTCTTTGTTTTATTTTATTTCTTTGGTCGTGCGTCTGCCTTCTCCGACGTCGGACCGGTACCGCCGGTCTTTCTTTCTTTTCTTAAAAAAAAAAAGAACATATTTTTCCCTCACTTAGTGTGTTTTTCCTCTTTTGGGCCTTAGGCCTCATGAAAAATTTTCTTCATGGAAAAACCAGCCTCCGGGTTTAAAAAATGTACTAAGTTCAGCGGTACTATTTCTGTTACCGACACCCATGAATGGTGTCTCAAATGTTTGGGTCCTGACCACTCCATTTTGGATTGTTCGTCCTGCTCCTTGATGTCCAAACGAGGTTTACAGAACCGAGCAGCCAAGCTCCATGTTCTGTTTCCCTTTGATGCAGCTTCAGTGGCATCAACGTCTTCCAGGGCTGCTTCTTCCTCCCATGGATCTCAGGTAACCAAACATAAATCCAGCCGGTCCTCGAAGGGTAGATCTCCTTCCAAGCATCGAGATGCCTCCGGGCTTGTCCTCGAGGATCCTGCACCGGCAAAACTACCCCGGCGGGAAGCTCCGGCTTCCAAAGCTCCACCTATGGGGTTATAGATTGACACCGATGGCACGGCCTTGACCGATCACCTGTTAGAATGCTCTTGGGTACCGGCACAGCCTTCCAGTACCGAATTCCAGGCATTCATGGCGTCGATGGATCAGAATGTTCTATCCATGCAGCAGGCTATCACGGCCTTCATTCAAGCTGCGACGCCGCTGATACCACAACAAACTCCGTTGTCGGTATCGGCCCAGGTACCGGCACCAATGCCGGTACCGGTACCGACATCGGCCATGGTGTCGTCTGCAACGGTTCCCTGCCTAGGGATGCCCATCGGTACCGAACCGGTACCGATAACGCCCGATGTCGATACGGCTTGGTACGCATATCGAGCTTTGAAAGAGCACCCTGATAGTCGATACTTTGATTCCTCCGAAGATTCTGATGCATCGGAGGCATCTGCTGAAGTATCCATAGCCCTTCCTGAAGAGCCGCCTTCTCCAAAAAGAAGAATGTCTCCTTCAGAAGACTTGTCCTTTCAAGACTTCATAAGAGAAGTGGCTAAAGGGCTCTCTATTTCAGTAACCTCTGAATCAGAGCCTAGAGCTAAAAAATTGGATATTTTAGGTTATTCTAAGGCTCCTAAGGAGGCAGTCACCTTGCCAATTCATGAGATTCTTTATGATCACATGATTGAGTTCTGGGAGACTCCTCTCACTATCTCTCCTCATTCTCGTAGGTTGGACACCATGTACCGTGTCCCTCCTTGTCCTGGTTTTCATAAAACACAGCTTCCTCGCCATTCTATTGTGGTGGAGTCAGCTATGAAAAAGATAGAGTGCAAAAAGACACTCCTCTGCTCCTCCAGGAAGAGAATGCAGGACCTTGGATGCTTTTGGTAGGAAAATCTTCCAAGTCAGTATGCTCATTGCCAGAATCAACTCCTATAGTCTTTATATGGGAATGTTTCTGAAAAAAGTTGCAGATAAGCTGCACACTTTCCTCCCTTTTCTTCCAGAGGATAAAAGGGAAGAATTTCTTATTTGGCTTAAGCATACTCAAGATATTTCAAAGTTTTCCAACCGTGCAGCTTTTGACTCCTTTGAGGGTGCCAGCAGAGCTTCGGCCATTGCCATAGCTGCACGCAGAATTGCTTGGCTCCAAGCTTCTGATCTAGAATCTTGGGTCCAGGATGGCTTGGGAAATCTTCCCTGTACAGGAGAAAACCTGTTTGGCAAAGATTGGCAAATAAAAGCCACTCAAATGGATGCAGAAAATTCTGCTTTGGATAGACTTTCAAAGTCAACCTCCATTCCTGCCAAGAAAAAAACCTTTCAAGAAGTATTTTTTTCAAGAAAGGCAGATTCCATCCTGCTTCTGGCCAACAATCATCTACAGGTCGTTTTGCTGCTAAGCGTCAGCAATCTAAATAGGCCAGGCCTAAGACTACAGGGGCTGCTGCAACTCAGCAGACCCAGCCTCCTCAGGGCTTTTGACTTGATGCTAGAGAACTTAGCCTTTCTGGCTCTGAAACAGCCAGAGCCTCTCACCATTCCAGGAAGGTTAGCTCATTTTGCTCCCAGATGGGAGCAAATTACAACAGAGCAGTGGACCCTCTCCATCATAAGGGAGGGGTACAAACTTCATTTCTCAAACCTTCCTCCTCACACCATGGTGAGACATTTCAATTCTCCAACATCTCTCCTCGACCTTCTAGGTCAGGAGGTGGCTGCCCTTCTTGCCCAAGGGGCAATAGAAGAAGTACCTCTTCTTCAACAAGGGTCAGGGTTTTACTCCCCCTACTTTCTGATCCCAAAGAAAACAGGGGGCTACAGAGAATTGAACAAATTTCTATGCAAGGAGAAATTCAAGATGCTTTCTCTGGGCACTCTCCTTCCATACCTTCAGAGTCAGGATTGGCTTTGTTCTCTAGATCTCAAGGATGCGTACACACATGTCCTCATCCATCCATCTCACAGAAGGTTCCTCCGTTTTCTTTTCCAAGGAAAGCATTACCAATACAGGGTGCTTCCTTTCGGTCTTTCCTCTGCTCCAAGAGTGTTCACCAAATGCATGGCAGTAGAAGCTGCATTTCTACGCACTCTGGGAATATTTGTATTCCCATACCTGGACGACTGGCTCATCCGAGCTCCATCTCAGTTAGAGGCCCAGACTTCCCTGGACTGCACAAGGCGCATTCTGCAGTATCTGGGACTTGTGGTAAACCTCCCAAAGTCCCAGCTCACCCCTACTCAGTCCCTAGAGTTCATAGGGGCCTGGCTAGATACTACCACTGCAAGGGCCTATCTTCCTCATGCCCGTTGCCTACGCCTAGTGCAGTTAGCCTCCCAGATTCAGTCAAAGAGCCATTTAACTGCCCGGGAGATGCTACAACTGCTAGGCCACATGGCATCCACAGTGCATGTGGTCCCCTATGCTCGCCTTCACATGAGAGCAGCTCAATGGACTTTGTCCACCCAGTGGACTCAAGCATCAGGGGCTCTGTCAGACAAAATAGCAACCTCCAGGCGCCTCTTTTGGTCTCTCCAGTGGTGGAAGTCCACCCAAAATCTGTTGCTGGGGTCCCCCTTCCAACAGTTGTTGCCCCAGGCAACCCTCACAACAGATGCCTCCCAAACAGGTTGGGGAGCTCATCTACAAGACCTCTCCACTCAGGGCACTTGGTCTCCACAGGAGACCTCTCTACATATCAACCACTTGGAGCTCCGAGCAGTTTTTCTAGCTCTCAAGGTCTTCCATACCCTGCTCAGCTACAAGACAGTCCTCATTCATACGGACAATCAGGTAGCCATGTTTTACATAAACAGGCAAGGAGGAACTGGCTCTGTCGCTTTGCAACGAAGCTTTAAGATTGTGGGCCTTCGCCAGAGAGCATCTAATCCATCTCCTGGCCGTATACCTTCCAGGAATCCAAAACTCTTCGGCAGACACTCAGTCGAGTTCTGCTTCCACACGAATGGTCCCTGCACATGGACCAGGTACTCAGAATCTTTCAAGAGTGGGGAACCCCGGACATAGACCTCTTTGCAAGTCCGTGGAATGCCAAACTTCCCCTGTTCTGTTCCAGAATTCCGTGTCAGGGAGTTCAGGCCAAGGATGCCTTCCTCCTTCACTGGGGTCGACTTCCTGTATGCCTTTCCACCCATTCCTTTAATTCCCAAGACTCTGTTCAAGCTCCAGAGGGATCAAGGATCTATGATCCTCATAGCTCCACGCTGGCCACGCCACGTGTGGTACCCTCTACTTCTGCATCTCTCTCAAGCTCCCTCCCTAGACTTGGGAGCTGCTCCAGACCTTCTGTCCCAGGAGGAGGGGACTTTGTGGCACCCAAACCCCTAGTCCCTTCACCTCAGGGCTTGGTTGCTGAAGGCTTAGACCTTCAAGGTTGGAATCTTTCTCAGCAGGTGAAGGATATCCTCCATGCTTCCAGAAAACCTTCTACTAGACGTTCCTATGCTTTTAAATGGAAAGGGTTTTCCATTTGGTGTACTGAGAAGGGTCTTGACCCTCTAGCACTACCTTTGAATTCTCTATTGGAATATCTCCTGCATCTTTCCAATGCAGGCCTTAAGATGAATTCAGTAAGGGTCCATTTGAGTGCTATTGCAGCATCCCTTAAGCCTCTCAATGGACAGCCTATTTCCTCTCATCCTCTTATTGCAAGATTCATGAGAGGCCAAATTTTAACTAAACCTCCCATTAGGCCTCCTCCGGTGGCATGGGACTTAAATCTGGTTCTTGGTCAGCTTATGAAGCCTCCTTTTGAACCCTTACCCACCACCTCCTTGAAATTTGTTTCCTGGAAGATTATTTTCCTCATTGCAGTCACCTCAGCTCGCCGCATCAGTGAACTGCAGGCCTTAGTGGCTAATCCACATTATATAAGGTTCCATCATGATAAGGTAGTCCTTAGGACCAATCCACACTTTATGCCTAAAGTGGTCTCACCTTTTCATCTTAATCAAGAGGTGTATTTACCTGTCTTTTTTCCAGGTCCTCATGCATCAAGTGCTGAGAGGAATCTTCATACCCTGGATTGTAAGAGAGCTCTTGCCTTTTACTTACAAAGGACACAGCAACATAGAAAGTCTTCTCAATTCTTTGTTGCTTTTGATCCCTCTCATTTGGGACTTCCAGTCTCTAAGAGGACACTGTCCAATTGGATTGCTCAGTGTATTTCCTTCGCCTACCAGAGTAAGAACCTTTCTCTGGAGGGCCATGTCACAGCTCATAATGTGAGGGCCATGGCCACCTCTATGGCTCATCTAAATTCTGTGTCCATCGACCAGATCTGTCGAGCGGCCACCTGGGCCTCAGTTCATACCTTCACAGCCCATTACTGTTTGGACAAGGACTCCCGCCGGGATGCCTTGTTTGGTCAGGCTGTTCTCAAACACCTGTTCCATGCTTAATCAACTCCTGCCCTCCTTCCCTGGATGGATGCCTGAGATCCATAGGAGGAGGTAGAGCCCTTCTCAGGGTCTCACACCCTTGGGGATCTCCCAGGCATCTCTAGCTAGGGAGTCCCCATATGTGAAGACTCATTCCTGCTTGTTCCTGGAGATAGCACAGTTACTTACTTGTAACAGGTGATCTCTGGGAACAGCAGGAATAAGTCTTCACAACCCACCCACTTCCCCTAGGAGTTGTATCTCTCTATCTATCTTTCCTTTCCTCTCTCTCTTTGTCTCAGCTTTAAAACTCAAACTGGGGAGAGGCGGTTAGGAAAGGCGGGAAGGCAGCGCGCAGGCGCTGTGGGATGTTCCCAAAAGCTTTCCTTTTTTGGGAAGCTGGGGAGCGTTCCCGCGCAGGCTCCTTCGGTACCGACGTACCCATATGTGAAGACTTATTCCTGCTGTTCCCAGAGATCACCTGTTACAGGTAAATAACTGTGCTTTCTGTTTGTAACAGGTCTTACTTATTCTTGCCATTTTCCGGTAGCCTGGAGCTAGAGAGTCCCATATGTGACGACTGCATTCGTGCTTGTTTGTGGAGATAGCGTAGTTACTCACCTATGACAGGTGATCTCCGGGAACAGCAGGAATCAGTCTTCACAATCCACCCTCCTCCCCAAGGAGCTGTAGTTTTTTCTTTTTCTCTGTTATGATCCTTACTGAGGAGAATAACTGGGAAGGCGGAAAGGCATGCACGCATGCGCAGAGGGATGCTCCCAAACGCTTCCTATTGGATGCTGGGGAGTGTTTCCGTGCGGGCTTTGTCAGAGGACGTCACCCATATGTGAAGACTGATTTCTGCTGTTCCTGGAGATCACCTGTTACAGGTGAATAAATACACACTTAGTCTATCCACTTTCACCTTCATCTTATCCCAGTTGAAGGTGGCTCTGTTCCTTTCTATTTATGTCAAGGGGGTATTTAAACATCTCTATCGTATCTCTCCTCTTCCACCTTTCTTCCAAAATATGCATATTGAGATCTTTTAGTCTGTTGAGTTTTTAGATAATTGTTGTTATGATGATATTATTCATTTTTCCCCGTTCCCCTCCCCTTTATTGTTGTGTGATAAGACTGCTTTATGTCACACTTAAAATGTATTGTTTCTAATGTAATAGTGACATTTACATTTCATCCACTACCCATGCATGACAGTCAGCTTGTGAAGACAATTGAGCTGGTGTGGCTGTAGTGGTATAGCATCGCGGTTTCTATGATTACAGTTTATTACCATTTTTGGCATGTAACTAAGGGCCCACTATTTGAAGGCCCTTACACGGGTAACTTCCTTAGTTACCCGTGTAAGGGCCGTATCTGGCATATTCGAAGGACACCTACAAGGATAGTGCCCTTCGAATATCCCAGCTAAGTTCCTAACGCGCCCAGATGCTATCCGCATAGCATCAGGGCGTGTTAGGGGTGTTCCAGGGCGGGGCGGAGAAAGGGGATACACGGATAGCAGCAATTTTTGATGCTACCCATATAGCCCTCTGCGCTTTAAAGATAAGCAAGTAAAAACCTTGCTTATCTTTAAGGTGCAGAGGGCTATGCGGGTAGCATCAAAAATCGCTGCTACCCGTGTAGCCTCTGCGGCATGTATGCTAACCCGGATTTTCAAATACAGGTTAAGGAGGTTGGCAGGCAGGCTATGCACCGTTGTGGCATATAGCCTGCACAACTCAATATTAGGCCCTAAATGTTTAAATATGACCAACATTTTAGGGCATTCCAATACTGCATAACATCTCACTATTTTTGAATAAGTTATCAGAAAGTAAGACTGCTTTAGCTGAAAATTCCTCTTTGTCCCAATACATACTCTGTGCTAGAAAATGCATCTCTTTTATAGTCCTCTGACCTCAATGAGTTTTATGATTATTGCTATCATAATCATTATTTATTTTTGCCCCCCTTTTCTCCTCCTCATTGTTATGTAATAGATAGAAGGCTGTTCTTTGTCCCTTTTAAAATGTACCATTTCTAATGTTTATATTTTATCCCCTGCCCATGTATGACAGCTTGTGAAAGCAATTGAGCTGGTCCCCACCATGCACCATACAGGGGCATAGTATGACTACGTAATGCATCCTTCCATCCATCTCCCTTTTTCCTTGGAGCCAGAAGGATCAGTAATTTGCTTTTCTTGTCACCGCAAAAAATTTCTTGTTATAGCACTTCTGGCTTCCTGTTTTTTCACTGGCATCGCCCCTGATTCCATTACTTCATTGTAATTTCTTTTTACCTCGTATATTTAGAGTAGTTACTCACTTGTAACAGGTGTTCTCCAGGAGCAGCAGGAATCAGTCCTCATATATGGGTGACGTCGGCGCCGATGGAGCCCCAATGCGGAGCATTTCCCCAGCTTTCAAGGAAAGCCTTTTGGGAATGCATCGTGCATGCGCTGTCCGCTTCCCGCCCAATGGTGCCATCTTGCTCAGTCTGATGACATAGCTAAAAGACAGCAAAAAATCAAAATGAAGTATATGACTGCAACTCCAGGGGAGGAGAGAGGGTCGCGAGGACTGATTCCTGCTGCTACTGGAGAACACCTGTTACAGGTGAGTAACTACTCTTTCTCCAGGACCAAGCAGTAAGTCAGTCCTCACATATGGGACTCCTCAGCTCTAGGCTACCGGGAACCCTAAACTGAAAAATGGCTCCCTCTCAGGAGCAGCAGCAGCATTTGTGAGAAGAATATCCTCTGAGAACGCCCCCATATGGTAGCCCAACACAAGGGCCGAAGGGTAGGAGTTGCCTAAACCTCAAAGAGATTACGGAGTACCGCCTGTCCGAAAGCACTGTCCCTTTGGGACTCTCTCTCGAAGCAGTAGTGGGCTGCAAAAGTCTGGCTTGAAAACGAAGTAGCGGCCCAGCAGATGTCTGCCAACGGAACAGAGCGGAGATGAGCTACTGATGCAGCTTTCGCCCCGACATGGTAGCGACCCTGCAAGGGGAGGTCGACTGCCCTGTACACCCAGGCGATACAATCTGCTACCCAAGTGGACAATGTATGCTTGGAGACAGGTAACCCTAGTTTATTAGGATCAAAGGAGACGAAGAGCTGAGTGGCCCTTCGATACTCCCTCGTATGTTCTATGTAAAAAGACAACGCCCTCTTACAGTCCAGGGTATGCAAGACTGTTTCAGCCCGGCTAATATGCGGCCTGGGAAAGAACGTCGGAAGAACCACCTCCTGGTTGAGGTGGAAAGAGGAGACCACTTTCGGAAAGAACTTCGGGTGGGTCCATAGGACCACCCTGTTCCTATAGAACCGTGTGTACAGTCTTTCAGAAACCAGCGCTTGTAGTTCACTCACACGTCTGGCCGAGGTAAGAGCCACCAGGAAGAGCACTTTCCAAGAGAGGAAGCGCAAATGGCAAGTAGCCATCTGCTCAAACGGTGGGTGAGTAAGTTCCTGCAAGACCACGTTCAAATCCCACTCAGGCGCCGGTGGACGAACTGGAGGCTTGAGAAGAAGCAGACCTCTGAGGAAGCGGAACACCAAGGGATGAACCGACAGAGACTGTCCCTCCACCAGTGAGTGGTGCGCTCAGAGAGCACTGAGGTGGACCCGAACAGAGTTAGACTTAAGGCCTAGATCTGACAGGTGAAGTAAATACTGCAGTACTACTGGCACAAGGCACAAGAAAGGATCTTCATTGCGCTGAGCACACCATATTGTGAACCTACGCCACTTGAGGGCATAGGACTTTCTGGTGGACTGCCTCCTAGAGGCCAAGACCACCTCCTCAACCTCCTTAGGTAGAAGTAAGGTGGCTAGCACTATCCTTTCAACAGCCAGGCCATCAGATTGAGGGACCTGAGATTGGGGTGCAGAAGGGAACCCTGATCTTGAGACAGGAGATTGTGTTGCAACCCCAGAGGGAAAGGAGTTTCCACCGCCAACTGAAGCAGAAGTGGAAACCACAGTTGCCTCGGCCATCTGGGGGCTACCAGAATCACCAAGGCCTTGTCCCGGTGAATCTTGAACAGAGTTCGGGCCACCAGGGGCGTGGGAGAAAACGCATACAGGAGGCCCATAGACCAAGAGATCAGAAAAGCATCTGCTGCCATTCTCAGGGGATGCAGCTGTCTGGAGCAAAATCTGGGCAGCTGATGGTTCAGTGGACTTGCAAAGAGATCGATGAATGGAAGTCCCCATCGTAGGAAGATCTGCTGGACCACCAGTGGATTCAACTGCCATTCGTGGGGCTGGAGAATCCTGCTTAGCTTGTCTGCTAAGAAGTTCTCCTGACCAGTTAGATAAACTGCTTTGAGAAATATGCCTTGTTTCACTGCAAAGGAGCAAAGGGCCTGCGCCTCCTGACATAGGAGCCTGGACCCCGTGCCCCCTTGCTTGTTCACATAGAACATTGCTACCTGATTGTCTGTTTGAACTAAGACAGACTGGTGAGACAGAGAGAGCATGAGAAAAAGTCTGTAGAGCCAAGCGGATTGCTCACAGCTTCAAAAGATTGATCTGCTGTGTGGCCTCCCGAGGAGACCAGAGGCCTTGAGTGCACGTGCCCTGGCAATGTGCACCCCAACCCCTTAGGGAGGCATCGGTCGTCAGCACCCTTGTGTGTGCAGGAGCCTGAAAAGGTACCCCCCTGAGAAGCTTTGGGAGGTGTAGCCACCACTGCAAGGAGTCCAAAAGTGGTTTGGACACCTTTACTCTCTCAGAGGTTGCCTGTGGCGTGCGCCCACTGAGCTGAGGCACCACTGAGCAGCCCGCATGTGCAGACGGGCATTCAGAGTCACATGTACCGTGGATGCCATGTGGGCCAGGAAGCGCCTGGCGGAGACCTGAGAATTGCTTTGGAACTGGTTCGCCAAATCCATCAATCTATGGGCCCTGTCCTCGGGCAAGTAAGCTCTTGCCTGCAGGATGTGTAATCTTGCCCCTATAAACTCTAGGTTCTGTGAGGGGAGCAAAGTGGACTTTGCGTAGTTTGACAAAGCCCAGATTTATTTTTATTTTTATTTATGTAATGTCTCTTCTATACCGCGCTATTTAACATCAGTGCGGTTTACATACAATCTTAGCTTATACAGTGCAGGCTAACCTGCACTGTATTTACAATGAAACAGGTGCTAAAACTTGGATAACACTGGGGGAACTATTTACAGGTAGGAGACAGGAGGATGCTGAAGAAGAGAGACAGTGCGAAGAGTGGCTTGTCTGGCCTCTTGGAAAGACTGGCCCCTGATGAGCCAGTCATCCAGATATGGGAAGACAAACATTCCCTGATTCCTGAGATAGGCCGCCAGCACCGCCAGGCATTTGGTGAAAACCCTGGGGGCGGAGGTTAGGCCAAAGGGAAGTACCCTGTACTGAAAATGGTTTCCTCCCAGCCACAAATCTGAGATATTGTCTATGGTCTGGGTGAATGATGATGTGAGTATAAGCATCTTTTAGGTCTACGGAGCATAGCCAGTCTCCCTGCTGGAGGAAGGGCAGCAGTATCCCAAGGGTAAGCATCTTGAACTTTTCCCTCTCCAGAAACTTATTTAGGTTTCGCAAGTCTAGGATAGGCCGGAGGCCTCCTGTCCTTTTTGGTACCAGGAAGTACCTGGAGTTAGAAGCCTTGCCCTTCCAGGTGGTGAGGCACTGGTTCCACCTCCTGTTCCTTTAAAAGACTTGCCAACTCCTGAAGGAGGAGGTTACTGTGCAGAGGGAGTCTTGGAGGTTCCCCTGGAAAGTAGGAGGGGGGGTAGCTGGTGGAAGTGGAGCATGTAGCCCTTTTGGACTATGCTGAGTACCCAGGTATCCCCTGTGATGGCTGGCCACCTGTAGGTGTACAGGGTCAGCCGACCTCCTGTGCTGAGTGGAGCCAGCTGTGGAGAAGAGGCTATGCTGTGGGAGTCAAAACCCCACTCCCTGCTGTGCAGGAGCTGGAGCTGGCGGCTTGGGTTGTCTTCTGCCTACGGGGCCCATGCCCCTGCCCCTTGGCCTGCTGGTCCTGTTGGGGAGCTGGAGAGGCCTGATATTGAGGGTAGGATTTGTAGGCAGCACCCTTCCTTGAGAAAAAGGACTTCTTTCCCGAGCCCTTCTTTTTCTGAGAAGGGGCAGAAGTCTTCCTGGACAGCCTTGTCCTGGTGAGTCTCCGTCTCGATTTCTGCAGCCTTTTCAGTCATGGGCTTACCGAAAAGATTTTCACCTCGGCAAGGGATATCAACCAACTTGTCCTGCACCCATGACTCCAGGTCCGATGACTGTAGCCAGGCCTGATGGCGTGCACCGATGCCGGCCGTGGCTACCCCGGCCGAAGCCTCGAAGCCATCATAGGCTGCTTGAGAGATAAACTTCAAGCACTCTCGGATCCCTGTTGACAAAGCCTTGAACCTCTGCAAAGGTTCCTCAGAGAGGCCAGCTGAGAACCCGGCAATCTCCTTTGCCAGGTCTCGTAGGTACATGCCCATGTACTGCTGGTAGGTCTGGACACGGCAAGATAGCATATAGAGCCCTGGAAGCACTTTCTACCGAGGGCATCCAGGTTCTGGGCCTCCCGGCCGGGGGGACGCACTGAGGAGTGCATCTTCTGACTCTTCAGGCGCAGCTACCGCACAACCATGGAGTTGTGCGGTAGCTGCGCCTTTTGGAACGCAGGGCTCTTACTGACTCGATAAATGGAATCAACCCATTTGCTAAGAACTGGCTCCGAGGCCGGTGCCTCCCACATACAGAAGAGCAGCCGTTCCAGCATCAGAGGAACTGGTACAGTAAAGGCTTCCTTCAGAGGAAAGTCATACCAGAGGGCATCAAGCTCCTTGGCTCGAGGCTCCTCCTCAGTGTCCGCAGGGAAGGCCAAGGCTTTGGCCATGTCCCCTCGCGAAGTCCGAGAGCCGGGTATCCTCCCGGGGGGGGGGGGGGGGGACCTTCTCCGAGGCTCGGGATGCACCGGGTCCGGAAGGTATCTGGGGGCTTCTCGTCCTCCGTCTCCCACGCCGATTCCTCTGAGGAGGAATCGAGCGGCTCCGGCCGTGTGGGCCTCGTGCCACCCGCCCCGGCATTAACAACCTCGGCCCCGCATGGGAGGTCGAGGGGGACCTTGACCGAGGATCGACTCGAGACTTCATTGACTCGAGGATCGGCTCGTCTCCAGGGCCGACTTGGACATCGAGGTCCCGCTGGTCGGGGCAGATGCACCGGTCAGACCAGCGATCAGCACCCGCAGCTGTTCCATGAAGGCAGCCAAGCTGCTTTCCAAGGCCGTCAACCTGAGTCCAAGCTCAGGAGACTCAGCAGCCCCCTACTCAGGCCCCAACGGCGGCTCCTCCGGAGGAGAGTCCATGAGAACAGCAGCACTTACGTGACTCGGGGACTCCGGCTCCATAAGAACATAAGACATGCCATACTGGGTCATACCGAGGTCCATCAAGCCCAGTATCCTGTTTCCAACAGTGGCCAATCTAGGTCATACGTACCTAGCAATATCCCCAAAAGACACAGGTTCCACAATGCTTGTACTGGGTCAAGCATTGATATCCTGGGTCCCCTTTTAATAGTGGTTTATGGACCTTTCCTCCAGGAACTTGTCCAAACCTTTTTTTAAACCCAGCTATACTAACAGCCCTTACTACATCCTCCGGTTACCTCCATGCGAGGTAACTTGGCCTCTCCGACTCCGAGAGCCCAGGGCGGCAGTCAGGGCTAAGCGACCTGGTCCTCGAGGATCCAGGAGCCTCCACTGACGCTGCCCTCGCGAGCTGCTTTTTCCTTCTGTGCTCCCGGGTGAGACACTCCCGCTCAGAGGAACCCCGACGGTGCTTGGTGTCAGACTCCCGAGATGTCGAGGTCTCTGACAGAGTCCGGGCCCGGCCGGACGTGGTCTCTGAGAAAATTCTCTCATGTTGATGCTGACTGCTCCGAAGTGCCTTCGATGACATTTTGCCGCACGGGCCACAGGCCAGCGGGTCATGTTCGGGCCCGAGGCAACGGAGGCAGCAGTCGTGTGTGTCGGTGAGAGACATAAGTTTCTTGCACCGATCACACTTTTTGAACCCGCTGGCAGCCATGGGGGGAAATAGGGCCTCTGCAAGGTCAAAAGACCGGGCTGCCAGTGAAAACACAAAAAGAGCGCGAATGCTAGTCACGAAGGACAAAAACCGAAAATCAAAACTCCGGACTCGATACCGGTGTACCGAGCCCAGGCGGGAAGGGGAACCGGCGTCGAACTGGATCAGAAAAAGCCAAAATAGCTGAAAAAAATCAACTTTCCCCTGGTGACACGAACTCATGTCCGTTGGGCTCCGCGGAAAAAGAAAGACTTAGCAAGATGGCACCCTTGGGCGGGAAGGGGACTGCGCATGTGCGTTGCATTCCCAAAGGCTTTCCTTGAAAGCTGGGGAAATGCTCCGCATGGGGGCTCTGTCGGTGCCGACGTCACACATATGTGAAAACTGACTTCCTGCTTGGTCCTGGAGAATTTCGTTTTTCATTTTTTCCTTCGACAGCTTCGAACCCCACATAGGCCTTAGGCCTACTCTCTCCACCATGGAGAAACACCCTAGCGGTTTCGAGAAATAATATTGGTCACGGACACACTTGAGTGATGACTTAAGTCCTCAGTCCTGACCATGACCCAGACTCTTGCTCTCTAAGTATGCAGATGACTAACAGAGTTCTGGGAAACTGGGCCAAGAAGTTGTTGAAACCTTTCCCATCGGATCCAGATCATTGGCATCAACATTCTTCCGAACTTCATCTATTTCAAAGGTATCTAAAACCTTGAAGACCTCAAAGCATAGTTTGAACTCTAAAAGAAAGAAGATTTTGAGATTCCCCCAAAATCTCCACAGGATCCGAAAGAGTCTCGAGCTTCATCGAAGGAATCCAAAGAGACATCGAAAGGATCGAGGGAGAGGTCCTGTTCAAAACAGAGTCTCACCAAAGACATCCTCTGAGGCTGGCTTCTAGCGGGAGGACTTGTCCTTCAAAGTCTCAGTGGGAAACCAGGAGGCCTCCGAGACTTCGACCTCAGCAGAGCCCCCAATGCCGTGCTCTGCTATGAAGGCTGCAAGCCCCGTTCTGTCTCTGGACCAGACACTGGCAATCTCATTGGATCAGCACATGCTATCCATCGAGAAGACTTTAGCAGCTCTACTTGCAGCCTCAGGACTCCAGGACCACTTTCATCAATACCAACAGTGGACTCAGTATCGATACCACCTCCCCCATGCCTCTGCTTCACCACAGGAACCAGTGTTTGGATCCCCATCAACTTGGTCGATTCCAGGATTGGCACCACTGCCCAGGCAGCAAAGGGAGAGCATTGAGTATGATCGGTGCCGGCAGCACCGTTCACATGGTCATCAGCACCGACAACGCTCATTGAGCTCAGATTTATAGAAACATAGAAACAGAAATATGATGATAGAAAAAGACCACAGGGCCTATCTAGTCTGTCCTTCCATATGAACAACTACAACAGTCCCCTTTTTACCTTTAGAGATCCTCTGTGTTTGTCCCATGCTTTTTTGAATTCATTTACTGTCCTCATCTCTACCACCTCCACTGGGAGACTATTCCACGGATCCATTACTCTTTCCATAAAGAAATATTTCCGCATATCACTCCTGAATTTATCTCCCTTCACCCTCATCCCATGTCCCCTCGTAGCAGAACTTGCTTTCAATTGAAAGAGGCGCTCTCCCTGAATATGTATGCCACAGAGGTATTTAAACATCTCAATCATATCACCTCTATCCCGCCTTTCCCCTAAGGTGTACATATTAAGATCCTTCAGTCTGTCCTCATATGCTTTATAATGAAGACCACTAATCATTTTTGTAGCCACCCTCTGTACCGACTCCATCCTGTTCACATCCTTTTGAAGGTGGGGTCTCCAGAATTGCACACTATACTCCAAATGAGGTCGCACCAAAGACTTATACAGAGGCATTATCACTTCCTTTTTTCTGCTAGCCATTCCTCTCCGTATGCACGTAAGCATCCTTTTAGCTTTTGCCGTCACTTTTTCTACCTGTTTAGCTACTTTAAGATCATCAGACGCAACCACGCCTAGGTCCCGCCCTTCTTTAGTGGACGAAAGTACTTCACCCCCTATACTATATTGCTCCCTTGGATTGCTGCAGCCCAAATGCATGACCTTACATTTTTTAACATTAAATCCCAGCTGCCAAATTCTGGACCATTCTTCAAGCTTAGCTAGATCCCTCCTCATGTTATCTACACCTTCCTGGGTGTCTATTGCCGATTTTGGTATCATCCGCAAAGAGGCAAGCCTTACCCGACAGCCCTTCCGCTATATCACTAACAAAGATGTTAAAAAGAATCGGACCAAGGACAGATCCCTGGGGCACACCACTGGTAATATCCTTCTCCTCAGAGTGAGCTCCATTTACTTGTACTCTTTGTCGCCTCCCACCCAACCAATTTCTAACCCAAGCAGTAACTTTAGGGTCCATCCATAGGGTGCTCAGTTTGTTTATAAGTCACCTGTGAGGAACAGCGTCAAAGGCTTTACTGAAATCTAAATACACCACATCTAGAACTCTCCCTCGGTCCAACTCCCTGGTCACCCAGTCAAAGAAATCAATCAGATTTGTCTGACAAGACCTGTCTCGGCTGCCTCGGATCCTGTAATCCGCTGGACTCAAGAAATCTCACTATTTTCTCTTTCAGCAGAGTTTCCAATAATTTGCTCACCAACGAAGTTAAATTAACTGGCCTGTAGTTTTCAACCACATCCTTACTTCCGCTTTTGTATAAAGGCACCACATGAGCCTCTCTCCAGTCCTTTGGCACCACTCCCGACTCCGAGGCATTAAAAAGGTCAATCAGTGGAGTTGCTAGAACATCCCCAAGTTCCCTCAGTATTCTAGGGTGTATCCCATCCTGTCCCATCGCTTTGTCTACTTTAAGTTGAGCTAGTTTCTCACGAACACAGTCTTCTGAAAATTGTTCAAGATGTCCCTCGCTTCTGTTCCTGTTTGTGGTGTTTTCTGAGGTCCTGCTCTTGGTTCTTCATCTGTGAACACAGAACAAAAATATTTGTTAAGCAATTTCGCTTTATCCTTATCAGCTTCTACATATTCCTCCCCTACACCCTTGAGTCTGACAATACCACTTTTCCCCTTCCTCTTCTCACTAATATATCTGAAAATGTCTTATCCCCCCATTTTATTGCATTGGCTATTTCCTCCTCCTTTTGAATCTTTGCCTTCTTGACTACTTTGCTAGCTTCTCTAAGCTTTTCCAAATACAGATGCCTGTCTTCCTCTCTCTGTGATCTCTTGTATTTCATGAAGGCCTCCCTCTTTTTCTTCACTTTTTCAGCTACTTCTTTCGAAAACCATAGCGGTCTCCTTTTCCTTTTACCTTTATTTACCATTTTAACAAAAAGGTTGATTGCCCTTAAAATACCCCCTTTCAGTTTTGCCTACTGTTTTTCTACATCCCCCATCTGTTCCCATCCCACTAACAACTCCCTGAGGTATTGGCCCATCTTCGCAAAGTTGGTCTTCCTAAAGTCTAAGATCCTCTCCTTTGAATGGATTCTAACAGCCCTAGTCCTAATACTGAACCACACCATCTGGTGATCACTGGATGCAAAATGATCTCCCACTACAACATCAGAAACACTTTCACCATTGGTAAGCACCAAGTCCAGTATGGCCCCTTCATGTGTGTGGTCTGTTACCAATTGCCTGAATAGTTCTCCCTGTAGAGAATCCAGGATCTCCTTACTTCTAGATGATACTGCAGCAGGAATGTGCCAATCAACATCTGGCATATTGAAATCTCCTATCAGTAGCACTTCCCCTTTGCTAGCAATGCTGCGTATGTCTTCAATTAACTCTGTCCACCTCTTCCTCTTGTGAGGGAGGTCTGTATATCACACCAATGCAAATAGATTTCTCTTTCCCTCTTTCTAGTTTAACCCACAACGCCTCCTCTCTCCCTTTTAAGCTCTGTAATTCCAAAGCTTTAATAGTAGTTTTTACATATAGTGCCACTCCTCCTCCTCCCCTTCTTCCTACCCTGTCCTTTCTGAATAAAGTATAGCCAAGTATAGTTACATCCCAGTCATGGTTTTCTGTGAACCATGTTTCTGTCACTGCCACTAAATCCAAGTCAGCCACTCCCACCAAAGCTTCAACATCAGGGATCTTATTTCCCATGCTACGGGCATTTATACACACTGCTTTCCATATGTTACCCCTGTTACCCATTTCCATAAAGGTATTTAATGTATCATCTACCTGGGGGCTTTCACGTACCTGGGGGCTTTCTTCACCCATCCCCAACGAATCTAGTTTAAAGCCCTCTTCAGTAGATTAGCCAGTCTACTACCGAAGATGCGTTGACCTTTCTTGGACAGATGGATGCCATCTCTGCTCTGCAACCCTTGGAACAGCATCCCATGGTCTAGGAAACCAAAACGCTCTCGATGACACCATCCACGCAGCCATGCATTCATCTCCAGGATGCGAGCCTTTCTGCCTTGGCCTTTACCCTCAACAGGGAGGATTGAAGAGAACACCACCTGTGCACCTAACTGCTTCACCCTCTGTCCCAGAGCCATGAAGTCACTTTTGATACGTTCCGAGGTATACCTGGCTGTATCATTTGTTCCAACATGGATTAGCATCATTGGGTAATAGTCAGTGGGCTTGATGAGTCTCGGCAAACTCTGTAACATCTTGTATTTTGGCACCAGGCAGACATCATACCTCTCTGGACATCAAGTCTAGTCGGCAGATGGACGCCTCAGTACCCTTCAGAAGAGAGTCTCCAACCACCACTACCCTTCGTTTCCTTGTGGTCACTGATTCTGCAACTTTGGGGTACTTGAGTTCTGGTTCTTCCCTTTCCAGGAATGCTTTCACCTCCTCCACTTCCAGGGCTGCATAATGGTTCTTCAATTCAAGGGCTGGAGAAGTTGGATTGGTGATTTTGCAGGCCCTGGTGACTTTTGTCCAGCCATCAACATTCTTTTGGCACCCATCTTCTCCTGTGCTGGAGAGCTTGGTTGCTGCAAGAAGCATCTCATCAATGTACTTTTCACCGTCTTGAATGCTCCTCAGCCTCACCACCTCCTCTCTGAGTTCCTCTACTTGTTTCCTCAGAGCTTCAGCATGCAGGCACCCTGCACATGGAACCAGTCCTTCAACTGGCATTAGGACCTCTGTGTAGACCAAGGCAGAAGCTGTAACGGGGGCAACAGCTTTAGCGATATGATTTTTCCCAGCCATTGTTCTGTTCATGGAGCTTAGGTATCTGTTAAAGCAAAAGAGAGAGATCTACCAAGTACCAGCCGGTTTCCCAGCTGTCCTTTCAGAGAAAAAGCAGTTAAATCTCTTTAATTATATTCAAAATGTGCTGGTCCAATTCTCTGTGATTTGTTAAATTGGAAGGTGCCCTATAAAGCAAGACTGCTCACTAGGGGTGGGTGGGAGTCGGGGTGGGTAGAGAGGGGACTAACTCCTGATTTGGTATTAGCAGTTTCCAAAACTGTGGAGGTTACTAGAGTTCAGCAACTTACTGTGCTCAAGGAAAGTTCCACTAAAGCAGCAAAAAGAAAGTAACCTTGCTTTAAAAATATACAAAAAAACCCTTTTAAGAGCTCCCAGTCAGAGAGCTAGCAATTTAATATAAGAAAATAAACCCTCAAATCCTTACTGTTGGTTGATCTGTAGAGCCCTTGTTAGGAAAGCCTCAACAGGGCAGGACACTTGAGCCTTTTATGCAGTCCTCAGCTGCTCTCAGGTAATCAGGCCCACTAACTCCTGATTAGAGGCTTTCCTAACAAGGGCTCTACAGATCAACCAACAGTAAGGATTTGAGGGTTTATTATATTAAATTGCTAGCTCTCTGACTGAGCGCTCTTAAAAGGGTTTTTTGTATATTTTTAAAGCAAGGTTACTTTCTTTTTGCTGCTTTAGTGGAACTTTCATTGAGTACAGTAGGTTGCTGAACTCTAGTAACCTCCTCAGTTTTGGAAACTGCTAACACCTAATCAGGATTCAGAGGCTTTCGATTCAGACCATCGGTCCCTCGACTCAGAGAAGTTTCTGGATATGACATCGGTATTGGAGCAATCACCTCGAAGGTCACCGCCAGAGGACATGTCCTTAAGAATTTGTTCGGGACATGGCGGCAGGGCTCTCGATACCAGCTGCAGCGGAACTGGAGCTATGGGTGGAGGAACTGGAAATTCTACAGTACCCCACGGCTCCAAAGGAGGCAACGATCATACAGGTACATAAAATCCTACATAACCTGATGCTTCAAATGTGGGAGACCTCGCTTACAGTCTCGCCCATCATCAGACACTTCGATACAATGTATTGAGTACCAGAGGTTCCTGGCTTTCAAAAGACACAGCTACCACATCATTCGATGGTAGTTGAATCAACGATGCACCGCATCAAAAGTGGTAAAACACATGCATCAATACCCCCTGGCAGGGAATCGAGGAACCCCGATGCCTTCACTTGACTGTCGTTCCAGGCCTCTCTGCTGGCTAATAGAATCAATTCCTATACCTTATATGTGGGAATGTTCCTTAAGGAAATTTATTAAGGATTGGGAAGCCTTCATTCTCTTCATCCCAGAAGAAGAGAGGCCAGCTTTTGAGACGGTCCTCAAGAACAGCCAGAATGTCTCCAGATTTATGAACAGGGCAAGCTGCGATGCATTCAAATGCACCAGCAGAGCATCAGCTATTGCCAAAGGCTAGTATAGTTACAGGCCTCAGACCTGGAGCAATGCGTCCAAGATAAACTTGGTAACATCCCTTGCACTGGGGAAAATATCTTCGGAAAAAGCTGGAGATCATGAAACTGATGAAACCACTCAGAAGAGGCTCTCCAGAAAGACTGTTGACCCTTCAAAAAAGAAACCAGCAACAAAGGAACCCTACTTTCCTAAAAAGAAGAGGTTCTACCCTTCTTATGCACAGCCTTCTTACCAGCCTCAAGGCAAGAAACAGGGGCCTAAACCTGCTAAAAAAAAAACCAAGAACTGTTAAGCAGTAGCCATCAGCTCAGCCACAAACGACAACCAGCTTTTGACTTAGTCCTGAGGAACAGGGTCATCTTATCCCTGCAAGCACCAAATCTAACCAAGTAGCAGGTCTGCTTTGTTTCTTTTCCAGCCACTGGAAGATGATCACCTCAGAGCAGTAGACTCTACGCATCATCCAAGAGGTGCACCAATTAAACTTCATGCAGCTTCCTCCGCCTCACTTCAGAGGCGAATATACTCTCCAGTCTATGTTCAGGGTCCTCCTGAAAGAGGAAATTTCCAACCTGCTCACCCAGGGTGCCATAGAGGAGGTTCCAAGACAAAAACTTCACGAGGGCATCTACTCTCTTTATTTCCTCATGCCAAAAAAGTCAGGAGGATACAGGCCTATCCTCGATCTACGAAATGTAAACACATTTCTGGTCTGGGAAAAGTTCAAAATGATTTCCCTCGGAACCCTCCTACCCTATTTGCAGGAACAATATTGGCTATGTTCCCTAGATCTCAAACATGCATATACCCCTATCCTGATACACCCAGGAGACAGGAAATATCTTCACTTTGCCTTTCAGGGGACTCACTACTAGTACAGAGTCCTTCTCTTCGGACTAGGGGTATTCACAAAATGCATGTCAGTGGTAATAGCCTACCTGCAAAGCAAGGGGATCTTTGTCTTTATTTAGGCGACTGGTTGATAAAGGCAGACTCTCCAGGAGAACTCTGCACTTCTCTCAAAACCACTCTCACAATGCTAAAACACATGGATTTGTTGTAAACTTTCCAGTGTCCCATCTAACCCCAACCCAAAGATTGGAATTCATAGGGGCAGTGCTAGACACTCAGCTTTCCAGAGCCTTTCTGCCACTAGACCGTATGGACAGACTAATAGGAGTGGAGGAGTAGCCTAGTGGTTGGGGCAAGGTACTTCAGGCCGGAAGGTCGGGGGTTCAAATCCCACTAGAGGACAGCAACTTTGGGTCGGAAGGACTGGGGGTTCTAGTCCCACAGGTGCTCCTTGTGGTCTTGGGCAAGCCACTTAACCCTCCATAGCCCATGTTCCCTGTAAAATAGTTATCTCCAAGTTATAATACCCTGTTCAATGTAATTTCAGTTTGTTCAATGTAAACCGCACTGATGCAGAATAGCGCGGTATATAAGAGAATATAAATAAATAAATAAATAATATCCCTAGTCATCCACATGTGTCAACAGAGAAGCTCAACAGCTCGAGACTTCCTTCATCTCTTAGGCCACATGGCATCCACAGTACATGTGGTACCATATGCAAGACTGCATATGTGCCAAACGCAATGAACTCTAGCATCCCAATAGACGCAATCCACAGGACGCCTACAGAACATCATTCGGATCACCCACCCTCTAGTCCAATCCCTCCTATGCTAGAAGAGTCACCTTTTTGGATGCCTCAACCTCAATATATCCTGACCATAGATACATCCAAACTGGGTTGGGGAACCCACCTGGCATCAATGTCCACAAGGTCTGTGGACAATTCAAGAGTTATCCTTACAAATCAACTTGTTGGAATTCCGAATAGCCAGGTACTCGTCAGGACAGACAACCAGGTGGCAATGTTCTATGTGAACAAGCAAGGCAGGACAGATTCACTTCCCCTCTGCAAAGAGGTTTTTCACCTGTGGAACTTTGCCATCTCTCACCACATACATCTTCGTGCAGTGTATATACCTGGCAATCAGAATCACCTTGAAGACAGGTTCAGTCGCATCCTCCACCCACGTGAGTGGAGTCTAGACCCCTCATTCAGTGGTACAAATCTTCATCGACCTCTTTGCAACTCCACAGAACAGCAAATTCCCACAGTTCTGTTCCAGAGTTCTGTCTAAGCTAAGCCAAGCAAATGATGCTTTTCACTTACATTGGGTTCAGGGACTGCTTTATGCATTTCCCCCCACACCCCTAATACCGAAGACTGTCTTCAAATTCCAGCACGATGGAGACACTATGATTCTCATAGCTGCCTCCTGGCCCCATCCACTCTGGTTTCCCCTTCTACTTCGACTGCAACAGACTCAACTAATCCATCTAGGCTGCAATCAGGATCTTCTATCCCAGAACAGTCCTACATCCCAATTTGCAATCTCTCCGTCTGACTGCATAACTGGTGAAGGGGTGATGCTCCAGCATCTTCACCATCCTCAGGAGGTAAAGGACATTCTCTTGGCTTCAAGAAAGCCCTCCACCAGATGGGTCTATGCATTCAAATGGTGCAGATTTGGATCATGGTCCTCATGGGACAACCTCATTCCCTTCGATGCCCCAGTGCCTGCACTTCTTCAATATCTATTGCACTTGTCTTCTTCAGGACTAAAGACCAATTCGGTTAGAGTTCGCCTCCATGCCATTGTGGCTTTTCACAAACCAATCGATGGCCAATCCATCTCGGTGCACCCCCTAGTGGCACATTTCATGAAAGGACGCCTCCTCTCTAAGCCACCCATTCAATCACCTCCAGTAGCGTGGGATCTCAATACGGTCATGGCACAGCTTCTCATACCCCCGTTTGAACCCCTTGCAACTGCTCACTTATGGTATTTATCTTGGACGGTCATGTTCCTAGTTGCTCTGACCTCATCTAGGAGCATCGGTGAATTAGAAGCCTTGGTGGCCCATACACCAGATTCCATCATGATAAAGTCGTCCTACGGACACACCCTCACTTTCTGCCAAAAGTGGTATCTTCCTTCTACATCAATCAAATGGTAATACTTCGGTCTTCTTCCCAAGACCACACTCTTCCCATGCAAAAGCAACTCTGCACAGCCTGGATTGCAAATGAGTCCTGGTCTTCTATCTGCAGAGGACTCAGGATCTCCGCAAGTCCTCACAATTGTTTGTTTCCTTTGACCCCACTCATTTGGGACTTCCTGTAACAAAGTGTACGCTCTCCAGATGGATAGCAGACTGCATCACTTATGATAAAGCAGGACTCTCCCTAACAGGCAACATCACTGCTCACAATGTCCGAGCCATGGCCTACGCTCAGCCATTGATGAAATATGCCAGGCTGCAACCTGGTCCTTCATCAATACCTTTGCCGCCCACTGCTTCTTGGACAAGAACTCCTGCCATGATGCGGCCTTTGGCCAGGTGGTCCTCCAACATCTCTTTAGAATATAGCTACAACTCCTTCCCCCGCCCACATTGTTTGTCAGATCTCCATGCGGGGATGACTATGTCCAACTGAACCCAGTCTGACCTTTCTGACCTTGTTTCCAAGTCTCCTGAATATCTGAGCACCCACCACTGACTACCCCCAACCCCACCCCCCTATTCCCCTCCCTAAAACATATGTCCTAAAAGACTGTAACACACTGCTTATGTCTGTGTCCCAAATGTCTGTTAAAATCATTAATGTTAACCACCTGGTGATGGCCCCAACCCCAGAAGTTGATTATTGTCCACCCTCCCCTTTCATGTTACACCGCTTTGACCCGGTGAAAAGCGGGATATAAATACAGCTAAATAAATAAAATAAATCTGCGAGCTAGGGATTCCCTTATGTGAAGACTACATTCCTGCTTGTTCCTGGAGATAGCGTAGTTACTCACCTATAACAGTTGATCCGGGAACAGCAGGAATTTAGTCTTCACAACCCACCCTCCTCCCCATGGAGTTGTAGGGTTATTCTTTCTCAGCTACAAGCCCAACTGAGGAGAGGGAGTCAGAAGAGCGGGAAGGCAGTCATGCAGGTGCAGTGGAGTACTCCAAAAGACTTTGCTATAGGACGCTGGGGAGTATTCCTGTGCAGGCTCCATCGGTACTGACGTTACCTATATGTGAAGACTAAATTCCTGCTGTTCCCGGAGATCACCTGTTCCAGGTGAGTAACTATGCTTTACATTAAAGGCACCAACTTTAATTTGCAAGCCGTTAACAGTGCACTGAAACCCTGTGCTCTCTTCCCCCTCCCCACCGCTCCTCTATCTGCAGTCATCCACCCTCCCAGAATCTCCATCCCACCCCCCATTTCCCCTCCCTTCCTTCTGTAAATACTCAGGTATCCTTCAAATGGAAGCTTGACACTGGTACCTGCACAACATGCTTATGACTCAACACTTGCCTTGCCCACCCTTTCCTCTTAGACCCCCACACATGAACATTCACTAATCCCCCCCAATAGACACCTGCATTGCTCAAGCCACCCTTAAATATAACCACATTCAATCCACTTCCACACCCAACAAAATCACTTACTCATACCCCCAACAAAAGCATCCAAGCGATGCATCCATACTCTCCATCACCCATCATCTTCCCCACCACAACCTCGTCCCATTCACATCTCCCCATTGCTTTTTATTTATTTTTTTTTTAACTCCACACCTACGGAATGCCTTGCCATGTCAAATCCATTTTGACCACAAACTTGACCCCACATCTCTCTTAAGCTCAGCTATATTAACAGCTTTTACTACATCCTCTATTAGCGAATTGCAGAGTTTGTTTATGCATTGAGTGAAAAAAATATTTTCCAGATTAGTCTTAAATATGCTACATTGCAGCTTCATTGCATGTCCCAAAGTCTTTCAACTTTTTGAAGGAGTAAAGAAACAATCTACATTTACCCGATCTTCCCTCATCATTTTATAGACCTCTATCATATCTCCCCTCAGCCGTCTCTTTTCCAAGCTGAAGAGCCCTAATCTTTTAAGCCTTTCCCTCGTATAGGTATCCTTCCACCCCCTTTATCGTTTTTGTCATTCTTTGTACCTTTTCTAAATCTGCTATATCATTTTTAAGATATGGCAACCTGAACTTCACACAATATTTAAGGTGCGGTCCCACCATGGAGCGATAGAGAGGCATTATAATAGCCTTGATTTCATTTGCCATTGCCTTCCTTATGATTCCTAGCATTTTATTTGCTTTCTTAGCTACCGCTGCACACTGAACAGAGGATTTCAGCGTATTATGTACAATGATGCCTAGATCCTTTCTTGGATGGTAATTCCTAATGTGGAACCTTGCATCATGTAACTGAAGTTTGGGTTGTTCTTCCCTAAGTGCATAACTTTGCACTTGTCCACAATAAATTTCATTTGTTATTTGGACCCCGACTGCCCCAATTTCTCAAGGTCGTCTTAGGCAGGGAGGATAGATTCCCGGCCTTCCATAATATGAATTTGTTCTCCTCCTTGAAATTAGGTGTTAACGTCCCACTAAGATGACCAGGGCGCAAAGATGACCACTGGAAAGCAGGTAGCACCAATGATGTCAGCAACCTCTTTTTCTCCTCAGTTAAATGATAGGCCCAGGAGTCAAGAGAAATCTCACTTCTCCTGCTCTAGCCAAATCCAAGGTTTCTGAATGTTTGTATAGGAAGCCAAAAAGAGTTGTTAGTGAACCTTGAATGGAGGTCATGATGCATCAGTCTGGCTCTTAGCACATAGCTTCAAGAACCCAGAAGTACAAAGGTTGTACATCATCTGAAGGAGCCCCATCAAAATGCGAGCTGTGCACCCAAGCATGGATGATAAAACAATCTCCAGCAGGCCAGTTTGAGATCTTTGACTGTGGCCTCTAGAGAGCCATAGACTGTCTATTCTTCTTCAAGGGTGAATTCTTTACTGTTATTGACATTCTTTGAGAAGCAGTTGGACCATTAGAATTTCAAAGTGTTCACTATATCCATCATTTGAGGCACCTCAGTTTCCCTTGGTGAATCAGCCTGCTATTGTGTTCTATGCTTCTCTTAGCAGCATGGGCGCCAAGCATTGTGTCAAATGGGTTAGAAGCAAGAAGCATCTCCTGGCCTTTGATATCATTCAGCACTGAAGCTCAAAAAGCCAGAGTTTAAGCCACAAAGGTCTTTGGCTTCCATGTCAATATATTTTCAGTCTACCATTTAATCAGTGTTCTGAGAGTCCGAATTGGCCTGGTGCCATACACATATATTGGAGGGGTAGTTTTTTTGAGGGTAAATACGCAACAGACTTTTCATCATGGTCCTTTATAGTATATGCCAGTATAGGTCTCCACCTGAAGGCCTTTCATTGTGAGATATTGTTTGAGGCCATCCTCTTTGAGTTACCAATTAAAGATGAGCCCAAGACACCTCTTTTCAGCCTCTAATATCGAGATGATTGCAGCACCCATCCATCCTCTCTTCTGGGATGAACAAAAAAGAAGAGAGAGAGCACACCCATATACCATACTTCTTATTGGTAAGAAAGTGTACTGGAAATATCATGCTTTGGCAGCAGAGGGATATGACAAGGGCCAGTTACTACACCAAAATGTGGTAGACAGATCTTCTACTGTTTGTCATTTGAATAGCATTACAAGGCATACACAGTACTGCATGTCTAGATGTAAAACACAGTCCCTTCTCATCAGAACTTATAATCTAATCAAGACAGAGGACATCACGGGTTCCGGTGACGTCACCAGGCAGCATGGCGGTGCTTTAGCTCAGCTCCGCCATAATCCCCTGCAAACTGCGGAATTTAAGCACCCCCTCGAAACGGAAAATAGCGGAGTGAAGTGGGCTCGGGACAGCGGTGGCTCCGGTGACGATTGGCGGCATATTTGGAGTGCCCGCGGTAGCGGGGAGAGATATCAGAGCGTCGGGCGGCTGTGGGCCCTGGATTGTCTCCCTCCGCTCCGTGCCTGCCAGCCACGTGTGAGAGGAGAGCAGCTGATCGGCTCGGTGAGCGAGGGCCGTGAGTAGCAGGGGGCTGCACTTTTTATCCTCGAGCGGAGAGAGAGGCAAAATCTCCAGGCGGCCGGCGCCGAACGGGGAATTCCGGCGACGCAAGCACCACACGGTCCGGGTCCAGAGTGACAATTCTGGTGCAGAGTGGGCCGCGGAGAAGCCTGAGACGGCCTGATCGTTGTCCTTAGGGGCACTGGGTTGATAGCACAGAATCTTGAACCCAGCGGGGGTTCTCATTTACCCCACGGACAATTTTCCTTCCTGCACCGGGCAGTATTGCCTCTACTTTATTGGAGCCCTCCCCCCCCCCCCTCCCGGACTTTCTTTTCCTGCTCTGCGACCCGGCAGGCCTCCATCTGCACCTTCCACGAGTGCCTTTATTTTGTGGGCTGACTGGCCTTGTGCCAGGGAGAGGAGTACCAACTGACAGCCTGTTGGTGGAAGCAGGCCCTGTGGGCCCCCCCCCCCCCCTGTGAGGTGCTGTTTGGAAAGCCAGCTTTATTTCTTGGGATCAGATGGCTGGTAAAAAGCCAGGAGCGGACTTAAAATCTTTCTCCTTTAGGAGTGGAGCAGGGGGAAAGTCCCCGGCCCCGAAACCAACGGCGAGTACAACCGTGGCAGTGGAGGTGGCGGATGGCGGGGCCGGACAGGGCGCTGCTGGCGAAATTCTGAGCCTGCGTGAAGACTTAAGAGGCTGGTTTGAGTCTACACAATCAGAAATATCCACCTTCAAACTGGAGGTCCAGAACTGGTTTAAGGAGCTGAAGGGTGACATGCAAACGCTGGGCGCCCGCCTGGAGGAGTTGGAAACTAGGGCGGAGGAGCATGAAGGACATTTAGGCTCGGTGGCGCAGCGCACTGCTGAGATAGAGCATACGCAGGCTGAAATATTGCAGAAGCTGGAAGATCTTGAGAATAGATCCCGCCGCTCGAATATCCGCATACGGGGCCTCCCGGAGGTGGATGGCGCAGTAAATTATCTTTCCTTGGCAGAAGAGTTTTGCAGCGCTGTTTTGAAAGCCGCCGATATGGAAGTAGAGGGCGTGTGCCTCCGAGTAGATCGGGCCCACCGGTCTCTTGGCCCCAAGCGCGATAATAGAGCCAGAGATATTGTTTGTTGTTTGCATGAATATCGGTCCAAAGAACTGGTGTTTAAGGCCGCCAGGAAGCTGGGGAAACTTAACTGGCATGGGGCCGACGTGGAAGTGTTTGCAGACATTTCGAGCATCACTATGAAGAAACGACGGGAGTACCAGCAGGTGACGAAGCGGCTTCGGGAGGAGAATGTCCGATACCGCTGGCTGTTCCCTGTGGGCCTGCAGTTCACCATTAATACAAAGGCCTACGTGGCACATACTGTGGAGGAGGCCATCTCAGCTTTGAAGCAGGCCGGCTGGTCCAATCTCCCGACAGCAGATTCGGGGGAGTTGGCGGCAGGAGAGAGGGGAGACCCCCACAACTGCCCACAGAGGAATTGGAGTAGAGTGTCCGGCGGAGAGCGGAGGCTGCGAAAGACAAAGCCAGCTCTGCAGCCTGCCGAATCGGCCACATGAACTATGTTGTAATGGTCCACTTTTAGTTATGTTATTGAGTCTGAGCCTGTTGGGTCTGCATGGGGGGTGTGGGGTGGGGGTGCGGCGTAGGATGTAAGAAAGGGGAGTTATGTTTTTCCTTTATGTTCTGAGATGTCTGTGATGTTAAGTGGTAGTGGACGGGGACCTGTTACAGCGGATGGAAGAATGGGGGGAAGCTTTCTTTTTGCTCGTTTGCCTAATAAGTATGGAGGGTGTAAAGTTGGGTGCTGTTTCGAGGGGGGGGGGGTTATTTCTTAAACAACAAAAAAAAAAAAGCAGGGGGCTGCTCTGGTTGACGGGACCTGGCTCCGATCTATCTTGATGGATCGGGTGGAGAGGCGGGGGGCGGGGGTGGGGGGTGGGGATGGGGAGGGAGGGGGGAGGGAGGATGGGGGGGGGGAGGGACTGGCTGGGGGGGGGGGGAGGAGGGGGAACGGGGATGGCACAGGTGCAGAGAGTGGAGGGAAGGGTTTATGGCTGCCTTTAAGCTGATGACTATTAATGTCAGGGGTCTGAACTCCTATAATAGAGGCAATTGCTTTTCAAAGAATGCTCCCGGTTGGAGGGGGATGTGGTTTTTATTCAGGAGACCCACCTGCTTCCTAAGGATGAAGATCGTTTGCGACACTCCCGTTTCCCCCAACAATATTTTGCTTCCAACAAATTAGAGAAGAAAAAGGGTGGAGTGGGGATCTTGATGTCTGGTAGGGTGCTGGGGAGGGTGGAGGAGGTCATCCGGGATAGGAGAGGACGTTATGTGGTGGTTAAGTTGCAATGGGGACAGCAGAAGTATACGCTGGCCAGTGTGTATGCTCCCATCACGGAGCAGGCCACCTTTTTTGGAGAATTAGAAGCAGTCCTTGTAAGCAAGGGGGAGGGGCAGCTGCTGATTGGGGGTGATTTCAACGTTGCTCTTAACCCCTTGGTGGACACCTCTAGGGGGGCGTCGTCCCTTACTCGGAAGCATCGTCTGCGCCTGAAGCAGTTGATGGAATCTCTGGATTTGGTGGACCTCTGGCGGGAAGTGAATTATGGCGAAAGGGATTATTCTTTCTTCTCCCCCGTGCATGCAGTGTACTCCCGGATTGATTTGCTGCTTATTGATAAAGCTTTGTTGGCTGGGGTGGAGAAATGTGAGATTCGAGAGCGGACCTGGTCAGACCATGCCCCTGTTCTTTGTACCTTACCTTTAGGGGATCCAAGCCCGGTCAAGCGGTGGTGGAAGTTGAATGAGTCCCTGTTAGAAGATTCGGCAGTAGTAGAACAATTAGGGAAAGATATAGAGGAATATTTGCTATTGAACGATAATGGTGAGTGTTCCCCAGGAATGGTTTGGGATTGTTTGAAGGCGGTGGTTAGGGGGCGGCTGGTAGCTATAGGTGCCCACAGAAAGAAAGTGCGGCTAAAAAAGCAAGAGGAGCTGCTGGTTTTGATTGGAGAGTTGGAGGTGCGCTTGAAGCAGAGGCCGCAGGATGTTCTCGTGCAGGGCCAATTGAGGAAGGCTCAGCTAGACCTGAGCGAATTACATATGGAGGAGATCCGACATAAATTAAATCTCCTCCAGCAGAGGTTTTTTGAATTTGGTAATAAAGCTGGGAGGTTGCTAGCTCGTCGGGTCAAGAAACTGGCCGCTCGGAATGCTATAGTGAAAGTAAAGGGGAGAGAGGGTAGATTGTTGTGGCTGGGTAAGGAGATTGAAGACAGGTTTGTCCAGTATTATCAAGAGCTGTATACGCCGGAAACGGTAGTGTCGGAAGTAGCGATTAAGGACTTTTTGGATACTGTCCAATTGCCGAACTTGTCCACTGCAGAGTCTGAGAGTCTCTCCCTTCCTATTGGTGAAATTGAGGTCCTCACGGTGATTAAAGGCTTGCGGGCCCATAAGGCCCCAGGCATGGATGGCTACCCCAACAGCTTTTATAAAGTTTTTGCAGGACAGCTGGTCGGACCCTTGGTGAGAATGTATAATTCCTTTCAAAGGGATAGTATTCTGCCGCCATCTATGCGGCTGGCGGGGGTCAGTATTCTCCATAAGGAGGGTAAGGATCCACTGGAGTGTGGCTCCTATAGGCCTATCTCTCTATTGGGTAGCGATTTTTAAGATTTTCACGCCGAGTCCTAGCCAATAGGCTGCTCCCCTTTCTGGGGAAGCTAGTACACCCTAATCAATCTGGTTTTGTGCCTGGGAGGTACACCTCCGACAACATCAGGAGAGTGTTAAATTTAATATGGCATGGCAAGAGAGGGGGCGGAGATGGCCTTATTAGCAGTAGATGCTGAAAAAGCTTTTGATAGGGTGAGCTGGCCCTTTCTGTTTCTGACGCTAGAGCGGGTGGGGATAGGAGGGGCTTTCTTGGATTGGGTGCGAGCCCTATATCGGCATCCTTTAGCCTGTTTAAAAATAAACGGCTCCACCACCCAAACTTTTGAATTGCACAGGGGGACGAGGCAGGGGTGCCCCCTTTCCCCTCTGCTCTTTATTCTTGCTATGGAACCACTGGCCCAGAGGATTAGGGCTCGTAGGGAGGTCCGGGGTGTAGTAGTGAATGATATTCCCCACAAGATTTCCCTCTTTGCCGATGATGTTTTGTTTTTTGTCTCTGACCCATTGCGAACGCTCCCTGCCATTTTGGAGGAGATAACCACATATGGAGCTTTGTCAGGGTTTCGTATGAATCCCACAAAATCAGAAATTTTGAACCTCTCCTTGGGTAGGGAGACCGTGGCGGGCTTGAAGAAGGCCTTTCCCTTCAGGTGGGCCAAATCTAGTATTCGGTACCTTGGGGTGCAAATCACGGGCCAAGGCGGGATTTATTTCAGGAGAACTATCTACCCGCCCAGTGTAAGCTGATTAGAGAGCTTGAGCGATGGGGGACGTTTGAGATCTCGTGGCTGGGCCGAATAGACCTCATTAAGATGATTTTGGTGCCTCGGCTTCTTTATCTTTTTATCAACCTGCCAATTGAGGTCCCGATGACCTACCTGCGGAAACTACAGGAGAAGCTCCTGGTTTTTGTATGGCGGGGTAGGAGACCGAGGGTAGCTCGGAGCATTCTGCATGCAGGCCGTGATAGGGGGGGCATGGGGATGCCACACCTGGGTAGATATTATGAAGCGGCCAGGGTGCGAGCGGTCTTTGAGTGGATTTTGAGGGAGGCAGTGGATTGGGTGGAATTGGAACAGGCGGGTTTGGGGGAGGGTAGACGCCTATCAAATCTTGTGTGGGTGAGGAAACCCGGTCTTGTGAGTCCGGATGGGGGAAATCCTTATGTAGCACTCACGCTGCGCTATTGGTTAAAATGGCGCGCCCGGTGGTATGGCGCTCGGGGCTGTTCCAAGTTTATGCCTTTGTGTGACAACCCGGATTTCCCACCGGGGAGGGATGATGTTGTGTTTCAGAGGTGGGCTCGGCAGGGGTTGGGCTATGTGGGGCAGTTTAAAGATGGGGGGGCCTGGGTGTCCTTTGATGATTTACAGAAAGAGTTTTCGGTGCTGGAGGGTGCTAGATATCAGTATATGCAAGCCCGGCACTTTTGTTAAAGTTTGGGGGGCTGGGGGGGTGACGGGCAGGGTGCTGCTGTAGATGGTTTGGTGGAAAATGGGGTGATTAAAGGCTTGATTTCCCGGTTGTATGGGTTAATGGATCAGGTGGATATTGGGGGCTGGGCCCACAAAAAAGCATGGGAGCGAGATTTGAATATGTGTTGGGAAGAGGATCATTGGGTAGGAATTTACAAGGGGTTGTTTAGGGGTGTGTTATCCAGCTCAATTTTGGAACAAAACTACAAAATGCTCTATAGGTGGCACTTGACTCCCCAGAGATTACAGAAATGGCGGGGCGGGTTGGGTCTTTGCTGGAGGGAGTGTGGTGCGACCGGCTCTGTCCTACATATCTGGTGGGAGTGCCCGATACTCCAGCCTAGCTGGCAGGCTGTGGCAGAGTGGATGGAAGTGGTGTTGGATGATGGTGTGGTTGTTGGACCCTGTTTGGCGCTGCTGAATGTGGGAGGGGGGTCAAAGTGGCGTAAGGTGGTTTGTGGGGCAATGAGACAATTGATTGCGCGGAAATGGCGGACTCCTTCCCCACCCACACTGGAGGATATCCAATTGCGAGTAGCGCACCTATCTCTCATGTATCGCCTGACGGCCCTGCGCAGGAAACGGCTAGTGAAATTCCAAGACACCTGGGGCCCTTACCTCCAGTGGGTGGAAGGGAGGGGGACTTTACAAGGCCCCGATACTCGCGGGGAGGGGGGGACCCCAATCAACGGTGGCCCCTAGTGGGAGCCTGTCACAGTGGGGGGTCTGCTCTTGGGCCTGATCCCACTTTAGATGCTCCGGGCAATAGTTTTTCTCCTCTCCCTCTGTATAATTGGGGGGGGGGGGTTTCCCACCTTCCCACCTTGTTTGGTTACGGTGCAGAGGCTGGGGGATCTTTTCTCATGCTTGACTGGGTGTCTCAGACTCCTAGAGTCGCTATGCGAATATCATTTAGCTTAACGGGTAGCATATTGCTTAAGGTATTCAGTGCTGGATTCCCTTTTTTAGGGTTATCCTTTACAGCCAATACAGGTGCCATCCTCGGGGGGGAGGGGGGAGGGGTGGGAGGAGAAAGTGGGTTTATCTTGCGACTTATAGTCTTGGAGGTGTTTACGGTGGAAAGCGGAACTACTGTTGTGCTTTAGTGTGTTAGTGTTATATCAGCAGTTGACTGTGTATTGTGAAATGCTGTTTTTTCTTTGTGTCAGCCTTCAATAAACATTTAATGGAAAAAAAAAAAAAAGACAGAGGACATCACAAAACTGGGAACTAGAGTCTGGTAAGATACACCTAGGATCTACCCATAAAAGGGCCAAGAATTTGAGGAGACACGTCTTGATATTCCTGTTTCCGAGTTAAACTTTGATTGATGATGTGGAAAATGCATGAACAAGGTGCTATGATCTTCTTCCCAATGTCTTTGTACCAGGTCTACATAATACAATATTGGGGTTATTCTGAGGCACGAATAGCGGGAATGGATATCCCGTTGGGACATCCATCCCTGCTATTCGGGCCCTTTTACCTTCTGATGGAAACCAACAAGACATGAAAAACACCTAGTCCGTACAGCTTATGATGTGTTAGAAAATGCTTCAAGGGCCTCTGAATATTGACACTTGCAGACCTCAGGATTTCTTGAAGGCATGCAGTAAAAACTGTTTATTTGGCTTGTAAGAGAGCCGTCCCCTTCTACATGAAGTGAGCTTAAGCACATAGATAATCTACTCAACGTTTTGTTTCTTTTCATTCCAATGGCCGAGAATTGAAGCGGTGAGTGCTGTTTATTAGATATTGGATTGTATTTCTTTGTTGTTCAGTGCAGCCCTGACATTTATAAGCATGTCAAGGCCAATGATGGAAGTATCAGTAACCCATCCAAGGTAATCTTCTGTTGAGATTTTGAAGACTACAACTTGGAGTTTAATTCACCTAAGCATATCAGTTACTGTCTAGAAGACCCAACTTCTTAGTGGGATAGTAGATTTGTACTTTTTCTTCTCTATGGTCTGTTCGAAGAGGAGATCCCAACTATCTGTTTTTTTGTGCCCATTTTATAATTATGAGTTTCTTTGATGTTTGAAAAAATAAGATATAGGGTTTTTCCCAACAAAAGTTTCCTATCTATTGTCTGTCTTGTTTTCCCCCTAATATTGTTAGACAGTCCTTAGCTATGAAGTCGTATTGTGTGTCTCGATGTCCTTGCTTGTTATCAAGAGAAAGCAGAGCTGCTTATTTGTAACAGATGTTATGTGAAGAGAGCAATTTACCTGTCACACAAACCTATTCACCTTCCATTTGGTGTTCTCTCCCAGTCAAAGTTGTATAGAATTGACAAAGGTCATAAGAACTACCAGTGCATGGGCAGAAAAAAAGGCTTTTGCCATTACCACTAAGGTCACAAGTAAACTGCTTTCATAGATAAGAAATTTGGCTATATATGAAATTATTGCAAATAAAACAAAATGTAGATAGCACAGATGTTAACATCTTACTGAAGTAGCTCCCATTACCATAACATGAGAATTGCCTAAGTTTTACTGGTCTGGATCGTCATATTTCATCATATTTACCAGTGAACACTTTTAAACTATTATCTATAATTATTGCAATAATACTACTAGGCATATGCAGTGCTCATCATAGAATATGCGTGTTTTAACTTCTCTCTGTGATGTTCATATAATAAATGTTCTCTTGTGTAGACAGTCTTACTGCTACTTATGAAGAATTTAAAAGAGCATAGTCACATAGCTGTATAATTAAATTATTTTTGTGAAAGCTTGAATTGTCAATACTTTTTCATGTTCGTATTTTTTTTCTTTAGGGACCAGAGCCCACTTTCTTCTCAAGAAAATACTATTTCTGGAATGTCACTACCCCGCCTAAGTCCTTCTCTAAACCCTAATATTTCCCCAGCTCAAGGTATGACCTTTCCATCTACTACCTCCCCATCCAGTGGCAGCATCCTGACTACCACAGTAAACCAGCAACCAGGCCCTGGCCTGCACAGCATCAGCATTTCTAATGTCGGCCAGACAAGCTATGGATGTTCACCTGGAAATCAGCTAGGAGCCAGTGTTGCCTTAAACCAGGGACATACTGGTCCCCAGAACAGTAATCACCATGTAAACCTCAATTCCCCCATCAGTAGTCCAGGAATAAGCCCTCCACAGTTCATGTCTTCAAGGCCTCGGGGCAGCCCAGGATTGGTAACAAGGCCAAGAATGTTGGGCAATTCCTTTTCTCCTGCTATGCCTACTGTGCACTCTCCAGTAGGCATGACCAGTAGTGGCTGTAACATGTCTGGAGGTAGCAGACCTTTTTTAAATTCACAATTAAATTCTGTGCAAGGGCTTAATGATGGACCTAGTGCTCCAGGTGGGTTCTCCTCCACATCTCCAGTAAGCATGTCAGGTAGTGGCTGCAGCAACAATAACAGCAGGCCTTTTTCAAATACTCCACTGAATTCTTTGCAAGGGCTTAATGAAGGACCTAGTACACCTGTGGGATTTTCCACATCATCTCCTATTCTGCGGCAGACAAACTCTCAAAACTCCCCTGGAAGGCTAAGTGTACATCCAGTGAAAATGGAACAAAAAGATACCAAGGAAATTGCATCAATTTTGAATGAAATGATTCAATCCGACAACAACTCTAGTGATGGTAAGTCACTGGATTCAGGCCTGCTGCACAGTAGTGACAGACTCTCTGAAGGGGACAATAGAAGCTCTCCAGCTACCCCCAATCATAAACTGGTACAGCTTTTGGCTACAACTGCAGAGCAGCAATTGCGACATGCAGATTCTGATACTAGTTGTAGAGATGTATTGTCTTGCACAGGTTCCTTACATTCAATCTGTAATAACTCTTCAAACTCCTCGTGCCCCTCTTCCCACAGCTCTTTGACAGAACGCCACAAAATCTTACACCGGCTTTTACAAGAAGGCAGTCCTTCTGATATCAGCACTTTGTCTTTGGAACAAGACAGAAAGGATAGTGGGACAGGGTCTGCCTCCATCCCAAGCCAAACACCAGTGAGCACCCCTGAGATAAAACCAGAGCCTGAAACAGCAAAGAAAAAGGAAACTAAGGACCATCAGCTCTTGCGTTACCTTTTAGACAAAGATGAGAAGGAGCTAGGAGCAACTCCCAGCCTGTCTCTGGAAGATGTAAAAGTGAAAGTGGAAAAGACAGAGCAAGTGGATCCATGTCATCCAACGCCAACCTCATTGCCCAAGCCTGTTCAGGAGGAAGTAAAGTTAGAGTGCCAGAATCGGGTAGGTGTTCTGACTTTTTTTTTGGTTTTGTATTTAATATTGTACTGAAACTGTTGAACCAAAAACAGTAGGCATTCTTTCACTAGTCTGTCTCGGTATAGTAAAATGTAGTGATTCTAGTGGATTGAGTGTTCGTAACTGGCATGGCACTGGCAGTCTTGGCAACTAAAGGGCTCCTCTATTGGCAGAAACAGTCCAGTATGGGTTGCTGCCATACATGGATTCTTGCTGAAGTACCATTGTGTCTGTGTTGCATGCCTGACTGCATTACCTTACCGTTTGATATGCCAGATCATAAACAGCCTAGGGCAAGTTAAAATAAAATAAATATTCAATAAATACAATAATCATATGTACAACATATAAAACTGATTAAAGAACAACACTACCTGTGGAATGTAGGTTGCTCTTTGAAACTCTATGCCTTGTGTTTAAAGCTCTGTATAGCAGTTCATGTAAGTACCTAGTATGTTGCTGATTCCTTATGAACTCAATAAACTATTTCATTCTTCAGAGTATGCTTTACTATGGCGTGTGTTTACTAAAGTGTGTTAGCTGCTACTGTGACGATAACGTGGGCTGATCACATCACGTAGCAGCTAACGCAGGCCAAATGCAGACATCGCAGTGATTTTCTGCGATGTCTGTATTACATGCAATAGCTGCAGATTTGGGTGGGAAGTGTGTGGGATTAAGATGGAGAGTGGGCATGTATGCAATATATGATTACCATAAATGTAAACATTGCATGGTAATCACCAAAGTTGCAGACACCATGGGTGCACCTAATGCCATCTCAGTGGATGGTGATTGCTGCACCTGTGGTGCTGGCTGACCACAATCCCTGCATTATCGCCCCAATATCCTATGGAGAAATGCTGTGCATGCTCCCCAACGGATACCGTGGGGCTTTTGCAGCTACTGCGGAGCTCTTGTAACTAACGCCTGGCGATAGCTGCAAAAGCCTATTGCACTTTAGTAGACATACCCCTCTATGTGTTCTCGGTCCTAGAAAGATTAGTTCTCTGTTACTAGATGATTGGTGTTCTCCAGGACCAAGCAGGAAGTCAGTCCTCACTTATGGGTGACGTTGGCGCCGACGGAGCCCTCGCGGAGCAATTTTCCCCAGCTTTTGAAGAAAGCCTTTGGGAATTGCAGCGCGCATGCGCGGTCCCCTTCCCGCTCAAGGGTGCCATCTTGCTCAGTCTTCTTTTTTCCGCGGAGCCCTACAGACGTAGTTTGTGATCGCCGCTGAAAAGTTGATTTTTTTCGTTTGTTTTTTCTCGGTTCGACGCCGTGTCCTTTTCCCGCCCGGCCTCGATACTCCAATATCGAGTCCGTTCACATTTTTTCGGTTTTTGTCCTTTGTAACGGGCGTTCCCGCCACTTTTTTTCTTTTTCCCTGGCAGCACGGTCTTTCGACCTCGCAGGGGCCCTTTTCCCCCCGATGGATGCCAGCGGGTTTAAAAAGTGTGATCGCGGAGGAAGTGACGTCACCCGAGTGATGGCAGCTTAAAGATTGAGCTCCCATCGAGGCGCTGAACAATTCGGTGGAAAAGTGCTAATTTTACCCCTTCTCGGGAAGCATAAGGGGTGCTAGCTGAGAGCGGACAGAGCGAGGATGTCAGTCAGGAAAAAGCTGGCCAAATTTAAATCCCCTTACACGGAGAACCGCGGGTCGAAATCAGGGGACTCGGCGGAGCACATGGCATCGGGAGACGAGTCCGAGGACGAAATAGAGCGAGCGGACGAAGGATGCACTAGAGGTGACATGTGGGGCTGGATGCGATCCTTAAAGAAAGAGCTGGTAGCCATGAGGGGAGATATGAAAGAAGCGATGGCGAGCATCCGTGAGGACGTCCGAGACCTCGGCCATCGGGTTGAGGCGCTGGAAGAGCGTGCGGATCAGCAGGCGGAGAAGGATTCGGCGGCGGAGGCCTGGATTCAGAGCATGCGGGAGGAACATCAGTTGTTGTCGGATAAAGTAGAGGACCTCGAGAATAGGTCCAGGCGTAACAACTTGCGCCTGCGGGGCCTTCCAGAGACGGAGGAATTTGTGGATGCCCCAGCGGTGGTTCGCAGGATATGTGCGGATTTACTGCAGAGCGGAGAGAAGGGAGATGCAACGCCAGACATTGGAGTTGAGAGAGCACACAGGGCTCTGGGCCCAGCGAGAGGGGGACAGCCCCGGGACATAGTGGCATGCTTAACATCTTTTGCAGTCAAGGAAAGGGTGGCACGGGCGGCCATGGTGCGGAAGAATTTCACCTGGTCAGGCCATAAAGTGGAAATTTATCAGGACTTATCCGCGGGTACGCTTCAGAGAAGGCGTGATATGAGAAAGGTCACCCAATACCTGCGAGCTGAGAACTATAAGTATAGATGGCTGTTCCCATTCGCCATACTGATGGATATAAATGGTCGGGGGAGGCGGGCCCGTACCGAGATGGAGGCCTGGAAGCTCCTGAAACAAGAGGGCGCCCCGCGGCTGCCAGCTGAGGCAGGAGAGAAGGAGACGGAGAGCACGCGGGGGGGGGGCACTCTGGATGGGAGCGGGTCCCCGTGAAGGGGCAGAGACTTCAGCGGAAGAACACCATAGAACCCCGGAGTGAAGGGACGACTGCGGCTGCCACTGAGACAGGCCGAAATCAATGAGGGGCCGGACCAGCACGAGAGTTGGAGCAGAGTTTGTATAAGACAGCAGCCGGGACCACAGGACCTATGAGGGGACCTTTGGGGTAACCTGGTCTTGCCAGTTCCTACGGGGGGGGAGGGAGAGATGAGGGTCTCAGTGGGTAAAAGAGAGGCTCTGGCCGGCATCCGGAATGGCTAAGGGGGCTGCGCAGAAGTATAATGTAGCTGCGGCCCACGAACCCTCGCAGGCCCCCTGGACGGGGCGGGTGAGTGCCCCAGGAGGGTGGGGGAAGATTCTAGCACCCCTCCCAGTTTTTGAATTGCCAGGATTAAAGAACAGTTTTGTTATTGTTATGCATACATGATTTTCTTTTCTGGTTCTTCTATGATGTTGAAACTGTATTGTTGCAAATGTTTATTGGGAAAGAGAGGGCATGGACCCAACGGGAGAGGCCCTGGGGCGTGGATTTTCGCCAGTCGGCCCAGGGGTCTGGCTGGGGTGGGGGCCTAAGGGAACACATGGGAAGGGGGGGATGGAGTAGGGACCCTGGGAAGGGGGGCAATGGAGCGCCCTCGGGGGGGGTCACATCCTCAGTTGCTTGCGGACGGGAGGTCCGTATGGAGGGGAGGGGGGGAGGGGAGGAGGGGGGAGGGGGAAGGGGGGAGGGGGGGGAGGGGGGAGGGGGGGAGGGGGGGGAGAGGTCTGGGTTGAATGTGGGAAGAGGAGAGGGGAGTATAATGAATTAGAATGGCTTCCGGGCTGAAAGTGGGTAGCCTGAATGTGCGGGGCCTGAACTCACCCCAGAAGAGAAAACTGCTGTGGGGGGAGTTGCGGCGACAAAAATGGCAGGTGGCGTTTATTCAAGAAACCCACTTGCGAGCGAGGGACGAGAGGTTGATGGGTTCCGGGTACTATCGGGGATTCTTCGCAGCGGAGGAAGGGGGTAGGAGGAAGGCGGGGGTCGCAATCTTTGTTAGCCATGATGTCCCATTTGTACCTAGTAAGGTGCTGCGTAAACCAGATGGTCGGGCGGTGGGGGTTGTGGGGGAACTAGGAGGGGAGCAGGTTACTTTCCTATCGGTGTATGGGCCGAATTTGCTGCAAAAGGGGTTCTGGGAGGGGTTGGGTAGTTGGTTAGAGGGAGAGGTGCAGGGGAAGCTTTTGGTGGGGGGGGGACTGTAATATAGCCCTAGACGGGAGGGCGGGACAGAGGCTGGGACAGGGGGGAGAGAGGAGACCGTTGCTGAATTGGATGAAAGCTTGGGGGTTGGAAGATCTCTGGAGACGAACTCACCCTACAGACCGAGATTACACCTTTTACTCCCCAGTGCATGATTCGTATAGCAGAATCGACTATTTGTTGGGGGATGCCTACTGGAGGGAGGCGTTGGATCGGGTGGATATAGGGGTGGTCACCTGGTCTGATCATGCTCCGGTGGGGGCTGGGTTTGGGCAGCCAAGGGAACAGGGGAAACGGGCCTTTTGGAGATTGAATGAATTTTTATTGCAGGGGCAGGGGGTAGTGCAGAGGCTAAAGGCGGTGGTGACGGAGTACATGACGTTGAACGATAACGGGGAGGTCTCCACGGGGGGACTGTGGGATGGCTTGAAAGCGGTGGTGAGGGGCCACTTAGTCCAGATAGGGGCGCAAAGGAAGAGGAGAAGAGAGCAGGAGGAGGGACGATTACAGGGGCTCCTCGATGGGCTGGAGAGGGCCCATAAAGCAGCTGGGGGAGCGGTCTTGAGAGGGAAGGTGGAGGAGACTCGGAGGCAACTGAACGCTCTTCAGCTGGAGCGGATAACCTTTCAATTAGAGCGGGTGGGCCAGAGATATTATGAGTTTGATAATAAGGCGGGGAGGCTCCTGTGCCATAAATTAAAAGCCAGAAGGCAGCGGCAAGCAGTGGTAAAAATTAAGGGGGATCGGGATAAGCTGTTGTATAAAAGCGCGGAAATTAGGGACAGATTTCGCGAGTATTACAGTAGCTTGTATTCTGCGGATCCTCCGTCGGAGGGGGAGGCCCTTAGGGACTATCTAGGGAACGGAGGGGAGGGGAGCAATCGGGTGGGGACCTTGGAGAGGGAGGAATTGGAGGCAGATATCGGGCTTGAGGAGGTGAAGGAAGCAATCCGGCGGTTGGTCCCGGGGAAGGCACCAGGCATCGATGGGTTCACGGGTATGTTTTATAAGAAGCTGGTGGAGGAGCTGGGCCCTATATTATCTAGGGTCTTCAACGCGGTTTTGCAGGGGGAGGGGTTGCCGAGGACCATGCACCAGGCAGCTATAGTGGTGTTACCTAAACCGGGCAAGGATCCAGCGGTATGTAGCTCTTACCGCCCCATATCGCTGTTGAACATAGATGTTAAGATCCTGGCTAAGATTTTGGCCACGCGGCTGGGGCCCCTGATGCCGGGTCTTGTTCACCCGGACCAATCCGGGTTTATTATGGGCCGGCAGGCGGCTGATGGGATTCGCCGGGTATTGCAGCTGGGGTGGCTGGCCCGGAAGGAGTCACAGCAGGCTATGTTTTTATCTATCGACGCGGAGAAGGCGTTTGATAGGGTGAGCTTTACCTTCCTTCGGGCTGTATTGGAACATGTGGGGCTGGGCCCGAGATTTCGGGCGTGGATCCAGGCCTTACACGCCTCGCCCGCAGCGACGGTGTGCGTGAATGGGGGGTACTCCGAGTTTTTCCCTCTAGGGCGGGGTACCCGGCAGGGTTGCCCCTTATCGCCGCTCCTCTTCGCTCTAGTCATGGAACCGCTAGCAGCCAGGATTCGGTCAGTGACTGAAATCAAGGGCATAGGGGTAGGGGGTGAGCAGCACAAGATGGTGTTATTTGCTGATGATGTCTTATTCACCTTGACGTCCCCGGGGGCCTCGCTACCGGTGCTTATGCAGGAGCTTAGGGCCTATGGGGCTCTCTCGGGATTTAAAGTAAACTGGGATAAAACGGAGGCGATGTCGATCTCGTTATCGAAACTAGAGCTTGAGAGCTTGAATGGCGCTTTCCCCTTTAGATGGGCGAGTAGATCTATCAAATACTTGGGGGTCCAAGTTACAGCTGATCCCCTGGGGATGTATGGGGCCAATTATCCCCCGTTGTTTGCTCAGGTGCAGAAAGACCTGCAGGGATGGAAGGGGGAGGAGCTCTCATGGATGGGAAGGGTGGCCGCAGTAAAGATGAACATTGTGCCGTGCCTGCTCTACCTGTTCCAATCACTGCCCATACCGGTTCCAAGGCGGGAACTGCGCAATATACAAAACCGGATATTCGCATTTATCTGGGGTAACAGTCGGCCGCGGGTTAACAGAAGGGTTCTCTACCAGTCTCGGGAGGGGGGGGGCCTAGGGGTCCCGGACGTCACACGGTACTATACGGCGGCGCAATTGCGACAGGTGTTTGAGTGGCGGGAGGGGGCGACGGGCTCAAAATGCTTTCGGGCTATCGAGCAATACTGGGCGGGGGAAACGGCACTAAAGTTTTTGCCGTGGATTTTCGGAAAGCTCCCTGGGGGACGATGGCGGGATAATCCATATCTGTGGCATCTGGTGTTGCAGTGGCGTAAGGCTAACCGACATTATGCCCCAGGGGCTTCTTTCTCGCCGCTGGCTCCCGTAAGGGGGACACCGGGGTTTGATCCTGGGAGGGAGGGAGTGTTCCGGAGATGGGAGGAGGCGGGAGTGGCTACCTTTGCAGAGTTTATTGAGCAAGGTCGGATAATTCCTTTTTCGGACCTTAGGGTGAAGTATCATTTGCGCGGGGGGGACTTTCTCCCTTACCTGCAGGTGAAGCACTTTCTGTCTCAGCAGCAGATCCGGGATGGGTGGAAGGGGAATAGTGATGGTAGGGTGGCACTCTGGCAAGGGTGGGACTCGTCCAGAGGGCTAATTACCCAACTGTACCAGGGCTTGGGTGGGGGAGGAGGGGAAAAGTTCCCATATCAGTTGGAATGGGAAAGGGATCTGGGGAAGGAAATGGGGGCTCAAGATTGGAGGAAGATTTATGTAAATATCAGCCGCCAAGCGCTATCGGTTGCAGTGCGGGAGACATCCTATAAGCTGCTGTACCGGTGGTACTATACGCCGGAGAGGTTGCATAGGATGTTTCCAGAGGTATCTGATCGGTGCTGGCGAGGGTGTGGGGCCAAAGGAACCTTTCTCCATATCTGGTGGGAATGCCCTCAGGTGAGCCAGTACTGGGAGATGGTGGGGCAGCGACTGCAAGAAATATTTGGGGAGAAGTTGGGAGTGGACATGGGAGTGGGGTTACTGGGTATTTGGCCGACCCATTGGCCCCTGAAGAGGGCTCGGCCTATTAGGGCGTGTATCCAGGCTGCGCGGAGTGAAATAGCGAGAGCATGGAAACAGACCCGGCTTCCGGGAGGGGAGCAATGGCAGAGTAGGGTACGTAGGATTACCCTGATGGAACAACTCACGGCGGTGAGGCGCCGGAAGCAAGAGATCTTTAAGGATCAGTGGCTGCCAATGCTGGAGTATTTGGAAAAGTGATAGACCTTGACCAAGGGAAGGGGGGGGGGAGGGGAGGGAGGGAAGGGGGGGGGGAGGGGAGGGAGGGAGGGGGGGAGGTGGGGGGAGAGGGGGGGGATTTACTGATATAGATATATCTGGGCAAGGGGGGGGGCCCGCCCTGGCTTAAAGTGTCAAGGATGTATGTATAAAGTTTCTATGTTGTGGTTACCCATATGGTTGGAGTGGAATTGTTATAGGGAGCGGTGGTTGCTACCACCTGGTTGATGTAACCTGTATTTAAGATGAATGTTAATAAAAATTTAAATATGAAAAAAAAAAAAAAAGTGTGATCGCTGTACCAGACTCATGTCTCTTACCGACACACATGACTGCTGCCTCCGTTGCCTCGGACCCAACCATGACTCGATGAGTTGTGGTCCGTGCAACAAAATGTCCTCGAAGGCATTGAGGAGTCGACAGTCACAAAAGGAACGAATCTTCTCTGACTCCACGTCCGGTCGGGCCCGGACCTCGTCAGAGGCTTTGATGTCTCGTGACTCCGGCCCCGAGCATCATCGGAGTTCCTCTGAGCGGGGGTCTCCCGCCCGGGAACATCGTCGGAAGAAGAAACCCGCGAGGGCGGCGTCGGAGGACGCTCCTGGTCCCTCGAGGGCCAGGTCGCATAGCCCCGTCAGCCGCCCCGGGTCCTCGGAGGCGGAGAGGCCTTCGAAGCATCCTCGTCTCGAAGTGGAGTCTCCTGGACACGTGAGTACTGTAGTCCTCGTGGACTCGCCTCCGAGGGAGCCGATGTCGGGCCCGACGCCGTCGGGGCCCGAGTCGGGGGCTGCTGGGTCTTCTGAGTTTGGTCTCAGATTGACGGCCTTGGAGTGCAGTATCGCTGCCTTCATGGACCAGCAGCAGGCATTGATGACCGGCCTGGCCAGTGCATCTGCCCCGACCACCGGAACGTCGAAGTCGACCCCGGAGGCTGAGCCGATCCTCGAGTCCATACGAGCTCGAGTCGATCCTCGGCCAAGGTCTCCCTCGGCCTCCCGTTCGGGACCGAGGTCGTCGACGCCGGCCTCGGCGTCGGGGCGGAGGTCCTCGGCACTCATCCGCACGGAGCCACTCGATTCCTCCACAGAGGAGTCGGGCTGGGACACGGAGGAGGACGAGTCACCCGGGTCTTTTCAGACTCGGTGCGTCCCCTCCGACTTGCCCGAGTCGGAGCCTCAGAGACGATCCCCCCCCCCGGAGGATACCTGGTTCTCCGATTTTCATGAGGGACATGGCCAAGGCTTTGGCCTTCCCCGCGGATCCGGAGGAGGAGCCTCGAGCCGAAGAGCTCGAGGCCCTCCAATATGACTCTCCCCCGAAAGAGGCCTTTACTGTACCGGTTCCTCCGATGCTGGAGCGGCTGCTCTTCCGCATGTGGGAGAGCCCGGCCTCGACGCCGGTGTTAAGCAAGCGGGTCGATTCCATGTATCGAGTCCGTAAGAGCCCCGGGTTCCAAAAGGCACAACTACCGCACCATTCCATGGTGGTGGAATCGGCCATGCATTGACTTAAGAGTCAAAAGATGCACTCCTCGGTGCCTCCGGGTAAGGAGGCCCGGAACCTGGATGCCCTCGGTAGGAAGTGCTTCCAGGGCTCTATGCTTGCTTGCCGAGTCCAGACATACCAGCTATATATGGGCATGTATCTTCAAGACCTGGCAAAAGAAATTGCCGTGTTCTCTGCTGGTCTCTCCGAGGAACCTTTGCAGAGGTTCCAGGCCTTGTCCACTGGTATTCAAGAGTGCTCGACGTTTATTTCTCGAGCAGCCTACGATGGCTTCGAAGCATCGGCTCGAGTAGCCGAAGCCGGCATCGGTGCTTGCTGTCAGGCTTGGCTTCAGTCATCCGACCTCGAGCCATGGGTGCAGGACAAGTTGGTCGATGTCCCCTGCAGAGGTGAAAACCTCTTTGGTAAGCCCATGGCTGAAAAGGCGGCAGAACTCGAGTCCGAGACTCTCACCAGGACTCGCCTATCCAGAAAGACCTCTGCCCCTTCACAGAAGAGGAAGGGCTCAGGGAAAAAGCCCTTTTACCCGAGGAAGGTGTCTGCCTATAAACAACACCACCCACAATATCAAGCCTCAGCAGCTCCCCATCAGGGTCAGCAGGCTAAGGGACCGGGTAATGGGTCCCGTAGGCAGAAGGCCCCCAAGCCCACTACACAGGCCTCTGCTCAGCAGGGTGGGGGTTTTTGACTATGCCGGCATAGCCTCTCCCCCTCCGCGGCCTTCGCTCAGCACGGGGGGCCGGCTGACCCACTTTGCCCACAGGTGGTCAGCCATAACATCCGATTCCTGGGTGCTGCAGGTGGTTCAAAAGGGCTACCTCTTACATTTTCACCAGGTGCCTCCCCCCTACTTTCCAGGGGAGCCTCCAAGACCCCCTCTGCACAGGGACTTACTCCTTCAGGAGCTGCAAAGTCTGCTTCAGGAACAGGCTGTGGAGCCAGTGCCCCAACACCTGTGGGGTCACGGGTTTTACTCGAGGTACTTCCTGATACCAAAAAGAACAGGAGGCCTCAGACCCATCCTGGACTTACGCAACCTCAACAAGTTCCTGCAGCGGGAAAAGTTCAAGATGCTTACCCTTGGAATCCTACTGCCCTACCTCCAGCAGGGAGATTGGCTATGCTCCTTGGATCTAAAGGATGCTTATACTCACATCCTTATTCATCCGGACCACCGACAATATCTAAGATTTGTGGTGGCAGGGAATCATTATCAGTACCGCGTACTGCCCTTTGGCCTCTCCTCCGCTCCCAGGGTGTTCACGAAATGCCTGGCAGTGGTGGCAGCCTTCGTGAGGCTTCAAGGCCTCTTCGTCTTCCCCTACCTGGACGACTGGCTCATCCGGGCACAGTCTTCCCTAGAGGTCACTCAGGCCACTCAATGCACAGTGGCCCTGCTTCAGCACTTGGGCTTCGTCATAAACTTCGAAAAGTCCACTTTGCTCCCCTCTCGGGATCTTGACTTCATAGGAGCACGGCTGGACACTCTGCAGGCTCGTGCCTTCTTGCCTCTGGAATGGGCCAACAGGCTCATAGCTCTGGCCGGCAGGTTCCACAGCGCGTCACCGGTCTCTGCCAGACAATTCCTGCAACTGCTCGGTCATATGGCCTCCACGGTCCATGTCACTCTGAATGCCCGTCTACATATGAGACCTGCTCAGTGGAGCCTTCGCACTCAATGGCATCAGGCCACAGGGAGACTGACGGACTTAATACAGATCTCCGACCGCCTGGTCTCCTCTCTGCAATGGTGGCTTCACCTGCCCAATCTGGTACTCGGCATGACCTTTCAGTCTCCTCCACCTTCCCAAGTGCTAACGACAGATGCCTCTCTCCTGGGATGGGGAGCGCATTGCCAGGGAACATGCACTGAAGGCCTTTGGACACCTTGGGAGGCTGCTCAGCAGATAAACTTCCTGGAGCTGCGGGCGATCCGCCTAGCTCTGCGGACCTTCTCTCACCTCACTTCTCGTCGGTCTGTGCTGGTACAGACGGACAATCAGGTTGCCATGTTCTACGTGAACAAACAGGGGGGCACGGGCTCCCTCCTTCTATGTCAGGAGGCTCGGAGACTGTGCTCTTGGGCAGTCGACCACGACATCCTCCTCAAGGCTGTTTACCTGCCCGGGCAGGAAAATTGCCTGGCCGACAAACTGAGTCGGATTCTGCAGCCACACGAATGGAGGTTGAACCCCGTCGTTGTCCAGCGGATCTTCCGCCGGTGGGGCCTCCCCACCGTGGATCTCTTTGCCAGTCCTCTCAACCGGCAACTTCCCAGGTTCTGCTCCTGGCACCCGCATCCTCTCAGAGTAACGCCGGATGCTTTCCTCATCTCGTGGTCCATGGGCCTACTGTATGCCTTTCCTCCCATGCCACTTGTGTCCCGGACGCTGTTCAAAATTGTCCAGGACAGGGCCTCCGTGATCCTGGTGGCGCCCAGGTGACCGAGACAACCCTGGTTCCCTCTACTCCTACAGCTAGCGGTGGACACCCCTCTTCCTCTGGGGTTTCAGCCCGATCTCCTGACCCAGGATCAGGGTACTCTCCTGCACCCCAACCTCCGGGCCCTTCATCTGATGGCCTGGCTGCTGAGAGGGTAGTCCTAGCTCCGCTCCTGCTTCCTCCGGAGGTGGAAGCTGTCGTCCTGGCGTCTCAGCGACCTTCCACCCGGAAATCTTACGCCCTTAAATGGCGTCGCTTCTCGGTCTGGTGTTCTCAGCGCTCTGAGGACCCCTTCGCCTGCTTAGTATCGGTGGTACTGCAGTATTTGCTTCACCTCTCCGATCTGGGCCTCAAATCCAACTCTGTCAGGGTCCACCTCAGTGCTCTCTCTGCACATCATTCGCCGGTGGAAAGCCAACCTCTTTCCTCGCACCCCTTGGTGGCGCATTTTCTCAGGGGCTTTCTTCTGCTTAAGTCTCCGTTGCGCCCTCCAGCTCCTGACTGGGATCTCAATGTGGTCTTGCAAAGGCTTACCTGTCCGCCTTTTGAGCCCATGGCTACCTGCCCTCTTCGTTTCCTCTCCTGGAAAACTCTCTTCTTGGTAGCCCTTACCTCCGCTAGGCGTGTTAGTGAACTACAGGCCCTAGTGTCGGAGCCCCCATACCCTAGGTTCTACAAGAATAGGGTGGTCTTACGGACTCACCCTAAGTTTCTTCCAAAGGTGGCCTTCACTTTTCACATCAATCAAGAGGTGGTTCTTCCGACCTTCTTTCCCAGGCCGCATACCAGCAGAGCTGAAACTGTTCTGCATACCCTGGACTGTAGAAGAGCCTTATCCTTCTATCTTGACCGTACGCGAGAGCATAGGAAAGCTGTCCAGCTTTTCGTATCTTTTGACCCCAATCAGTTGGGGGTACCCGTCTCTAAGCGTACTTTGTCCATCTGGGTAGCTGACTGTATCGCCTGGGCTTATGGGGCAGCCGGCCTCTCCTTAGAGAGTCGAGTCACGGCTCACCGTGTCAGGGCGAAGGCTGCGTCAGTGGCTCATCTCCGCTCTGTTCCGTTGGCAGACATCTGCCGGGCCGCCACTTGGTCTTCAAGCCAGACGTTTGCGGCTCATTACTGCCTGGAGAGGGAGTCCCGCAGGGACAGTGCTTTCGGACAGGCAGTCCTCCACAATCTCTTTGAGGTCTAGGCAACTCCTACCCTCTGGCCCTGGTTTTGGGCTACCGGCCGGATTCGTACTCAGAGAAGATTCCTTCCTTCTGTACTGTTGAGCTTGAGGGAGCTCATTTTTCGGCTTGAGGTCTCCGGTAGCCTTAAGCTTGGGAGTCCCATAAGTGAGGACTGACTTCCTGCTTGGTCCTGGAGAAAGAGTAGTTACTCACCTGTAACAGGTGTTCTCCAGGAGCAGCAGGAATCAGTCCTCACTACCCTCCCTCCTCCCCTTGGAGTTGCAGTCATTCTTAATACATGTTTCTGCTAACTTTTTTTGCTGTCTTTTCGCTATGTCATCCGACTGAGCAAGATGGCACCCTTGAGCGGGAAGGGGACCGCGCATGCGCGCTGCAATTCCCAAAGGCTTTCTTCAAAAGCTGGGGAAAATTGCTCCGCGAGGGCTCCGTCGGCGCCGACGTCAGCCATAAGTGAGGACTGATTCCTGCTGCTCCTGGAGAACACCTGTTACAGGTGAGTAACTACTCTTTCTGCTATTTTGCCCGAACTGGAGAACAATTCCTTTGGACTTAAGCCTTGAATCAAATTACTTGCTGTTTTGAAAAAGAGCTAAAGCCTGGCTCTTTGCCTGGGCTTTTTTGCTAATTATGGTCAGTGAATGTTTACTAATTTTAAGGTGACTGTTGCTTGATACTGCAAAACAGTGATGGCTCTTTTGGGGGTACTTTGTTGGTTCTGTCTTATTTTGATGATATACAGCTTTTATTTTAATATACACTTCATTTAAAAATGGTAAATGCTTAAATGCTTTAACAAAATAAAAAAATAAATTAAAGCATATTAGCTTTAAAACAACTGACAGGAGAGAAAAAGAGGACAGATGGAAGGGCTTAGTGGCAAAACTGGTTGGAAATGAAAAGTATAATGTAAAGAGAATTTACAATAATAACATTTGGAATAATTTTCAGAGTTATACATTCACAAGCAGTCTGTGAACATACAACCACTATACATGTATTTTCAACTGTTGTATGGATAGTGGTAAACTGTAAATATATCTAACCACCCTGCCACTGTCTGTATAGTGGAAGAATGAAGCAGCAATATTCACCGGGAACAAGCAGGAAGTCAGTCCTCACATATGGGCGACATCAGCGCTGATAGAGCCCTCACAGAAGCATCTCCCCAGTTTACAAGGAAAGCCTTTAAGAGATTCCACCACACATGCGTGGTGCCCTTCCCGCCCAAGGGTGCCATCTTGCTCAATCTCCTTTTCTCTACGGAGCCCTTCAAACATCTGTTTTCCCAAGGAAAAAGTTGATTATCTTGTACCTGAGTTTCATACTTTCTTCTATCTGGACGACTGGCTTATAAAAGGATGTATGGCTGCCGAGGTGTAGCAAGCCACAGCATGCACCATCCATGTCCTGCAATATCTGGGGTTTGTGATAAACTACCCCAAGTCTCACCTCCTCCTGCCTCAGTGTCTCAAGTTCATGGGGCAATGCTGGACACCGTTCAGGCAAGGCCTTGCTACCCCTGGATTGGGCTGACCGCCTCAGGGAATTGGACGCAGACGTGCAACACCGTCTCTCGGTGTCTGCTTGGCCACATGGCTTCCACGGACCATGTCACCCCAGATGCCCATCTGCCCAGTGGTACCTTCGAGACTAGTGGACACAAGCCACCGGCCTCCTTCATGACAGAGTCTGTGACTCACCAGTTGGTGAAATCTCAGACTTGGTGGCAAAACCCACAACACCTTTAAGCAGGGATGCCTTTCCAAACTCCGTCCCTGAAGGGTTCTCACAACGGACGCCTTCCTGCTGTGATGGGGAGCCCATTGCAAGGAACTTCACACCCAGGGCAGCTGGCCGGAAGCCGAGGGCAACCAGCAGATCAACTCCTGGAGCTTTGGACAATATATCTAGCCCTTCGAGCATTTTGCCATTGCCTGAGGCACCAGTTGGTGCTGATCCAAACGGACAATCAAGTGGCAATGTTCTACATGAACAAGCAGGGAGGCACGGGGTCTCACACCCTCTTCCGCAAAGCGATGACACTCTGCTCCTACGCAATTCATCAGGGAATACTCCTATGGGCTGCATTCCTACCAAGCCAGGACAATACCCTGGCAGACAAACTGAGCAATATCCTCCAACCGCATGATTGGCAGCTGGACCCCAAAGTGGCTGCCCGGCTTTTCTGACTCTGGGGGACCCTATGGGTTGTCCTTTTCACCAGCCTGGACAACTTTCAGTTGCCCTCTTCTGCTCCCATCAGCCCCACCTATACCGGGTAGTGACAGACGCGTTCCTCATTCCATGGTCAGAAGGCCTCATGTACGGCTTCCCACCCACACCATTGATTGCCAAGACCCTCTTCAAGACTCTTCACGACAAAGCATCACTGATCCTGGTGGCTCCACGGTGGCCCAGACAGCCGTGGTTCCCGCTGCTCCTCCAACAGTCAGTGAAGACACCTATATGGGAATCTGGTCTCAGGAAGAGGGCTCTCTCTTGCACCCCAACCTGGAGTCCCTATCACTGACTGCCTGGCTGCTGAAAGAGTAACCTTAGCCCCCTTCAATCTCTCAGGAGAAGTGAAGGAGATTTTGCTGGCCTCCCATAAGACCTCCACCAGGAGGGCAGATTCTCGATATGGTGCACGGAGCAGTGACTAAAACCATTCTCCTGCCTGGTGCAGATGGTGCTGCAGTACCTTCTTCATCTCTCACAATCTGGGCTCAAGTCTAACTCTGTCAGGGTAAACCTCAGTGCCCTAGCAGCACACCACCACCCTATCGAGGGCAAGTCCCTCTCGATCCAGCCTTTGGTGACCCGCTTCCTGAGGGGACTCCTATTATCCAAACCCCCCATTCCACTCTCCGGCAACAGAGTGGGTCCTCAGGATAGTCTTGGCGCAGCTCACCTTCCCGCCATTTGAGCCCCTGGCTACTTGCTACCTGAGGTACCTCTCAAGGAAGGTCAAGTTCCTGGTGGCGCTCACCTCTGCTTGCAGAGTCAGCGAGCTCCAAGCCCTAGTGGCAGAGACGCCATATACCAGATTATACAAGAACAGGGTTGTGCTACGCATGCACTCCAAATTCCTTCCAAAGGGTAGTAACCTTCGCCAGGAGGTGGTGATACCCACCTTCTTCCCAAGGCCTCACTCCAGCAGTGCAGAGACTGCCTTCACACCTTGGACTGTAAGAGGGCCCTGTCCTTCTGCCTTCAACATATGCAGGGCCACCACAAAGCTGCTCAGCCTTTTGTTTCCTATGACCCCAGTTGCCTGGGAGATGCGGTGACCAAGCAAACATTATCCACCTGGGTGGTGGATTGCATCGCCCTTGCCTACGAGCAAGCTGGGCTCACTCCCAACGGGACAATGCCTTCGGTCAGGCCGTACTTCGTAATCTTTTTGGGTCTAAGCAACTCCTACCCTCCGACCCTTCTGTGTTCAGGCTAACCAGAGCATTGGTTCCCATCAGACACATGGGTCCTACTGCAGTCTGCATCTGCGGAATCAATTGCTGCTTATGGCTCCCCTTGGGGGCGACCATGTTTTTTCTCTATGGGCTTTCAGGAGCCTGTAGTTACGGAGGTCCCATATGCGAGGACTGACTTCCTGCTTTTTCCCGGAGAAAGCGTAATTACTCACCTGTAACAGGTGTTCTCCAAGGGACAGTAGGAAGCAGTCCTCACAACCCTCCCTCCTCCCCTTAGAGTAGCTTCTTTACCATCTTTTATTTTTGCCGTCTTTTAGCTATGTCATCTGACTGAGCAAGATGGTACTCTTCAGTGGGAAGAGGACCACGCATGTGTGGTGGCATCTCCTAAAGGCTTTCTTTAAGAGCTGGGGAGATGCTTCCATGAGGGCTCCGTCGGCGCCGACGTCACTATATGTGAGGATTGATTCCTGCTGTCCCTGGAGAACACCTGTTACAGGTGACTAACTACGCTTTTTCTGGATAGCAGCAATTTTCAGCCGCTATTGGGATAAGTATACATTTATTTTATAAGGCAAAAACTGAACAGATAGCTATGGCAATGACAGCATTATATTCAGCACTACTGAATATATGTATAAATTTAAACATTGGTGCGTTTATTTAAATAAACACAGTCATAGCAGCTGAAAATTGACTTCGTTGTCGATATTAGAGTAGGTAAGGAACTATTGTCTCACTCAGTCTGCTCACCTTGTACCTGTCTACACTACTCTAAAGATATTTTCTATGTATAGGTCATACATTCTTGATTGCAGAATATCTAAATCAAATCATTTTTGTCATCTCTCTGTTTTTGTCCTTTACTGCAATAGTTCTGAAATTGAGGGGAGAGGGATATGGATGTTTATTTTGACAAAGTTTTGATTGCTGGACATTGCATTGCAATTTTCTTGACTAATTTGTATAAACTATATGTATATAGTTACCCTGTATTGTTCCAAGTTTTATCTCCTGTTATAATGTAAGCACAAAACAGTTTCGACTGAATTGAGCAACCTTTGTTAAATGTAAACCGCACTGATAATAAATAGCGCGGTATATAAAAGATGTTAAATAAAAAATAAAAAATAAATAAATAAAATAATTTGACTAAGGAATAGTCTCTCTGTCCCTATTCATACTAATGTGTTCTGAATTTGTCCCAAGCATATTAAATTCTGTCATGGTTTTGGTTTCTACCACGTCTATTGGCAGGTTATTCAACATGTCTACTACACGATCAACAGGTTCATCGTTGAAGGAGAAGAAATTGAAATTGAAATTGTGAACAACTTTAACCTACTTGGATCAACTATCAATAAAGAAGCAACAAGCAGTCAAGAAATCAGACGACGCATTGCTCTTGGCAGAATGGCTATGAAAGACCTAGATAAGATTCTCAAGAGCAGAGATGTCTCTCTCCATACAAAGATTCGACTTGTTCAAGCCATGGTATTTTCAATAACATCATATGGATGTGAATGCTGGACAGTGAAAAAGACTGATAGGAAGAAAATTGATGCCTTTGAATTATGGTGTTGGCGGCGAATACTGTGTATACCATGGACTGCCCGAAGAACAAACCAGTCGGTACTAGAGGAGATCAAACCTAAGCTTTAGAAGCTCAGATGACAAGACTTCGACTTTCATACTTTGGACACATCATGCGAAGAGAGAAATCATTAGAGAAAGACATTATGCTTGGCAAGATAGAAGGTCAACGCAAAAGAGGAAGGCCAGCAATGAGATGGATCGATACAATAACAGCAGCTATGGGTACCAGTCTGTCAACAATGAGCCGCCTGACTGAAGACCGAACACAATTTAGGATAGCTATCCAGAGGGTCGCCATGAGTCGACTCCGACTTGACGGCACTTAACAACAACAACAACTACACTCATAGTAAATGAGTATTTCCTCATATGTCTAAGCTTCCCAGTTGATCCTGGACCAAATGGCATACATCCCAGTGTGCTGAAAGAACTCAAAAATGAAATTGCAGACCACTATTAGTAATTTGTAAATGATCATTGAAATCATCTATAGCAGGCATGTCCAACAGGTAGATCGCAATCTACCTGTAGATCGCAGAGGGGTCAGAGGTAGATCGCCAGCCCCACTTGGCTCCATCTCTCCAGCAGCTCGCCCCGTCGCTAGGAGAGAGCTCGTGCCAGCAGGTCGTCTGGCGGGCTTTTCCAATTTTGTTCTAACTTATGCCTTGCCTTCGAATTGGTTCAAACCACTGTGACATTTGCTTGCCTCTGCAGTTTTATTTTGCCTAGCCTTTGTGTTGATTCTACACTGCAATTTTATTTTGCCTTGTCTTTGCGTTGATTGTACACTGTGTGCAGAATTTATTAAATCGTGTGTGGTGGTATTTGAACTTGTTTGGCAGTATTTGATTTTATCTGGTTTGCTGGACAGGTGTTTGAGTTTTTTTGATAATTGTTTGGTGGTATTTGATTATTGGTGCCAGCATTATGAATTCTTATTTTTACTTTTAGAACTGCATGTGTGGTTTTGGCATCCCCAGTCCTTGTATTGCACATCATCCAGAGGTCTTCAGTTCCTGTTGATCTTTAATACTTTGGGACAGTGACAGTTTTGGACCAGATTCAGCCAGTGTTTATACTAACTTAGCTGATTTGGCCTTCTTACATCCAGCCACCCCAGTATAGCGAAGATGAGTGTTCCAAAGAAAAGCAAAACCTACCACTTTAATGATAAATGGGAAATGAACTACTACTTCATCATGGTGAAAGACAAGTGGTGTTGTCTAGTTTGTAACGCCCCAGTATCCTTGCCCAAAAAGGGTAATCTGGAACGTCATTATAAGGCTCTGCATAGCAATAAGTTTGATGTTGATTTTCCACCCAAAAGTGAAATTCGTAAAGTGAAGCTCAAAGAACTTAAATCGAAATTGGCTACTCAGCAACAGTTGATGGCGAAGCCAAGGTCACATTCGGTCAGTGCAGCCATAGTATCCTTCATGGTCAGCAACCTGATCACAAAGAAATGCAAACCTTTCACTGAAGGGGAATTTGTAAAAGATTGTTTTCTTGTAGCAGCTTACAATCTTTTTGAAGGATTTAAAAATAAGAAAGAGATCATAGCTGCTATTCAAGATGTACAATTGTCAAGAAACACCGTCGTGCGGCGAATAAAAAAGATGTGTGGAGATCATTGGAGGATGTTTCAAATTGTGTTGCTTTCCAGTCTTTTGCATAGAGTGTCACATGTATGATTTTCTCCCAGTTGGTGAGAGGTCTTACGTGTGCACTAGGTGCAAGGAGCTCTTTGCTCTCAGGGAACGAGTCCGTTCTCTAGAGGCTAGAGTAGCAGACTTGAAAAAACATAAGAAAGACAGAGGTACATAGATGAGACCTACAGGGATATAGTCCTGAAGTCCCACCTCCAGTTTGGCAGCGTCCCTGTTGCCATGGAGGAGAGAGGTCACGTGACAGGAGAGCATCACCCTGGTGTGGCAGGAAGTGATCCTGTAACTAGGACCTGTCCTCCAGGTGATGTAAAACCCTCTCGCACCGAGGAAGTTTCTCCAGGGCCATGTGCCCATGAGGGAAGGGTTAGGACAGCCGTTATAGTTGGTGATTCGATCATTAGGCATGTAGATAGCTGGGTGACTGGTGGACGTGAGGATCGCCTGGTAACATGCCAGGCGGCCAGTGTGCAGCGGCGGCCAAGAGAGCCAGTGTGCAGCGGCGGCCAGTGTGCAGCAGCGGCCAGGCGGCCAGTGTGCAGCGGCGGCCAAGAGAGCAAATAGAATGCTAGGTATGATAAGGAAAGGAATGGAAAATAAAACAAAAGATATTATAATGCCTCTATATCGTTCCATGGTGAGACAGCACCTTGAATTTTGTGTGCAATTCTGGTCGCCGTATCTTAAAAAGGATATAGCGATTTTAGAAAAGGTTCAGAGAAGAGTCACCAAAATGGTAAAGGGGATGGAAGGATACTCCTATGAAGAAAGGCTAAAAAGGTTAGGGCTCTTTAACCTGGAAAAGAGACGGCTGAGGGGAGATATGATAGAACTCTATAAATTAATGAACGGAGTGGAACGGTTAAACGTAGGTCGATTGTTTACGTTATCAGAATATAGAAAGACTAGGGGACATGCAATGAAGCTACAGGGTAAACTATTTAAGACTAATAAAAGAAAATATTTTTTCACTCAACGTGTAATCAAACTCTGGAATTTGTTACTGGAGGATGTAGTAAAGGCTGTTAGTGTAGCTGGGTTTAAAAAAGGTTTGGACAAGTTCGTGGAGGAAAGGTCCATAAACCATTATTAAGAAGTGACCGAAGATATCAATGCTTGACCCAGTACTACAAGCATTGTGGAACTTGTGTCTCTTGGGAAACTGCTAGGTACATATGACCTAGATTGGCCACTGTTGGAAACAGAATACTGGGCTTGATGGACCTTGGTCTGACCCAGTATGGCATATCTTATGTTCTTATGCCTGCCTGGTGCGAAGGTAGCGGACCTCATGCGCCACCTAGATAAGGTCTTAGATAGTGCTGGGGAGGAGTCTGCTGTCTTGGAACATGTCGGTACCAATGACATAGGAAAATGTGGTAGGGAGGTTCTGGAGGCTAAATTTAGGCTTTTAGGTAGGAAGTTGAAATCCAGAACTTCCAAGGTAGCGTTCTCCGACATGCTTCCCGTTCCACGTGCAGGACCCAAAAGGCAGGCAGAGCTCCGGAGTCTCAATGCATGGATGAGACAGTGGTGCAGAGATGAGGGGATTGGATTTGTTAGGAACCTGGGGTACATTCTGGGGAAAGGAGGGGCTCTTCCGAAGGGATGGGTTTCACTTTAACCGGGATGGAACCAGGCTGCTGGCATTAACTTTTAAAAAGGAGATAGAGCAGCTTTTAAAATAGATAATAGGGGAAAACCGACAGTCGCCCAAGAGCAGATGGTTCGGAAAAATGTATCCTTGAAGGATACTACCAAAAGCAGAGAGGTTCCAAAAAAGAGTAAAGTAGCCCAAATGCCCTCGAGTATGGAGCAGACAGAGCTTAAAGATCCCAAATTACCCATGTCTTCCAACAGCCAAATTAATATGAATAAAATACAGTCTCTAAAATGCTTGTATGCAAATGCTAGAAGTCTAAAAAATAAGATGGGAGAGTTAGAATATATAGCACTAAATGAGAGGTTAGATGTGATTGGAATATCAGAGACATGGTGGAAGGAGAACAACCAGTGGAACACTGTGATACCTGGGTACAAACTATATCGTAATGATAGAGCTGATCAAATTGGTGGAGGGGTTGCGCTCTATGTTAGAGAGGGCATTGAGTCAGAAAGGATTAAAGTTTTGCAGGAAACAAAATTTGCTGTAGAATCTCTATGGATTGAAATTCCATGTAAAAAGGGCAAGGCGATGGCGGTGGGGGTGTACTATAGACCGCCTAGCCAGAATGAACAAATGGATGATGAAATGCTCAAAGAAATCAAGGAAGCTAACAAAAGTTATAGCGCGGTAATAATAATGGTCGATTTCAATTACCCCGGTATCGACTGGGTCAGTGTCACAGCAGTACATGCTAGGGAGATAAAGTTCCTAGATGACATAAATGACTGCTTCTTGGAGCAGCTGGTCCATGAACCGATGAGAGGGGAAGCCATATTAGACCTAGTCCTTGGTGGAACACCAGATCTAGTGCAAGAGATAAGGGTGTTGGGGCCACTTGTCAATAGTGATCATAGCATGATTGCCTTTGATTTAATTAGTGGAGGAGGGATAGTAAGCTAAACAGGTAGAAAAGGCGACGGCAAAAGCTAGAAGGATGCTTGGGTGCATACGGAGAGGAATGGCTAGCAGAAAAAAGGAGGTGATAATGCCTCTGTATAAGTCTTTGGTGCAACCTCATTTGGAGTATGGTGTGCAATTCTGGAGACCGCACCTTCAAAAGGATGTGAACAGGATGGAGTCGGTGCAGAGGGTTGCTACTAAAATGATTAATGGGCTTCATTATAAAGCATATGAGGACAGACTTAAGGATCTTAATATGTACACCTTAGAGGAAAGGCGGGATAGAGGTGATATGATTCAGATGTTTAAATACCTCCGTGGAATAAATGTTCAGGGAGAGAGCCTCTTTCATTTGAAAGCAAGTTCTGCTATGAGGGGACATGGGATGAGGGTGAAGGGAGATAGATTCAGGAGTGATATGCGGAAATATTTCTTTACGGAAAGAGTAGTGGATCCATGGAATAGTCTCCCAGTGGAGGTGGTAGAGATGAGGACAGTAACTGAATTCAAAAAAGCATGGGACCAACACAGAGGATCTCTAAAGGTAAAAAGTGGACTGTTGTAGTTGTTGTTATTTATTTATTTATTTATTTAGTAAACACTTGTATACCGCTGTTATGGAAGGACAGACTTGATAGGCCATGTGGTCTTTTTCTGTCATCATGTTTCTATGTTTCTATGAAATCCACAGTACTACCTTTTAACTTTCGAAAGGGAGACTGAGGTATGGAACCCCTCAATTTCTTTCTAAGCATATGTCTACTCATGCTTGTCCCAGCTTACGCCTTCAACCCAAACTTGTACTACTCTCTACCACACTTATGCAGTCCAATCTACTTTCTCTACGCCATACAAACACATTCACTACCCCCACTCACCCCTTACCACATCACCATCAATGAACCAACACTCGCACCCTCGCAGAAGCCCTCTGTTAACAGACATCCTAGAGCACAGGGGCACCGCAAACCCAAACCAATAAGGACACATATAAACAAGCCCGTCCAAACCCAGACCATACACAACCAGCCTCCACGAACATCCCATAACTCTTGTAACATCACACTCATCAATGCCAGATCAATCGGGAACAAGACACAAATCATCTATGACATCAAGGATGAGCAGCCGGACATTCTCTGTATAACGGAAACATGGATCACGAACACAGACTCAGCCATATTGAACCAGATAAGCAATCCAGGCTACAACCTGTACAACTGCCCTCGCAACAACAAGAGAGGTGGAGGAGTTCTCATCGTAGCCAAGACCAACCTTCAACTTTCAAGCACATACCTGAATTCAAATTTAGACATTGACTTGCTTAAAGTGGAAAACACGGCTTTAGCCATCTGCCTGATTTACAGAGCCCCCTCGCCACAACATGAAACACTTGCCACAGCACTAGAAAACACATCCTCCACCCAGCCCAAGAAATTCCAAATCATCCTAGGAGACCTAAACCTAGCGTCAATTCCGCCTATGCACGCAAATACCTTCTTGGAAGCCATGACCCAACTAGGGTATCAACAACTAATAAATGACGCCACCCATGACAAGGGCCATACTCTGGACATGGTCTTCACTCCCACGATTAAACAAAACAACGAAGAAAAACCTCTGATAAAGATAACTCCGGTACCTTGGTCCGACCACCATCGAATCGACATCCGGATAAAACTACCTACACTACCCAAGGACGCGAAAGCACAGAGAGTGATACAACAGCGAAGAAAATTCAACAAATTCAACTTGGAAAGTCTTGTAAGTACCATCACGGCCCACATAGATTTGCAAAACCGGGACCTCGAATTTCTAACAAACAGCTGGAACACCAGGATTAATGCTGCAGCGCACCCAACATGGAACTCCCCCCCGAATCCAAACAAACACCACTCTGAACCCTGGTACACGGAAACACTGACCAAAATGAAGAGGGAACTCAGAAAACTTGAAAGAAGATGGAGACGCATCAAATCCATCGAACACAGGAAGGAATACCTCAATCTCCTCTCAAAATACAAAGAAGTCAATGCCGCCAAAAAGACCCATCACACCAACCTATTGAACAAGGCTATCAGTAAGCCTCGTGAACTTTTTGAACTAGTGAAATCACTAACCAAAACATCCCAGGCAGACCACTATGATGACGTAATAAAACCCCAAACCCTGGCAGACTACTACGCAAGCAAACTTACTGCAACCTCGCCCCCCTCTCTCTTTAAACACAACATGTCGGAAAACCAATGTAGAACAGGATCAGGCATGGAGCAACTTCTACAGCATTGATGATCAACAAACTATCAACATAATCACAAACATCAATACCACCACATCCCTGCTAGATCCCTGCCCAGCTGCATGGGTCAAGGCGGCAAAAAAAGATATTGTCTACCAAGTCGCACATATAGTGAACCAATCACTACAACAAGGAATCATGCCCGCCCAACTCAAGAAATCTATAATAAGACCAATTCTAAAGAACAACTCACTCAACAAAGACGACCCAGCATCCTACCGCCCCATCTCCAGCATATCTTTCCTTGCAAAGATCATTGAAAAGGCAGTCCTTATGCAACTACAAGATCATCTGGATGACCATGAAATCCTGGATAAGCAACAATACAGTTTCAGACAACATCACGGTGTTGAAACGCTGTTAATAGCACTGCTTAACAACCTCCTCAAAGTCCTTGAAGATAAGAAGAAAATGTTTATACTCATCTTCATTGACATCTCTGCCGCCTTTGATACAGTCCATCATGGAATCCTCATAAACAAGCTTGAATCGATAGGGATATTGGGAACCCCCCTAAAATGGTTCTCCTCCTACATATCAAACAGAATGCCACAGGTTCAATTCAATGGCGAAAAGGCGGAAGCATTCTCTCAAACACAAGGCATACCTCAGGGCTCGGCTCTCTTGGCGCTACTTTTCAACATTTATATGCAGCCCGTGATATTTTCCAACAGCATAATATCAAATACCACATCTATGCAGATGATACTATGCTGTACACGCAACTGGATACCGTCGACCCTAACTATACTCTACTCGAAACATGCCTGAATGAGATGTTGCAATGGTTACAGCAAAACAACATGACGATAAACCATAAGAAAACTGAGGTGATGTTTATCTCCAGTAAACCAAACTTTGAACCTCCCGCGACAATTACACTGTGTAACAATACGTACCACACAAAGAATGAGATAAAATACCTGGGAGTCACATTTGACAACAACCTAAAGATGGAAAAACACCTACGCAAAACCAACAAGGCCATCTTCCACAAACTTAGAGTACTACAACCTCTACGGAACATCCTCGAACCTCACGATTTTAGATCTGTTGCGCAAGCACTCATTATACCACACTTAGACTACTGCAACGCCATCCTGCAGGGTCTTCCAAAGAAAATGTTAAACATCCTGCAAATGGCCCAGAATGTGGCGGCGAGGATCATCATGCGAAAAAGCATTACTGAACATATCACGCCTGTATTGATCGAGCTGCATTGGCTCCCCATTACTGCCCGGATACAATATAAAACATTGATAACCACTCACAAACTCATACATAACATAGCTCCATCCTTTCTCTCCACCCTTATCAGCACGCAACCACCCAACAGAGACAGAAGAACCGTCAACTCAGACACCCTACATGTTCCAAACGATATCAGATCCGTCAAATCCAGTACTAGCCGCCGAGCATACTCATTTTCTGCCCCGACCCTCTGGAATCAACTACCGCCTGAGCTAAGAGCTACCAAAGACCTTATTGCGTTCAGGAAAAAACTAAAGACACATCTATTCCAGTGTCATTACAATTTGATGTAAATCCCAGGGGGCTACAAGATATCACAATTTGAATCATGAATTCTGTTATGTAAAATGTACATATGTAAATTTATGACTCCTCTCCTATGACCTTATTACTGTGTTCCGTGCTCTCCTTTCAAATCAATGTGTTGTATACTCCAAAATTTCTGTCTTGATTTGGCAATTTTCAATCTGTAATCAAACCGCTGCTGATCGCTGGAAGTAGCGGTATACAAATGTATGCTAAATAAATAAATAGACTATGATAAAATGCGGATAATAGTTAAGAAAAAACTAAAAGGAGCAGTTGCAAAGGTTAAAGACTTGCATCAAGCTTGGGTGCTGTTGAAAAATACTATCTTGGAAGCCCAGACCAGCTGTATTCCACGCTTTAAGAAAAGTGAAAGGAAGTCCAAAAAACTGCCAGCATGGTTTAAAGGTGAGGTCAGAGAGGCTGTTGCCAAGAAAGCATCTTTCAGGAAATGGAAAAAAGAGCCAAACGATGAAACCTGGAAACAGCACAAGCACTGGCAGGTCAAATGCAAGGCATTGATAAAGAAGGCAAAGAGAGAATTTGAGAAGAAGCTTGCTGCGGAAGTAAAAACACGAAATAAAGATTTTTTTCAAGTACATTCGTAGCAAAAAACCTGTGAGAGAGTCAGTTGGACCATTAGATAACAGAGGAGTTAAAGGGGCACTAAGAGGTGACAAGGCGATAGCGGAGAGACTGAATGAATTCTTTGCTTCAATCTTTACTGAGGAAGATGTAGGGATGTTACCCATGACTGAAGTGGTATTTAAAGGTGCGGAAGAATTGAAGGGAATATCGATATATCGGGAAGAGGTATTACAACTATTAGATAAACTGAAGAGTAGCAAATCACCTGGGCCAGATGGTATACATCCAAGGGTGTTGAAAGAACTGAAATATGAGATTGCAGACCTGCTATTAGTAATCTGTGAACTATGATTAAAATCATCTCTAATACCTGAAGATTGGCAGATCGTCAATGTAACACCAATTTTTAAAAAGGGTTCGAGGGGTGATCTGGGAAACTACAGACCGGTGAGCCTCACGTCAGTACTGGGAAAAATGGTAGAAACCTTCATAAAGAATAAAATTACTCAGCATGTAGATAGTCATGGTCTAATGGGAGACAGCCAACATGGCTTTAGACAAGGAAGATCTTGTCTTACTAATCTGTTATGTTTTTTTGAAAGTGTGAATAAACAGGTGGACAAAGGTGAGTCGGTTGATATAGTGTATCTGGACTTTCAGAAAGCCTTTGACAAGGTCCCTCATCAGAGACTTTTGGAAAAACTAAAGAGTCATGGTGTGATAAGGAAGCTTATCATAGCTCAGGTAGGAGCTATAGAAAAGATGATGTGACACTGAACAAGCAACCTGTCAGTTCTGGTAGAAGCAAGAAAACAGAGTTTTCACACAAAAGACTACCAGTCCCAGAATGCACCAGGTTTCCAGCAGCCATGAGAGGGGCTGAAGTGAGAAAATGTGTGTGCAATCAAGAGAGCTATGAGGTAATCCCTAAGCACTCATCTCAAAGGGCAGGGCCTGATTCAAGACAGCTGCGCTGTGTTAGGGAGCAGCACACATTAGAACAGGATAAGAATAGAGATTATTCTTCAGATAACAGCTTCAGGGAGAGCTACAAGAACAGCTTCAGAAAGAGATACAGGGACAGCAACGGCTACAAGCTCAAGCACCAGTATCACCTGGAGAAACAGAAGCCAAGCCAAGCAGATAGAGAAAGAAGGAAACTCTCTGGAAGGAAGAGAAGAAAGGCCATTGGAAGGTCTGGGAGATTCCAAGGCAGTACTCATACTGGGAGGTATTCCAAAAGCCAGCAGAGTCCATTGGACTGGATTCAGCCAGAGGAATGGAGTGGCAGAGATAGGAATCACCAGTGGCTACCTGGAAGAGAGAAGACTGCATGTGGAAGGGACTTTCAGACCAAGGCCAGAAGGTATGTGAGAGGAGATCCAGTGTCCAGGGATCAAGATTGGAAGGCTGGACATCAGAATTGGATTACATATTGGCCAGGCTATGATAGCAGGAGAGGCTCAGGTATGAACACTGATCCAGACCCTATCTATAATAGAGAATGGCAGCAAGGGAATGAGCATTCTCATGATAGTGCCTTAATGAAAGACTCGTCTGTGCCAATGTATGATAATGACCCTATGCTGATTGATACAGCAGTTGAAAGTAGTTTATATGGACTGTTCTCTATCTAAATGCTATTGCTAGCTTTCTATGAGCAAACACATCAGCCATCACAAAGAAACCTAACTTTGTTCTTTATTTCCACTGCAAACAGCTCTTAAAGCAGGATTTGGGTTCACACAGTAGCAGCCAGCCAGCTAAAGGCTTACAGCTGGTCAATTGATAGTAATTAGGGCTGCACCTGATTGTGTGTGTGAGCAAGGGAGAATCACTGCTGAAATCGGCGTGGAAAATAAGCAGAAGTTAACCTAACCAGCAAAGTTTATTCTTTACTTTGTGCCTTTGTATTTGGTAATTATTTGCTAAGAAAACATTAGCTAATTGCCTGACAAGCTGAAGGTTGTTTTCTGGTTTACTTTGTGACTTTTTGTTATCCATTTTAAACACTGCAAGCAAGTAACCTCATTTATAGTGCTATCAAGCATACATGTGCTGGGTGAATTAAACCCCATCAATAAAAGAAGTATTTTATTGATCTTACCACTTGGTTTCACAACTCAAATTATTGTCATCAGCTGTGTTTGGGAGTGAATGAACTACAATACCCACAATACCTTGCAAGAATCATATGAATATATGCATCGTCAAGATTGTCTAAGTTCTCACCCTAGGCAGCCGTCTGACACATGGGATAGGAGGCAGTGTACTACTGTGGATCAAGAACTGGTTAAAAAATAGAAAGCAGAGGGTTGGGCTAAATGGCCAATTTTCCCAATGGAGAAAGGTGAATAGTGGTGTACCCCAGGGATTTGTGCTGGTTCCGCTGCTTTTTGACATATTCATAAATGACCTGGAAAGTGGAATAACGAGTGAGGTTATCAAATTTGCAGATGACACAAAACTATTTAAAGTTGTTAAAACCCAAGAGGATTGTGGAAAATTGCAAGAGCATCTTGATAAATTGGAAGACTGGGCATCAAAATGGCAGATGAAATTTAATGTGGAGAAGTGCAAAATTATGCACCTAGGGAAGAACAACCCAAACTATGGTTACACGATGCAAAGTTCCACATTAGGAACCACCACCCAGGAAAAAGATTTAGGCGTCATTGTGGATAACATGTTAAAACCCTCGGCCCAGTGTGCAGCGGCAGCCAAGAGAGCAAATAGAATGCTAGGTATCATAAGGAAAGGAATAGAAAATAAAACAAAAGATATTCCTTAGCGTCCCTCTAGTCCAGTCCCGGAACCATAGAGTTGTGAACCTCCACCAGCAGCTTTGGAGACTGAACATCTTCATCTCTTTGATCATCCAGCTATATGCAGCCCCAAGGACCGCCCACACATCAGTATCTCAGTCTCCAAGCAGCTTGGAAGTCAGAGCCCAGAACTGGGCTCCTTAGGAACAAATAAGCAGAGCTTTAGTGTTTTATTATTTTCTAGATTTAGGTGCTGGGCTGCTGCTGTGGAGGAAATCTTTGACTGTGTCCCTTCTGTCTTTCTCTTATCTGTTTTTTTCTCTCTGTCTCTCTCTGTCAGTCTCCCCATAGGTCAAACAAGCAGGGGAGCTGCACAGGACACAGGTCTCCTTTCTACCGAACCCCCTTGGTGGGTGAGGAGAAGGTTGAAGACAATTACAGGCAGCAATTGAATACAGCAGTAGGCTCTGAGGGTCCCCTGACTGATTTAGGGGTTCCCCGAGCTGCCCTGAGCGGTTATTACTCTGTTATTATTTATTTTATTTATTTAACAGTTCTTCTATACCGCTCTATTTTAGATCAGAGCGGTTTACATTTAACATCAACTATACAACACAAGGAAATTTGAGTTGTATTTACAATAAACAGGGAGATCAACTTGGAAGTAACTGGGTGAACTATGTACATTGTATAACTATATACATTACTATATATATACATTGTATTACACTGGTACCTGATTTCAGGTAGAACATATCTACATCTTGTTTACACTGGGGGTCATAATTCTATTTCAGTGGGTACTTCTGAGCGATCAGTTGATTATCCTTTTTCATGCTGAGTCTGATTGTTTAATTGTAATGAGTGATTGTCTGAGGGGCCATATGTATGGTTATTAAGGCTGGATTCCGGGTAGTAAGTAGTGAACAGGTGCTGCTTTAATGCCTTCCTGAAGTGGGTTAGGTAAGTGATGTTTCGAATAGAGGTGGGGAGAGCATTCCATGCTCTGGGCGCGTAAATCGTAAAGGCCCTATTTGTTGTTGCTTTTGTGCATTTTGTTATTGCTTTTGGGACCTCTAGGGTGTTTTGCATCATGGGTCTTCTGTTTCTGTTCTGTGATACTTTATGTATCATCTTGCTGAGGGCTGTGGGGGTCATGGTGTTTGAGGCTTTGAAGGTTAAGGTTAGAACTTTGTGGAGGGTTCTTGCTTGAACCGGTAACCAATGGAGGTTCATCAGTACTGGTGTTATGTGCTCTCTCCGTGAGGCCCCTGTTAGTACTCTTGCAGCAGTGTTCATTGCAAGCTGGAGAGGAGCTAGCGTTGCTTGAGGGAGACCATGTAGAATTACGTTGGCGTAGTCGAAATGTGGTAATATCAATGCCTGATAGATCGATCGGTAGTCGCTGAAGTCAAGTAGCGGTCGGAGATGTTTTAAGGTCCTTATTTTCATGTATACTGTTTTTACTGTGTTTTTTATGTGGGTTTTCAGATCCAGTTGTTGATCCAGTGTAACGCCAAGGTAGCGTATTGTAGGTTTAGTTTTCAGTTCTGTGTTGCCGATTTTTAAAGAGAGTGGAGGGGTGAAGTCCTGGTTCCTTGAGATGAAAAGGACATCTGTTTTACTGTAGTTGATTCTCATGTTTTGTGTGGTGAACCATTCTGCTACTGCCTCAAAACATCTTGTTAGAGGGGAGAGGTCTGGTTGGTTGGTCCTGAATGGGATGTATAGGAGGATGTCGTCTGCGTAGGCTAGACAGTTGACCTTGAATGAACGTGCTAGTGCACATATGGGCTGCATGTAGATGTTAAACATCAATGCAGATAGTGACGAGCCCTGTGGTACACCCTGGTTTTGTAAAAATTGACTCTGATAACTGCTACTCAGAGCTTGTGACAGGCACGCTGGACAGCACTCTGTGTTTTGACCCCCCCTCCACTCCTGTGTGTGGGTGAGTAGAGTTTGAAGCTTTTTCTTTCTAAAGGCAGTGGTGGAGGCCTTGGGGTGGCCTGGAATCAGCTCTGGGGAGTGTTTTAGACCTTTTGGGTATTTTTTCTGGTCCTTTTTTTGGTGGGATCGGGTCCGGCGGCCATTTTGGATTTTTTTCAAAGTTGTTTTACTTCGTGTGTTTTTTAGGGATAGGAGCTTCATTTTTGCATTTCTTGGTCAGATATCAGCTAATTGACTCCAGTTCTATCTAATCCTGCAATTTGGAGCGTTTTTGAGCACTTTTAAAATCGCGATTTTTTTTTTTTCTGCTCTGTTTGCTTCAGCAAGGTGTTCCTGCTTTGCTGGCAAAGGGCTGTGTGCATAGCCATGCCTCCTAGTCCTCGGTATCTGGTCTGTGGCATTCGTAGAAATAGTAATTTGGAAGCCCGAGTCTGTGCCACTTGTTCTGCTGTGGGTGCTGGCATGGAGGACCCTCTGGAGGGCTCCAGTGCAGATCTCCCACCTGTATCTACAGAAGGGACATCAGAGCAGGCAGAGACAGTCCTTGGTCCGGGGATTTCTGCAGTGCCGGAGTGCCTGTTGGCGGGGGGCGTCCAGGAGGGATCCCTGGGAGTTCCGCCCGCCTTTTTCTCTCCCATGCAGGAGGCTCTGGCTCTCTTGCACCCGGCGGGGGGAGGCTCGGTCCTGCCCCGCCGTGGGCTAAAGCGTCCACTTTCAGTAGAGGGACACACTGGTCCACAGAAGAAGAGCCGGCCCCCGAGTGTTGCGGATTCTGCGCCTCCTGGGGACGAGTTCCACGAGGGGTTGGGGGAGGCTCTCGAGCTGGAGTCCGTGGAGGATTTAGAAGACGGCGAGTTGTTGGACGACGAGCAGAGTAGTAGAATAGTGCGTGTATTTCGTAAAGAGGAACTTCCGGCACTGATTGCCGAAACCCTAAAGGTATTGAACATACCCGTGGAAGATGCCACTGCGGAGGACAAGTTGGAGGATCCCTTGATGCAGGCGGTACGCACTTCCCACAGAGTCTTTCCGCTCCATAGGGTTTTTAAAGCTATGATCCAGGAGGAGTGGAACAGTCCAGAGTCCGCTTTGCGCGGGGCTAGACTGTTGCCTAAATTGTATCCTCTGTCGGAGGCTGATAGAGAGCTCTTTCGTTCGCCGAAGGTGGACGCGGCAGTTTCCGCGGTTACTAAACGGACTACTATCCCGGTGGAAAGTGCTGCGGCGTTGAAGGACCCGCAGGATCGGAAAGTTGATAGCTTGTTGAGACAGGCGTTTGATGTTGCTGCCCTGTCAATGCAGGTGGCCGGGGCCTGGGTGGCGCGCGGCTGCCTCCGCTGGTCTCAACAGTTCCAGGGGCCCCAGTCGGCGGAACAAGAGGCCGCGGCGTCCAGATTGGAGTCGGGTACTACTTATTTGGCGGATATCCACTATGACCTCATTAGGGGGTTAGCTAACGGCATGGCGTCAGTGGTAGCGGCGCGTCGTTCTCTTTGGTTACGCAATTGGGCGGCTGATGGCTCTTCTAAAGCTCGCCTTAGTAAGCTGCCGTTTAAGGGCAGGCAGTTATTTGGAGAGCACTTGGATAGGTTGGTAAAAGATCTCGGGGATTCTAAGGGGGGTCGGCTTCCGGAGGATAAGCCCAAGCAGGGGAAGCCGACCTTCACCTTCCGGGGGTCTCAGCAGTCCTTTCGGAGGTTTCGTGCCTCCCGCTTTGGTCAGTCCCAGCGTTCCAGATATCTGGGGCGCGGACAGAGTTTCCGCGGATTTCGGGGGGCAGGTAGAGGTTTTGGCTCCTTCCAGGCGCAGGTCCCCAAAAAGTCACAATGAAGCGAGGCCGGCTCTGGTGGCGGTGATTCCCGTAGGGGGCAGACTGCGGGATTTCTACCCTGCCTGGGCCGCTATCACATCCGATCGGTGGGTGTTAGAAGTGATACGAGAGGGATATGCGCTCGAGCTACATCGACCGGTGCTCGATTCCTTCATTATGTCCCCGTGCAGCGCTCCCTGGAAACGACGAGTCGTATCCGATACACTTTCCCGGCTGCTTCGGCTCTGGGCGGTCGCCCCCGTGCCGGAGGGGCAGTTAGGGTCCGGTCGATACTCCATCTACTTCGTAGTGCCGAAAAAGGAGGGCACCTTTCGACCAATCCTGGATTTAAAGAGAGTGAATCGGTGCCTCCGGGTGTCGCATTTTTGCATGGAAACGCTGCGCTCGGTCATAGCGGCGGTCCGCGAGGGGGAATTCCTAACGTCCCTAGACCTTACGGAGGCCTATTTGCACATTCCCATTCGCCGGGAACATCAAAGATTTCTGCGGTTTGCGCTGCCGATGGGCCATTTTCAGTTTCAAGCCATGCCCTTCGGCCTAGCGACGGCACCACGGGTCTTCACGAAGATCATGGTGGTGGTAGCGGCGTTCCTGTGGAAGGAGGGTGTCCTCGTGCATCCCTATCTCGACGACTGGTTGATCCGGGCGAAGTCGAGGGAGGAGAGTCTCCGGGCGACGGAACGGGTCGTACAGGTTTTGCAGTCGTTAGGCTGGGTGGTCAATCGGGCGAAGAGCAGCCTTCTTCCCTCGCAGACCTTGGAGTATTTGGGGGCGCGTTTCGAGACCGGCAGCGGGAAGGTTTTTCTCCCAGTGCACAGAGCGCGGGCCCTGAGGCGGCTGGTGGAGCAGTTTCTAGCGAGACGGGCGTCCTCGGCTTGGCAATACCTTCAGCTTCTCGGCACGATGGCGGCGACCATCGAGGTAGTTCCGTGGGCAAGGGCGCACATGCGGCCCCTGCAGCGAGCGCTGCTGCGTCGATGGTGTCATCAGTCCGACTCGCTAGCTCGTCAGTTAGTTTGCCCCTTGGGGGTTCGGCGCAGCCTTCGCTGGTGGTTGCGTCGGCGCTCTCTGGCGAATGGTATGCCCTTGGAGTCTCCCGTCTGGCGTCTGCTGATGACGGATGCCAGTTTGAGCGGCTGGGGGGCTCATTGCGAGGGCCAGATTGCTCAGGGCCAATGGTCCTCGCGGGAGAGCCGGTGGTCCATCAACCGACTGGAAATGAGAGCCGTGTGGTTGGCTCTGACAGCATTTCAGCCTTGGCTGCAGGGAGCGGCGGTCAGGGTGCTATCCGACAATGCCTCCACGGTAGCCTACATAAATCGCCAGGGAGGCACAGGCAGTGCGGCGTTGGAAGCGGAGGCGGATCTGCTTCTGGATTGGGCAGAGCGGCATCTTCAGTGTCTGTCGGCCCAGCATATCGCGGGGGTTCACAATGTGGAGGCGGACTTTCTGAGTCGTTGCAGGGTAGACCCCGGAGAGTGGTCTCTACATCCCGAGGTATTTGCGTTGATGGTCCGTCGTCGGGGTCTGCCGATAATGGACCTCATGGCGACCTTCGAGTCCGCGCAGGTCGAAAGGTTCTTCAGCAGGCGTCTGGAACGCATGTCGGAAGGCCTCGATGCATTGGCACAAAGGTGGCCAAGGTACGGGCTGCTCTGTCTTTCCTCCGTGGGCTCTGCTGGGTCGCCTGGTACAGCGGATCGAATGACATCCGGGTCCCGTGGTTCTGATTGCCCCGGACTGGCCTCGTCGGCCTTGGTATGCGGATCTGGTGCGGTTGAGTGTGGCCGATCCGTGGCTCCTTCCTCCTCGGCCGGATCTCCTTCGGCAGGGGCCGCTGCAGATGCCTCAGGTGGCTCGATTCTCGCTTACGGCATGGCTATTGAGAGGGCGCGAATGAGAGCCAAAGGTTATTCTCCGGAGGTCATTGCTACCTTGTTGCGGGCGCGGCGTCGGTCTACGTCGCTAGCGTATGTCCGGGTCTGGCGTATTTTTGAGAGCTGGTGTGCGGCTCGCGAGTTGCGGCCTTTGCGGACCTCCGTTCCTCAGATCCTCTCCTTCTTGCAAGCAGGGGTGGACAAGGGCCTGGCGGCCAGTTCGTTGAGGGTCCAACTTGCAGCTCTTGCGTGTTTTCGAGGCAAGGTTCAGGGCCAGTTATTGGGGTCCCATGCGGACGTGAAGCGCTTCTTGCGAGCGGTGTTGCTTATGCGTCCTCCGTGCAGGGCTTTAGTGCCCTCGTGGGACTTGAATTTGGTGTTGAGGTCTCTGGTGGCTTTGCCGTTTGAACCCTTGGCGCAAGCTTCGTTGAAGGACTTGACGTTGAAAACGGTGTTTCTGGTAGCGATCTCGTCAGCTCGCAGGATCTCGGAGTTGCAGGCTCTTTCGTGTAGGGAACCCTATCTGTCTTTCTCTGCCGACAAGGTGGTATTGCGACCGGTTCCCGCGTTTTTGCCTAAGGTAGTTTTGGCGTTTCACATGAATCAGGTGTTGTCTCTCCCGGTGTTTGCCAAGGAACGGGGCAAGCACGCGGATAACTCCTTGCACGCGTTGGATGTCCGTCGAGCTCTTCGTCGGTATTTGAGGGAAACGGCGGCCTTCCGTAAGTCCGATCGCCTATTTGTCGCATTTGGCGGTCCGCGCAAGGGGGAAGCGGCGTCTAAGTCTTCCATTTCCCGCTGGTTGAAAGAGGCGATTTCGTCGGCATACCTTTTACACGGCAGGATGGTTCCTGCCGGGCTTCGGGCTCACTCGACTAGGGCACAGGCGGCGTCTTGGGCAGAAGTGAGCTTGGTACCGGCGGTGGATATTTGTCGGGCGGCGACGTGGTCGTCCTTGCACACCTTTGCTAAACACTATCGTCTGGATGTGCAGGCGGCGTCTGATGCGCGGTTTGGGTCTCGAGTGCTTCAGGCTGGACTAGCGAGGCCCTCCCGTTGAGATTTACTGCTCTGTTACATCCTCTATGGTTCCGGGACTGGACTAGAGGGACGCTAAGGAAGAGTAAATTAGACTTACCTGCTAATTGTTGTTCCTTGCGGAACTCTAGTCCAGTCCCGGATCCCTCCCTGTCTATCTGTTCTCGCTGCCAGCCAAGAAGGTAAATTCATTATAGGAGTCTGCCAGGGTTTTTGTTCTCTATACTTTCGGTCAGAGCTCCTCTGCTTGCAGCACGCCTTAGTTTCCTTTCGAGGTCAAATCTTGGGGGTGAGCGGTGGCGCCTCTTGTTGCATGCGTTTTGCACAAGGGTCGCCACAGCCGTTCTGGTCCGCCTTCCCGTAGGCGGGCGGTTGTTCTTACGCAATTGGAAAAAGAAAAAAAAAAAAAAAAGAAAGAATTTTTGCTCGTAGTGGGAACTTTAGGGTCAGGATCCTTTTTTCCACTGTGTTGTTATATCTACTTATTTGTTCTGCTTAGTATGCTTTGTCAATAGGTACTGATGTGTGGGCGGTCCTTGGGGCTGCATATAGCTGGATGATCAAAGAGATGAAGATGTTCAGTCTCCAAAGCTGCTGGTGGAGGTTCACAACTCTATGGTTCCGGGACTGGACTAGAGTTCCGCAAGGAACAACAATTAGCAGGTAAGTCTAATTTACTCTTATAATGCCTCTATACCGTTCCATGGTGAGACCGCACCTTGAATATTGTGTGCAATTCTGGTCACCGTATCTTAAAAGGGATATAGCATTATTAGAAAAGGTTCAGAGAAGAGCCACCAAAATGGTAAAGGGATGGAAGGATACTCCTATGAAGAAAGGCTAAAAAGGTTAGGGCTCTTTAACCTGGAAAAGAGATGGCTGAGGGGAGATATGATAGAAGTCTATAAATTAATGAACGGAGTGGAACGGGTAAACGTAGATCAACTGTTTACGTTATCAGAATATAGGAAGACTAGGGGGACATGCAATGAAGCTACAGGGTAAACTATTTAAGACTAATAAAATAAAATATTTTTTCACTCAACGTGTAATCAAACTCTGGAATTTGTTACCGGAGGATGCAGTAAAGGCTGTTAGTTTAGCTGGGTTTAAAAAAGGTTTGGACAAGTTCCTGGAGGAAAGGTCCATAAACCATTATTAAGAAGGGACCCAGGATATCAATGCTTGACCTAGTACAAGCATTGTAGAACCTGTGTCTTTTGGGGAAACTGCTAGGTACATATGACCTAGATTGGCCACTGTTGGAAACAGGATACTGGGCTTGATGGACCTTGGTCTGACCCAGTATGGCATATGTTATGTTCTTATGTTCTCACTCCAACTGGATGAATCTACAGACATAAGAGACATAGCCCAGTTACTAGTCTTTATCTGGATGCTTTTTGAAGACTTCAGTGTTAAAGAAGAACTACTTGGAATGATTTCTTTAAAAAGGGAGAACTACTGGTTAGGAAATATTCAGTTCTTTCCATTCTTTTGTGACAAAGTGTAATCTTCCATTGTGTAGACTTGTTTCCATCGCTACTGATGGAGCAAGAGCAATGACAGGTGAGGTTAACGGTTTCATATCCCTCTGTAGACAGCATGACGACTTCCCAGATTTCCTTTCGTACCACTGCATCATTCACCAGCAAATTTTTGCAAGCAAGAGACTCAATACAAAGACTGTCATGGACATCACTTTCAAAATTGTAAATTCAGTTCGTGGAAGATCACTTCAAAGACGGCTTTTCAATCTTACAATTGATGAAGGGGCAGCAGAAATCAGTTTGAGCACAGATGTAAGGTGGCTAAGTAGGCACAAATTTCTGCAAAGATTTTGTGATTTGCTGAATGAAATAAGAAGTGTTTTGAAGGAGAGTGGAGATGACCAAGCAGAGTTGGAAGATGAGGAGTGGTTATTTGATCTGGCATTTCTCGCTGACTTTACAGGCAAACTAAGTGATATGAACCTTGAACTACAGTACAAGGTAAAAACAAATGCATTGGCGAGATGAGTACAGTTTCATCCTACAAGAGCAAATTTGAGCTAATGATGACTGACCTTGCAAACAACACTTTTGATCATTTTGCTAATACGCAGAACCATCTGGGACAATATCTAAATTTTGTTTTTCAGAACGAGAAGTATGTGACAGAAATCTGTTCTGTTATCCAGTAATTCGAAAATAGATTCTGTGACTTCCAAAAAATTGGAACAGTTGTGGAGTACTTGTCATACCCATTCAAAGTAGATGTGGACATTAAAGAAACTGTAGCTGCTATCAGTAAAAATTACTCATTGAACACGCCATCTCTTGAAAATGAAATATTAGCCCTTAAAAATGACATTTTTCTCAAGACCCGTGCTGAGCAAGAATCGTTTTATTTTATTTATTTATTTAACAGTATTTCTATACCGTCTTATCCTACAATCAAGGCGGTGTCACCACAATACAATCAAAAGTAGTGGATGTGTGATTCATGCAGTGTAAGAAGTGTTATAATTTGCGTGTGGGGAGAGTGTGTTAGATTAGGTTGAGCTATGTACAGTGTGCGCTATGGTACAGCATGGGCTATAATACAAGGTACTATACAATTAGTGATTAAGATATATCCTGTGTCGTTATACATTTCTTGTTAGGGTTGGAGGGGGTGAATACGTGGTTCTTGTTGATTAAGTGACATGTCCATAGTGTTCTATGAACAGTATTGTCTTCAGCTGTTTGCGGAAGTCTTTGAGGTCTAGCTAGTGCCTAGAGACAAATTTCCCAACTTGAGAAGATGCAGTGAAGCTGTACACACCTGTTTCGGTTCATCTTATTTGTGTGAATCTGCTTTTTCCCATCTGAAAATGACAGAGTACACAACGTTCCAACATGATAGATGAACATCTCCAGGATTCCCTGAGACTGACCCTCACGCAATATTCACCCAACTTCAAAAAGCTGGTGGATGAAATGCAGGCTCAGACGTCTCACTAATGAGCAAGAGCAAAATATTAAAGATCGTGCAAAATCAGCTTGGATCGATACTCGACCTAAATTTAACACAAATTACTCAATGAAAGTTAAAGAAAGTTATTAAGACAGTTAAATAAAGTTATTACTCAATAAAACTTTAAGAAAAAATGTACTTTCCATCTCCCTTCGCAGTTCTTACTGGATCTTCGTGTCTCTGTTTTGTTTTTGCTTAATTTGCTTAACAGCTGATCACATCCAAGTAAATGACAGAAGGTTCATTAAAAATGGGGAGGGGATCCTCCAACTTTATTGGGTTACATTTAATTTGAAACTAATTTGAAACTTAATTTTCATGTTGGTAGATCACTGGCACTTTTGGCCGGAAAAAGTAGATCACGACCTGTTCGAAGTTGGACATGCCTGATCTATAGTACCTGTAGCCTAGTGGTTAGAACACTGGCTTGGTAAGCAAGAGACCAGGGTTCAGTTCCCACTGGTACTCTTTGTGGCCTTGGGCAAGTCACTTAACCCTCCGTTGCCTTGGAAGAAAGGCCTGACAATCTACTTCTGGTCGCACTGCCAAGAAAACCCAGAAACTGATGGGTCGCCAAAAGTCAGCATTGACGCAAAGGCACGCATTGCATTTTTACCTAAAGATAGGAGAATAGCCAGTATAATGCCAATTTTTAAAAAAAGGGTTCCAGAGGTGACCCAGAAAACTACAGGTTGGTGAGTCTGATGTCCGTGCCATGCAAAATGATAGAATCCATTATAAAGAATAGAATTACTGAGGGGCACGGTTAATGGGACAAAACCAACACAGATTTAGCCAAGGATAGTCTTGTCTCACTAATCTGCTATAGTTTTTGAAGGTGCGAATAAATAGGTAGATAAAAGTGAACTGGTTGTTGATAGTGTATATGGATTTTCTGAAAGCCTTTGACAAGATCCCTCACAAGAGACTCTTGAGGAAACTAAAAAGTCATGGGATAGGAGGCTTTGTACTATTGTTGACTGGGAACTATTTAGAAAACAGAGAGTAGGGCTAAATGGCCAATTTATGCTGGTGGGTTGTTTGTTTACCTTCACCTCGCTCCTTTTCTGGACTTCCTATTCTGCAGGTGAGTGCTTTCTTGGAAAGTAAAATAGTTTGGATGCCCTTAAAACAGATTTTTTTTTTAAAGTTGTGAAGGCTCAAAATGTGTAAAGGCACATTTTAGAAAGACTGTTTCCAGTACATCCTGCTAGACCAGTCCAGACAAGTGGGTTTAGTCCCCTACCAGCAGATGTTGGAGACAGAAACAAATAAAAAAATACCAGTAGCCTGATAGGCTGTTCCCTGGTAATATCTAGCTACCCCCAGTAGAGGGCGATCCAGTATTTCTCTGTCTCCAGCAGATGTTGAGTGTAGTTTTTTTTCTCTCTGTTCTTTTCTTTTAAACCTTTTATTATTTCTTGCTGGATTCACCCAAGGCGCACTAGAGGTGCCCCTCTGGGTTTCCCAGCACACATTGGATAGATAGATAGAGATAGAGATTGAGTGCAGGCAGATTGAGGTTGAGCTTCCCTCTCTGTAGGGGAGAAAACCTGCATCAGCTCATGAGGAGCTGTGCAGCCAGTCATCTGAGGAACCTGCAGTTTTTTTCCTGACAGCTTTATCTCTCCTCTGCTGTGACTTGTCTGCCTTGGCTTCTCTGCACTGCTTCTCTTCCAGGCACAGTGAGTTGATCTTCAAAGTCCCCCCCCCCCTCCCCTTCCCGATTTTCATCGGGATGATCTGGGGCCAGTTTTTGGGAATAAGCACCCTATTTAGGGTCCTTACAGCCCTAGCTCCTCGAATCTGTTAGTTTTGTAATTTTTCTGTGTGTGTTAAGGCTTCAGGGAGCTCTTTTTCTCGGCTGGATTTTTAGCGGCAGCCATTTTGTTTCGGCGGGAATTTTACAGCATAGCTCCGTTTTTTTGAGGGCTTTTGTGGGCACCTTAATATATTAATTTCTGCCTCCCCTGCCAGTCTGTGCCTCTCTGAGGTTTTTTTAAGTGGGTTTTGAGAGATTTTTTGTTTTTTTTGTACCTTTCTGGGCTGCAGTCAATCGCTATTTGCCTCTATTATGCCTCCTTCCCTTCAGCGGTGCATGGCATGCGCTAAGAAACATAAGTATTTGCAGGATGGCATTTGTAGTGTGTGCCTTGATCATCCTCGGGAGACTTCTGCGACATTGGCCAAGGGGGCTCAGGACAGGAATCCCTCACTCGATCCATTGGTTCCTGCTCACTACCGTCCTGTCTCTAATCTTCCTTTCCTCTCTAAACTTCTCGAAAAATTTGTTTTTGCACAACTCTCCCACTATTTAGATTCTATTAACTTTCTTCACCCTCGTCAGTTTGGATTTTGTCAGGGTCACAGTGTTGACACTATTCTACTTGCTTTCACTAACGCACTGCATGTGGCACACGATCGTGGGGATATTTCGGTGGCGGTTGCTCTTGATCTTTCTGCAGCTTTTGATCTTGTTGACCACTCTCTTCTTCTCCAACGTTTACGGGAAGCTGGTCTATGTAGTACTGTTTACCACTGGTTTCATTCTTTCCTTTCTTCTCGTTCTTGTGCGGTTCTTTCCCCTTCTCCTTCTATCCCCCTCTCTGACCCTTTCCCTCTCTCTTGTGGAGTCCCCCAGGGCTCTGTCTTAGCACCTCTTCTTTTCAACCTGTTTCTGTCTCCGCTTGCTCTTTTAATTCAACAGTCTGGAGTTTCTGCTTTTCTCTATGCCGACGATATTGTCCTATTGCATCACACTTCCCCTTCCTGTCCTGACCTTTCTGCACTCAATTCCTGTCTCTCTGACGTAGCTAATTGGTTGACTCATTGCCTTCACCTCAATCTCACTAAGACTGTGGCTATTTGGTTTTCTCATGGTTGTTCACCCCCTCAGTTGGCTCCCTCATTTTCTGGCTCTGCTGTTCCCCTAGTCTCTTCTTTTCGTTACCTTGATGTTCACTTTGATTTGGATCTTTCCTTTCAGTCACACCTTTCTCACATTACTAAATCATCTTTTTTCTTCCTTCGTCAAATCCGTGCGGTGCGTCCTTTTCTGTCCCCCTAAGCTCTCTCCACTTTGTTAATGTTCCTAGTTATGTCTCGTGTAGATTTCGCTAACTCTACTCTCATTGGACTCCCCAAGTACCGACTATCTCAACTCCAACGGATACAGAACACTGCCGCTCGTCTTGTCTGTCATGCCTCTCTTCGGGATCACGTCACACCTTTGCTTTTTCATCTTCACTGGTTACCCTTTCCTTACCGCTCTCAATTCAAGCTGCTCACTTTGGTTCACAAGGCTCTCCACACTGGCACCCCTCAATATCTTGCTGATCATCTTTCCTTTCACTCTCCCCGGTACACTCCTCGCTCTTTTCACCTCAATCGTCTCACTCTTCCTTCCCCCTCCCGTGCCCACCTTCAATCCACACGTTCCTCTGCTTTCTTCTTTATTGGTCCGGCTATGTGGAATTCTCTACCCTCCTCCCTCCGCTTAGAACCTCACCATCCCACTTTCAAAAAACACCTGAAAACCCACCTTTTCTCCCTTGCTTATGATGTGCCCTCCCCTTTTGTATGACTTCCATTCCCCTTGCCCTTACCCTCCCTTTGTTCCCTTCCCTACCCCCTACCCTCCTCTTTGTCCCCTTTCCTTTCCCTTTCTGTTTCTTCTGTCTAGACTATGGTTTTATGAAGAAATTGTAATTGTACTTTTTTCTATCCTTTTCTTTCTTCTATCTCTTCTATCTGTACTATGGTTTTTATAAAGAAATTGTAACTTCTCTTCCTTTTCCTTTCTATGACCTTGGCCATTTTTATGTTGACTTTTAATTGTACATCGCTCTGATTTTTGGAGAAGGGCGATTTTATCAAGACACAATAAACATAAACATAAACAGAGGCAGTCCTGCTGCGGGTCCTCAGGGGCTAGAGGGACCTAGGCAGCTTCCTCCAGTGGGTGAACCTTTCTCTCCTCCTCGCTTATCCCCCCTTGCTTCAGAATCTTTCAGTCAACAAGAGCCACTGCATGCCTTGGATACCCAGCTTTTGGCACTTTTTAGGCAAGCCTGGGATCTCTGGCACACTAATACTTCCAGATCTATGGTGGATACCCTGGCTCAGATTCCTCAGTCTGCAGCCACAGCCTCCTGCAAGCGCTCTAGGCCAGAGGACATATCCAAGATAGATACTCGGTCTCCTAAGGAAATTTCCTGGGCTACTACCACTTGACCAAAAGCCCCGGAGGACGGCCCGTCCTCTGGTGAGGAGAGCGACGGCTTGTCAGACCGGGAGGATGGGGAATGGTCACCCTCAGAGTTTTCTGTGGAAGGCCAAGCAGAAGCACAGGATATTTTGCTTGTTTCACAAAGAGAAGTTGCCGGCATTAATTGTGCAGTTGTTTGAAGCCCTACGTTTGACGGAGCAGCAGGATCCGCAGTCTGCTGCTACTTCTCAGCCAGACCCAATATTACAAGGCATCCGCAAGAACTCTAGAGCCTTTCCATTCCCGGCAGAGCTGCAACAGGTGTCGCGGGAATGGGACACTCCGGATATCGCTCTCTGGTCTGCCCGCCATCTAGGGCAGCTTTATCTCTGGGCATCGCCAGACTTAGATAAATGGCTAACATACCCCAAGGTGAATGCTCTTGTGGCCAGTGTAACAAAGCACACTACCATTTCCGTGGAGGGCAGTGCAGCACTTTGTGACCAACAAGATAGGAATGTTGAGTCTCTTCTCAAGATTGCCTTTTCTGCTTCGTTTTTATCTCTCCAGGCCTCTGTTTGCGGGGGTCTAGCCGTCCGAGCCCTTCTCAGGTGGATTCAGCGTCTGCTGGTGGATTCAGCGTCTGCTGGAAGATCCAGCTTTGGCCCGTCTGGAATTAGTCACAGCCTTCTTGGTGGATACCTTTTATGATCTCTTGCGCCTCTCGGCGAGAGCGGTGGCGGCGGTCACAGTATCTCGCAGATGGCTCTGGCTTTTTCGGCAATGGTCAGCAGACTCGGCATCTAAAGCATGCCTCTCCAAGCTTCCCTTCAGAGGGAAGCTTCTTTTTGGGGAAAACCTGGACAAATTGGTCAAAGACCTAGGGGAAGTTCGACCCCAGCGGCTCCCAAAAGATAAGCCTAAGTTTTCTAGTAGGCATTCCTCTCAGCTGTATTCGCCTATGTTGAGACGCACCTCCAGATTTTGCGATGCTCATTGCTATCGCCCGGGTAAGCCTTCCTCCTCTTCGACTTCTGGCTGTTTTGGCCAGAGGTTGCAGTCCTTTTGGGGTGCCCTTAAGGGATCTGAAAACTACTCGTCTTCCAAGTTTACCGGGCCTCCAAAATCTTCCCGCTGACTAGTCGGACAGTCCGCATCAGGAAATCTTTCTGGAGGGTAGCCCGCCCAAAGGGATTCCTCCAATAGGTGGACGTTTGACTCTGTTTTCTTATCAGTGATCTCTCATTACTTCAGATCAGTGGGTCCTCGACATAGTCTCTCACGGTTATGTTCTTGAGTGTTCCCGACCCATTCCTGAGGCGTTTGTCATCTCACCAGGTGGAAGACTGCTGAAGAGAGCGGCAATTCGCTCCATTGTCCGCCATCTGCTTCTTTTGAGGGCTATTCGGCCTGTCCCTCAAGAAGAAAGAGGTTGTGGGCGTTACTCCATTTATTTCTTAGTGCCCAAGAAGGATGGTGCCTTCCACCCAATTCTAGACCTCAAAGGCGTAAATCGGTGTCTGCGGGTTCCACGTTTCCGGATGGAGACTCTTCAATCAGTGATCCAGGTGGTGCGTGCAGGAGAGTTCCTCGCCTCTCTAGATCTGGCGGAGGCTTACTTCCACATTCCACATTGAACAATTTCAGTTTGTTCAATGTAAACCGCACTGATGCAGAATAGCGCGGTATATAAGAGAATGTAAATAATTTATTTATTTATTTATTTATCTGCACTTATATCCCGCTTTTCACCGGGTCAAAGCGGTTGGGGGATACATTTAACATGAGGGGATATGAGACACATACACTAATACTTACAGGGAACATGGGCAATGGAGGGTTAAGTGGCTTGCCCAAGACCACAAGGAGCACCTGTGGGACTAGAAACCCCAGTCCTTCCGGCCCAAGGTTGCTGTCCTCTAGTGGGATTTGAACCACCGACCTTCCGGCCTGTAGTACCTTGCCCCAACCTATAGGCCACTCCTCCTTCCAATAAATAATAAATAAATAAATTCCCATAAAGGACGACCAGCAGCGTTTCTTCCGCTTTGCGGTACTGGATCAGCACTTCCAGTTTTGTGCAATGCCTTTCAGCCTGGCCTCGGCTCTGCGCACCTTTTCAAAGGTCATGATAGTAGTTGCAGCAGCTTTGAGCAAACAGGGAATCCGAGTACATCCTTACCTGGACGACTGGTTGATTCCAGCGGACTCCCTGCTGGAAGCGCGTCGGGCAGTGACTCAATAGGTTTCTTTCCTCGAGAAGCTTGGCTGGGTGGTAAATGTTGCCAAAGTCATCTTCAACCGTGTCAGCAACTCGAGTTTCTAGGAGCGCGCTTCGACACAGTTAAGGGAAAAGTCTTTCTAACACAAGAAAGGCTTTGAAAGTTCACAGCCTTGCTGCGTTTGTTCCTTCTTCAGACAACCCCGAGAGTCTGGGATTACCTACAGATTCTTGGGTCCATGGCGGCCACTATCGAGATCGTGCCTTGGGCCAGAGAGCACGAGGGGACTCCAAAGGGCTCTTCTTTCGCACTGGTCCCCTGTGTCGGAAATCTATGACATACGTCTGCTGCTCCTCCCAGAGACCCGACGCAGCCTGCAGTGGTGGCTGGCGCCAAAGGTGTTTCTCTGGAGACTCCTCGTTGGTTTCTAGTGACAATGGATGCAAGTCTCTCTGGGTGGGGTGCTCTCTGTCAGCATCAATCGACGCAGGGGACGTGATCGATTCAGGAGGCGCAATGACCGCACCTTCAAAAGGATGTGAACAGGATGGAGTCGGTGCAGAGGGTGGCTACTAAAATGATTAGTGGTCTTCATTATAAAGCATATGAGGACAGACTTAAGGATCTTAATATGTACACCTTAGAGGAAAGGCGGGATAGAGGTGATATGATTAAGATGTTTAAATACCTCCATGGCATAAATGTTCAGGGAGAGAGCCTCTTTCAGTTGAAAGCAAGTTCTGCTACAAGGGGACATGGGATGAGGGTGAAGGGAGATAGATTCAGGAGTGATATGCGGAAATATTTCTTTACGGAAAGAGTAGTGGATCCGTGGAATAGTCTCCCAGTGGAGGTGGTAGAGATGAGGACAGTAACTGAATTCAAAAAAGCATGGGACAAACACAGAGGATCTCTAAAGGAAAAAAGGGGACTGTTGTAGTTGTTGATATGGAAGGACAGACTAGATAGGCCATGTGATCTTCTTTTTCTGTCGTCATATTTCTGTGTTTGTTTCTAATGGTCCATAAATCGACTGGAAGCGCGGGCAGTTCGCCTGGCTTTGCGACATTTTCTGCCTCTCCTCGAGGCATGGGCGGTACGAGTTCTATGTGAGAACGCAACGACAGTGACATATATCAACTGCCAGGATGGCACCAAGTCCCTAGGAGTATCCAGGGAAATGGCCCTTCTCCTTCCCTGGGCAGAAGCACATCTGCAGGCTCTCTCGACACAACACATCGCCGGGGTGCAAAACTTGCAAGCCGACTTCCTCAGCCGACACACTCTCGATCCCAGAGATTGGGAGCTATCCCCTTGGGCTTTTCAGAGAATTGTCCGAACATGGGGGCAACCGATAATGGATCTAATGGCGACGGCAGCGAATTCCAAAGTACCGGTCTTTTTCAGTCACAGGAGGGAGTTTCAGTCCTCCAGACTGGATGCCCTGGCTCAACCATGGCCACAGAGGGAGCTTCTATACGTGTTTCCTCCATGGGTTCTCATAGGCAGAGTACTCCGGAAAATTCTATCACACCGGGGGAGTGTGATCCTGGTAGCTCCCAACTGGCCTCGGAGGCCTTGGTATGCAGACCTTGTTCGATTAACTCGAGTACCACCGTTGCATCTGGGTGCTCATCGGGGTCTACTAAGTGAAGGCCCAGTTCTGATGGACGACCCGATTCGCTACTTGCTTACGGCCTGGCTCTTCAATGCCAATGCCTAAGCGGTAAAGGTTATTCGAGTAGCTTGGTCGCAACCCTTCTAAAGGCCATCCATCGACTTCGTCAGCATATACCCGAGTTTGGCACGTCTTCGAGGCTTGGTGCGTGCAGCGGAGTTTCTCTCCTTGGAAGACAGGAATCCCGAAGATTCTTGCCTTCCCCCAAGAAGGTCTGGATAAAGGGTTAGCGCTGGGGTCCCTCCGGGTGCAAGTAGCTGCATTGACTTGTTTTTGGGGGCCTGCTAGTGGTCGCTTTATAGCGTCCCATGTGGATGTGTCCTGTTTCCTTAAGGTGGTTCGGCCTCTGGTATTGGCATAGGATCTGTCCCTCGTCTTAGGGGTTTTGATGCGGGCTCCTTTTGAGCCGCTTAAGCACATCACCGTAAGAGATCTAACGCTTAAAACAGTGTTTCTAGTAGCAATGACTTTGACATGGAGAGTATCCGAATTACAAGCACTGTCCTGCAAGGACCCTTTTCTTTCCTTCTCAAATGAAGGGGTCCTCTTGCGTACTGTTCCTTCTTTCCTTCCAAAGGTACTTACGTCTTTTCATGTCAGTGAGCCAATTTTCCTACCGTGTTTTTCGGAGGATCAGTGTGCAGGCGAAAATAAGGGACTCTGTTATCTGGATCTTGGCAGAATCCTTCAAAGGTATCTTCGGGTAACCAATCCTTTCCGTTTCTCGGATCATCTTTTCGTGCTTTTTGCTGTACCCCGTAAGAGTCAAGCTGCTTCCAAGCGCACAATCGCTTGGTGGTTGCGATTGGCAATTGAATCAGCATACATACTTAAAGGGAAACCTGTTCCTATCGGTCTCTGAGCACACTCTACGCGAGCGCAAGCTATGTCTTGGGCGGAGCGCTCTCGGGTTCATCCTCGATACCTGGTCCTCCCTGTCCACTTTTGTGCATCACTATCGACTCAATACTCAAGCTCGGGAAGAAGCACAGTTCGGAGCAAAGGTTGTCTCGGCGGCTGTGTCTTTCCACCCAAAGGGCAGTTAGCTTGGGTACTTCCCACTTGTCTGGACTGGTCTAGCAGGATGTATTGGAAGGAGAAATTTTCACTTACCGTTAATTTCCTTTCCTGGAATCCTGCTAGACCAGTCCAGGACCCTCCCTGTTCTGACTATCTGGTTCAAAGGTGTATTGCGGAGTAGCCAAGACTTTGCAGCGGAGTGCTGTTGCCTCCTGTAAATATTAATGATTTTTTTCTTTTTAAATTTTTTGCTTCATGGTTACATCTGTTTTCCATTATGGCTTGTTACAATACTGGAGCGCCCTCTAGTGGGGGTAGCTAGATATTACCAGGGAACAGTCTGTCAGGCTGCTGGTATTTTTTTATTTGTCTCTGTCTCCAAACTAAACCCACTTGTCTGGACTGGTCTAGCAGGATTCCAGGAAAGGAAATTAGCGGTAAGTGAAAATTTCTCCTTAGGTGCCTCTTGAAATGTCCATGTCCAAAATTCCATGGGAAAGATCAGCAGAGAAGTTGGATACACGTAAATGCATTCCAAAATTGACCTATCTCTACCTCCAAAAGATAAATATTTCTGAAAAGATGTAAAGAAAACATAGTAACATAGTATATGATGGTAGATAAAGACCAGTATTGGCCATCTAGTCTGCCCAGCAAAGCGGCAAGAGTAGGTGCACCTGCCGCTCCATGCGAATCACCACTCCCTATGCCTTTGTATAGGGGTGTACCCACCACTCCGTGTAGGTCACCCCTATTTGTTGAGATATAAGAGATTATTATGCTTATTTTGATTTTATCCTTTTATAAAGGGATTCCCAGTGTTTGTCCCATGCCATTTTGAATTCTGTCACTGTGTTTACCCTACCGCTTCCATCGGGAGGGCATTCCAAGCATCCACCACCCTTTCGGTGAAAACGTATTTCCTGACATTGCCTTTCAGTTTACCCCCTTGCAGCTTCATGTTATGCACTCTAGTTTTACAGCTTCCCCGTCTTTGGAAGAGGTCTATTTGTCCATTTAATACTCTTTAAGTATTTAAAGGTCTAAATCATATCTCCCCTGTCCCTCTTCTCCTCCAGAGTGTACATATTTAGGTCTTCAAGTCTCTTCTCATAAGTCTTCTGACGCAGGCTCCAAATCATTTTGGGCGCCTTCCTCTGAACAGTTTCCAGCCTTGTTATATCCTTTGCGAGAGATGGTCTCCAGAACTGTGCATAATATTCCAAGTGACTTGTACATTGGCATTAGTACCTCTTCCATTCTGCTGGTAATTCCTTTCTGTATGCAACCCAGCATCCTTCTGGCTTTTGCCAGCGCCTTGTCACACTGTTTCACCACCTTGAGATCCTCAGAAACAATCACCCAGAGGTCTTTCTCCTGGTCCGTGCACACCAACCTCTTACCCCCTATCGCATACAATTTCCTTGGATTTCTGCTTCCCAAGTGTATGGTACTGCATTTCTTCACATTAAATCTTAACTGCTAAGCATTAGACCATTTTTCCAGCTTTGGTGTAGATCTTTCCTCATGTTATCCACGGGGATGTATAGAGAGATGGACAATTTTAGAAACATTTATGTGTGAAATATGGATGCTGCCAGGAATGGCAACATAGAGATGTCCACAACGGTATTTCAGAATGCACACGTGTATGTTAGCACATACACATCCCAGCCTGCAATTCTAGACAAGGCGATGTACAGTGCTCCCGCAGTATGCATTGATGCCTTGATTTATCTCCAGGAACAAACAGGAAAGCAGTCTTCATCTATGGGTATCTGTATCGACGGAGCCTGTGTGGGAACACTTCCCATCGAAGGAAAGCTTTTGGGAACACTCCACTGCGCCTGGGCATCTGCCTTCCCGCCTTCCCAAGTCCTCTCCTCGGTTCTTCGTTTTCTGCATAGGTGGTTTTCTTCCGGTCACAGCCGAAGAACGTTATTTTTTGGGTTTAAAATCCGTGCTCTGCCTTTCCATTGACGCTGGTACCTTCCCTGATACCGGCTCCGATATTTTCTTTTCTTTTAGTATATCTCTTTCTTTCTGCTTTTGGTGGATTCACTGCCAAATTAGGGCGCGGCCTACCTTTTTTCCGTCACAATGGAAAAATATGTCAGTGGCTTTAAGAAATGTACCAAGTGTTCTGGTACAATTTCAGTCACTGACAAACATGACTGGTATTTGAAATGTTTGGGCCCAGACCATTTACCAGATGATTGTCCTTTGTGCCATCAAATGACAAAAAGAGACCTAAAGAGCAGAGCCACACAGTATGGGTCTCTATTTGCCCAGTACTTGATTTCAGTGACATCGACATCATCAAGGGCGTCTACCTTGTCTCTTGGTTCTCAGGTCTTCTCAAAGTCCAAGCATAAAACTAGGTCTAAATTATCGGCATCGAAAACCGATTCTAGAGTATGTCCCTTCGTTTTAATTCAACAAAAGGTGCATCCGATGCAGATCGGCTTGCCAAACAGCCCCAGTGGGAGGACCAGTCCTCCAAAGCAACACAAGGGCTCCAGGACGCTCCCGAGGACTCAACCTTCAGAGAGCTACTGGCTCCATGCTCTGGGACAGTGGCTCAAAGCACCGTATGGGAGTCCACCTAGGCATTGGCCTCCTCCCTCGACCAGCACATCCTGGCTATCGAGAGGAGCTTGGCAGAACTCCTGGCAGCCCTCTGTATCAACAGCCCCAGGAGCACAGGCATCAACCTCCGGTTTGAGGCCACTATCTCCGGAGCCGATGCCAGCCCTCGAGCACATATCGAAGGCTCCTCTTCCTCTGATGCCTGCTTTGGAACTGACAGGCATTGTCTGTACCCAACAGGTTTCTGATGCCATGCCGCCTCAACTTTGGTATCAGCATCGAACATCAACACGAGACAGTCATTTTCTATCCGAATCAAACTCCTCCAGTTCTGATGAGATATTGGAGGACTCCAGGAGAACCCATGATCTCCCTTCCAATAACTCCCCTCCTCATAGTAACATATAGTAACACATCTCTCTATCGCAGGGAAAAGAAACCTAAGTGAAAAATTCAGGCAGTATGTGGATATGCATTTAAACTAGGAAAAGGGGGTGACGAATGTGGAAGGTCAACATCTGCATGCCACCCCCTGCAAAAGCAGAATAATATCAGAAATGGCCACACTTGTAAACCACACATCAAAAAGAAGTGGGAAGAAGTGGGCAGAATAAAATCAATGCAAAATACACACAAGCCAGGTAAATGCTGGAAAGCAATGAGCACAAATGCTTGAAGCTTAGCCAATAAAATTCCAGACCTGGAAGCCCTAATGGTGGAAACGGATTTGGACATCGTGTCCATTACAGAAACATGGTTTAATGAATCGCATGATTGGGATATAGCCATATCTGGCTATAATCTATTCAGAAGAGACAGAGAAAATGGAAAAGGAGGAGGAGTAGCCATGTATGTCAAAAGCAGTATTAAAGCTACTGAAATGCAGGAGACATGGGGAAAAGAAGAAGCGCTCTGGATTGCGTTGGAAAGAGGAGATGGCACTGTCGTCCATATTGCTGTAGTCTACAGACCTCCGAGTCAAATTGAAGAGAGATATAACGAATTGATTATAGATATTGCCAAGATAGCAACAAAGGGGGAAGCAACCATATTGGGTGACCTTTAATCTACCTGATGTGGATTGGATTACTCCTTCTGCACATCTGGAAAGAAGCAAAAAAATTGTGGATGCTCTCCAAGATGCATTACTTAGACAACTGGTGATGGAACCAACCAGGGAAAGCTCAACGCTGGATGTAGTGCTCACCAACGGTGATAGCGTGTCGAATGTCTGCGTGAGTGCCCCTGTGAGCAACAGCGACCATCACACGGTGTGGTTTGAGATAAAAGCCATGGTACAGGCCAATCATAGCAAGCTCAAAGTCCTAAACTTCAAAAACACTGACTTTAATAAAATGGCCGAGTACTTAAAGGAGGAGATGACGGGGTGGAAGGAGATAAGGGAAGTGGAATTGCAATGGGCTAAACCAGGGGTCACCAACCTGCGGCCCGCGGGCCGCATGCGGCCCACGAGGTCCCTTCGTGCGGCCCGCGAAGCTCTACCCCGGTTAACATTACGTGCGGCCCGCCAAGGATTCCCGCCATTGTATCCACGCGCTCGCAGCTCACCGACGACCACCTGCAAGCGTCCCTTCTCCTGTCAGTGTCATCTGTGAAGCCGGACTTTAAGCGTTTGTCTGCTAGCATGAATCATCAGCCATCTCATTAAATTCAATAAAGGTGATCAGCTATTGTTTTCATAATTTTGCGTTTGTTGTTTTTTTTCGCGGGGGCGGGGAGAAGGGGGGTGCGGCCCGCGAGGCTCCTGGTAGTCGGCTGTGCGGCCCGCGGCCCTCTGGAGGTTGGTGACCCCAGGGCTAAACTAAAGGCGGCAATAAAAGGGACAACAGATAAATATGTAAGAAAGTAAATAAAAACAAGAGGAGAAGGAAACCTATTTGGTTATCCAAAGAGGTGGCTGCTCAAATAAAGGCAAAAAACACAGCTTTCGCAAAATTCAAAAGCTTGCAAACAGAAGAACACAGAAATGAATACAGGATCAAGCTCAGAGTCAAAAAGATAAATAAGGATAGCAAAATCAAAGGCAGAGGAAAAGATGGCTAAAGATGTTAAGGGTGGCGACAAAACTTTCTTCAGGTATATTTGGGAAAGGAAGAAGATCAGAGTTGGAATTGCAGGACTCAGAAGTGCTGGGAAAGGACTCGTGGAAAGTGACACTGAAAAAGCGAAATTGCTAAACAAATACATCTGCTCTGTTTTTACTAAAGAAGATCCTGGAGATGGAACTGCTGTGACTCCCAAATATAAAAATAGGAATGAAGTAGATACTACACCATTCACAGAAGATGAGGTGTTAGAACAACTTGCTAAACTGAAAGTGGACAAAGCCATGGGACCGGATGGGATACATCCCAGGATACTGAAAGAGCTCAGAGAGGTTCTTGCAGGACCGTTACAGGATGTCTTCAACAGATCCTTGGAAACTGTAGAGGTTCCTCAGGACTGGAGAATGGCTAATGTTGTACCTCTACACAAAAGTGGTGACAGGGAAGAAGTGTCAAACTACAGGTCCGTGAGCCTTACCTCGGTGGCGGGAAAAGTAATGGAGGCGCTCCTGAAAGAGCGAATAGTGAACTTTCTCAAAACCAACAGGTTGCAAAATCCGAGGCAACATGGCTTTACCGAAGGACGGTCTTGCCAAACAAATCTGATTGAGTTCTTTGACTGGGTGACCAAGGAACTAGATCTGGAGCATGCAATGGATGTCATCTATCTGGATTTCAGCAAAGCCTTTGATACTATTCCTCATAGGAGGCTTGTCAAACTCAGTAGCTTGGGGATGGGTCCCAAGATAGTAAACTGGATTAGAAATTGGTTGACTGACAGACAACAGAAGGTGATGGTACATGGAGCTCACTCGGATGAGAGGAAGGTGATTAGCGGGATGCCCCAGGGTTCAGTCCTGGGCCCGGCACTGTTCAATATATTTGTGAGTGATTTTATTTATTTATTTAGTGTACATTTGTATCCCGCTGCTTCCAGTGATCAGCAGCGTTTGCAATACATGGTAGGAGTGGCTGTACAGGCCAGGAATTATAAAGATATACATTGTGATTGGGAGGGAGAGATATCAACACATCAAACATTGGGTTACAGATTACACTTGATTGATGAGAAACACTTCACACCGGATATATTATATACATATTTACACATAAACTGAATGCATTTCTCGTCGTGAGATTGCACGGGGTACAGTGACTTTCCCACGCATGGTAGACACATGGTAGTGGGATACAGTGGTAGTGGGATACAGTGCCTAGGTTACATTGTAATGCGATTGGAAGAGGTGAGTCTTAAGCTTTTTTCTGAAGTCCTTTAAGTCAGAGTTTGCATGCAGCTCACATGGCAGCCGGTTCCAGAGTGGTGGAGCTATGAGTGAGATTGCTCTGTTACTTGTACATGCATTAACAGTTCTGATGCACTTCGGGAGACAGAGGGTATTGAGGTTTACTGTTCTTCTGCTCCTGTTGTTGGGTAGATTGGTGATTAGGCTGTTGAGGTGTGAGGGTGCTAAATTGTGAATAAGCTTGAATGTAGTGATTATGATTTTGTATTGGATGCGGGCCCCAATGGGGAGCCAATGTAGCTCAATTAGTACAGGTGTAATGTGCTCAGAGAGGCCTTTTTGCATAATGATTCTGGCAGCAACATTTTGTGCCATTTGCAGAATATTTATAGTTTTCTTTGGCAAACCTTGCAGTATGGCATTGCAATAGTCTAGATGGGGAATGATGAGTGCTTGCGCGACAGTCCTGAAGTCGGCATGATCGAGGATGTTACGTAGTGGCTGCAAGACTCTTAATTTGTGGAAAATGGCCCGATTGGTACTTCGAAGGTGTTTGTCCATATTTAGGTTGTTGTCCAGCATCACTCCTAGATATTTTATTTCGGTCTTGATGTTGTAAACGTTATTGTTCATAGTGACTGTTGCTGGGGGATTGAGGCCCGGTTTCCTGGAGATACACATTGCTTCTGTTTTTTTGTGGTTTATGAACATGTTATTTCGTTGCAACCAGATTTGTAGCTCGAATAAGCATTTTTCAAGTTTGTTGAGGTTTGGGTTATTTACGTCGAGTTGAGTATATAGCATTAGGTCATCTGCGTATATATGGTAGTTGATCTCGTGTTCCTGGAAAATCTTGCAAACTGGTTGTAGGTATAAGTTGAATAGGAGGGAGGAGAGGGCAGAGCCTTGCGGAATGCCTTGAGTTTGTGGGAAGGGGGCTGCCTTGTCATTGTTGAAATGGACCTGCTGCATTCTGTTGGTTATGTAAGTGGAGAACCATTTTAGTGGGGTACCTGAAATGCCTATGGACGCAAGTCGCTCCAGAAGTGTGGGGTGATGTACTGAGTCGAAGGCAGCTGATATATCTATGAATATAAGCATATACATCTTGCTTTTGTTTTCTAGACCTTTGAGTAGGTTGTCCATTAGGGCTAGCAGGAGAGTTTCTACACCGTGATGTTGCCGAAACCCGTATTGTTGCACATCAAGGGCGTTTGTGTCATCATTGTGGTCCTGAAGCTGCTGCTGAACTGCCTTTTCAATGATCTTGGCGAGGAAGGATATGCTTGAAATTGGGCGGTAGGAAGTTGGGTCGTCCTTGTTGAGTGCTTTGTTTTTCAAAATGGGTCGTATAAGTGACTTTTTAAGAAGTGATGGCATGAGACCTTGCAGTAGTGAAAGGTTCACTATGTGGGAGATGTGCTATGCCATTTCTTGCTTAGTTGCCTTGATCCAGGCAGCTGGACAAGGGTCAAGAGGGGAGGTTGTGGTGTTTAGGTTGGTGATGATGTTTTTTATTTGCTGGTCTTCCACTCTCTGGAAGGTAGTCCATACTTCGCCTTGGTCTGGTCCTCCCAGAGTGTTGATTTTTTGTAGGGAGGTAACTGCATCTAGCACTGGAGTGGGGAGTGCAGGCGTTGTGGGACTAAGCTTGCTGGCATAATGATCTGCTAGCCGTTGGGCTGTCATGGTTCCACTGGGATTGCTGTCATGTGGAGCCTTGGTGAGAGATTTGACGAGCTCGAAAAGCTCCCTAGGCCTGTTGAGGGCCTTATTGAGAGTGTTTGTGTGGTGCATTTTTTTCGCCTGGTTGACTTCATTCTTGTATGTTGCGAGGAGACTGAGGTATTCCCTCCTCTGTTCCTCGGTTTTGAATTTTCTCCATTTTGATATTGCTGAAGGACTGAATGGAAAAGTCTGTCTTTCTGAAGATGACACAAAAATATGCAACAGAGTGGACTCCCCCGAGGGAGTGGTTAACATGAGGAAAGATCTACAAAAGCTGGAAGACTGGTCTAATGCTTGGCAACTACGATTTAATGTGAAAAAGTGCAGTGTCATGCACTTGGGTAGCAGAAATCCAAGGGAAATGTACATGATAGGGGGTGAGAGGTTGGTATGCACGGTTCAGGAGAAAGACCTTGGTGTGATTATCTCTGATGATCTCAAGGTGGCAAAACAGTGCGACAAGGCGGTGGCAAAAGCCAGGAGGATGTTGGGCTGCATATACAAAGAGGGATTACCAGCAGAAAGGAAGAGGTACTTATGCCACTGTACAAGTCACTGGTGAGGCCTCACTTGGAATACTGTGTTCAGTTTTGGAGACCATATCTTGCAAAAGATGTAAAAAGGCTGGAAACTGTAAAGAGAAAGGCAACCAAAATGATTTGGAGCCTGCATCAGAAGCCTTATGAGAAGAGACTTGAAGACCTAAATATGTACACTTTGGAGGAGAGGAGGGACAGGGGAGATATGATGAACAAACAAACCTCTTCCAAAGACGGGGAAGCTGTAAAACTAGAGGGCATAACATGCAAGGTGGTAAATTGAAAGGCAATGTCAGGAAATATTTCTTCACTGAAAGGGTGGTGGATGCTTGGAATGCCCTCCCGATGGAAGTGGTGGGGGCAAACACGGTGATGGAATTCAAAACGGCATGGGACAAACACAGCAACGTCTCAACAAATAGGGGTGTCCTACATGCAGTGGTGGGTTCACCCCTAAACAAATACATGGGGAGGGGTGGCCTGCACAGAGCGACAGGTGCACCTACTCTTGCCATCTTGCTGGGCAGACTAGATGGACCATGCTGGTCTTTGTCTGCCGTCACTATGTTACTAAAAATCATTCATCAATGCCTTCGGGCAAGGACGCCGGAACTCAATGCTTTTGGGTGGTGTTGCTTTCAGGCATGTGTGCTCATTTCAAGGATTACCTCTTGCATGCTCTACATGGGCATGTATCTCAAGGATATTTCCAGAGATCTAGAGAATCTTGCTCCCATCCATCCATCAAAATTCCTTACCAGAGCATTGTTTGATGTTTTTGAGTCATCCAGCAGAGCTGCAGCAGTCTGCATCAGTACTCACAGAATGGCCTGGCTCCAGGCTTCAGACCGTGAGCAGTGGGTCCAAGATAAATTTGGATAAAGGGTCCTCGTCAGGCTAAAATGTCTGACCCCTAAGCTACAACCAGCGGCACAACCACAGTTGGCATCTACTTTTTGACTCCTTCCTAGAGAGCATAACTACGCTACCTCTGCAGGGTCCACAGCCCCTCCCCATAGCAGGGCACCTCATCACTTCAGTGCATTGAACTCTCAACATTGTCCAAAGGGGCTATCTGCTTCATTTCAAAAGCTTACCCCCTATCAACTCCACAAGAGATTATCCTGCAAATCCCTTGCAGGCCAATCTCCTGTCAGTCAAGGTGGCCACTCTGTTAGCTCAGGGGGTCATAGAAAGAGTCCTCCCCCCCCCCCCCACCCAAGAGGGCAGGAGCTTCTACTCTCCTTATGTTCTTATCCCCAAGAAGACAGGAGGTTCAGGCCCATTCTGGATCTAAGGGATCTCAACAAATTCTTTTTCGAGAAAAATTTAAAATGATTTCCCTTGGTACACTTCTGCCATACCTTCATATGAATGATTGGATGTGTTCTCTAGACCTCAAGGAGGTGTACACACATTTGCTGATCCACTCTCATCACACACAGTATCTGCACTTTTGGTGCTAGCAAAACCATTACCAAAACTGGGTGTTCCCCTTCGGGTTAGCTTCCGCAACCCGAGTGTTCACAAAATGCATGGCAGTCGTTACTGCCTACCATCGTACTTTGGGGATCTTTGTCTTCCCCCCTTAGACGATTGGCTAATCAAGGGAGAATCCTCAGAAGAGGTAAAACTTTCTCTTCATTGGACCTTTATTGTGCTACAAAAACCTGGGACTCGTCTTAAATTTTCTCAAGTCACATCTGGTCCTATTCCAGCAATTCAAATTCATCGAAGCGTTTCTAGGTATTTGTCAGGCCTGAGCTTTCCTTCTACAGGATCGCTCTGCCTGTCTCTTTGAGCTTGCCCACACTATAGGGAGTCAGTGTTGTGACAGCTTGAGAAAGGCTACATCTTCTGGGACACATGGCCTCCACAGTCCATGTCATCCCTTATGCCTGCCTGTAGATATGACAAGCACAGTGGACGCTGTCGTCTTAATGGACCCAAGCAACCAGGCATCTCTCAGACAAGATTTCTGTTACTCCTCCTCTTGTCAACTCCCTTCGCTGGTGATGCTTCCCTGAAAACCTACTCATAAGGTCACCTTTTCAGATGCCTCCACCTTGATGAATCCTGACAATGGATGCTTCAAAACTTGGGTGGGGAGCACATCTAGACAATCTCACCATGCAGGGGCAGTGGACACCACAGGAATCTCAGTTGCAGATCATCCTGGAGCTATGTGCTCTCACGAATGCCCTTTGGGTTTTTCAACCCAAAATTTTGGTCAGACACGTCTTAGTCCAAACAGACAACCGGTGGCCATGTTCTATGTGAAAAAGCAGGGGGAATGGGCTCCTATCCCCTTTGCCGGGAACCTCTTCATCTTTGTTTTTTCTCCATTGCACACTGCATCCATCTCTAGGCGGTGTATCTCCCAGGTGAACTTAATCTCCTAATGGACAGACTCAGTCACATCCTGCGTCCACACGAGTGGACTCTGAATCAGGAAATGGCATCTTGGATCTTCTACCTGTGGGGGACCCCCTCAATGGATCTGTTTGCCATGCAGGAGAATGCACAACTGCTGTTTTGCTCAAAGCTTCCCTCCCAGGACAGCCAGGCAATGAATGCCTGCCTTCTCTATTGGGGGGTCTGTTTTATGCATTCCCTTCCACCCTCTTAATACCCAAAACCCTGTTCAGACTGCATGCCGACAGGGGCTCCATGATTCTAATAGCCCATTACTGGTCCCATCAACCATGGTTTCTTCTGCTGCTTTGACTATCACTGACTCCTCCCCTCAGCCTGGAACATGCACCCAACCGCCTTTCCCAGGATCATGGGACACTTCTCCATCCCAATCCACAAGCCCACCATCTCATGGCGTGGCTTCTGAGAGCATGATATTTGCAGATCTGGATCTTCTTCAACAGGTCAAGGACATCTTACTTGCATCACGCAAGTCATCTACTAGATGCTCTTATGCCTTCAAATGGTGAAGGTTCACCCTCTGGTCTACCCCGAAACATATTGATCCCTCTGCCTGTCCAGAGGAATTTCATTTACAATATCTCCTCCACTTGTCATCAACAGATCTTAAGACTAACTCAGAGTTCATCTTAGTGCCATCTCAGCCAATCACAGGCAGGTCGGGTCTCCTGCTGTCTAAGCAACCAATTAAATTACCACCGGTGGCTTCGGACCTCAACCTTCTAAGGCATCATTTTGTGCCTTTGGCCACCACTTTTTAAAAAAATTTCTGCCTTGGAAGGTAAACTTCCTCATTGCTTGCTGCATCAGTGAGCTGCGGGTGTTAGTGTCGGATCCTCCATATACCCGGTTCCACCATGATAAGGTGGTTCTCCGTACCCATCGACTTCCTTCCGTAGGTGGTCTCAGCTTTCCTTTTTAATCAATCCGTCATGCTACTGGTCTTCTTCCCCAAACCGCACGCTTCTAGAGCCGAGGCTGTGCTGCACACTTTAGATTGCAAGCATGCACTGACTTTCTACTTGAACAGAACCAAGACTTTTTCAGGAAATCCTCCCAATTGTTCATTTCCTTTGATCCAAGTCACCTTGGACTTCAGTGTCGAAACACACTATTTCCAACTGTATTGCGGACTGCATTTCTTCTGCCTACGCTCAAGTGGGACTCTCCCTCGAGAGTCATGTTACTGCTCATAACGTGCAGGCCATGGCAACCTCAGTTGTCAACCTTCGTTCTGACTTTATTGATGAGATTTTTTGAGCAGTTACCTGGTCCTCCATTCACACTTTCGCTGCTCACTACTGCCTAGACAGGGACTCCCGCTGGGATGCTGTCTTTGACCAGGCTGTCCTCCAGCACCTTTTTGGGATTTAATTGCAACTCCTACCCTCCATCCTGGACTTTTTTTTTTTGCACCACTGTCAATGTTCTTACCAGCTGTCATCGAGTCCAACAGGGCCACTTTATATCCACACCCTCTGGTTCCATCCTTTAGCCTAATCCAGTCTGGTACCTGGGATCAGAGTGAGTCCCATATGTGAAGACTGTGTTTCTACTTGTTCCTGGAGATTGTGTACTTACTCACCCATAAGAGGTGGTCTCCGGAAACAGCAAGAATCAGTCTTCACAACCCGCCCTCCTCCCTAGGAGTTGTAGGGTATTCTCTTTTTATCTATCGCTCAGCTGCAAACTCAACTGAGGAGTGGACTTGGGAAAGCAGATGCGCAGCGCATTGAAATATTCCCAAAAGCTTTCTTATTGGACTCTGGGGAGCGTTCTCACGTGGGCTTCATCAGTACTGACGATACCCATATTTGAAGACTGATTACTGCTGTTCCCGGAGATCACCTGTTACAGGTGAATAACTACGCTTTACTTGCTATACTTCAATGAGAGGGAAAATATTATTTTGGCTACAAGAAGGAATGCCCCTGTTATCCTTAGTGTTGAAAACTGGCTGAAACACTTACTTTTCAAATTCCTATTCATGCCAAGGAGCATCTACAGATATAGATATGTCCGTTGATGGTTTTAAATGTGTCTCATTTTTCTGTAATCTGAGATAAATGTGGATCTTTTTATTACCACCCTAGACATGCACCAATCACTCCCGCATTCCAGATGTGTAACTTCAATCATTTATAAAATGGTTCTTGTGCATTGGAGTAGTTTACTTTCTTAATGGTGGGGGGGTGGTAGGGTAAGGACGTCATACTGGCAATAGGGACAGGGAGTCCAGTTCAACATTAGTGCCAGCAACATTTGGGGAGCATTGCACCCCCATGTCCCCCCCAAACTATGCCTATACTCTGGTGTGGATGTGATTGACACATCTGGATGAGTGTTTTTGGACATGCAAATCAAAATTGAGATTTTAAAATAGAAACATGACAGCAGAAAAATACCACTTGGCCTATCTAGTCTGCCCTTTCATATCACCCACTACAAGAGTTCCCTTTTTTCCTTTAGAGAACCTCTGTTTGTCCCATGCTTTTCTGACGTTAGATACTGTCCTCATCTCTACCACCTCCACTGGGAGACTATTCCATGCATCTACCACTCTTTCTGTAAAGACGTATTTCCGCATATTACTCCTGAGTCTATCCCCTTTCACCCTCTTCCTATGTCTCCTCTTAGCAGAGCTTGCTTTCAATTGAAAGAGGCTCTCCTGTGCATTTATGCCACAGAGGTATTTAAACATCTCAATCATATCACCTCTGTCCTGCCTTTTCTCTAAAGTATACAAATTAAGTTCCTTAAGTCTGTCCTCATATGCTTTATAACGAAGACCACTAAATATTTAGTAGCCACCCTCTGCACCGACTCCAGCCTCCTTATATCCTTTTGAAGGTGCGGTCTCCAGAATTGCACACAATACTCCAAATGAGGTCGCACCAAAGACTCATACAGAGACACTATCGCCTCCTTTCTTCTGCTGGCCATTCCTCTCCCTATGCACCCAAGCATCCTTCTAGCTTTTGCCATCGCCTTTTCTATCTGTTTAGCTATTTTGAGATTGACAGACACAATCACGCCTAGGTCTCAATCTTCTTTTGTGGACAGAAGTACGTCACACCCTATACTGTACCACTCCCTTGGATGGTTGAAACCCAAATGCATGACCCTACAGTTTTTAGCATGAAATCTCAGCTTCCAAATTCTAGACCATTCTTCAAGCTTAGCTAGATCCCTCCTTATGTTATCTACACCTTCCTGGGTGTCTACTCTGTTGCAGATTTTGATATCATCTGCAAAGAGGCAAACCTTACCCGACAGCAATATCATTAACAAAGATGTTAAAAAAAATCAGACCAAGGACAGATTCCTGTGGCACCACACTGGTAACCACCTTCTCTTCAGCGTGAATTCCATTTACCTGTACACTTTGTCGCTTCCCACTCAACCAATTTCTAACCCATGCAGTAACTTTAGGGTCCATCCGTAGGGTGCTTTATTTATTTATTTAGGCTCTGGATATAACGCTAGGGCCGGAGCATAAAAGCAGTTCACAAAAAAAGACTGCTAATAGTATAAAAAAGAAAGGAATGCCAATCAATTGAAAGGACAGAGTAGCAAAAGAGAGGGAAGACAAGAGAGACAAAAGAAAAGATAGGAAGAGAAGAGAGACAAATCAACATTCAGACCTACCACTCAAACTGAAAATTAAATGGAATAACAGGTCAGTTAGGATGGGTGGAGAGGCAGATTGAATGCCTGCTGGAAGAGGTGCATTTTCAGAGCAGCTTTAAACCTGTGGCTGGAAGGTTCAGAACAGAGGGGGGGGGGGGAGGGTTCCACAGCACAGGGCCCACGAAGAAAAAAGCAGCACCCGAGCAACGGCGGGAATGGCAAGGCGGTGAGTATGAGCAGAGCGGAGAAGGCGGTGAGGATAATGGAAGTGGAGGAGATCAGCTGGATAATGCGGTGTAGAGGTGTGAATAGCCTTATGGGCCATGAGAAGGAATTTGTGTTGAATACAGTAACAGACAGGCAACCAATGCAGACAAACAAGGAGAGGAAAAACATGGTCAAAACAGGAGACATGCATAAGGATACGGGCAGCTCTATTCTGAAGCAACCGTAATCAGTGTAATTGCTGTTGAGGGAGACCAGCTAGTACAATGTTGCAGTAATCAATTCTGGAGATGATGAGTGCGAGAAGAAGTGTGGACAGCGCATTTGAGGAAAGGAATAGGTGGATGGCACGGATCTGTCAGAGGTGATAGAAGGAACAACGGGTGACGGAAGAAATGTGCTCAGAGAAGAACAATACCCAGGTAGCGAAAGGAGGACACCAATGAAATGGGGGAAGACACAAGAATGGGGGCTAGTGAGGTGGAAGGAGACCCAAATGTTGTCCAGGTATCAGATGATTTGGCTGGGTTCAGGTATAGAAAATTAGCGATCAGCTAAGAATGGATTTGGTCTAAACAGGAGTTCAGTAAGGAGAGGTCAGGAGCCAGGGAATTAGTGCGATGGAGCAGAATTATGTCATCTGCATAGTAGTATACAGAGACATCCAACTGCTGGATAAGAAGGCACAGAGGGGCCAGAAAGACAGACATTAAACAGCAGGGGAGATAGAATTGATTCCTAGGGGACACCGCAGGAGAGAACAACAGTAGGGGAAGTGGACGCATTAGACAGGACAGAAAAGGAGCGAGCATTGAGAAGATCAAAACCATTGCAATGGGAACCCTGAGACGCCGAAGTCTAAGGATGGGCAAGAAGGGTATGGTGGTCCACGAGGTCAAATACTGAGGAAAGGTTGAGGGAAACAACAAGAGTGAGGTCACCCTGTTCATGCGCAACATGAAACTCATTAAGTAAAGAGAGAAGGATAGGATAGATTCCATGCTGTGACCCTCACGAAAACTGGACTGACATGGATGGAGGGCGTTGACAGAACGAAGATGAGACGACAGTTGGTTGAAGTCAAAGCATTCTAGAAAATTAGACAGAAAGCAGAGATTTGATACCGGATGCCAATTGGCAAGCACAGAAGGGTCAAAGTAGGTTTTTTTGAGGCTGGGACGGACTAGCACATGTTTCCAGGGGGTAGGAAAAGAACCTGTTGAGAAACTAGAGTTAAGCATTGAAAGAAGAGGCGGGAGGAGGGTAAGCAAGGGCTCCAGGAGTCACTTGGAAGGGGTAGGGTTGAGGGAGCAGGTAGCCTTACGGGAGGCAGACAAAGTTGAGGCTAATTCAGATGCAGAGATCAAGTGGAAGGATGACCAGGTGTGTGGAAGGGGATTGAGGAGACAGGGGAGGGGCCGGAGGGGTAGGGGAGAGTGGGGTCAGGCAGGAGGAAAGCGATAAGCGAAGTGAGAGAACCTTATCAGAGAAGAAGTCTTCTGGCTCAGATGGATCTGGGACCACAGAAGTGGGTGGAGATGAGAAGTGAGGCAGAGAAGAAAGAGCACCAAAGACAGAGTAAAGCTGACAGGAAGATTGGGAGACTGAGGAAATAAGACATAAGTAATACTCATGCTTGACCTGGTAGATGGATGAGCGGTATTCTCGATGCCGCTGACGAAATACTTGTGTAGCAGAAGAGGGGTGTGAGCATCAGACACGCTCAGCCCAGCGGAAGTACGACCGAAGCAAACTGAGACCATGGTGGTACCAGGGATGACGAGTGGGGGGGCTAACAGCAGGAGGGCGGATGGGGGAGCTAGGCGGTCAAGTGCAGCAGAGAGGGGCAGTATTCCAGATAAGAGCCTGAGAATCTGGGGTCAGGAGGGCAAAGTTTGCTGGCAGGAGCTCATCTGCTGACTGGAAGAGCTTCAAGGTGTTGGGGGGGGGGGGGAGGGTAAAACGGCGCCTAGCCAGAGCTTGAGAGGGTTGGGGGGACCAAGGGGGACAGTCAGGGAAAAGTGGCAGTTGCAAGGAAAAAAAGGACGCAAAAGTGATCAGTCCAAGGGAGCAGAAGTGAGGAGAGCAACAATGGGGGGTAAGGAAAGATGTAAGGCGTAATGATAAGGTCGAGTGTGTGGCAAGCCATGTGAGTCGGGAACGGGACATGTTGCCTCAAGGAGGAAGGCGAAAGTCTTATTGTGAGGGCTGGAGGGGGAGGCCAGGTGAAGATTGAAATCACCTAAGAGAATAACGTGGGGAAAGAGGGAGGAAACCTCAGAGGTGGTTAACAAAAGTTCATCCCAGGACTGAGCAGAGAAAGAGGGAGGGACTTTGTTTATAAGTCGCCTGTGCGTAACAGTGTCAAATATTTTACTGAAATCTAAATACTCCACATCTATGGCTTTCCCTCGGTCCAACTCCCTGGTCACCCAGTCAAAGAAATTGATCAGATTTGTCTGACAAGACCTGCCCCTGGTGAAATCCATGCTGCCTGGGATCCTGCAATCCGTTGGACTCCAGAAACTTCACTATTTTCTCTTTCAGCAGCATTTCCAATAATTTATTTACCACCAAGGTTAAACTAACCGGCGTGTAGTTTTCAGTCACATCTTTACTTCCACTTTTGTGACCCCCTTAGTGTTCCGCTAGGCCAGTGGTTCCCAAACTTGGAGTCAGGACCCCAAAATGGGGTCACATCAGTGGGATGGGGTCACAGAAACAGTTATTTCCGCTTTTCTCTCTGGACTTCCACTGTAACTTATGCCAAGTAGTGGCAGTTACCAGTGAACATTCATTGGTCCTTGCCGCTTCCAGAGTAAGCTTCCTGTTAGATTGGAAACCCATGCTAATTACTGGGGTCTGTAAATACACATTGACACAAAGGATCCTTTGCAGACTGCTGCTGCTTTCTGCTTTAGAGGCGTGGAGGGAGGGGGAAGGGGGCTGAAGAGCTGCTATTTTGATTGCATCATATGGGATAAAGGTTTGGAAAGCACTGCACAAGGTCATCTATTAATCAAGTGAAGACAGTTCTACAATTGAAAAAATGCTTCAAAGAAAGTTTTTTTCCCTGACTTCTCTCATGAGACACAGCTACAAGAGTTCTTGGCTTTAAAGCTAAAGATTACCAATTTTTTTGAACCTAAGCAGTTGCTGAAATTTCTGTCACATAGGAGGGTGTTAATCCTGATGATGTTACTGGCTAGGACGTGTCATATCTTGTATATGGAGTGTCGTATCTTGTATATGGAGTGGAGGAGTGGCCTAGTGGTTGGGGCAAGGTACTTCAGGCCGGAAGGTCGGGGGTTCAAATCCCACTAGAGGACAGCAGCCTTGGGCCGGAAGGACTGGGGTTTCTAGTCCCAAAGGTGCTCCTTGTGGTCTTGGGCAAGCCACTTAACCCTCCATAGCCCATGTTCTCTGTAAAATAGTTATCTCCAAGTTATAATGCCCTGTTCAATGTAATTTTAGTTTGTTCAATGTAAACCGCACTGATGCAGAATAGCGCGGTATGTAAGAGAATGTAAATAAATAAATAAATAAATAAATATATATATCCTAACTGTATCAAGTTTTTCTGCTTGTTTGTATTTAGTATTTCCTGTATTTTGCTCCCAAATATGGTGGGCCTCTTTGCGGATGATACCAAAATCTGCAATAGAGTAGACACCCAGGAAGGTGTAGATAACATAAGAAGAGATCTAGCTAAGCTTGAAGAATGGTCTAGAATTTGGCAGCTGGGGGCAAATACTACTACTAATGAGCATTTGTATAGCACTACAAGTCGTATGCAGCGCTGGACAGACATGTAAGAGACAGTCCCTGCTCATCAGAGCTTACAATTTAGTCAAGACAGACAACGCAGAAGGTGTAGACTGGGATAAAACAAGGGGGGAAAGGAAAGAAAAAATGAGATCAAGTGAGTCAAGATCCAAAAGCAGCAGCGAAGAGGTGAGTTTTCAGCCTGGATTTGAAAAGGGTCAGAGAAGGTGCCTGGCGTACAGACACAGATAGTTTGTTCCAGGCATAAGGTGCAGCAAGGTGAAAGGAGTGAAGTCTGGAGTTAGCAATAGAAGAGAAGGGCACAGATAGAAGCAGTTTGCCAGAAGAGCGGAGTTCCCGAGGGGGGTTGTAAGAAGAAATAAGAGAAGAAAGGTAGTGAGGAGCTGCAGAGTGAATGCATTTGTAGGTCAGCAGAAGAAGTTTGAACTGGATGTGGAAACGGATAGGGAGCCAATGAAGTGATTTGAGAAGAGGGGTAATATGGGCATGACGAGGCTGGCAGAAGATTAGCCTTGCAGCAGACTGTTGAATAGATTGAAGGGGAGAGAGATGATTCAAAGGGAGACCAGCAAGGAGTAGGTTACAATAGTCAAGACGGGAGGTGATTAAGGAGTGGATAAGAGTCTTAGTAGTGTGTTCAGAAAGGAATGGGTGGATTTTGTTGATGTTATAGAGAAAGAAACGGCAGGTCTTAGCTATCAGATGAATGTGTGTGGAGGAGAGAGAGGCATCAAAGACAACCCCAAGATTGAGAGCCGAGGAAACAGGAAGGAGTAGAGAGTTATCCACAGAAACTGAGAAAGGAGGAAGAGGAGAGGAGGTTTTAGGGGAAAGATAAGAAGTTCAGTCTTGAGCATGTTCAATTTCAAATGGCGGCGAGACATCCAGGCAGCTATGTCAGAAAGGCAGGCAGAGATCTGGGTCTGGATTGCCGGAGAGATTTCAGGCATAGAGAGGTAGATCTTGGAGTCATCAGCATAAAGATGGTTCTGAAAGCTATAGGAAGAGATGAGCACACCAAGAGACTGGGTATAGAGAGAGAAAAGGAGCGGACCCAAGACAGATCCTTGGGGTACACCAATTGGGAGTGGGATAGCAGAGGAGGAGGAGCCACCAGAACACACACTGAAAGAGCGATGAGAGAGATAGGAGGAGAACCAGGATAGTACAGAGCCCTTAAAACCAAGCGAGGACCGGGTATCCAGGAGAAGGTTGTGGTCAACAATGTAAAAAGCAGCAGAGAGGTCAAGAAGGATGAGGACAGAGTAAAGGCCCTTGGATTTTGCCAGGAACAAGTCACTGGAGACTTTGGCAAGAGCTGTTTCAGTAGAATGTAAAGGACGAAAGCCAGACTGTAAAGGATCCAGGAGGGCATGAGAGGAGAGGGCGTTGAGGCAGTGACGGTGAACCGCGCGTTCAAGTAATTTAGAAATGAAGGGAAGGAGGGAGATGGGTCGATAATTAGAAGGACAGGTGGGATCAAGTGAGGGTTTCTTGAGGAGAGGTGTGACCACTGCATGCTTGAACGCTGCAGGGACAGTTGCAATGGGGAGCAGTAGGTTGAGAATTTGAGAGATGGAAGGGACAACAGTGGAGGAGATGGGGCTTAGGAGACGGGTGGGGATAGGATCAGAGGAGCAGGTGGTGAGTTTGGAGGAAGAAAGAAGGTATACAGTTTCCTCTTCAGAGATCACAGGAAAGGAAGAGAGGATAGCAGAGGTAGGGGGGAAAGTTGGAAGTGAAGAGGGGGGGAGTAGGGGAAGTAGCTGACTTTGTGGGGAATTGGAGGGTGATCTTGTGGATTTTATCATGGAAATAGTCAGCCAGGGTTTGGGCAGAAAGGGAGGGCAGGATCAGAGGTGGAGGCACTTTGAGGAGCGAGTTGAGAGTAGTAAATAGAAGGCGAGGGTCACAGGCAAGAGAGTTAGTCAGATGGACATAATAGTCTTGTTTGGCAAGAGCTATGGCTTACTGGAAAAAGACAAGCATGAATTTGAAGTGTAGAAAGTCTGCAAGGGAGGGGATTTGAGCCAAGCACGCTTAGCAGAACTGGCACAGGAACGTAGATAGCAGGTAGTGGATGAAAGCCAGGGCTGGGGTGCGCAACGCCTCATAGGGCGTGACATGGGCGGAGCAAGAGCATCCAGAGCAGAGGAGAGTGCAGCATTATAGGAAGCTACTGCCTCGTCAACAGACTTAGATGACATAGTGGAAGAAAGAGATGAAGAGACAGTGGAAGAGAGAGCCAAAGGATCAATAGCATGAAGATTTCTAAATAGGTTGGAGGAGACAGGATGAGGTTGAGGTAGTGGGTGATGAAGATTGAAGCTTAAAAGGTGATTTCAAATAAGGGATGAACTGAGCTACAGAGGTTTGAGGGTAAGCAACTAGAGAAAAATACCAGGTCAATGCAGTGGAGAAAAGCTGGAGGTCAAACGAGGAGGTAAGGGAGAGGAGCTTTAAAGCATAAGGATCAGAGGGGTTATCAACATGAATGTTAAAATCCCCGAGAATAAGAGTGGGGGAAGAGAAATCCAGAAAGAAGGAAAGCCACGAGTCAAAGTCAGTGAGAAAGGTAGAAGCAGACTTGTCAGGAGGTCGATAAATAATAGCTACCCAGAGAGGAAGTGGAGTGAAAAGGCAGATGGCGTGGACTTCAAAAGAGGGAAAGGAGTGAGAATGAGGCAGCAGGAGGGGTTGGAATTGGCAGGAGGGAGAAAGTAGAAGCCCAACACCACCACCACGGCCAGTGGGACGAGGCATGTGGGAGAACTGATAGCCCCCATGACAGAAAGCAGCGATAGATGCAGTATCATCTGGGAGGAGCCAGGTCTCAGAGCAAGAAGATGTAGAGCATTAGAGATCATGAGTAAAAGCAAGTTTATTAGAGACAGAGTGTGCGTTCCACAAGGCACATGAGAAAGGAGAGTGGAAGGGGAAAGGAGAGGGATTTGAATAGGATTAGAAGTGTTGCGTGAAGATCTCTTCTCTGAGTGTGATAGAAGTCTAGGAGGTCCAAGGTTGGGGTTGATATCTCTGGATGAGAGGAGGAGTAGCAGAGTACGGGGCAGAGGAGACAGTACGGCAGAAACGAGGGTGAGGTTGCCTTTGAGAGAGAGGAGATGGTTGAATGAGAGGGAGAAAGCGGTAAAGCTCAAGAGCTGATGATAGGGTAGAGGACAGAATGGAGGGGGAAGTGAGGATGGTAGAGGGGAGATAAGGAGGGGAGGAGTGAAAGTGCTGGTAGAAGTGGAGACAATATGAAGAAGAGGAAGACAATGTGATGAGCCATAGAAGAAGAATAGAGAGGAGAACAAAGGCCAGAGGATATACAGTGACAGAATTCAAAATGGCATGGGACAGACACAGTGGATCCCTTTATAGCAACAGGATAAAATCAAAATAAACTTAGCTATCTCTTATATCTCAACAAACAGGGGTGTGCCCTACATGGAGCGGTGGGTATACCCCTAAACAAAGGCATGGGGAGGGGTGACCTACATGGAGCGGCAAGTGCACCCACTCTTGCCATCTTGCTGGGCAGACTAGATGGACTGGTCTTTATCTGCCATCATGTACTATGTTACTATGAGATTTAATGTTAAAAAATGCAAGGTCATGCATTTTGGCTGCAGCAATCCAAGAGAGCAATATAGTATAGGGGGTGAAGTACTTTTGTCCACTAATGAAGGGCAGGACCTAGACATGGTTGTGTCTGATGATATTAAAGTAGCTAAACAGGTAGAAAAGGCGACAGCAAAAGCTAGAAGGATGCTTGGGTGCATAGGGAGAGGAATGGCTAGCAGAAGAAAGGAGGTGATAGATCCTCTGCATAAGTCTTTGGTGCGACCTCATTTGGAGTATTGTGTGCAATTCTGGAGACCGCACCTTCAAAAGGATATAAACAGACTGGAGTCAATACAGAGGGTGGCTACTAAAATGGTCAGTGGTCTTCATTATAAAGGTGGGATAGAGGTGATCTCCAGGAACAAGCAGGAATGAGTCTTCACATGTGGGTATGTCGGCGCCGACGGAGCCCGCATGGAAAATGCTCCCCAGCATCCAATCAGAAAGCCTTTGGGAGCATCCCCCGCGCCTGCGCGGTGACTTCCCGCCCTTCCAACAGTCTCTCCTCAGTTTTCGTTTTTCCGCGGAGCCTACAGGACGTACCTCCTGTAACCGCAGAAACCTTTTTTTCTTATATCCTTATATTCTTAATTTTTTCTTGTTTTGTGCGGTCGCGGCGGTCTTCCCCGTTGATACCGGTTCCTCCGGTGCTTCACTCTCTCTTTCCCTTGAGAAATAATTTCCTCGTCAGTTTTTCTTTGTTTATCCTTTAAGGCCTACTAAGCCCTTTTTTTCCACATGGAGCCTTCTTCCCCTTTGAAGTGCCCTCACTGTGGAGACTTGGTTTTCTTTTTAGACTCCAAGGCCTGGTGTCTCTCCTGTTTGGGCCCTGACCCTTTTTCCCCGGGTCCACGGGGCCTTAGCGTCGGGAGAAGACCTTCTCTTTTTCGGGTATCCCTCGATGCCGTTTTTCCTCCTCGGGTGAGGTCCTCGGTTTATTCTCTCCAGGATCAGGTAACCCACAAACAGTCTGTTAAGACTAGCCGATCCTTGAAGGGCAAGTCTCATGCCCAGCATGATGACGGCTCCGGCCTTGCCCTCAAGACCACATCGGCAATAAGACCCCGGCGGGAGTCCTCGGGCTCCAAAGCATTTACGGGGTTTCAGGTTGTTCCTGGGGTTCACTCCTCACAGAACATACCTGAGCCATGCTCGGGGGTGGTATCCGCTTCGGGCGGTACCGATTCCCCGGCATCGGCACCGGTGTCGAGTGCTCCACTCCTCACCAAGGATCGTCAGCTGGTGTCCTCGGTGCCTTCGGGGCCGATCGATTCGATCCAGACTGGCTTTCCTGCGCCCCAGCCATGCGCGGGGTTGGCACCGGCTCCCCCGGCATCGGCATCGACGTCGAGTGTTCCACTCGCCGCCGGGGATTGCGGTCTGGCTTCGAGCGGTACCGCTCCCTCGGCACCGGTGTCGAGGGCCCCACTCTTCACCGAGGATCGTTGTCTGGCATCCTCGGTACCTTCGGGGCCGGCCGGTTCGACCCAGACTGGCGTGCCTGCACCCCAGCCATGCGCGGGGTTGGTACCGTCTTCGAGCGGTTCCGCTCCCCCGGCATCGGCCCCGATGTCGAGTGTTCCACTCGCCACCAGGGATTGCGGTCTGGCTTCGCGCGGTACCGCTTCCCCGGCATCGGCCCCGATGTCGAGTGTTCCACTCGCCACCAGGGATTGCGGTCTGGCTTCGTGCGGTACCGCTTCCCTGGCATTGGCACCGGTGTTGTGCTCCACTCTTCACCGGGGGTCGGCGTCTGGTGTCCTTGGTAACCCCGGGACCGTTTGACCCGACCCGGGCTGACTCTTCGGCCTCCCAGCCTTGCGCGGGGGTGGTGCCGCCCTCGAGCGGTGCCGGCCCCCCAGCATCGCCACGAGTGTCGAGTGCTCCGCTCTCCACTAGAGATCGCCCTCTGGAACCCCCGGTACCCTCGGGTCCGATCGACGCGGACCAGGCTAGCTTGCCTGTGATTGAGACGTTTAAATATCTCCGTGGCATAAATGCACAGGAGAGCCTTTTTCGATTGAAAGCAAGCTCTGCTATGAGGGGACGTGGGATGAGGGTGAAAGGGGATAGATTCAGGAGTGATATGTGGAAATTTCTTTACAGAAAGAGTGGTGGATCCGTGGCCATGGGATGTATCTTTTATACTTTGGAGTTGCATAGCTGCCAGTGGCACAGGAAATATTATGTGGGTGGAAGGAAGAATAGATTTAAGTAAATATCAACATATCCTAGAAATCAGTGTTCCACAGTCCAGTAAAGAAACTGAAGTTGAAAAGAGGATGGATATTTTAGCAAGACTACAATCCAAAACAAATCTCAAAATCAACCATGAAGTGCTTATAGGAAAGGAAAGATTCTCCAGGAGCAAGCAGGAAGTTGGTCCTCACATATGGGTGACATTGGCACTGACAGCCTGCGTAGTGGACACTCCTCAGCTTTTACAGAAAACCTTTGGGAGTCAGACCACGCATGTGCAGTCACTTTCCCGCCCAAAGGTGCCATCTTACCTCAGTCTTCTCTTTTCCGCGGAGTCCATTGGATGTTTTGTCTGCACCCCAGAAAAAATTTGCGGTTTTTTGTGTTTGTTTTATTCTTTCCTACCAGTAACGTACTGTCAACTTCTCGATTCATGAAACCACTGCCGCCTGGGCATCACGGTTTTTTTTGTTGTTTTTTGGATATTTTTTCTTTTTTCCTGTTCTTTGGTGTGTGGGCTTTTTCTTGCGCCCTCCCTAACCACGACCTTGGCGTTTGATCTCGTGAGTACCATTTTCCCCATTACATATGTCCTCATTTATTTAACATTTCTTATATACCGCCTTGCAGTGGTATCAAGGTGGTTTACATAGAACATGGTTACAACTAACAATAAGTTACATGCAATTTGAATCCTTAGTTAACTATTTACAGTTTCATCTTTAGACAGTTAACTATTTACTGTCTAATATGTGGACTGTTAACTATTTACACTTTGAATAGTATGAGGTCCAGTTTTTGGTGTATTTCAGTCGTTTGGGTGTGAGGGAGATTAACAGTTTGTCCCATAACATTCCTGGAAAATGTGCGTTTTAAGCTTTTTCCTGAAGTCCTTCAGGTCAATTGTTGCTCTCAGATTACTCGGAAGGGAATTCTATAAGATAGGTCTGTATACGGAGAAGGTGCGATGGCTTGTTTCTTGCATACTGGTTGTTTTCTTCCTGGGGATTTTAAGGAGGTTCGTGGTTTGATCTGTTCTTGGTCTGTTGTCTGTAGGTGTGTGTATGAGAGAATGTAAGCCAGCAGTTAAATTGTGCATACTCTTGAAGGTATTCATGATTGATTTGTATTGTATTCGTGCTTGGATGGGCAGCCAGTGTAGTTCCTTTAATACTGGGGAGATGTGTTCTTGTCTAGGTATCCATGAAATCTTCCGAGCTGCAGAGTTTTGAGCTATTTGGAGTGGGAGGCGTGTACATTTTGGTAGTCCTTGGAGTATGGAGTTACAATAATCCCAGATAGGAGTAATGATTTATTTATTTATTTAACACTCATTTATATACCGCATCTTCCAGAGATCAGTTGCGGTGTACAATTAACAACAAATTAACAAAGCGAGGTTTGTTTTACATAGAACATCTTAAATTAAACAAAGCTAAGTCTAGTAAACTAAACAGTATATTTAAACTGGAACAGTGTGAATAACAATTAACTAACAATGTAGTGTCTATAAAGCGTAAGACAGTACATAACAGATACAACTATATACATGTGGAGGTAATAGGGCATAAGAGATTGGATCGTCAGTTCGTTTAAGCTATGTGTGTTGTCCATTTAAGTAGGAAGGTTTGTACTTTGTGGTCAGATACCTGTTTAGCCTTTATCTAAGTTGAGTGCAAGGTTTTCCATGGTATTATAGTGTTTTGTGAATAGATACGTTTTTAATTTTTTTCGGAATTCCATGATCTCTGTTAGTGATCGTAGATCCTCTGGTAGGGAATTCCAGATAGTTGGAGCTATGTGGGAAAAGGCTCTATTGTTGGTTAATTTATGTGCTTTTTTGAAGTCTTTCGGAATCTTTAATTTATTTAGTTGTCCTTTTCTGTGAGTAGGCTTAGTTGGTTCTTTGCATAGTAGATTACATAGTGTAGTTGGGGCCATGTCATTTAATGCTTTGAATGAGGTTATTATTGTTTTGTATATTATCCTGCTTTGTATTGGTAACCAGTGAAGGGATGCTAGTATTGGTGTTATGTGTTGGAGTGAGTTTATTTTTAAAATAATTCTAGCTGTTGCATTTTGGTCTAGTTGAATTATTTTAATGTTCTGTTTTGAAATGCCCATTAGTATTAGGTTGGCGAAAACGAAGTGAGGGGTTATGGTAACCTGTATTATATTAATAAAATCTTGAACAAATACTAGTGAGCGTAGTTGTTTGAGGATTTTAAGTTTGAAATAAATTTTCTTTATAGTATTTCTAATGTGGGTTTCCATTGTAAGGTGTGTATCTAAGATAACACCTAGATATCTTATTTCATTTTTTATTTTAATTTCTTGGTCTTGTAGTGTTATGTGAGTTGGAGGGATGAATGATTGATTTTTTGTTACGATTAGGACTTCCGTTTTAGTATGATTTATATGGAGGTTTTGAGTTTTAGCCAAATTGTAATTTCTTAGCAGACCATGCGGAGTAGATTATGGAGGTTACGTAGAGTCCTTATTCTTTGATGTGTCACTGCAGTTTTCTTAATGTGTGCTTGGAAATTCAGTTTCTGGTCTAGAGTCACACCAAGGTATTTGACTTCTGACTTGATGGGGCCATCGTGGTTGTTGAATGTGAGTTTCTCTTTTGGATTGTAGGTGGGGTCTCTGTTCACTACTAGTGCCTCAGTTTTGCTCAAATTCAGTGTGAGCGAGGTTCGTGTAGCCACTGTGTCACTTCATTGAGACATGGAGATCGCCCAAGGAGATCTAGCCAATGCTGGAACGGCATCCGCTTCGGGCCGATTCCCATCACCGTCCCATTTGAGCTCTCGGGTGTCCTGCACAAGTGCCTCCGGTTTGGAGCACCGGGGACCTGGGACCTCATTGATGCTCCCGGCTGGGTGTGCATGCAAAGCTCGCTGGGTTCTCAAGGTTTCTTCTGATTCCGACTCGAAGTGGGAGACTGAGTCCCCAGACATTTAGCAACACAGCAACAATCCCCTCAGACCCATCTCCTCCGCAATGAGCGCTGGTTGTCTCCACCCAAAGATCTCTCCTTCCTCGACTTTGTCCGGTACATAGCGAAGGCCCTGGCCTTTGCCATGGAGTCCGAGGAAGAGCCTAAAGTGGAGGACCTCGAGATTCTTCAATATGAGGCTCCTCCCAAGGAGGTGCTCATGATGGCTGTTTCCCCCCCCCCCCCCCCTCCCATTTTGGAATGGCTCCTGTTCAGGATGTGGGAAGCCCTGGTTACGGTTCCCATTGTGAGCAAGTGAACTCTATTCCAGGTACCGAGTCCGCAAGCACCCTAGAATCCAAAAGACAGCTGTCACACAGTTCCATGGTGGTGGAATCGGTCATACAGGATCAAGAGCCAGAAGATGCACTCCTCTGTGCCCCCTGGCAAAGAGGCCTGCACCATGGATGGCTTTGCTGAAAAGTGTTACCAGGGCTTGATGCTCATGGCCCATATCCAGGCTTATCAGCTGTACATGGGCATGAACCTGAGGACCTGGCAAAGGAACTTGTCAGGTTCTCAGCTGGATTGTCCGAGGAACCTCGTCCGGACCCTGATATCGACAGTCAAGGAGTGCTCCTAATATGTCACTCAATCGGCGTATGACTGCTTAGAGTCTGTGGCTAGAGTAACTGCGGTGGGCATTAGTGCCTGCCACCTGCCATGACTACAGTCCTCAGACCTAGAGCAATGGATTCAGGACAAATTGGTCAATGTCCTGTGCCGGGGTAGAACCTCTTCGGCAAGCCCAAGGTGGACAAGGCTGCAGAGCTGGAGTCAGAGTTTATGACCAGAACTAGGCTCTCCTGGAAAACGGCCGACCCCCTCCGATGGCCTACCCAGTTCCCCCACAGGGTCAGCAGGCAAGGGGCATGGCCTTCATAAGCCTAAGGCCCCCAAATCCCAGTCTGCACTGCAGCCATAACCTGGGGGGACTTTTGACTCCTTCGGCATGGCCTATCTTCCCCTGCAGGGTTGGGGGCCGCAGCATACATGGGGGCATCTGACATTCTTTGCCAGCTGATGGACCACTATAACCACCGATGCCTAGGTCACCGCAGGTGGTGAGGGAAGGTTACCTCCTCCACTTCGAGCAGATATCCCTTCTGTTCTTCCCCATGGCTCCTCTTTACCGAGAACTTCCAATGGCTCCTCTTTACCGAGACCACCTGCAGCAAGAGCTTGATTGCCTCCTCGCAGCCAAAGTGGTCAAGCCTGTCCCACCACCTCTAAGGGGTGAGGGGTTCTACGACCACTACTTCCTGGTTCCCAAAAAAGACAGATGGCTTGGATGGAAGTGACATCAGCCTAACTAATGGCTACCTAGGTGCTTCGCTTCTGTACCCACAGCAAATTTTCGCACCCCCGATCGTGAACAGAGCTGCAGGTGATTTCCAGGCAGCTGCATTTAGGGGAAGACACAGGGCTGACTATGGCAGCAAAAATCAAAGGGCTGGACAGCAGTGAAAAGCCATGGGCATCTCAGCGGCTGCAAAGCCAGGCGCCGCCATGTGCAACATCCCCCTCCATTGTGGCATCAGCGGGATCAAATGTCAATGAGAACAGCGGCGGGGAAAAGGAGGTGTCCCTCGGGCCAGAGCAAGCTCTGCTAAAGCATGAGTTCCTCTGCTGCTACAAGGATATGGCTGCAGAGTTCAGGGCTATGCGGGAAGATATTCTCACCAAAATAGAAGACATGCATGCTGACATCCGGGAGCTGGGCGGCTGCATGGAGGAGGCCAAAAATAAGTTAGAACAGACAGAGACCTTAATGGAGTTACAATGTGAAGGCACAGGCAATGGAATTAACTTACAAATTGGATGATATTGAAAACAGAAGCCGGCAAAATAATGTGCGGAGCTGGTGGGTGCCTGAGTGCCCAATGACGGAAAATGTGCATGAGCACGTGCGAGCTACCTATCAAGCTCTGTGAGCTGACACAGTGGATGCGGCCCAAGCAGAAACCATAGAAATAGAGCAGGACCTCGTTGTGAGGCTGTTGTGATACCAAGATGCTGATCGGATTCTGCAGAAGGGCTGGGAGCTTAAACAATTGAACTAGCATGACGCAAATATCGCTTTCACTCTTGCGAGGCGGCGTGAGATGAAGCCAGTCATTGAGGTGTTGCTCAAAGTGCAGATCAGGTATGCCTGGTCATTTCCTTTTCGAATAAACTTCGTCGGGAAGGGCAAGAGGATTACTGCCAAAGATGTCACCGAGGCCTGGCGCACATTGCGCCAGGCGGGATTAGTCAAGGATGACTCACTGCCAGGCTTGTCGACCATGAAGCCGGCTCTGAAAAAGTGGACAAACGTGGGAGGAGTTCCCAAATAAGACGTGAAGGGTTGGGACTGATGTCCCTGTGAACGCCCGGCTGGCCACTTAAAAAAAAATAGGAGGCCATATACTGAGTGTTGAACTGACTAATTCCTTCTGGGGAGATCTTCAGTGAGATATGCACCTTTGTGCACTTGAAATTGGAGCCTATGCGTATGGATGAAGATTTGTAAAAGTTTGCCTGTTTTTTTATTAATTGGTTTGTATTGTATTTGACACCTCTATTTGGGGTATTGTTGGCGGGAGGGTGGGGGAGGGATATTGCAGGGTGGTTTGAAGCATAAAGGGGGGAATTGTGATACTCTAGGGGGGGGCCACAGGCTATTTGGGGAGGTGTGATGGGTCACTTCCTTGAGCCGGTTCAAGTGACCGGTAGTATGGATGAGGAGAGGGGTAAGGGGGCATATGGGCCGCATGGGGAGGGAAGGGAATGGGGGAGGGAGTGGGGGGGAAGGGATGGGTGCAGTGGAGGGAGGGGTAAGCTAGTGGTGCTGTATGATGGAGCGCAAATGGTGTGATTCTCTTTTCTAGTGTGTTTGGAGGTGGAGGGTTGACCGTTAGCTTTGAGAGAGGTGGGGGGCCGGAGGTCTTGGGGCTTGAATGTTGCAGATAGTCTCTTAATATCCGGGGTTTGAATTCTCCACAGAAACACTCCCTACTTTTCAAAGAATTGCAGCGATTGAAAGGGGATGTGATTCTCCTGCAGGAGACCCACCTATGCCTGGGTGTGTATCCTGGTTGCGAAGGGGACCTTACAAGGATGTGTGGGTGATAGCTGATAATAAGGAGCGGAAGAAGGTCCAGCATGATCGAGATGGCTGTTTTTGAATGTAAGAGTGAATGGGGACCTCTACACTATTGCTAAGATATATGCCCCCAATGAGGGGCAGGCCCACTTTTTTGGAGAAATCCGGGCCACACTGGCGGAGTTTGCCCTGGGAACATTGATCCTCGGGGGAGATTGCAACGTGTGCATACATCCATGTGAGGACTCCACAGGTGGCGGGGGGTCCCGCTCGAGTGGGATTAGTAAAGCGCTGGTGAGGGTCCTAACGAATCTTGACTTGCCCGATGTCTAACGTGACACGCACTGTGGACAGCGGGGATACACGTTCTTCTCTCCGGTGCACCAGGTCCACATGCAAATTGATTATCTTTTGGTAGAACAATGCTTGATGGACCGAGTGAGGGGTGCGGAATTGGGACCAATTACATGGTCGGACCAAGCGTTTGCTGGGTCGACCTGGGGGACCAGGATTCTGGACCAGGTCAGCACCAGTGGGCATTGCATAGTAGTTTCTTGATGAGGCTGGATGCTTTGCAGTGGCATGAAGCTTTTATCTGGATCTATAGCAACTCTGAGGTGGCAGTGCCTTTGGTTTGGGAGGCTTACAAAGCCACATCCCGGGGCAGTTGATTGCTGACACGGCGCAGTATAGGCCTCATTGAGATAAGGAGCTGCAGGACCTGAGGGCTGAGGCGGGACAGCTACAGGCGCAGCACACAAGAACAGGATGCCACCAAGTGTGAAAGCAATGGATGGCAGTGAGGGCAAAGCTTGATGAGTCAGCAGCATGATTTTGAGTTTCAGCAGCGTCACCTTCGACAAAAATATTATGAGAAAGGGAATAAGGTAGGGAAGCTGCTGGCTTTGCACTTACGTATTCAACAGGTGGATCGTACAATTTGGGAGCTTTGTGACTGTAGGGGCTGTATATGCATCAAATCCAGAGGACATTCGGAGGTCTTTGCAGAGTTTTTGGAAAAACTATATCAAGAAGAACCAGTCAAGGTGTCACTCATATTGGGTTATTTGAGTGATGTTAAACTGGCGTTACCTTGAAGAGGCCAAGTGGTTGCGGTTGGATGCACCTGTCACAGCGTAGGAGGTGCAGTTGGCTATCAGGGCACTGCCAACTTGGAAGGCCCCAGGAAATGATGGTTTCCCACGAGATTATTATAAACGTTTTGCATCCAGGCTTGCTCAAATGTTGGCGGAGGACTGTAATACGGTCTTGAGTGGCGGGGTGGGGGGGGGAGTTTCCCTGGACACATTTGGAGGGAGTAGTGGTCTTACTCCCTAAGTCAGGCCGAACTCTGGTCAAAGCTTCGTCTTATCTGCCAGTTTCCCTTCTAAACGTAATGTCAAAATTTGGGCTAAAGTTTTGTGACTCATTTGGGTGCGATTTTTCCCCATTTGATACATGATGATCTGGTAGGCTTTGTGGCTGGACATCAAGCAGCCAATGGGATCCGTAGGGCACTTCAGTTGATTCATGTAGCTTTTGCATAGAAACATAGAAAAATGACGACAGAAAAAGACCACATGGCCTATCTAGTCTGTCCTTTCATATCAACAACTACAACAGTCCCCTTTTTTCCTTTAGAGATCCTCTGCATTTGTCCCATGCTTTTTTGAATTCAGATGCCGTCCTCATCTCTACCACCTCCACTGGGAGACTAGTCCACGGATCTACCACTCTTTCCGTAAAGAAATATTTCCGCATATCACTCCTGACTCTATCCCCTTTCACCCTCATCCCATGTCCCCTTATAGCAGAACTTGCTTTCAATCAAAAGAGGCTCTCTCACTGTGCATTTATGCCACGGAGGTATTTAAACGTCTCAATCATATCTCTATTCCACCTTTCCTCTAAAACATACATATTAAGATACATAAGTCTGTCCTTATATGCTTTATAATGAAGACCACTAACCATTTTAGTAGCCACCCTCCGTACTGACTCCATCCTGTTTATATCCTTTTAAAGGTGCGGTCTCCAGAATTGCACACAATACTTCAAATGAGGTCGCACCAAAGACTTATACAGAGGCACTATCACATCCTTTCTTCTGCTGGCCATTCCTCCACATATGCACCCAAGCATCCTTCTAGCTTTTGCTGTCGTATTTTCTACCTGTTTAGCTACTTTAAGATCATCAGACACAACCACACCGAGGTCCCGCTCTTCTTTAGTGGACAAAAGTACTTCAAACCCTATACTATATCGCTCCATTGGATTGCTGCAGTCCAAATGCATGACCTTGCATTTTTTAACATTAAATCTCAGCTGCCAAATTCTAGACCAGAGATACTCAAATCCAGTCCTCGAGGGCCGCAAACCAGTCAGGTTTTCGGGATATCCCTAATGAATATGCATGAGATAGATTCAAATACAATGGAGGCAGTGCATACAAAAATATCTCATGCATATTCATTAGGGATATCCCGAAAACCTGACTGGTTTGCGGCCCTCAAGGACTGGATTTGAGTACCTCTGTTCTAGATCATTCTTCAAGCTTAGCTAGATCCCTCCTCATGTTATCTACACCTTCCTGGGTGTCTACTCTATTGCAGATTTTGGTATCATCTGCAAAAAGGCAAGCCTTACCCGAGTCCTTCCGCTATATCACTAAAACAGATGTTAAAAATAATCGGACCAAGGACAGATCCCTGGGGAACGCCACTGGTAACTTTCTTCTCCTCAGAGTGAGCTCCATTTACCTGTACCCTTTGTCGCCTCCCACTCAACCAATTTCTAAATCAAGCAGTAACTTTAGGGTCCATCCCTAGAGTGCTCAGTTTGTTTATAAGTCGCCTGTGAGGAACAGTGTCAAAGGCTTTACTGAAATCTAAATTCACCACATCTCCCTTGGTCCAACTGCCTGGTCACTCAGTCAAATAAATCAGATTTGTCTGACAAGACCTGCCTCTGGTGAATCCATGCTGCCTCCGATCCTGTAATCCGCTGGACTTCAGAAACCTCACTATTTTCTCTTTCAGCAGCGTTTTCAATAATGTACTAACCACAGAAGTTAAACTAACTGGCCTGTAGTTCTCAACCACATCCTTACTTCCGCTTTTGTGTAAAGGGAAGTCATGTGCCTCTGTCCAGTCCTTTGGCACAACTCCCAACTCCGAGGCATTGAAAAGGTCAGTAAGTGGAGCTGCTAGAACGTTCTCAAGTTCCCTCAGTATTCTAGGGTGTATCCCATCCAGTCCCATTGCTTTGTCTGCTTTAAGTTTAGCTAGTTTCTCACAAACAGAGTCTTCTGAAAATTCTTCAAGATGCCCCTTGCTTCTGTTCCTGTTTCTGGGTGTTTTTTGAGGTCCTGTTCCTGGTTCTTCATCTGTGAACACAGAACAGAAATATTTGTTAAGCAATTCCGCTTTATCCTCATCAGCTTCCACATATTCCTCCCCTTCACCCTTGAGTCTGACAATACCACTTTCGCGCTTCCTCTTTTTACTAACATATTTGAAAAATGTCTTATCCTCCCATTTTATTGCATTGGCTATTTCCTCCTCTTTTTGAATCTTTGCTTTCCTGACTACTTTGCTAGCTTCTCTAAGTTTTTCCAAATATAGATGCCTGTCTTCCTCGCTCTGTTTTCTTGTATTTCATGAAGGCCTCCCTCTTTTTCTTCACCTTTTCAGCTACTTCTTTCAAAAATCATAGCGATCTCCTTTTCCTTTTACCTTTATTTACAGTTTTAACAAAAAGGTTGGTTGCCCTTAAAATATCCCCTTTCAGTTTTGCCCACTGTTTTTCTACATCCCCCAGCTGTTCCCATCCTGCTAACGACTCCCTGAGGTATTGGCTCATCTTGGCAAAGTTAGTTTTCCTAAAGTCTAAGACCCTCTCTTTTGCATGGATTCTATCAACCCTAGTCCTAATACTGAACGACACCATCTGGTGATCACTGGATGCAAAATGATCTCCCACTATAACATCAGAAACACTTTCACAATTGGTAAGCACCAAGTCCAGTATGGGCCCTTCACGTGTGGGGTCTTACCAATTGCCTGAATAGTTCTCCTTGTAGAGAATCCAGTATCTCCTTACTTCCAGATGATACTGCAGCAGGAATGTGCCAGTCAACATCTGGCATATTGAAATCCCCTTTCCTAGCAATGCTACATATGTCTTCAATTAACTCTCCATCCATCTCTTCCTCTTGTGAGGGAGGTCTGTATATCGCGCCAATGCAAATAGATTTCTCTTTCCCTCTATCTAGTTTAATCCACAGTGCCTCCTCTCTCCCTTTTAAGCTCTGTAATTCCAAAGCTTTAATATTATTTTTTACATATAGTGCCACTTCTACCCTTCTTCCTACCCTTTCCTTTCTGAATAAAGTATAGCCTGATGGTCAACAGGCTTTCCTATTGGGGATTGATGCCGATAAAGCATTTGATTGGGTCCATTGGGCTCATTTATAGGGAGTATTAGAGAAGGTAGGGTTTGGCAAGAATTTTGTGGCCTGGTTGAAATGGCTCTATGGTGCACCACGTGCCTGTGTGGAGGTCATTGGGGGATGCTCTGAGTTCTTTCCTTTGAAACGCGGGACATGGCAGTGATGTCCTCTGTCTCCCTTACTTTTCGCCTTGGCAATGGAACCTTTGGCTCAAGGGATCAGGGTCTCGGGAGATGTACATGGGATCCAAATAGGGGAGGTTAGTTATAAAATAGCAATGTTTGCAGATGATATTTTGTTTACTCTAAGGCAGCCTCTGATCTCTTTTCCCAATGTGATATGTCTGCTGGAGGATTATTCTCAGGTGTCTGGATTTCAAATTAATTATACTAAATACGAGATCTTAAATGTAAATCTCCTGCTGGGGCTATGCGATCGATTGCGTGAGAACTTTCCATTCCATTTGGTGGAGTCCTCCTCCACTATCTGGGGGAAAACCTGTTGCGGAACCAGGGGAGTTCTTTTGAGCTAATTATGTTCCACTGGCGGGGTGCATCTGTCGGGATTTGGGGTTTTGGTCCAGGTTGCTTATTTCTTGGTTTGGTAGGATAGCTACATTGAAGATGATAGCCCTCCCGTGCTTTCTGTACCTATTCAGGTCCTACCGGTGGAGGTACCTGGAGGAGTGTTAAATGTGTGGCAATGCATTTTTATGCAGTTTGTGTGGCAGTCTCTGCGCCCCAGAAGCATGAAACGTTTTTTTTTGCATGCTGTTGCAGGGGTTCCCAATTTAAGGTGGTTTTACGCCGCAGCACAAGTTTTCCCTGGGTTAGAGTGGATGAATCCCAATAATGATAAACGCTGGGTAGCTATCACTCCGGGGCCAGTCTTTGGGTGCAGAGGGGAGGAGATAACCCATATGTGGCCCATACCTTTAGTTGTTGAGATCGCTTTTTCTGGAAACGTGGGGTAGATTTTATGCCGCTGTTCCTCATAGCGGATAATAAGACCTTCGAGCCAAGGATGCAACCGGGAATATATAGAGCCTGGAGACAGGCTGGATTGTGGCGCCTTGGACAGTTTTGTGAAGATGGTCAGCTATTGTCTTTTCGTGAGTTACAGGATGAATTTGGGCTGCCTAGTCATGTTTATTCCTATGCCTAAGTGGCTCACTGGGTGGGTTGCAGGGAAGGCAAAGGTCAGGTGGCTCATCCGTTTACTGAGTTAGAACTGTTGTGTGAGGAACGAACCCTACTAGGAGTCTAGTTTCAACCTTGTATGTGGGACCAACATACTTTGGCTTTTAAGGTGGGGCATCATCGTGATTATTGGAATCAGGCCTTGCAGCTGGAACAGATGCCGGCGTTTTTTGCACTTGCACTGGCAGAGGTCACACTGAAGAAGGAGCAAGTTCAGACGCAACTGGATAAGAATCACTTTGAATGTGAAACATTGAGTGCCCAAGGCCCCTGAGGAAGGCATCTCCAAAACACGTCTGTGTTGGGCTTGGCTTTTATCATTCCTGGTTGGTGAAGTTACTAATAAAGTGCATTTCTGAGATTACCCGTGTTCGGACTGGATTCTTATAGAAATAAGTGATAACCGTGCTGTTTTGTTCGACTTGCAGCTGTAGTATACAGAGCAACAGTGGGAGCAGATTGAGGGGATGTTATGGTGGTGCTTCCTCATGGTTATTGCATGGGAAAATAACTAGAAGCTTCTATATGGCAGGTACATGACGCTGGCAAGATTGGCACGGGTGTATCCCGCATTGTCTGGGGTATGCTGGCGATGCTGCGGTGGACGGGGAACATTGGCCCACATTTAGTGGGAGTGTCCCAAAATTCAAGGATATTAGCAGGGCATTAGATATTGGGTGTGACGCCTGCTGGGATTTGTGGTACCCTGGGATCCAGGTATTTTTCTTTTCCGTAGACTGGTGTTGGGGACGAAACAGCTGCAGTTGGCTTTGGTGAAGCATTGCATGAATGCAACAAAACTTAATTTGGTTTCTACATGGCAAAGGGTTGAGGCCCCTTCTTTGGCACAGTGGCTAGTGAGTATGTGGGATCTTTATAGTATGGAACGGGTGATATGCACGTGTAGGAGGGGTTGGGAGCACTTTGAACGCACATGGGAACCATTTGTGAAGGTTTATGGAGCCCAGAAGGTGCCCTGATGATGTGTGTGTATAGAATGCGGCCCTATGAGGTTGGGGGGAAAGGCAGGTGGGAGGGATAAATTATCTCCAGGAACAAGCAGGAATGTAGTCTTCACATATGGGTATCGTCGGTACCGACGGAGCCTGCACGGGAACGCTCCCCAGTGTCCAATAGGGAAAGCTTTTGGGAGCATCCCATAGCGCCTGCGTGCTGCCTTCCCACCTTTCCCAACTGTCCCTCTCCAGTTTTTCATTTTCCGTGGAGCCGACAGGTCACACATCCTGTCACCGCAGAAATTCCATTCTTATGCTTCTTTTTTGTTGTCGCTTCTGCCTTCCCTCGACGCTATACCGGTACCGCCGGTTGTTCTTTTCTTTCTTTAAAAAAAAAAAAAAAAAGTCGGTACAGGATCACTTTGATACCGACTTCGATCGGTATGTGCCTTGCACGATCACGAGGATCGGAGGTACTTTGAATCCTCGGATGAGTCTGAAGACTCCAAAGACTCTGCCGATACCAGAGTACTTCTTCCCGAGGAATCCTCTTCTCAGCGTAGGATGCCTCCACCAGAGGATATGTCCTTTCAGGATTTTATCCGAGATGTGGCCCAAGGTCTTTCCATCACAGTGGCTCCTGAAAATGAGCCTAGGGCAAAGGAATTAGAAATCCTTCAGTACCCTAAAGCTCCCAAGGAGGCAGCTACCTTACCTATTCATGAGATCTTGTATGATCTTATGTTAAGGATGTGGGAAACACCTCTAACCACATCTCCTCATTCCTGAAGACTCGACACCATGTATCGAGTTCCTCCTTGTCCTGGGTTTCAAAAGACTCAATTACCACACCATTCCATGGTGGTGGAATCAGCCACGAGATGGATCAAGAGTGCAAAAAGGCATGCATCTAATCCTCCAGGACGTGAGTGTAGAACTCTTGATGCCTTTGGACGTCGATCCTTCCAGGCTTCCATGCTTTTTGCTAGGATCAGTTCCTATATCTTGTATATGGGGATGTTCCTTAAGGAGAAGTCACAGGAGACTTAAAGCTTATGAGCCCTCTTCTTCCTGATGATAAAAGGCAAGATTATCTTGCTCTTGTTAAACATGCTCAGGATGTTTCCAAGTTTGTGAATCGTGCAGCCTTTGACTGCTTTGAATGCATAAGCAGAACCTCTGCTATTGCCATAGGTGTACGTAGGATTGCCTGGCTCCAGGCATCTGACTTGGAAATCTGGGTACAGGACAAATTGGGAAACATACCTTGCACAAGAGAGAATCTCTTTGGCAAGAATTGGCAGGAAAAAGCTAATGAGATAGATGCTGACAATATCACTTTGGATAGATTGTCCAAATCCACAGCTGATCCTGCGAGGATAAAATCCTCTAAGAAACTGTTCTTCAGCAAGAAGAAGTTGTTTTATCCCTCCTATACCCAGCAGAGACATCGTCCAGGTCAGTCTGCCCAAAAGGGACAGCAACAGCAACCTAGACAACAAAGGAAGCCAAAAGCTGCTAAGCCTCAACCGGCTCAGCAGACTCAGCCTCCACAGGGGCTTTGACTCTTGTCTAGAGAACTTTGCCTTCCTGGCCCTGAACGGACCAGAACCCTCCACCATGCCGGGAAGGTTATGTCATTTTGCCCCCAGATGGTGTCAGATAACAGCAGAAAATTGGACTCTGTCCATTGTACGAGGGGGGTACAAACTTCATTTCCTCAGCATGCCCCCTCCTATAATAGTAAGACAGTTCAATTCTCAGACCTCTCTCAATGACTGGTTAGGTCAAGAAGTCATAATGCTTCTTGCTCAAGGGGCAATAGAAGAGGTACCCATTCCCCAACGGGGTACAGGGTTCTACTCCCCCTATTTCCTTATTCCAAAGAAAACAGGAGGACACAGACCCGTTCTAGACCTCAGAGAATTGAACAAATTCCTGTTCAGAGAGAAGTTCAAAATGATTTCTCTAGGAGCTCTGCTGCCATACCTTCGGGGTCAGGATTGGCTTTGTTCTCTAGATCTCAAGGATGTGTACACTCATGTTCTCATCCATTCAAGTCACAGGAAGTTCCTTTGATTCCTGTTTCAAGGAAAGCACTACCAATACAGGGTTCTTCCTTTTGGCCTGGCTTCACAAAATGCATGGCTGTGGTAGCAGCATTTCTCCGCACCCTGGGAATATTTGTCTTCTCTTACTTAGACGACTGGCTCATTCGAGCCCCTTCAGGGCCAGAAGCCAGTTTTGCTCTGTCTCGCACAATGCGCATCCTTCAATATTTGGGACTTGTCATAAACTTCCCAAAATCCAACCTTGCTCCAACTCAATCCCTAGAATTTATAGGAGCTCATCTGGATACCAGACAGACAAGGGCCTTCCTTCCACAGCCCCACTGTTTTCGCATTGTACAGTTAGCTTCCCAAGCAGTGCTCAAACCTCATCTCACTGCTCGGGAAATGTTACAGTTGCTAGGCCACATGGCATCCACCGTGCATGTGGTTCCTTATGCTCGCCTCCATATGAGGGCAGCCCAGTAGACCTTATCCACTCAGTGGACTCAGGCGTCAGGTTGCCTGTCAGACAAAATAGCAAATAAAGATCATCTTATTTTGTCCCTCCAATGGTGGCAGTCACCCAGAAACCTTCTGGTGGGGTCTCCTTTCCAGCAACCCCTACCCCAAGCCACTCTAACAGATGCTTCACAGGTGGGTTGGGGAGCCCACCTGCACAACCTCTCTACCCAAGGTACCTGGACTCCGCAGGAGGCCTGTCTTCATATCAACCTCCTGGAACTCAGAGCAATCTTCCTTGCTCTTCGAGTGTTTCACACCCGGCTCAGCTACAAGACAATCCTAGTTCAAATGGATAATCAGGTAGCCATGTTCTATGTGAGCAAGCAAGGCGGAACAGGCTCTCTGTCGCTATGCAACGAAGCTTTGCGACTATGGGCCCTTGCCAGAGAGCATCAGATTCATCTCCCTGCGGTGTATCTTGTAGGCATTCAAAACTCTTGGGCAGACAAACTCAGTCGAGTTCTGCTTCCACACGAATGGTCTCTCCATGCAGACCAGGTGGCCCGGACATAGATCTCTTTGCAAGTCCGCTGAATGCCAAACTTTCCCGGTTCTGTTCCAGAATTCCGGCTCGAGGTTGTCAGACCAGGGATGCTTTCCTCCTTTACTGGGGTCAGGACTTCCTGTATGCCTTCCCACCCATTCCCCTAATTCCCAAAACCCTATTCAAGCTTCAGAGAGACAGAGGTCATATGATTCTCATAGCTCCACGTTGGCCACGGCAACCGTGGAACCCTCTGCTCCTACATCTCTCTCAAGCTCCGCCTCTGGAGTTAGGATCTGCTCCAGATCTTCTCTCACAACAGGACGGGATGCTGTGGCATCCCCATCCCCAGTCTCTGCATCTCAGGGCCTGGTTGCTGAAAGCCTAGAACTTTAGAACCTTAACCTTTCCCAGCAGGTAAAGGATATCCTTCATGCTTCCAGGAAACCCTCCACAAGACGCTCTTATGCATTTAAGTAGAAAAGGTTTGCCATAGGGTGCTCGCAGAAGGGTCTTAACCCTCTTGCGATACCTCTAGAATCATTACTGGAGTATCTCCTTCATTTGTCAAATGCAGGGCTTAAGACCAATTCAGTGAGAGTCCATTTGAGTGCTATTGCAGCTTCTTTCAAGCCTCTAAATGGACAGCCTATTTCCTCTCATCCTCTTATAGCGAGATTTATGAGAGGCCTTCTTCTAACAATTCCTCCCATTAAGCCACCACCGGTGGCATGGGTCTTGAATCTGGTACTTGGGCAGCTCATGAAACCGCCCTTTGAACCATTAGCCACTACCTCTTTGAAATTCCTTTCCTGGAAGGTTATCTTCCTCTTTGCAATCACATCAGCACGTCACATCAGTGAATTGCAAGCGGTGGTGGCTGATCCTCCTTATACAAGGTTCCACCATGATAAGGTAGTTCTTAGGACTCATCCACACTTTATGCCAAAGGTGGTTTCGCCTTTCCATTTAAACCAAGCGGTTTATCTTCCTCTATTCTTTCCGAGGCCTCACGCCTCCAGTGCAGAAAGGAACCTTCATACTTTGGACTGTAAAAGAGCTTTGGCTTTGGACTGTAAAAGAGCTTTGGCTTTGTTGCTTTTGATCCTAGTCATTTGGGACTTCCAGTCTCCAAAAGGACACTGTCCAACTGGATTGCACAGTGTATATCTTTTACCTATGAGAGTAAGAAACCTTCTTCTTGAAGGCCATGTCACAGCTCACAATGTGAGAGCCATGGCGGCCTCAGTGGCTCATCTTCACTCTGTGTCTATCAACGACATCTATCGAGCAGCTACTTGGGCTTCGGTACATACCTTCACAGCCCATTACTGCTTATAGAAGGACTCCCGCCGGGATGCCTTGTTTGTTCAGGCTATTCTTCAACACCTGTTCCAGACTTAATCAACTCCTTCCCACCATCCCTTTTAGGATGCCAGAGATCCATGGGGGGAAGTGGAGCCCTTTCACAAGGGCACACAACTTTCTGGGGCCATCTCCCTGGCATCTGCAGCTAGGGAGTCCCCCATATGTGAAGACTACATTCCTGCTTGTTCCTGGAGATAGCATAGTTAGTCACCTGTAACAGGTGATCTCCGGGAACAGCAGGAATTTAGTCTTCACAACCCGCCCACCACCCCTAGGAGTTGTATCTCTCTCTCTCTCTCTCTTGTCTCAGCTATAAACTCAACTGGAGAGGGACAGTTGGGAAAGGCGGGAAGGCAGCACGCAGGCGCTGTGGGATGCTCCCAAAAGCTTTCCTATTGGACGCTGGGGAGCGTTTCCGCGCAGGCTCCGTCGGTACCGACGATACCCATATGTGAAGACTAAATTCCTGCTGTTCCCGGAGATCACCTGTTACAGGTGAATAACTATGCTTTTGGGGTAAATGGGGGGATGGTTCTATTACTTGGAGATACTTTGGGGCATGATATCAGCCGATCTCTATCTAAAACCCCAAAAATATAAGGCTAGTGATTTGGGTCCTGGTGCTTTGGAAGGCATCTTACAGTAGGAGTTTATTTTTTTAGTTTTTCTATAGGGATGCTGATATGCTCTGTATATTGTTATTGACATCTTATGTATTCTGCGGATTGAATAAAGCCTTGTTTCTTAAAAAAAAAAAAAAAAAAAAGACAGGCAGCTTTTGGTCCATCTTGGATCTGTGGGATCTCAATTGGTTCCTGGTGGAAGAGAAGTTCAGGATGTTCTCCCTTGGAACGTTGCTGCTCTACCTTCAGCAGGGAGAGTGGTTATGTTGGATCTCAAAGATGCTTATACCTACATCCTGATCCATCCTTGCCATTGAAGGCTGCCATTACTAGTACAGGGTCCTACCCTTCAGACTGGCTTCCACCCCAAGAGTGTTCATAAAATGTCTGGTGGTGGTTGCCACCTACCTCTGGCTGCAGGAGGGTTTTGTCTTCCCCTTTCTGGATGACTAGCTCGTCAAGGGTGGCTCCACCAATGAAGTTCGTCAGGCAGCATTTCGCACCATTCTCATTGGTCTTTGTCATCAACTACCCCAAGTCTCATCTGTACCGACACAGTCCCTGGAGTTTATAAGAGCCCTTCTGGATACTGTCCAGGCCAGGGCTTCCTTCCTCTGGACATTGCTCGGCACCTAGCAGCCCTTGCCATGGAGGTGCAGTCATTCGAAGGCCTCAGCTCTCCTCCTGTTGCGCCTCCTGGGGCACACGGCCTCCACAGTGCACATCATGCCTGACAGTCACCTCCACATGTGTCAGGCCCGGTGGACTCTTTGCACTCAGTGGACTCAGGCAACAGGACACCTGGAGGACAGCATCCATGTGACCACACCTCTCTCCAAATTCCTGAATGGTGGCAGCAGCCTCTGCACCTCATGGCAGGGATGCCTTTTCAGGCCCCTGTGCTTCAGAAGATCTTCATCACGGACACTTCCAAACTGGGCCGGGGGGCTCATGCAATGGCCTGTGGACCCAGGACTTTTGGTCAACAGGGAAGAGTCTCCATCAAATCAACTTTCTCGAGCTCCGAGCAGTTGTGAACATCCTGTGGATGTTCCAACACCGCTTGGAGAACCAGGTTGTTCTCGTCCAGACAGACAAACAAGTGGCAATATTTTATGTCAACAAAGAAGGGGTCATACCTCCTGTGCTGGGAAGCAGTTCATAGAAACATAGAAACATGATGACAGAAAAAGACCACATGGCCTATCTAGTCTGTCCTTCCATATCAACAACTACAGCAGTCCACTTTTTACCTTTAGAGATCCTCTGCGTTGGTCCCATGCTTTTTTGAATTCAGTTACTGTCCTCATCTCTACCACCTCCACTGGGAGACTATTCCAAGGATCCACTACTCTTTCCGTAAAGAAATATTTCCGCATATCACTCCTGAATCTATCTCCCTTCACCCTCATCCCATGTCCCCTCGTAGCAGAACTTGCTTTCAATTGAAAGAGGCTCTCTCCATGAACATTTATGCCACGGAGGTATTTAAACATCTCAATCATATCACCTCTATCCCGCCTTTCCTCTAAGGTGTACATATTAAGATCCTTAAGTCTGTCCTCATATGCTTTATAATGAAGCCCACTAATCATTTTAGTAGCCACCCTCTGCACCGACTCCATCCTGTTCACATCCTTTTGAAGGTGCGGTCTCCAGAATTGCACACTATACTCCAAATGAGGTCGCACCAAAGACTTATACAGAGGCATTTATCACCTCCTTTTTTCTGCTAGCCATTCCTCTCCGTATGCACCCAAGCATCCTTCTAGCTTTTGCCGTCGCCTTTTTTACCTGTTTAGCTACTTTAAGATCATCAGACACAACCACGCCTAGGTCCCGCTCTTCTTTAGTGGACAAAAGTACTTCACCTCCTATACTGTATTGCTCCCTTGGATTGCTGCAGCCCAAATGCATGACCTTACATTTTTTAACATTAAATCCCAGCTGCCAAATTCTAGACCATTCTTCAAGCTTAGCTAGATCCCTCCTCATGTTATCTACACCTTCCGGGGTGTGTACTCTATTGCAGATTTTGGTATCATCTGCAAAGAGGCAAACCTTACCCGACAGCCCTTCCGCTATATCACTAACAAAGATGTTAAAAAGAATCGGACCAAGGACAGATCCCTGGGACACACCACTGGTAACATCCTTCTCCTCAGAGTGAGCTCCATTTACTTGTACTCTTTGTCGCCTCCCACCCAACCAATTTCTAACCCAAGCAGTAACTTTAGGGTCCATCCCTAGGGTGCTCAGTTTGTTTATAAGTCGCCTGTGAGGAACAGTGTCAAAGACTATCTCCAGGAACAAGCAGGAATGAGTCTTCACATATGGGTACGTCGGTACCGATGGAGCCTGCGCGGGAACGCTCCCCAGCGTCCAATCAGAAAGCTTTTGGGAGCATCCCTCAGCGCCTGCGTGCTGCCCTCCCGCCTTTCCAACTGTCTCTCCTCAGTTTTCGTTTTTCCGCGGAGCCGGCAGGATGTCTTCCTGTTACCGCAGAAATTTTTTTCTTAAACCTTTTACTTTTTATTTTCTTGTGGTCGCGGCTGTTTCCCGCCTCCACCGGTACCGCCGGTGGGTTTTTTCTTTTCTTTTTTTCTAAACTCAGGGAATTCTTCCCTCAGTTTTTTGTTCTAAATTTTTGGGCCTGTAAGGCCTCTCCATCATGGAGCCGCCTTCTCCTAAGAAGTGCATTAACTGTGGCAATACAGTTTTCTTCTTAGACTCCAATAAATGGTGTCTAACCTGTTTGGGTCCTGACCCTTTTCCACCAACAGGCTCCAATTTTATGAGAAGAGATTCTCCATTTCGAGTTTACCTCGATACCGTTTTCCCTTCCAGTGTAAGGGCACCGACCATTTCTTCTCTACAGGATCAGGTAACCCACAAACAGTCTGTTAAGACTAGCCAATACTTGGATGGTAAGTCTCATGCTAAACATGATGACGGCTCCGGCCTTGCCTTCAAGTCTCTTTTGGCTTCAAAACCCCGGCAGGAGTCTTCGGGCTCCAAAGCATTTCATGGGTATCAGGTTGTTCCTGGGGCTCACCCCTCACAGAACATACCTGAGCCATGCTTTGTGGTGGCATCCGCTTCGAGCGGTACCGATACCCCGGCATCGGCACCAGTGTTGAGTGAGCCACTCCTCACCAGGAATCGTCATCGGGCGTTCTCGGTACCTTTCGGACCAATCGATACGTCCCATATTGACTTTCCAGTATCAGCAGCATCGCCGATACGACCACCGACGTCGGTACCCTCTGGACATGCATCGATACTCGCTTCCTTAGATGCCGAGTCTCGAATCGATATCTAGTCTAGAAGACTGGGTACCGCCGCGTCTCGGAACCGACGCTTACCGATTCCGGATGCACGGTACCAAGGATACTTCCCAAAGGCTCTTGGTTACCTCGGTGCCACTTGAGCAGCCTCCGATGACTGCTTCGATGTCGATTTCGCCTTCCATGCTTTTTTCCCCTGGATCGCTTCTCTCTATACCTAGTTTGGAGTCGATACCTGGATTGGACGATACAGTTCTGTCTCAAGTCGTAACTGCCAGTACCAGTATCCCTCCATCACAGATCCTGTTCTGCACCGGACAAGTACATCCTCCGGTGCCCAGGCTACTTCTTCAAATTTAGCCTGTCCGGGGACGGTTCCCATCGGAGATCCTTCTTTTCAGAAATTTCTCCTTGACATGGCAACCTTCCTTAATATTTCTATCCCTGGCTATGACTCTTCTCAAGGCTCTTCGGAGGAAAAGGAAAATGTAATGCTTCCTTTACATCACTCTTTGCAGGATCTTCTTCTGAGAGTATGGGAAAAACCTTTAAGGGTTTCCCCACCTCCTACAGCAACTGATCTTCTGTATCAGGTGCCCCCCTCTCCAGGGTTTCAAAAGCCTCAACTTCCCCATCATTCCATTGTAGTGGAATCAGCAATGAGGAAGGTCAAAAGCAAGAAGAAACATTCTTCTTTCCCGCCAGGTCGTGCATCTAGAACACTGGATGCCTTTGGCCGTCAAACCTTCCAAGCATACTGTTACTGATACTGCTACATATCCCTGAAACTTACACCTGCTACTGTTGACACTTAGCCTTGCTAATCCTAACTGCTGCAACATTTACTTTCGATACCTAAACTTGGTATTGCCGCAAATATAGTTACCAAGGGTGCAAATATAATTGGCGGACTAAACAACATTGAAAAGTTACATTAACTAGCTATAAAATGAAGACACCAATCCTATACATCGGTATATGCCTGTTCACGCTAATCCATGCCTATACATTCAATCCAAACCTATATCAAACGCACCTATGCACTACACTCTACCTCCTCTACACCATACAAATGCCACAACCTCTCCTACTCATACCATACTACCAAACATAAACACAGTAACACACCCACTCAAACACAGTACCTACACTAACAGTCCTACAAGAAATCGGAGGCACCACAGGCCTAAAGCATCATTGGCCCACGCACACAACCAACCTCTGACACAAACCGCTAACAACCAGGCTAAGCAAGCGCTGCATGAAACATGTAAGATCACCCTCATCAATGCTCGCTCAATCAGGAACAAGACCCACATAATCCACGACATCATCACAGATGAGAAACCGGACATCCTATGTATAACTGAAACATGGATCACCAACACCGATGCAGCCATATTAAACCAGATCAGCAAACCTGGATACAACCTATACAACTGTCCCCGAGCCCACAAGAAGGGGGGAGGGATCCTCATAATAGCTAAAGACAACCTGCAACTCATAAGTACATATCAGAACTCAAACACAGACATAGACCTACTAAAGGTGGAAAACACTGCAGTATCCATCTGCCTAATATACAGACCCCCCTCGCCACAGCACGAGATTCTTGCCTCAGCATTAGAAAACATATCCTCAACGCAACCAAAAAATTCCAGATCATACTGGGAGACCTAAACCTAACATCAACGACAGCCACACATGCAAACACTTTCCTGGAGGCTATGACCCAGCTAGGGTACCAACAACTAATAACAGAGCCCACTCATGAAAAGGGTCACACACTGGACATGATTTTCGCACCTGCAGGAAAGCAGGCCAACGTTGAGAAGCCTCTGATAGAGATCATACCATTACCCTGGTCAGACCACCACCAAATCAATATGCAGATAAAGCTTCCTACCTTTTCCAAGGACACAAAGGCAAAAAGACCACCACTCCAACAAAGAAGATTTAACAAGCCAAATATGGAATCTCTCATCAAGAACATCAAATCCCACATAGACCTGGGTAAAACAGACCTCAATGAATTAACAAGTAGCTGGGATACCGGAATTCAGGCCATGGCGATCCCTAAAGAGAACCATTTACCAAACGCATCCAAACTCAAATCAGAACGCTGACCAGAATGAAAAGAGACCTTAGAAAACATGAAAGAAGGTGGAGACATACCAAATCCATCGAGCTCAGATCTGTGTACCTCAACCTCCTATCAAAATACAAGGAAGAAGTAAACACAGCTAAGAGGATACACCATACCAACATTCTAAGCAAAGCCATCAACAAACCACGTGAACTCTTTGCACTAGTTAAATCATTAACTAAAACAGCCACACCGGAACATCAAGATACCCACATAAATCCACAAACGCTTGCAAACCACTATGCAAGCAAGCTAACTACCGCCAACCCCACTCTCTATATAGACACACAATGCCAAGGTACAGAGGTGGAGAATAAACAGACGTGGAGTATTTTCCGCAACATTGATGTGCAACAAACCATCAACATACTAACCTCTATAAATACCACCACCTCCCCACTCGACCCCTGCCCAACAGCATGGATCAAAGCAGCAAAAAAAGAGATCAGCCAGCAAATATCCCACATCGTAAACCAGTCACTAAATCAAGGAATAATGCCGGACCAACTGAAGCAATCTATAATAAGGCCAATCCTAAAGAACAACTCGCTCAATAAGGAAGATCCGACATCATACCGCCCCATCTCCAGCATTTCATTCCTCGCAAAGATCATAGAAAAAGCAGTGCTCATACAGCTTCAAGAGCACCTTGATGACTGTGATACCCTAGATAAACAGCAGTACGGGTTCAGAAGAAACCATGGAGTTGAGACGCTTTTGATAGCGCTAATGAACAACCTCCTCAAAGGCCTAGAAGACAGAAAGAAAATGTTTATACTCATTTTCATTGACATCTCTGCCGCCTTTGACACAGTACACCATGGGATCCTCCTTAACAAACTAGAATCTATAGGAATTGAGGGAACCCCCCTCAAATGGTTCTCCTCATACATAACGAACAGAAGGCCACAAGTACAATTCAATGGGGAGAAAGCTGAACCTTTCTCTCAAACGCAGGGCATACCCCAGGGTTCTGCCCTCTCAGCACTTCTGTTCAACATTTACATGCTACCCCTCTGCGACATCTTCAAAAGTCATAATATTAAATACTACATCTATGCAGATGATATTATGCTTTATACACAACTAGATACTGCCGACCCTCAATATACACTGCTCGAAAATTGCTTGGACGAGATGTTAGGCTGGCTACAGAAAAACAACATGACAATCAACCATAAGAAAACAGAAGTCATGTACATATCCAGTAAACCAAACTTCAACCCCCCCCCCCCTACAATCACACTATGCAACAACACGTACAACACGAAAAACGAAATCAAATATCTGGGAGTCAAAATCTACTGCAACATAAAAATGGATACACACCTACGCAAAACGAATAAATCCATCTTCCATAAACTTAGAGTGTTACAACCACTAAGGAAAATAATAGAACCCGGTGATTTTCGGTCGGTAGCGCAAGCTCTCATTATACCGCACCTAGACTACTGTAATGCCATCTTACAAGGTCTGCCTAAAAAATCACTAAATATCCTTCAGATGGCCCAAAACGTATCAGCCAGGATCATAATGGGAACAAGCATTGCTGAACACATTACCCCCATTTTAATAGAGCTACACTGGCTTCCGATTGCAGCTAGGATACAATACAAGATATTAGTGACCACCTTCAAACTAATAAACAATGTATCCCCATCATTCCTATCCTCACTTATCAGCATGCAACCTACAAATAGGGACAGAAGAACCATCAACTCGGGAACCCTGCAAGTCCCCACCAACATCAGAACAGTGAAAACTAGTACGAGTCGTAGAGCTTTCTCATTCTCTGCGCCATCTATCTGGAATCAACTCCCGTGTGAGCTGCGCCTAACCAAGGACATCACCAAATTCAGGAAAGAGCTAAAAACTCACCTATTCCGATATCATTGCAATCAACTATGACCATCAACTGCGAGTGAATTTTAAATCTGCTATATGTTTAAATATGTATATATGTATATATAAATGTAAAAATGTATGATTCATCCCCGAAGATGCTAACCATGTGTGCTGTGACCTCAGATCTATGTATTTACCACCCCCCCCCAAGTCTTGATTGACAATCCCCCAAAGATAAATCAAACCGCTGCTGATCGCTGGAAGTGGCGGTATATAAGTGTGTAGTAAATAAATAAATAAATCTATGCTGGCATCAAGGATTCTCTCATATATTTTCTATATGAGTCTATCCCTTCAGGAGATCACAAAGAAATTATCTCTTTTGACTCCTTTTCTATCAGAGCCCAAGGCTGCAGACTATTACTTACTTCTTAGTCATAGTCACAATATATCTTGGTTTCTTTCTCGTGCTTCCCTAGACTCTTTTGAGTCTGTTAGCAGAACCTCTGCTATAGCCATAGGAGCACGCCGTAAAGCCTGGCTCCAAGCTTCAGACTTGAATAGATGGGCACAACAAAAATTGAGTAATACTCCTTGTACTGGAGAAAATCTCTTCAATAAGGAGTCTTTAAGTCAGGTTGCTCATTGTTCCACTGACTTCCCTGTTTCTGAGGGCCATCCTAAGCCCTCTCCTTCCTCAGCAGGTAGGAAATGCCCTACCAAACCACCTTTCCCTAAAAGAAAGAGGTTTTCCTCTTCTCCTGCCCATCATTCAGATGTTCCCAAGCAGGGGAAGCCTCACCCTGGTCTGAAGAATCCTAACTCTAGCCAGGCTGACTAAACCCAGTTACCATAGGTTTCTGATTAATATCTTATAACTTACAGTTAACTTCTTTTCAGCAGAAGTTTTTCACTATTTTCCATCCAAAACTCTGCTCTGGGATTCCTATTATCTGGTAATCTTTTTGCTCTCAGTATGCTGAGCTGTCAGGATATTCATGTATATCAGTTACAGAGTTTTCCACCTCTTCCTGACAAGAAGAGAGGTTGTCCAACTATCACATGATAGTTTCTCTGTACCAACATGAATTTTTTTTTCCCTTCCAGGGACTTGCCAAATGGTAAGTCCTTCTTCAGCTTCTCTCTCTATCCTCTCTCCAGGTTTTCCCCTGTAAGAGTGGTACCATACCATTGATAGACTTTTCTTGTCTTCTTTTCAGCTGTAGAGTTTCTTCTCCTGAGTAAACTCCCTTCTTTGTCTGGGCAGCTCTGCAGACAGGGACAGCTTTCTCTCTTGTTCAGTCCGTTCTCTCTGTTGGACACGGAAAGAATCCCTCTGTTGTCCTATTAGTAGCTGCCCATGCAGGAGTCCCAGTGATTGTCTACTGGTACTTTTCCGCAAGTCCCAGTCTTGTCTTCCACCACTTCTGTCTGGCCTTAGTAGTGCTTCCAAGACAGTTTTCTACATCTTTCTTGGATGATCCTTCTCACTACAGGCTTTTTACACTATTTTCTACCCTTGCCATCTCCAGTCTCTGGGTTTGGCAGCATGGTGAAAGTGGCTGTGTGATTCCTCCACCAGCCATCTCTATATCCCAGTACTCCTGCATAATGCTCTCTGCAATCCTACTGAGTAGCTTTCCACTATGGGCCCTTGCTAGAGAGCATAAAGTTTCTCTCATGGCTATCCATCATGGTTGAAAAGGCCCTCCTCAGTCATCCCCTATGACTGTGGGGGTTCTTCATACCCTACTATCTTTAAAAAAAAAAAAAAAAAAAAGGACATAAGCCTTCTCCACGTGAAAGTCTGAGTTACCCAATTCCTACAGGGGATTTGCTCTTTTTTTCATTACAGCTTGTACTCATGGTATCTTAATCTTTTATGGACAGCATATCTTATTTTATTTTTATTTTTATTTTATTTAGCTGCATTTATATCCCGCTTTTCACCGGGTCAAAGCGGTTGGGGGATACATTTAACATGAGGGGATATGACACACATACACTAATACTTACAGGGAACATGAGCAATGGAGGGTTAAGTGGCTTGCCCAAGACCACAAGGAGCACCTGTGGGACTAGAAACCCCAGTCCTTCCGGCCCAAGGTTGCTGTCCTCTAGTGGGATTTGAACCACCTACCTTCCGGCCTGTGGTACCTTGCCCTAACCACTAGGCTACACCTCCCTCCCTCTTATTCTGCAAAACGCCTGATACCTCTTTGTCCCTCACGTAGGTCAACTTGGTATCTCTTTCTATGCGTTTCTGTCCATTTACCATGCCAGAGTTCCACAGGACCCAGGACTTGCTGTTTGCAGACTAATATTATCCTATTTCTTTTCACGTAACCATCCTGGTTATTACAGGATAGCGTTCCTTTCCATCATCCCTGCGGGAATAGATTCTCGATATATCTTCTCAAGTAGGTTCCACCTCCTTGTGCTTAGATGAATCTTTCCCCTTCACATCTTCATGTGAATGTCCTGCTATGCATAGCTCTGTCTGCTTAGTTGCAGGCATCTATTTAAAACCTATCTAGGTATATATATCTCCATATATATATATATATACATCTCTATAGATGTATCTGTCTGTCAGCTAAGTGTGCATATGTTATGCCCTTTAGATCTTCTCATAGATATATATATATATAGATATATATACCCATATATATATATATACATATATATATATACATATATATGTGTCTCTGTCGAGATATTCTTATAGGAAAATATGTATCTACATACTTACCTCTATGTTCCTGACAGTGGGCTGCACAGGTTCATACTGTTTCACAGTATGTTTGGCGTATTATGCACACATCCACTTCTGTGGTACTGCCAGCCCTACCGTAACCTTAGGTTTAGGTATCCCTGAAGCTCCATACTGCAATGTCTCCTGCCTCTCACCAGTTAGGAAAGACATCATGGATCTTCAGTGCATTTGAGATTCAACTCCTCAGACATCTGTCCTTTCTTGGGAGTGCAAGGTTCTTCTCATACCCTTTCTTCCCTCAAGGACTACGTCTGTTTGTCAAAAACGGTCAGTCTTCCTCTTTTGCTCCTACCTCTGAATACTTCTGTAGTCAAAAGAGTTTTCAGCTTTCCATGAAGCTTCCTACTGCAGACCTGCCGTTTTTCTGCTACCCCAGTTGCATCCTGGGGTTACCTCTAACTCCAGATGTGGACCTCCATCTTCACTTCTGTGAGGTCACCTTGAAGATTATTCTACTGGATGCCCAGTAGACTCCATCAGCCTCTCTACTTCCTGCAATCCAGCAGGTGAGCATCCTATTGTAATTGTGCATTTTAATATATATTTATGATAATGATCATGCATACAAGGACCCCTTGCTGGTAGTCCTTTCTTAAGTTAGCTGTTTTCTACAGCTCCTCTCTCATTCAACTCCTACCCTCCATCCTCCGGATGCCTGGCCATATGAGGTGTAGCATGTTTCAATCTCCAACATGTTAGGACTCCAGGCATCTTAGCTTGGGAGTCCCCAAATGTGAAGACTCATTCCTTCTTATTCCTGGAGATAGCACAGTTACTTACCTGTAACAGGTGATCTCTGGGAACAGCAGGAATAAGTCTTCACAACCCACCCACCTCCCCTAGGAGTTGTATTTCTCTATCTCTCTTCCTTTCCTCTTTCTCTCTCTCTTTGTCTCAGCTATGAAACTCAACTGAGGAGAGACAGTTGGAAAGGCGGGAGGGCAGCACGCAGGCGCTGAGGGATGCTCCCAAAAGCTTTCTGATTGGACGCTGGGGAGCGTTCCCGCGCAGGCTCCGTCGGTACCGACGCACCCATATGTGAAGACTTATTCCTGCTGTTCCCAGAGATCACCTGTTACAGGTAAGTAACTGTGCTTTACTGAAATCTAAATACACCACATCTAGAGCTCTCCCTTGGTCCAACTCCTTGATCACCCAGTCAAAGAAATCAATCCGATTTGTCTGACAAGACCTGTCTCTGGTGAATCCATGCTGCCTCGGATCCTGTAATCCACTGGACTCCAGAAACCTCACTATTTTCTCTTTCAGCAGCGTTTCCAATAATTTACTCACCACCGAAGTTAAACTAACCGGCCTGTAGTTTTCAACCACATCCTTACTTCCGCTTTTGTGTAAAGGCACCACATGAGCCTCTCTCCAGTCCTTTGGCACCACTCCTGACTCCAACGAGGCATTGAAAAGGTCAGTCAGTGGAGTTGCTAGAACGTCCCCAAGTTCCCTCAGTATTCTAGGGTGTATCCCATCCGGTCCCATCGCTTTGTCTACTTTAAGTTGCGATAGTTTCTCACAAACACAGTCTTCTGAAAATTGTTCAAGATGTCCCTCGCTCACTGTTCCCTCTAAGCTGTGCGCGTGTGCGCGCGCACACACCTCACCGAGTGAGCGCACATACTTTATAACAGAGCGCACAAAAATTACGGTTCTGATTCTGATAGAAAACAACACAGACATCTTAAAATTTAAAAGTTATTGTGTATTTATGGTTTTCACAAGTTCTACAATATTATCTAGTGCAATCAATGTGGTGTACATACTGTATTCTGACGTGTAGTCAAATTTTAAAGTATAGAACTCCGAGTGTCGTTATGTGCCGCACAAAAATTTAACCTTCCTTCAAAAGCTGCACAGCTGATATTTTATGCGCACACAGCCTACAGAAAATTAGAGGGAACATTGCCCTCGCTTCTGTTCCTATTTGTGGGTGTTTTCTGAGGTCCTGCTCCTGGTTCTTCATCTGTGAACACAGAACAAAAATATTTATTAAGCAATTCCGCTTTATCCTTATCAGCTTCTACATATTCCCCCCCTGCATCCTTGAGTTTGATAATACCACTTTTGCCCTTCCTCTTCTCACTAATATATCTGAAAAATGTCTTATCCCCCCATTTTATTGCATTGGCTATTTCCTCCTCCTTTTTAATCTTTGCCTTCTTGACTACTTTGATAGCTTCTCTAAGTTTTTCCAAATACAGATGCCTGTCTTCCTCTCTCTGTGCTCTCTTGTATTTCATGAAGGCCTCCCTCTTTTTCTTCACTTTTTCAGCTACTTCCTTCGAAAACCATAGCGGTCTCCTTTTCCTTTTGCCTTTATTTACCATTTTAACAAAAAGGTTGGTTGCCCTTAAAATACCCCCTTTCAGTTTTGCCCACTGTTTTTCTACATCCCCCAGCTGTTCCCATCCCACTAACGACTCCCTGAGGTATTGGCCCATCTTCGCAAAGTTAGTCTTTCTAAAGTCTAAGATCCTCACCTTGGAATGGATTCTAACAGCCCTAGTCCTAATACTGAACCACACCATTTGGTGATCACTGGATGCAAAATGATCTCCCACTACAACATCAGAAACACTTTCACCATTGGTAAGCACCAAGTCCAGTATGGCCCCTTCACGTGTGGGGTCTGTTATCAATTGCCTGAATAGTTCTCCCTGTAGAGAATCCAGGATCTCCTTACTTCTAGATGATACTGCAGCAGGAATGTGCCAATCAACATCTGGCATATTGAAATCTCCTATCAGTAGCACTTCCCCTTTCCTAGCAATGCTGCGTATGTCTTCAATTAACTCTCTGTCTACCTCTTCCTCTTGTGAGGGAGGTCTGTATATCACACCAATGCAAATAGATTTCTCTTTCCCTCTTTCTAGTTTAACCCACAATGCCTCCTCTCTCCCTTTTTTTTTTTTTTTTTAAATTTATTTTTATTCCAGTTTTGAACAATACAAACAGAATCTGTAGTGAAACAGTACAAAATAGCCATACAGAAAAACAGTTCAAAGACATACTGCGTAAGCACTCACATGTGCAAACAAAAACCGTACAAAGATCAAAAGAAAAAAAAAAAGAAAAGAGAAAAAAGGAAACCAAACCCACCCCAGCACCTCATTGGCCAAACGGGATCTAACAAATTAGCCTATTGAACATCAGCAACAGAAGCAACATCAGAAATAGAAGTGACATCTGAAATGGAAGTGAAGCGATCCAGGGCTGCCCATCTAACCTGGGGCTTACCCCTCCCCCTCAGAAAGTAGGAATGATCATAAGCTTTTTCGTATCTGCTATAGAGGCAGACTTGGTTCCACCACTTGCCCCAGTGAAGGTTCGAAGGATCTTTCCAGGAGTATAAAATTTCCTTCACAGCGACTGATAGCATGAAGTTCAAAGCGAAAAAGTGCTCCTCATGCAATCCTGGGATTTCAGCCGCAGAGCGAAGCGCAACTATATGCCAGGACAAGGGGTAAGAGAAGCCCAACACTCTCTGAATTCTGTCCCAGACACGAGACCAAAAACCCTGAACGCAGGGGCATTCCAGGAACATGTGGCACATTGTACCAACCGCACTCTGACATGACCAGCAGCTTGAGGATTGATCCGAATTCCATTTGGAAAGCTTTAACGGAGTAATAAATGCCCGGTGAGCAAAAAAAAACATAGCTTGCGTAAGGGAGGCAGAACGGGAGCTTCGGATAACGGGCCCCCATACTTTGCTCCAATCAAGGGTGGATAGGGCTGGGTCCGTTTCGGCCTCCCAGATCTTACGAAGGCCCAGGGTCTGATCGGAATGAGAATCTCTAAAAATAGCGTAAAAGTGAGATGTGCCTCCCCTCTGCAGGCAAAAATCCATCACAAGCTTGTGCAAGCCCCAGGACTCCTGAGGGTCTCGAGGATTGATCTTCAATTGAGCCAGACAGTGCCGAAGCTGGAGGTACTGGAAGAAACAGGGTGCAGGAAGCTTAAACTCCTCTTGAAGCATACGAAAGGATTTCCATTCGCCATCCTCAATCAAATGTCCCACGGTCCATACACCACAGCGTTGCCAGGACTGCCAGGAAAAGGGGACTTTGTTGATCTTAAAAGCTGGATTACGCCAAATAGGAGCCTGAAGTGAAAGGGGGTTGTCTTGAGCGATAAGAGGGAGCAACATTTGGAACGCTTGTTGTGTAGCAACAATCACCTTGGTCAGCCCCGGTGACACAGAGTGCCGCATGTTCATACAGAGGTGCGCCGGGCAGGGCCGAAACAGACGTTCTTCCAGGACGAGCCAAGTTGGTTTCGTTGAAGGAGCAATATCTGCCCCCCACAAACCCCCCTGCTTTAGCAGCGCCGCGAGGTGATACCAATGAAAATCGGGGAATTGTACCCCTCCCTGTTGTTTGGGAGCCTTTAGCTTCTTGAGCGCAATTCTGGGAGTCTTCCCGGCCCACAAAAAGAAACTTAAAGCACGCTCCACCTTCTTATAAACCTCAGCAGCAAAGAGGACCGGGACCATGCCAAGGATATAGTTGATTTTGGGTACAAGAACCATCTTGATCGATTCAAGTCGTCCCCACCAGGTAAGATGAAGAGGCGACCATTTCAAGGTAAAGGCTCGGGCAATTTCCACAATTTTCGCGGCGTTTAGCTTTATAGTCTGCTCCAGCGGGGCTGCAAATTGTGTCCCAAGATATTGTACGGCTGTCCCCGACCACTGGAACGAGAAGTCTTGGAGTAAGCTGCTGTGTGTCCGCTGGTTCAGCGGAAAAGCCACGGACTTAGACCAGTTTACTTTGTAGCCCGAAAAACCGGCGTACTGCTCGATCACTTGAAGAAGGGGGGCGACTGAGGATGGAGACAAGAAAAAGAGGAGATCGTCGGCGTAAGCTGAGAGTTTAAGTTGCAGGTCGGCTATCTCAAAACCCCTGATGGACTGATGTTGACGAATGCACAAGGCCAAAGGTTCCAGGGCCAGATTGAAAAGCAGGGGGGACATGGGGCATCCTTGCCTCTTGCCTCTATGCAAAGAGAAAGGGCGGGACAATTCCTGGTTTGCAAAAATCCTAGCCCTGGGCCGGGCGTACATAGGTCGGATCATGTTAACGAAACTTGCTGGGATCCCAAACCACTCCAAGACAAGGAAAAGAAAGGGCCATTCAAGTCTGTCGAAGGCTTTTTCTGCGTCCAAGGATAACCCGATATAAGGCTCTTCGGCCTGTGCAGCCAAATCCAGGAGGTTACATAGCAAACGGGCATTGTCAGTAGTTGACCGTCCGGACACAAAACCACATTGATCCTGATGAATAAGATGGTGGAGAGTTTTATTAAGTCGGTTGGCCAGGATCGCAGCGTACAGCTTGTAGTCAGCGTTTAACAGTGAAATGGGTCTATAGTTGCCCACTAGCTTCGGATCTTTTCCAGGCTTTTCCAAAACAACCACTGTGGCCTCAGCGAAGGCGCCGGGATCCGAGCCCAGTTCTTGTAGAAGTTGAAAATACTGCAACAGAAATGGAGAAAGGTCCTTAGCGAACATCTGGTAGAATTCAGTCGGAATTCCATCTGGTCCTGCCGCTTTACACCCCTGAAGGCTTGCCACAACTTCTTCAATTTCTCGCAGCTCTAGGGGGTGATCGAGGTCTGCAATCTGGTCTTGGTCCAGTGTCGGATGTTCAATAGATTGCAACCAAGCTCTCATACTACACAGATCGCTCTCCACCTCAGAGGTATATAAGGAGCTGTAGAAATTTCTGAAAATGTCAAGAATCTCCAAATTGCCGGTCTTCAGGGTTTTCTTCTCGTCTACCAGAGCAGCCACAAATGATTTTTCGCGCCGAGGATTCAGGCTGGCCGCTAACAGTTTACCCGATTTATTCGCCTCCGTGAAGTAGCGTGCCTTCAGTGCAAAAGAGTGTTGCTCAACCTCCTTGCTAAGAGCAGCATTATATTGGAAACGAAGGTTCTGCAGTCTGGAGAGCACCAAGGGATTAAACTGACGATGTAATAAGCGTTCCCCAGCCCTGATCTGCTGGTCAAGGGACCGTAATTCCACCCTCATTTTTCTCTTAAGGGCGATATTGAAGCTGGTGATCTTAGCCCTGATAGTAGCCTTGAAAGCTTCCCACCACGCCCAGGCAGATGTGTCTTCTAGCCGGTTGATATCAAAATAAGCCTTTATTTCTTGCCGAATGAGTTGTTTGAAAGAATCATCCGCGAGGAGGTGACGTGGGAAGAACCATCCTCCGGAGGATGACGGAGAAGTGGAGACATCCAGCGTGAGCTCAATAGCGGCATGATCAGAGATATGGGAACTGAGAATCTCCACACCGGGAATAGCTGAAGCCAAGGAGCGGGACACAAGAAAGAAATCAATTCTAGAGTGGGACGCGTGTGGAAAGGAGTAAAACGTAAAATCCTTTTCATCAGGATGCAGACTCCTCCAAATATCAACAAGGCCTTTTTCTTCCATAATAGACTCCAAAGCCTCAAGAGCCTTGTTCCTCCGAGATCTCCTGCAGGGTTGGCTGTCAATCAGCGGATCTAGGACCAGGTTGAAATCGCCACCAATCACAATAGGAAACGCGGCGTACTCAGTTAGCACCTCCGCAAGCCTATAAAAAAAGGCAGGGTTATCGCAGTTGGGCGCATACACATTCATAAACACAACTTGCTGCTGGCCCACAGTGATTTGGGCACAGGCCCACCTCCCTTCAGGATCTGCCCGGAGCAATTGGGCTTGAGCCTTGATAGCCTTATTAAGCAAGATAGCCACCCCATTTTTTTTCCCAATTGCCGGCGCCTGAGCCACTAGCTTGTACTTGCCCGAGCCCAATTTCGCCGTTTCAGCATTAGATAGGTGTGTTTCCTGCAGCAAGACCAGGTCAGCTCCTTGTTTATTCAAATTCTAAATAAGATACGTTCAAAAATGTAAGGCAAAAACTTTTTTCTTCTTTATTTCTTCTTCTTTTTTTATCAACTTCAATGTGCATTCCAAATCGCAATATTTTTCCAGGCTGTTCTTTAGACAATATACAATAAGATCTTCCAAAATGTGCCCAGACAAAATATTGTGTCTAAAATTACAGATTCTATAACACTTGAATCTCCAGGGTCTCGGCGCTCAACTTTGGCGCCTCAATGGCGTTTCATACAATTTTCTTCAGGAGACCTTTATCCTATAAATAAAGTGTATGACAAAAACTTACTTCTAAAATCTACTTAAAAACACATTCGAACTAAACTAAACTTTTAAACTAAGAAATTACTTACATCCAACCATGCTGCCCGCGTTCACCCTTCTCTTTTTTATTATGGGAAAGCGCCGCGCATGCGGAACAGATATTGTTACTCTGCTTTTAAACCCCTATTAGATGTTCCGAAGTTAATTTAACACAGCTGACTACCTAAAAGTTGACGATTGATCCTCCATGCACTAGTATTGCTATAATTAGGAACCTTATGAAACAATCTCTTACATAATGATCATAATTTAAAAGGAACGAAACTAACACATGTCAACAACTTTTTTTATATAAACTATTTTGTAAATATCTTATTTTTTATTTTTTGTAAAACGTTCCCACCAAGACAGCTCCATATGTTGAAGGCTTCCTAAGATAAACCAGTTATTTTAATCCTTATAAAACTTACTAAGGTTGATAAACCATTAAAAACAAGATGCCCATTCGATTGAAACATTTAATCCTGTGGGGATCACTGTTTGCAGCTTATATATCCACCATTGTTCTCGTAAAAGCAGGGTTTCGTCTAGCGTTCTACCTAACTTTGGTGATGTAATTTGTTCTATCGCAAAACTACGAAGTTGCTCAAAAACATGTCCCTGTGTAAGACAATGAGCTACTAATGGAGCTTCCAGCCGGTGGCATTTTAATCTGCTCCTGTGTTCCCTCAATCTTACTCGCAATGATCGAATCGTTTTACCTATATAGTATAGATCACAGGGACACACTATGGCATAAATTACCGCCGCTGTACCACAAGTGGTTCGTGTTCGAAGAGCAAAATTCTTACCATGACAACTAAACTGTGTCTGCTCCAACATAAATCTACACATATCACAGCTACCACAGCTATAATGACCGCCAGAAGGAAATCCAATGGTTATACTATTTGTTTTAGAAGGGAGTACTGCCGGACTTAAATATTCCTTCAGGTTCCGTCCACATTTCCAGACGCATCTAATGTTTTTCTTTTCCAACCCTGGAACTACCTTCAAAACTGTCATATATTTACATATAGTGCCACTCCTCCTCCCCTTCTTCCTACCCTGTCCTTTCTGAATAAAGTATAGCCAGGTATAGTTACATCCCAGTCATGGTTTTCTGTGAACCATGTTTCTGTCACTGCCACTAAATCCAAGTCAGCCACTCCCACCAAAGCTTCAACATCAGGGATCTTATTTCCCATGCTACGGGCATTTATACACACTGCTTTCCATATGTTACCCCTGTTACCCATTTCCATAAAGGTATTTAATGTATCACCTACCTGGGGGCTTTCACTTACCTGGAGGCTTTCTTCACCTATCCCCAACGAATCTAGTTTAAAGCCCTCTTCAGTAGATTAGCCAGTCTACTACTGAAGATGCGTTGACCTTTCTTGGACAGATGGATGCCATCTCTGCTCTGCAACCCTTGGAACAGCATCCCATGGTCTAGGAAACCAAAACGCTCTCGATGACACCATCCACGCAGCCATGCATTCATCTCCAGGATGCGAGCCTCTCTGCGTTGGCCTTTACCCTCAACAGGGAGGATTGAAGAGAACACCACTTGTGCACCTATCTGCTTCACCCTCTGTCCCAGAGCCATGAAGTCACTTTTGATACGTTCCGAGGTATACCTGGCAGTATCATTTGTTCCAACATGGATTAGCAACATTGGGTAATAGTCAGTGGGCTTGATGAGTCTCGGCAAACTCTCCGTAACATCTTGGATTTTGGCACCAGGCAGACAGCATACCTCTCTGGACATCAAGTCTGGTCGGCAGATGGACTCCTCAGTACCCCTCAGAAGAGAGTCTCCAACCACCACTACCCTTCGTTTCCTTCTGTTCACTGATTCTGCAACTTTGGGGTACTTGAACTCTGGTTCTTCCCTTTCCAGGGATGCTTTCACCTCCTCCACTTCCAGGGCTGCATAATGGTTCTTCAATTCATGGGCTGAATCTATGCATCCTCATGAGTGAGAGCTGGATGCTCCTTCGAACAATGTACCTCCTTGGTCAGGACAGTCTTGCTCAGCAGGGTCCTTCAGCCCCATGAATGGCAACTGGACCCGCAGGAGGACAGCTGCATCTTTTTGATGTGGTGCTCTCCTTTGATGGATCTCTTCGCCAGCCCCAGCATGCCCAATTGTCATACGTCTGCTCCAGGATGCTGGCCCCTCTCTCAAGTGGTGGCCAATGCGTTCCTCGTTGACGGAGGGCCTCCTCTATGTGTACCCTCCCACTCCCCTGATAGCAAAGACCCTTCTCAAGGTTCAGCTCGACTGGTCCACTTTAATTTTCATAACTCCCAGGTGACCGCAGCATCCATGGTTTCCTCTGCTTCTCAGTCTTTTCCAAGTGTCCCTGGTTCCCCAGGATGTACTCCGGACTTGATCCCACAGGAGGACGGCACTGTCCTGCACCCCAACCTCAGAGCCCTCGCCCTGATGGCCTGGCTGCTGAGAGGGTAGCCCTGGCACAGTTCCACTTGTGCCTTCAAGTGATGCAGGTTCTCAGTCTGATGTGCTGAGAGGGGCTTCAACCCTTTCTCCTGCTCTATTCTGGCAGTGCTGCAGTACTTGATACACCTTTCCAATGCTAGCCTGAAGTCTAACTCGCTCAGTGTACACCTCAGTGCGCTGGCGGTGCACCATCATCTGATTGAGGGGCAACTCCTGTCCGTCCATCCTCTTTTGGGCTGCTTCATGAGGGGTCTCTTGCTCACTTGGCCTCCCATTTGTCCACCCGTTGCAGCATGGGATTTGAATGTAGTTCTTGGGAAGTTCATGGCTCCACCCTTCGAACCTTTTGCTTCTCGTCTACTCAGGTACCTCTCCTGGAAAGTGATTTTCCTTGTGGAGCTCACGTCTCTGTGCCATGTCACTGAGCTGCAGGCATTGGTGGCTCATGCCCCCCCTATACCCTTAGTTTCTCCCTAAGTTGGTCACCTCCTTTCATCTCATCTAGGAGGTGGTTCTCCCCACCTTCTTTCCTTGTTCTCACAAGAGCAGGGCAGTGACCATTCTCCACATCTTGGATTGTAAGAAGGTGCTGGCTTTCTACCTAGAGCGGACTAAGGCCCATCACCGCTCCTTGCTGCTCTTCATCTCCTACGACCTGAACCAGCTTGGCATTGCAGTCTCAAAGCGCACCCTCTCCACCTTGAGTGGTAGAGTGCATCTCCTTTGCCTATGAGCAGGCTGGTCTCTCTCTCAAGCGTGATGTTACAGCCCATAATGTGCAGACTTTGGCAGCCTCTGTGGCAAACCTGCGCTCCATCTCCCTGCTGGAGATCTGCTGGGCCACCACCTGGTCCTCTGTTCATACCTTTGCAACTCATTACTGCCTGGAGAAGGACTCTCGGCATGACAGCGCCTTCAGCCAGGTGGTACTCCATCATCTGTCTGGGGAATAATGCAACTCCTACCCTCCGGTCCTTCTGTGTTTCCAGGCCACCAGAGCATTGATTCCCTGGTTAAAGCTGTTGTCATCCCTGTGGTCTTGTGGCCGGCCACTTGGTGTTCTCTGCTGTCATTCATGGTTCGATTTTTTTTCAGTCACCTGTGGCTTTTTACAGGCTTTCAGTAGCCTGTAGCTTGCAAGTCCTATATGTGAGGACTGACTTCCTGTTTGTTTCCGGGAGAAAACATAGTTACTCACCTGTAACAGGTGTTCTCCGGTCTCTATTCTCAATCCCTTCTGGATCCTCTATAATCTGACTTTGTCCTTTACACTCTACTGAAACAGTTCTCACCAAAGTCTTCATTAACCTGTTCCTGGCAAAATCCAAGGGCCTTTACTCAATCCTTATTCTTCTTGACCTTTCTGCTGCTTTTGACACTGTTGACCACAACCTTCTCCTTGATACCCTGTCCTTTCTTGCTATTAAGAGCTCTGTGTTATCACGTTTCTTTTCTTCTTTCCCATCACTCTTTCAGTGTTTGTTCTGGTGGATCTTCCTGTACTGCTATCCCCACTCTCAGTTGGTGTACCCCAAGGATCTCTCTCAGGTCCACTCCTTTTCTCTCTATACCCAGTCCATTGGTGCACTCATTTCTTCCCACATCTTTCAGTACTGCCTTTATGCTGATGACTCCCAGATCTACCTCTTTACACCTGAAATCTCTCCGTCATTCCAGACCAAGATCTCTGCCTGCCTTTCAGACATTGCTGCTTGAAATTCTCGCCGCCACTTGAAGTTGAACATGGCCAAAACTGAGCTGCTTGTTTTTCCTGCTAGACCCTCCTCTCCTCCTTTCTCAGTCTCTGTGGCTATCGCTCTACTCCTCCCTGTCTCCTCAACGCGCAACCTTGGGGTCATCTTTGACTTCTCTCTCTCCTTCTCCACACACATCCACTTGATAGCTAAAACCTGTCGTTTCTTTCTCTACAACATCTACAGAATTTACCCATTCCTTTCTGAACACACTACTAAGACACTTATCCAATCCTTAGTCACCTCCCGTCTAGACTATTGTAACCTATTCCTTGCTGGTCTCCCTCTGAATCATCTCTCTCCCCTTCAATCTGCTCATTGCTCTGCTGCGTGGCTAATCTTCTGCCATTCTTGTCATGCTCATATTACTCCTCTTCTCAAGTCACTTCCTTGGCTCCCTATCCGTTTCCACATCCAGTTCAAACTTCTCCTGCTGACCTATAAGTGCATTCATTCTACAGTTCCTCACTACCTTTCCTCTATTATCTCTCCCTATACCCCTCTTCGGGAACTCCGCTCTTCTGGCAAATCACTTTTATCTATGCCTTTCTCTTCTATTGCTTACTCCAGACTTCAGTCCTTTAACCTTGCTGCAGAGTCTGTACATCAGGCGTCTTCTCTGACCCTTTTCAAATCCAGGCTGAAAATTCACCTCTTTGCTGCTGCATTTGGATCTTGACTCACCTGATCTTTTTCATATTTCATTACCATTTCCCTATATTTATCCTATTCTACAGCTACTGTGCTGTTGGTCTTGACTAGATTGTAAGCTCTGCTGAGCAGGGACTCTTTCACATGTATCTGTGCAGCACTGCGTATGTCTTGTAGCGCTATACAAATTTTCAGTAATAGTAGTGGTAGTAGGACAGCAGGAATCAGTTCTCACAACCCTCCCTCCTTCCTTGGAGTTGTCATCTTTTTTTGGCTTCATTAAGCTATGTCATCATACTGAGGTAATTCGGCACTCTTAGGCGGGAAGGTGTCCGCGCATGTGTGTTCTAACTCCCAAAGGCAGCCTGTGAAAGCTGGGGAGCGTTCACAGCATGGGCTCCGTCGGTACCGACATCACCCATATGTGAGAACTGATTCCTGCTGTCCCAGGAGAACACCTGCTACAGTTGAGTAACTATGCTTTTTGGGATGTCCTTCACAGCCCTCAAGACTTACATTTTATTGAAAATCTGTGAGGAGATTTCAAATATGCAGTGCATTCAAGCAAAGCTGAAAATATTTTTGAGCTAGAAGAATTCTCTAAGTAGTAAGAATGGATAAAAAAATTCAAAAAGCAAGACTATAAAGACATTTAAAAGCTGTTATTTTTGCTAAAGAAGGTGTTATGAACTGACTGAAAGGGTTAGCAGCCTAGTGGTTAGAGCAACTGCCTAGTACCCAGAAGATCAAGGGTTCCATTCCCACTGGCACTCCTTGTGACTTTGGGCAAGTCACTTTACCCTCCATTGCCTCGGAAGAAAAGGCTGGCAATCTACTTCTGGTGACATATTGCCACGAAAACCCAGAGGTAGCTAGGTCACTATGAGTCAACACTGACTTGATGGCACTAAAAAAAAAAAAAAAGTTTCTAAATTATTGCATTTAAATTCATGGTTTTTTAGTATGAATCTGTAAAAAAAATGCAAATACTAATTATGTATTAAAATTTGCAGAAAAATGTTCAATTTAATTTTGTACCATGTAGATGCTATGTCAACTTTTGTTCCCTTAAGGATTCATTGACTCAAGCAGTTTGATTAGGAGTGCCTAAACTTTTGCACACGACTGTAACGGTTTTTCTTTTTGTACTCTGCTTGTTGCCTATATTTCTTCTTTATTATAGAGCTCATGGTTTAAAGGGATTGGGGGGGGGGGGTGGTTGTTGAGGTTTTTAAGCTTAATTTTCTCTTCCATCTAATTTAGCACCTGTATTATCTATTTATGTATGTATGTCCTTTTTTATACCGCCTTTTCACGAGATCAAAACAGTTTACAATTAACCAGCTTAGTTACATTACAAAGGAATAGGATATTATTGTATTAATAACCAGTCTTCATACTATGAAGTATAAATCATAAAACGTGATTTGCATTATATTTTCTGACATTTTGTTCACTATATTTTGGGGTATGTATTTTGTTTCATTGCTTTCTATCATACTCACTTTCTCATACTGAATGTTAGTCAATCCGTTAATGACTGTTGTAAATAATTTCTCTGTTTTAGAATTCCATACTTCAATATCTCCTATAATGATTATTTTAAATAGTTTTCTTGTCTATTATAATTTTTCCATACTATACTATCATCTGTAAATAGTTAATGTTTTCCTTATATATTAGTTACCTATGTACTTAATGTTCCATGTAATTTAATGTTAATGTTTTGACACGTTCTCTGTAAACCGTCCCTGATCTCTGGAAGGGGCGGTATAAAAAAACGCATAAAAAATAAATAAAATGGAGACAGTATTACTCGATGTTGCAATATTATCCATAGGTGAACAGTGTAAATGTTTATGGCAGTCATTCTCAATGGGGGCGATAGTTGAGCTGAAGGTGGCGATAGTAGAAATGCCTTCCTTTGAAAAACAATTGCACCTGCACCTTCAATCAAGTGGGCTCCCCGATCTGCTGATGAAGAAATGCCCTGAACCTTCATTCAAGTCAGCTCCTCGATCTGTCGATGAATAAATGCTGGTGCAGCTTTAATCAAGCCAGCTCCCGATCCTCACTGTCATAAGAACATAGGATATGTCATACTGGGTCAGACCAAGGTCCATCAAGCCCAGTATCCTGTTTCCAACAGTGGCCAATCTAGGTCATACGTACCTAGCAGTTTCCCCAAAAGACACAGGTTCCACAATGCTTGTATTGGGTCAAGCATTGATATCCTGGGTCCCTTTTTAATAATGGTTTATGGACCTTTCCTCCGGGAACTTGTCCAAACCTTTTTTAAACCCAGCTACACTAACAGCCTTTACTACATCCTCCGATAACAAATTACAGAGTTTGATTACATGTTGTGAAAAAATATTTTCTTTTATTAGTCTTAAATGGTTTACCCTGTAGCTTCATTGCATGTCCCCTAGTCTTTCTATATTCTGATAACGTAAACAATCGATCTACGTTCACCCGTTCCACTCCGTTCATTAATTTATAGACTTCTATCATATCTCCCCTCAGCCGTCTCTTTTCCAGGTTAAAGAGCCCTAACCTTTTTAGCCTTTCTTCATAGGGGTATCCTTCCATCCCCTTTACCATTTTGGTGGCTCTTCTCTGAACCATGTCTAATAACGCTATATCCTTTTTAAAATACGGCGACCAGAATTGCACACAATATTCAAGGTGTGGTCTCACCATGGAATGATATAGAGGCATTATAATATCCTTTGTTTTATTTTTCATTCCTTTCCTTATGATACCTAGCATTCTATTTGCTCTCTTGGCCGCCACTGCACACTGGGCCGAGGGGTTTAACATGTTATCCACAATGACGCCTGAATTTTTTTCCTGGGTGGTGGTTCCTAATGTCATCGGCGATTGTTGGCTGAAGGCAGTGTGAGAGACATGAAAACAGCAGCAAACTCTCCCACTAGAACCAGAGCAACTCTGTTGTAGGCAGCTAAGCTGCTACTGTTCTGGCGGGAAGGTACACTGGGGACCTGCGGTGGTGTGCCTTCCTGTGAGAACAATAGCAGCTGAGCCGCACATAACAGAACTGCTCCGGTTTTGGCGGGAGAGTTTGCTGTTTTCATGTGTCTCTCACACTGTCCTCAGCCAGCAATCGTCAAATTGGGGAGTCTGCTTGATTGAAGCTTCAGGGCATTTTTTCATCAGCAGATCGAAGAGCCCGCTTGATTTGAAGGTGCAGAGTATTTCTTCAACCAGAGATAAGGAAGCTGACTTGCTTGAATGACCTAGTTGCAAAATTAATTCGCCAGGGAGCGGTTGGCTGGTTGTGCTATGTATTTCTCCAGTTAAGGAGTTAATTCTCATGGTGATATTCTGAGGTTTAATGATGTTGCTGTAGTGATAATAATTGAATGATCTATGTTAAAAGTAAACATAGGATTACTTGTCCATTATATTTTCATATCCCTCCCATCATTAATCATGGCTGCGGAAAAGAAGTGTAGGCAGTATCTAGAGGAGTATTTGTCATGACTTTGTTGAAAGCCCATTTGATCAAAGACAGCGTATGTGTCTTATATGTAACAGCTCATTTTCAAGACTTTTACAGCATTTAAAAAAATCCTGATATAATTGACAAACCCATTGATTATTTCAAAAATTTGAAAAATTTTGAACAACGAAAAACTGTTTCTCCTTTATTTACAAAAAGTACACAAACAAATGCAGATGGAATGATTGCATCTTATGAAATTGCACAAATCATTGCAAAAACTAGAAGTGCATTGAAAATATTATACAGCCTGCCTTTGAAACTCTTATGAAAACTATGTTGCATCAAAATTCAAGTGTTTTAAAGGCATTACCATTGAGCAGTGATTTGATTCGGAGAAGAATTGATGAAGTGTCATTTGATGTAGAAACCCAACTTGTTGCAAAATTCAAAAGGAGAAAATTCTCAATTCAAATTCATTAATCAAGTTAGTGGTGATAGAGCTATTCTTATTGCATACTTTATTTATTTATTTGACAGGTTTTATATACTGCTTTATCATTTCAGTCAAAACGGTTTACATTGTAACTTAAACTTGATAACATACATTAAAAAGGGACATTGATAACTTGGATGTTTTTGAGGCAATGGAGGGTTAAGTGACTTGCTCAAGGCCACAAGCAGTGCTAGTTGAAATCAAACCCTGGCCTCTGGATTCCTAAGCCAGTGCTCTAACCATTAGGCTACTCCTCCACTCCACACCATATGTCTGTTTTATAGTTGAAGAGTACAAACTGTGTGAAGAAATGTTCTTAAAGTCTTTGGAAACCGACACAACTGGATCATCCATTTTTGAGGCTTTGAGATCTTCATTTGATGAAAAACGAGTACCCTTTGAAAACCTAGCTTCCTGTGCAACTGATGGCGCTTCATCCATGGTGGGATTTATTGCCTACTTAAAAAATGTATATCCTTCTATTCTTATAGTGCATTGTGTCATACACCGCCTTCATTTAGCTGCCAAAAATATTAGTCAAATTCTTCATGAGTAGTTATTAAAACAGTTAATAAAATTAAATCTCACAGCAAGTATGACAGACTTTTTAGGAAGTTTTGCAGCGATAACGAAGAGCAACACATTAGACCTATTTTGCACATGGAAGTTCGATGACCTTCAGAAGGAAATTGCCTAGCAAGATTTGTAAGCCTATTTGATAAAATAGTTAGTTTCTTGGAAAGAGAAGGGGAGGTAGATTTGGCAGAGGAAATAAAGAACCACAAATGTGACATCTACTTTTTGGCTTGGATTTTTCGAAAGCTCAATGAAGTTTCATTTCAGCTTCAAGGCAAATTAAATACATTGCTAGACTAAACGTGTTCTGAAAGCTTTTACTGAAAAATTAGGTATTTGTTGAACCACTTTACAGAAAAAGCACTTTAACAGCATGCCTGAGTTAACAGAAATAATTGAACATCTCTCAGATCAAGCTCTTAAAAATTATGCAGAATATTTATTGTTATTGAAAGAAAAACTGAATAGCCGATTTTCAGATTTATTTTCTTTTGAAGTCAAGCCATGGATGCTGGATCTTTTTGACTGTGATATAGAATCTGTCAGTGAAAACAATGCAAGAGGAACTTATTGAACTAAAATGCAATGATGACTGCAAATGCAAAATGGAAAAAGCTGGAATGACTGCATTGTGGCTGTCAAATACAACTAAACAGCTCTATCCAAACATGTGGTCTGAAATGGCTAAAATACTGCTGTGCTTTCCAACTTCATTTTTGGTTTAATATGGCTTTAGTGCAGTTAATAAAATATTAACAAAGAAAAGAGGTAGAACTGACACATGCATGCGAGGAGACATAAGACTAAAACTCACAAGTATAAAGCCAAATACTGAGAATCGAGCAGCAAAGCATCACGCACAAGGGTCATACCGAATAAACAACATAAGTAAAATGTTATTTTAGTTTCATTAAGATTTATTTTTTGGGGTGGGGGGGATTGCTTTAAAAAAATAACCAAAAGTGGGCAATAGGGAAAAAAAAAGGTTAAGAAACCTTGGCTTATGAGATATTTTGGGGGGGAGCTATGAAAAGGGTTTGCTTTAACTTGGGTTACCTAATTAGATAATACTATGCATAGTAATACAGTTTGAGTATTTTGTGACAGCACCTTGAGGTATTGTGTGCAGTGCTGGTTACTGCATCTCAAAAATGATATAGCAGGATTAGGAAAGATACAAGGAAGAGTGACCATTCATAAAGAAGATGGAATAACCTGCTCATTTTTCATTCAATGCATAATTAAGCTCTGGAATTCATTGCTGGAGAATGTGGTAAAAACAGTGTAGCTGCATTTAAAAATAGTTTGGGCAAGTTTCAGAAGAAAAAAGTCCTTAAACCATTATTAGGGTAGACTTGGGTAAAAGCCACTGCTTATTCTTGGTGGTAAGCAGCATGGAATCTTGCTACTCTTTGAGATCCTGGATTGGTCACTCTTAGAAACAGGGTACTTGTCTTGATAGCCGTATGATCTGACTCAGTTTATCAATGTCCTATGTTCTTGAATTTCTCTAAATGGCAAAATGACTTTATCCTATGTAAATGAATTTGAGTTCCTTCACAGTCTGACCTGGAGAGGGACTCTGTGACTAAACTTCTCAGTGCAGCTCTTCTACCAGCTACTATCCCACTCCTATAGTCTGCTTACTCATTTGCAGTACTTCACTCCTACAATGTAAAGGCATACTGCTTACAAATTAAAGAAATGTTACTGTAATGAATATTAGTTGTAATGGGAGACTCTGGTTTTGGAAACCATGTGTTTTTTTAATGTTTTTAATTCATTTCCGTCACTATTGTAAAAATGTGGAGTGGGCTTCTACAGTATTGTCACTGCTATGATGAATCTTGATACAGAGTCATGGCAATAGTATTCCAAGCATTTTAAACATGCAGTCACATTAGAAATTTGGATCCTACTGTTGCAAGAACCAAATACAAGAACAAATAAAAATTCCAAAAAGGAAATATTTTTTTTTAATGTATGGTCTCATTTTGTGAAATATGCTTGGTGGTTCTCCTTTAATGGAAGAAAGAAAACTTTTGTCTTTCCATTGATCAATCTAAACGTTTTGCTTAGAATTGAAATCAATGAGCAGCGCATGCTATATACTCTTGTCTTGGGTTAGGATTTATTCTGCGTAATCAATTGCTGGAGGAGTTCTCCGCTAGGAGTTATAACTAGCGGAGAACCAAGAAAGCCATGGTTCAGATCCTGATGCTGCTTGTGATCTTGGATAAGTCACGTCACCCTCCATTGCCTCAGTCTGCAACTTAGATATTATGTCTGTTTGGGTATTTGAAAGATTGCTTGACTGAAACTTGTGTACCTGACTAACTTGCTTTGAGTTTAGATTTGGAAAGGTGAATAATTAAATGTTAAAGTCCAAATCCAGTATCTAAGAAGGAAACTCTTTTTCCTGTGACACTGTGATAAGTGTGTAATGTTACTAAGTTAAATGGACAGTTGATGAACTTCACACTATTAGATCTTTTATTTTTTAATTTTTATTAAGATACCATGCCAATCTTTAAACTTTGGTCATTGCCATGCCATTTCAGATAACGTTTTGTTCAATTTATACATTTCTTGTACTATTTCTGTTTGAGTACAGTAAATTATCTACCGTTGTCTTTTTCATTTTCCAGTTTTCAACTGAACTTGATCAAATATTGCCATCACTGGAGAAAGCTGCACAGATGTCTATTTTATGTGGATCAGACAGAATGGATAGCAGTGTTCCTGTTGTAACTGTGAAACCAGAGATCTTGCCAACATCTCTCCAGTCCAGTGGCGTGGCAAGCACACCCACAACAATTAACAGTATGTATTGGAAAAGCACATTCAGTTTATATATATAATTTTTTTTCACATTTAAGAGTTTTATTGAACAGAATGGATAGTACAAGCAATAACTGCGTTCTCATACACAATGTCCCTCTATCCATTTTTATCCTCAAAGTCCTCCACCCATCCCCCACCCCTGCTTCTCTGATTTTGAGTCCATCTGTTAGTTATAATTCACCGGCAGGGAGGCCTGCACCTTGGACCCCTCAGCAGAAAGTGCTACCAGGGTTCGATGCTTCTCTGCCGCATCCAGGCCTACCAGTTGAACATGGGCATGTACCTGAGAGACCTGGTGAAGGAACTCGCTGGGTTCTCGGCTGGCCTCTCCGAGGAAGCCTTGCAGTGCTTCAAGAGCCTGGCCAAGGCCATCCGTGAGTGCTCCAAATTTATGTCTCGAGCGGCCTATGATGGGTTTGAATTGGCGGCTCGAGTAGGCATCAGTGCACACCACCAAGCTCTGCTTCAGTCGTCTGATCTCAAGCAGTGGGTTCAGAACAAACTGGTCGATGTCCCATGCCAAGGGGAGAACCTCTTTGGCAAACCCATGACTGATGGCTACCGAGCTGGAGACAGAGTTCATGACGAGGGCCAGGCTCTCCAAGAAGACCACTGCCCCTCTCTGACGGAAGAACTCAGGTAAAAAGCCCTTTTACCCAAGGAAAGGAGCTGCTTACTGAAACTACCCACCTTATCAGGCCTCCCTGGCTCCCCATCAGGGTCAGCAGGCCAAAGGACATGGGCATGGCCCACGTAAGCAGAAAGCTCAAAAACCCCAGGCACCGGCCCCAGTCCAGCCAAGGGGTAGCTTTTGACTACTTGAGCATAGCCTTTCTTCCCCAAAGAGATCAGCAGCCTACAGAGGAACGTCTGGCCCTCTATGCCCAGAGTGGGTGACCATCACCTCCGATTCCTGGGCATTAAGGGTAGTCAGCGAGGGTTATCTCCTCCACCTGACTCAGACGCCTCCCCCTTATTTCCCAGGAGAGCCCCTCAGGTCTCCCATCCACTGGGACCACCTTCTGAAGGAGTTGGCAGGTCTTCTCGAGGACAAAGTGGTGGAATCGGTACCCCACCACCTCAAAGGCAAGTGTTTCTACTCCAGATACTTCTTCATGCCAAAGAGGACAGGGGACCTAAGGTCCATCCTCGACCTGAAGAACCTGAACAAATTCCTGGTGAGGGAGAAATTCAAGATGTTCTCCCTTGGAACATTGCTGCCATACCTCCAGCAGGGAGACTGGCTATGCTCCTTAGACCTCAAGGATGCTTATACCCACATCCTTATCCACCCCAACCACAGGAAAGACCTGCAGTTCCTAGTGGGGTCAGGCACTTTCAATACAGGATGCTCCCCTTCGGCCTAGCCTGTGCCCCAAGTGTCTTCACAAAATGCCTGGCAGTCATGGCCGCCTTCCTCCAGCTACAGGAGATCTTCGTCTTTCCCTACCTGAACAACTTGCTCATAAGGAGAGGCACAGCCTCGGAGGTGCAGCAGGCCACCGTTTGCACCATCCAGGTTCTGCAACACTTGGGCTTTGTCATAAACTACAAGTCCCACCTCCTTCCAACACTGTGCCTGGAGTTCATCGGAGCAAAGCTGGACACCCTCCATTCAAGGGCTTTCCTGCCCAGGGACCGAGCCAGTTGGTTCCAGTCCCTTGCTCGGGACATACAGCACCATCCTTCGGTGCCCACCTGACGACTTCTGCGCCTTCTTGGGCACATGGCCTCCACAGTCCACGTCACCCTGGAGGCTCACCTCCACATGAGGACAGCGCAGTGGTGTCTCTGGAGCCAGTGGTCTCATGCCACGGATCGTCTCCGGCACAGAGTCTTGGTGACCCTCAGCTGGCAGACTCCCTGGACTGGTGGCAGTCGCCCCGGCATCTCAAAGCGGGCATGCCTTTTCAAGCCCCAAGTCACTTTGGAGGGTCCTCGCCATGGACACCTCCCTGCTCGACTGGGGAGCCCACTGTGGAGATCTCTGCACTCGGGGCAACTGGTCACCAGACAAGAGCACCCAGCAGATAAACCTCCTGGAGCTCTGGGCCATACACCTTGCCCCGAGGGTCTTCTGTCACCACCTACGTCACCAGCCAGTGCTGGTCCAGACGGACATCCAAATGGTGGTGATGTATGTGAACAAACAGGGGGACACGGGGTCTTGTACCCTTTGTCAGAAGGCACTGGTCCTCTGCTCGTACGTAGTCCATCAGGGAATCCTCCTGTGGGCAGTGTACCTGCCAGGCCAGGACAATCTGCTTGGTCGACAGGCTCAACAGGGTTCACCAGCCACACGAGTGATGGCTGGACCCCAGGGGGTTGCCAGTCGGCTTTTCCTTCTCTGGGGGGAACCCATGATGGACCTGTTCACAAGTCCAGACAACTTTTGGTTGTTTTGCTTTTGCTCCCGGCAGGCCCACCCCTCCAAGGTGACAGCGGACGTGTTCCTGGTCTCATGGTCGGAGGGGCTCATGTATGCCTTCACTCTGACGCCGCTGATTGCCAAGACCCTATTCAGGATGCTCCGCGACAGGGCCTCGCTCATCCTGATAGCTCCTCGGTGGTCCAGGCAGCCGTGGTCTCCACTGCTCCAGAGGCTGGCGGTGGAGGTCCCCATCCCCCTGGGAACCGACCCGGGTCTTCTATCTTAGGAGGGGGGCTCTCTCCTGCACCCAAACCTCGGATCCCTCTCGCTGACAGCATGGCTGCTGAGAGGGTAACTCTGGCCCCTCTCGCAAGGCCTCCACTAAGAAGACTTATGCCCTCAAGTAGCTCAGGTTCTCTGCTTGATACGTCCAACAGGGGGCTGACCCTTTCTTTTGCCCGATGTCTCTGGTGTCACAGTACCTTCTCCAGTCCGGGCTCAAGACTAACTCCATTTGGGTGCACCTTAGTGCCCTGACGGCGCACCACCACCCAGTGGATGGTAAGCCCCTCTCGGCCCAACTGCTGGTGACCCATTTTCTTAGGGGCCTTCTCCTATCAAAGCCCCCGGTTCACCCTCTGGTAACTGAATGTAACCTCAACGTGGTGTTGGGGCAGCTCACTCAATCGCCCTTTGAGCCTTTGGCTACCTGCCACCTTCGCTGCTACTTGTGAAAGGTAGTTTTCCTGGTTGCGCTCACTTCTGCTCGTAGAGTCAGTGAGCTCCGAGCCCTTGTGGCAGGTTCTACAAGAACAGAGTGGTGCTTTGCATGCACCCCAAATTCCTGCCGAAGGTGATGGAAATGTCGCCCTTCCATCTCAAATAGGAAGTGGTGCTTCCTACCTTCTTTCCAAGACCTCATCACTCCAGTCGGGCGGAGACGGTCCTTCACACTTTGGACTTTAAGAGGACCTTGTCATTCTATATTCAGCGCACTCAGGGCCACCGCAGAGCTGCTCAGCTTTCCGTCTCCTATGACCCCAGTAGGCTGGGGGAGGCGGTGACCAAACATACGTTGTCCACCTGGGTGGCGGCTGTATCGCCCTCGTTTATGAGCAGGCGAGGCTCCCACTGGAAGGCCGTGTCACAGTGCACCATGTCAGGGCCATGGCAGCCTCGGTGGCAAACTTGCGCTCTGTCCCAATGATGGGCATCTGCCGGGCCGCCACCTGGTCTTCAGTCCATACCTTCACAGCCCATTGCAACCTGGAAAGAGAGTCCCGATGAGACAGTGCCTTTGACCAGGCTGTGCTCCGTAACCTTTTCAGGTTTAGGCAACGCCTACCCTCCGACCCTTCTGTGTTCAGGCTACCGGAGTGATGGTTCATCGGACACAGAGGTTTTACTGTGGTCTGTGTACACAGGCTAATTGCTGCTGCTTGCGGCTCCCCATGAGGGAACCCCTATTTTTTCTATGTGCTTTCGGTAGTCTGTAGCTGGGGAGTCCCATATGTGAGGACTGACTTCCTGCTTTTTCCCGGAGAAAGCATAGTTACTCACCTGTAGCAAATGTTCTCCAGAGACAGCAGGAATCAGTCCTCACAACCCTCCCTCCTCCCCTTGGAGTTATTTTTTTATCATCCTCTGTTTTTTTTTCCGTCTTCTAGCTATGTCATCTGACTGAGCAAGATGGCACCCTTGGGCGAGAAGTGGATCACGCATGCGTGGTGGCATCTCCCAAAGGCTTTCTTTGAAAGCTGGGGAGATGCTTCCATGAGGACTCCGTTGGTGCCGACATCACCCATATGTGAGGACTGATTCCTGCTGTCCTTGGAAAACACCTGTTACAGATGAGCAACTATGTTTTCTCCCCCAAGCCCCACCCCTTTCTAGTTCCAGCCTTCCCAGTATCCACTACCCTCCAGTTCCATTCTCCCCATCCCCCAGCATCAGCCCATTTCCAGTCCTATCTCTCCCCCCCCCCCCCCGGTATCAGCCCTCCTCCAGTCCAAGTCCCTCCTAGTATCAGCCCATTTCCAGTCCTAGTCCCAATATCGGTCCTCCTCTAGTTTTAATCCCTCCCAGCATCAACGCCCTTGCAATCCCAGGCTCCCCATCCCCCAGTATCGGCCTATTTACAGTCTTAGCCCCCCCCCCCCCTGCTTTTTAACCTTCATGTAGGACCCACGTCGGCAGCAAACACCACAGTCATGGGAGAAAAAACCCCTGCTCCAGCAAGTCTTTACTCCCGTGGCTGTGCAGAAATGAGTTGGGGAGCCAGACTTCGGTCCTCACTGGCTCCCCCTCAAGCCAGCCATCCTCCCAAGGTGTGGAGCTATGTGCAGGCAACATTCCCACATATGCTTCGGACGGGCCCTTGTGCTGTAACCACTAGGCTACTCCTCCATGACTAATAGGGTACCTAGGTAGAAAATGCATATAAGTGTATATGTTGAAGTTATTTTACCAAGGTAAGATATGTGGCTTGGTAAGAGGCTGTTTGCCTCTCTCTGCTCTGGGAAGAGCAGTGCCCTCACAGTGCTCTGCTAAGAGAGGTGGATATTTTCTGTGACAACTTGCTGTGAGTTCTAGCTGTCTATTTATATTATTTATTTATTGTTGAGTCCTAGCTGTCTGACTCTTGTTGTCTTATTGGTGTGCTATTTCACCTCACTGTTTCCTTTAGTTTGCACTTCAGCTTTTCTCAGCTGTATAACTTACCTTGCCTCTCTCAACTAACTGGCCTTTGTGTGGTAGCCAGGTTAATTGTTGCTTTAAACTAGATATCTCTCCCTGCTCTGTCCCCAGAATTTGCTGTGTTTTAAACTTTTTTTTCCTGCTCTAGCCTACCTGAGGGACTAAACCACTCCCCCCCCCTGTGAGGGTACAGGACAAGGAACCTTGTAACAGCCCTCCCTTCATAGGTCTTATATTCCCTCCCTCCCTCCCCAACTCCCACCCACCCCTGGGGTAATTGTAGCTTTATAGGTACTTACACATCTTAGAGGAAGGGAGCTGCTCTCAGGTGCAGCTCTTTATCCAAGTCAGTCACACATTGAAGACCTGAGATTAATTAGGCTTCAGTTGAACAAGGTATATTAGAGGTATTAGATACACTCTATTAGTATAAGCATCTACACCAACCTTAGTAAGTACAGAATTTAAAGATCTAAACACAAGTTTTAAACTAAGATGCAGTCAGCAGTCCGGCAGAGAGATGGGGGCTTTCCAGTCTTTTGCATTGAGTGTCACATGTATGATTGTCCCCCAGTTGGTGAGAGGTCTTAGGTATGCACTAAGTGCAAGGAGCTCTTTGCTCTCAGGGAACAAGTCTGTTCTCTAGAGGCTAGAGTAGCAGACCTGGAAAACTTTAGAAAGACAGAGAAGTGCATGGACGAGACCTAAAGGGATATAGTCTTGGAGTCCCACCTCCAGTCTGGCAGCAGCCCTGTTGCCATGGAGGAGAGAGGCCACGTGACAGGAGAGCATCACCCTGGTGTGGCAGGACGTGATCCTGTAACTAGGTCCTGTCCTACAGATGATGTAAAACCCTCTCGCACTGAGGATGTTTCTCCAGGGACATGTGCCCATAAGGGGAGGGTTAGGACAGCTGTTATAGTTGGTGATTCGATCATTAGGCATGTAGATAGCTGGGTGGCTGGTGGACGTGAGGATGGCCTGGTAACATGCCTGCCTGGTGCGAAGGTAGTGGACCTCACGCGCTGCCTAGATAAGATCTTAGATAGTGCTGGGGAGGAGTCTGCTGTCTTGGTACATGTCGGTACCAGTGACATAGGAAAATGTGGTAGGGAGGTTCTGGAGGCTAAATGTAAGCTTTTAGGTAGGAAGTTGAAATCCAGAACTTCCAGGATAGCGTTCTCCGAAATGCTTCCCGTTCCATGTGCAGGACCCAAAAGGCAGGCAGAGCTCCGGAGTCTCAACGCGTGGATGAGACAGTGGTGCAAGGATGAGGGTTTTGGATTTGTTAGGAACTGGGGAACATTCTGGGGAAAGAAGGAGCTCTTCCGAAGGGATGGGCTTCATCTTAACCAGGATGGAACCAGACTGCTGACATTAACCTTTAAAAAGGAGATAGAGCAGCTTTTAAACTAGATAATAGGGGAAAGCCGACAGTCACCCAAGAGCGTATGGTTCGGAAGAAGGTATCCTTAAAGGATACTACCAAAAGCAGTGAGGTTCCAAAAAAGAGTAAAGTAGCCCAAATGCCCTCGAGTATGGAGCAGACAGAGCTTAAAGATCCCAAATTACCTATTTCTAGCAATAGCCAGATTAATATTAATAAAATACAGTCTCTAAAATGCTTGTATGCAAACGCTAGAAGTCTAAACAATAAGATGGGAGAGTTAGAATATATAGCTCTAAATGAGAGGTTAGATATGATTGCAATCTCAGAGACATGGTGGAAGGAGGATAACCAGTGGGACACTGTGATACCTGGATACAAAGTATATCGTAATGATAGAACTGATCAAATTGGTGGAGGGGTTGCGCTCTGTTAGAGAGGGCATTGAGTCAGAAAGGATTAAAGTTTTGCAGGAAACAAAATTTGCTGTAGAATCTCTATGGATTGAAATTCCATGTGAAAAGGGGAAGGCGATGGCAGTGGGGGTGTACTATTGACTGCCTGGCCAGAATGAACAAATGGATGATGAAATGCTCAGAGAAATCAAGGAAGCTAACAAAAGTCACAGCAGAGTAGTAATAATGGGTGATTTCAATTACCCCGGTATCGACTGGGTCAGTGTCACGGCAGGACATGCTAGGGAGATAAAGTTCCTAGATGAAATAAATGACTGCTTCTTGGAGCAGCTGGTTCATGAACTGACCAGAGTGGAAGCCATACTGGACTTAGTCCTTAGCGGAACACCAGATCTGGTGCAAGAAATAAGGGTGTTGGGACCACTTGGCAATAGTGATCATAGCATGATCGTGTTTGATTTAGTTAGTGGAGGAGGGATAGTAAAGAAATCCACAGTACTACCTTTTAACTTTCGGAAGGGAGACTATGATAAAATGAGGAATATAGTTAAGAAAAAACTAAAAGGAGCAGTTAGAAAGGTTGAAGACTTACATCAAGCTTGGGGGGTGTTTAAAAATACTATCCTGGAAGCCCAGACCAACTGTATTCCACGCATTAAGAAAAGTGGAAGAAAGTCCAAAAAACTGCCAGCATGGTTTAAAAGTGAGGTCAGAGATGTTGTTGCTGCCAAAAAAGCGTCTTTCAGGAAATGGAAAAAAAGAGCCAAACGATGAAAACTGTAAACAGCACAAGCACTGGCAAGTTAAATGCCAAGCATTGATAAGGCAGGCAAAGCGAGAATTTGAAAAGGAACTTGCTACGGAAGCAAAAACACGAAATAAAGACTTTTTCAAGTACATTCGTAGCAAAAGGCCTGTGAGAGAGTCTATTGGACGATTAGATGATGGAGGGGTAAAAGGGGCAGTAAGAGGAGATAAGGCTATAGCGGAGAGACTTAATGAATTCTTTGCTTCGGTCTTTACTGAGGAAGATGTAGGGATGTTACCCAAGACTGAAGTGGTATTTAAAGGTGATACGGCAAAGGAATTGAGAGAAATATCGCTACACCGGGCAGATGTATTACAACTATTTGATAAACTGAATAGTAGCAAATCACCTGGACCGGATGGTATACATCCAAGAGTGTTGAAAGAACTGAAATATGAGATTGCAGACCTGCTATTAGTAATCTGTGAACTTTCATTAAAATCATCTGTAATACCTGAAGATTGGAAGGTTGCCAATGTAACGCCAATTTTTAAAAAGGGTTCCAAGGGTGATCCGGGAAATTACAGACCGGTGAGCCTGACGTCGGTACCGGGGAAAATGGTAGAAACCATCATAAAGAATAAAATTACACAGCATGTAGATAGTCATGGCCTAATGGGAGACAGCCAACATGGCTTTAGACAAGGAAGATCTTGTCTTACTAATCTGATGTTTTTTTGAAGGTGTGAATAAACAGGTAGACAAAGGTGAGTCAGTCGATATAGTGTATCTGGACTTTCAGAAAGCCTTTGACAAGGTCCCTCATCAGAGACTTTTGACAAAACTAAAAAGTCATGGGATAAGAGGCAGTGTACTGTTGTGGATCGGGAACTGGTTAAAAGATAGAAAGCAGAGGGTAGGGCTAAATGGCCAATTTTCCCAATGGAAAAGGGTGAATAGTGGATTACCCCAGGGATCTGTACTGGATCCGCTACTTTTTGACATATTCATTAATGACCTGGAAAAGGGAATAACTAGTGAGGTTATCAAATTTGCGGACGACACAAAATTGTTTAAAGTTGTTAAAACCCAAGAGGACTGTGCAAAACTGCAGGAGGATCTGGATAAATTGGAAGACTGGGCATCCAAATGGCAGGTGAAATTTAATGTGGACAAGTGCAAAGTTATGCACCTAGTGAAGAACAACCCAAACTATGGTTACACGATGCAAGGTTCCACATTGGGGACCACCACCCAGGAAAAAGATTTAGGAGTCATCGTGGATAACATGTTAAAACCCTCCACCCAGTGTGCAGCGGCGGCCAAGAAAGCAAATAAAATGCTAGGTATCATAAGGAAAGGAATGGAAAATAAAACAAAGGATGATATAATGCCTCTGTATCATTCCATGGTATGACCGCACCTTGAATATTGTGTGCAATTCTGGTCGCCGTATCTTAAAAAGGATATAGCGTTATTAGAAAAGTTACAGAAAAGAGCCACCAAAATGGTAAAGGAGATGGAAGGCTACTCCTATGAAGAAAGGCTACAAAGGTTGGGGCTCTTCAGCCTGGAAAAGAGACGGCTGAGGGGAGATATGATAGAGGTCTATAAATTAATGAATGGAGTGGAATGGGTAAACGTAGATCGATTGTTTATGTTATCAGAATATAGAAAGACTGGAGGACATGTAATGGAGCTACAAGGTGATCTATTTAAGACAAATAAGAAAAAATATTTTTTCACTCAACGTGTAATCAAACTCTGGAATTTGTTGCCGTAGGATGTAGTAAGAGCTGTTAGTGTAGCTGGGTTTAAAAAAGTTTTGGACAAGTTCCTGGAGGAAAGGTCCATAAACCATTATTAAAAAGAGACCCAGGATATCAATGCTTGACCCAATACAAGCATTGTGGAACCTGTGTCTCTTGGGGATACTGCTAGGTTTGTATGACCTAGATTGGCCACTGTTGGAAACAGGATACTGGGCTTGATGGACCTTGGTCTGATCCAGTATGGCATATCTTATGTGTCTTTACAAAATTACCCCACAAAAGACAGGTACCCAAATTTACACTTCAGTGCAGATGCTGATAAGAATTGGAGTGCACATGTTTGTTTTCAATACATACACGGGTTTCCATCCTACCACAGCTCTGATTTATGTCCACTGCAGCTCTGAACTTAGAAGCGCATATAAAGGCCCATGGTGTTATTGATTACCTACCTTCAGTAAACCTCCAATTAATATTTGCAAGGCTACAATGCATTGCTATTCTGTTGCCATGAGGTGGTCATGTCAAGACAACAGTTTTGAATTGTCTGATCGCCATGACACTTTGATCCTAGCTCCATCCTTTCAGGGTCCCCTTAGATTTTCGACGTCATCTTCAATGTTAATAAAATGTGAAAAGAGAGAATGAAAACAGAAAATAATTTTTCTCAATAAAAAATATTTCCAGCTGTAAATTGTTCTTATTTTTTTTTTTTTCCCTGATTTTTTAAGGCAACCCTTAGCTAGGGAATCTCATTTGTGTGATTTTGTGAAGGGGGAGGAGGGAGATAGGTTGATAGTTAGAAGGACAGGTAGGATCTAGTTAGGGTTTCTTGAGGAGAGATGTAACCACAGCATGCTTGAAGGCTGCAGGGACAGTTGCAGTGGAGAGTGATAGGTTGAGAATATGAGAGATGGAAGGAACAACAGTGGAGGAGATAGGGCATTCCTAACAGGGGCTATACATTTCAAACAAAGATACCTAAGCTCCACGAACAGAATGGCTGGGAAAAATGGTATCGCTAAAGCTGTTGCCCCCATTACAGCTTCTGCCTCTGTCCAGACAGAGGTCCCAATGCCAGTTGAAAGACCTGTTCCATGTGCAGGGTGCATGCATGCTGAAGCTCTCGGGAAACAAGTGGAGGAACTCAGAGAGGAGGTGGCGAGGCTGAGGAGCATTCAAGACTGAGAAGTACATTAATGAGATGCTTCTTTCAGCAACCAAGCTCTCCAGCAGAGGAGAAGATAGGTGTCTACAGAATGACGAAGGTTGGACACAAGTCACCAGGGCCTGCAGAATCACCAATCCGACTTCTCCAGCCCTTCAATTGAAGAACCATTATGCAGCCCTGGAGGTGGAGGAGATGAAAGCATCCCTGGAAAGGGTAGAACCAGAGTTCAAGTACCCCAAAGCTGCAGAATCAGTGACCAGAAGGATGCGAAGGGTAGTGGTGGTTGGTAGCTCTCTTCTGAGGGGGTACTGAGGCGTCCATTTGCCGACCAGACTTGATGTCCAGAGAGGTATGCTGTCTGCCTGGTGCCAAAATCCAAGATGTTACGGAGAGTTTGCTGAGACTCATCAAGCCCACTGACTATTACCCAATGTTGCTAAGCCATGTTGGCACAAATGATACTGCCAGGTATCTCTCTGAGCATATCAAAAGTGACTTCATGGCTTTGGGACAGAGGGTGAAGCAGATAGGTGCTCAGGTGGTGTTCTCTTCAATCCTCCCTGTTGAGGGTAAAGGCCAAGGCAGAGAGACTCGCATCCTGGAGATGAATGCATGGCTGCGTGGATGGTGTTGTCGAGAGTGTTTTGGTTTCCTGGACCATGGGATGCTGTTCCAAGGGTTGCAGAGCAGAGATGGCATCCATCTGTCCAAGAAAGGTCGACGCATCTTCAGTAGTAGACTGGCTAATCTGCTGAAGAGGGCTTTAAACTAGATTCGTTGGGGATGGGTGAAGAAAGCCCCCAGGTAAGTGAAACATTAAATACCTTTATGGAAATGGGTAAAAGGGGTAAAATATAGAAAGCAGTGTGTATAAATGCCCGTAGCATGGGAAATAAGATCCCTGATGTTGAAGCTTTGTTGGGAGTGGCCGACTTGGATTTAGTGGCAGTTACAGAAACATGGTTCACAGAAAACCATGACTGGGATGTAACTATTCCAGGCTATTCGTAATTCAGAAAGGACAGGGTAGGAAGAAGTGGAGGAGGAGTGCCACTAGATGTAAAACTTAATATTAAAGCTTTGGAATTACAGAGCTTAAAAGGGAGAGAGGAGGCATTGTGGGTTAAACTAGAAAGAGGGAAAGAAATCTATTTGCAATGGCGTGATATACAGACCTCCCTCACAAGAGAAAGAGGTGGACAGAGTTAATTGAAGACATATGCAGCATTGCTAGGAAAGGGAAAGTGCTTCTGAAAGGGGATTTCAATATGCCAGATGTTTGGCACATTCCTGCTGCAGTTTCATCTAGAAGTAAGGAGATCCTGGATTCTCTACAGGGAGAACTATTCAGGCAATTGGTAACAGACCCCACACGTGAAGGGGCCATACTGGACTTGGTGCTTACCAATGGTGAAAATGTTTCTGATGTTATAGTGGGAGAAAAGTTTGCATCCAGTGATCACCAGTTGGTGTGGTTCAGTATTAGGACTAAGAATCCATTCAAAAGCGAGGGTCTTAGACTTTAGGAAAACTAACTTTGCCAAGATGGGCCAATACCTCAGGGAGTCGTTAGTGGGATGGGAACAGCTGGGGGATGTAGAAAAACAGTGGGCAAAACTGAAAGGGGTTATTTTAAGGGCAACCAATGTTTTTGTTAAAACGGTAAATAAAGGTAAAAGGAAAAGCAGACCACTATGACTTTCGAAAGAAGTAGCTGAAAAGGTGAAGAAAAAGAGGGAGACCTTCATGAAATATAAGAGATTACAGAGAGAGAAAGACAGGCATCTATATTTGCAAAAACTTAGAGAAGCTAGCAAAGTAGTCAGGAAAGCAAAGATTCAAAAAGAGGAGGAAATAGCCAATTCAATAAAATGGGGGGATAAGACATTTTTCAGATATGTTAGTGAGAAGAGGAAGGGCAAAAGTGGTATTGTCAGACTCAAGGGTGAAGGGGAGGAATATGTAGAAGCTGATGAGGATAAAGCGGAATTGCTTAACAAATATTTCTGTTCTGTGTTCACAGATGAAGAACCAGGAACAGGACCTCAGAAAACGCCCGCAAAAAGGAACAGAAGTGAGGGGCATCTTGAATTTTCAGAAGTCTGTGTTCGTGAGAAACTAGCTTAACTTAAAGTAGACAAAGCGATGGGACTGGATGGGATACACCTTAGAATACTGAGGGATCTTGGGAACCTTCTAGCAGCTCCACTGACTGCCCTTTTCAATGCCTCGGAGTTGGGAGTGGTGCCAAAGGACTGGAGAGAGCCACATGAGGTCCATTTAAACAAAAGCAGAAGTAAGGATGTGGTTGAAAACTACAGGCCGGTTAGTTTAACTTCGGTGGTGAGTAAATTATTGGAAACGCTGAGGAAGGAGAAAATAGTGAGGTTTCTGGAGTCCAGTGGATTACAGGATCCGAGGCAGCATGGATTCACCAGAGGCAGGTCTTGTCAGGCAAAGCTGATTGATTTATTTGACTGGGTGACCAGGGAGTTGGACCGATGGAGAGCCCTAGATGTGGTGAATTTAGATTTCAGTAAAGCCTTTGACTCTGTTCCTCACCAGTGACTTATAAACAAACTGAGCACCCTAGGGATGTACCCTAATGTTACTGCTTGGGTTAGAAATTGGTTGAGTGGGAGGCGACAGAGTACAGGTAAATGGAACTCACTCTGAGGAGAAGGAAGTTACCGGTGGTATGCCCCTGGGATCTGTCCTTGGTTCAATTCTTTTTAACATCTTTGTTAGTAATTTAGCGGAAGGGCTGTCAGGTAAAGTTTGCCTTTTTGCAGATGATACCAAAATCTGCAATAGAGTAGACACCCAGGAAGGTGTAGAAAACATGAGGAGGGATCTAGCTAAGCTTGAAGAATGGTCTAGAATTTGGCAGCTGGGATTTAATGTTAAAAAATGTAAGGTCATGCATTTGGGCTGCAACAATCCAAGGGAGCAATATAGTATAGGGGGTGAAGTACTTTTGTCCACTAAAGAAGGGCGGGACCTAGGCATGGTTGTGTCTGATGATCTTAAAGTAGCTAAACAGGTAGAAAAGGAGAAAGCAAAAGCTAGAAGGATGTTTGGCTGCATACGGAGAGGAATGGCTAGCAGAAAAAGGAGGCGATAGTGCCTCTGTATAAGTCTTTGGTGTGACCTCATTTGGAGTTTAGTGTGCAATTCTGGAGACTGCACCTTCAAAAGGATATAAACAGGATGGAGTTAATACAGAGGGTGGCTACTAAAATGGTTAGTTGTCTTCATTATAAAACATATGAAGACAGACTTAAGGATCTTAATTTGTACATCTTAGATGAAAGGCGGGATAGAGGTGATATGATTGAGATGTTTAAATACCTCCATGGCATAAATGCACAGGGGGAGAGCCTTTTTCGATTGAAAGCAAGTTCTGCTACGAGGGGACATGGGATGAGGGTGAAAGGGGATAGATTCAGGAGTGATATGCAGAAATATTTCTTTACGGAGAGTGGTGGATCCGTGGAATAGTCTCCCAGTGGAGGTGGTAGAGATGAGGACAGTATCTGAATTCAAAAATGCATGGGACAAACACAGAGGATCTCTAAAGGAAAAAAGGGGACTGTTGTAATTGTTGATATGGAAGGACATAAGAACATAAAATATGCCATTCTGGGTCAGACCAAGGTCCATCAAGCCCAGTATTCTGTTTCCAACAGTGGCCAATCTAGGTCATATGTACCTAGCAGTTTCCCCAAGAGACACAAGTTCCACAATGCTTGTACTGGGTCAAGCATTGATATCTTCGGTCACTTCTTAATAATGGTTTATGGACCTTTCCTCCAGGAACTTGTGCAAACCTTTTTTAAACCCAGCTACACTAACAGCCTTTGCTACATCCTCCGGTAACAAATTCCAGAGTTTGATTACACGTTGAGTGAAAAAATATTTTCTTTTATTAGTCTTAAATAGTTTACCCTGTAGCTTCATTGCATGTCCCCTAGTCTTTCTATATTCTGATAACGTAAGCAATCGATCTACGTTTACGCGTTCCACTCCGTTCATTAATTTATAGACTTCTATCATATCTCCCCTCAGCCGTCTCTTTTCCAGGTTAAAGAGCCCTAACCTTTTTAGCTTTTCTTCATAGGAGTATCCTTCCATCCCCTTTACCATTTTGGTGGCTCTTCTCTGAACCTTTTCTAAAATCGCTATATCCTTTTTAAGATACGGCGACCAGAATTGCACACACTATTCAAGGTGCGGTCTCACCATGGAGCGATATAGAGGCATTATAATATCTTTTGTTTTATTTTCCATTCCATTCCTTATACCTAGCATTCTATTTGCTCTCTTGGCCGCCACTGCACACTGGGCCAAGGGTTTTAACATGGTATCCACAATGACGCCTAAATCTATTTCCTGGGTGGTGGTTCCTTATGTGGAACCTTGTATTGTGTAACCATAGTTTGGGTTGTTCTTCCCTAGGTGCATAACCTTGCACTTGTCCACATTAAATTTCATCTGCCATTTTGATGCCCAGTCTTCCAATTTATCAAGATCCTCTTGCAATTTTTCATAATCCTCTTGGGTTTTAACAACTTTAAATAGTTTTGTGTCATCTGCAAATTTGATAAACTTACTCGTTATTCCACTTTCCAGGTCATTTATGAATATTTTATTTTATTTATTTATTTAACTATTTCTTTTATACCGCCCCTTCCAGAGATCAAGGGCGGTTTACATATAACAGGTTAACAGTCTTGTACACAGTTTGTATACATTTTACATAGAACAATAGAATTCAACTATTTACATTGAACAGTAATATAAACTTTGTAGGTATTAAAGGAAAAACAAAAAGCAGAAACATCTTTTAGGTATTAAAGCAAGAACTTTGTAGGTATTAAAACAAACACATCTAACTTTTTACAAATGTATATTTACAGTGTGTGTGTTGTGTGGGTCAGATATTGGTGTAGGTGTTGGAATTTAGTTCCTTTTTATGTCGTCTTATTTATTTATTTATTTTATTTATTTATTACAGGCTCTTATATACCGCTCTATTCAGAATCAGCGCGGTTCACAATATAACAACATACCATAACAACAAACTGTTAGGTTTTACAGATAACAAGGTCAGAGAACTTGGATAAAACATGGGACGTCTTGGGGCGTGTGTGTGGAGGGAGGGGGCAGGCTTGTGTTTACATTGTTTGGATTAAGGGAGTTTGTGCATGTGTGACCACGTTTGTTGTGGAGCTAGCTTTGGGGTAGTAGGGGACTTCGAAGTGTTCAGTGAACAGGTAGGTCTTTAATTCTTTTCTGAATTGGAAGAGGTCTCTTATGGTACGAAGTTCAATGGGGAGGTCGTTCCAGAGTGTAGGAGCAGCGAATGAGAATGCTCTGGAGCTAGTGGTGTTCTTAGTTTTGCGGATGGTTTTTGGTATGATGAGAGAGTGGGCTGCGTTTTGTCTGAGGGTCCTTGTCGAAGTTGGAGATTGCAGTAATGTAGATAGGTGTGAGGGGGTTATGTCGTTTATGAGTTTATAGGTTGTTAGGATAATTTTATATTTAATTCGGCTGTTTATAGGGAGCCAGTGGAGGTCTAGCAGTATAGGGGTTACGTGGTCTGTTAGGCGAGCTTTAGCAATCACTTTTGCACAGATGTTTTGTGCTCTTTGAAGAAGGTATGTGCTTTTTTGCGGGAGGCCTATTAGGAGACTATTGCAATAGTCGAAGTGAGGGGTGATCAGTGTACCTACTACTGATCTAAAGTCTGGTGTTTCTAGGAGTGGCCTTAGGTGTTGAATTGTTTTGAGTTTATAGAAAATGGTTTTTACTGTTTGTTTTATGTGTGGTAGCATGGTGAGAGTGTGGTCTATTATTACTATTTTACCTGTTTTCTGACAGGTATGGAGGTTTTGTTGATAGTGATTGTTTCTGGGTAGGTGTTCTCAGTCATAGATGATCTTGTCACAAACATTGCCTCGGTTTTTTTGAAGTTTATGCTGAGGTGGTTAGTTTCCATCCAGGAGGAGGTCTCAGCCATGCATTTGGATAGCGGGTCATATGTAGGGTTTTTTATGGTTATGGGGATAGCTAGCATGATGTCATCGGCGTATATAAAGTGATTAATCTTGTGTTTTTTAAATATGTTAGTTATCGGTTGCAGGTACAAGTTAAATAGGAGGGCTGATAGGGCTGATCCTTGGGGTATTCCCTGTCCTTGGGGGAATGTTTCTGATGCTTGTTGGTCAATTTGGACGCGTATTAATCGGTGTGAAATGTAGGATTTGAACCAGTTAAGGACAATCCCGCCTATTCCTAGGTTTTCTAGTCTGTTGATCAGTGTCAGGTGATTAATGTTATCGAATGCGGCTGAGATATCTATAAATAGGAGTAGGTAGCCTTGTTGTTTGTCATCTGTGCCCTTGATGAGGAAGTCCATAAGAGTGATTAGGAGGGTTTCTACTCCATGGAATGGGCGGAAACCAAATTGGTGTGAGTCAAGGGGTTTGTATTCATCAATGTGTTCCTGTAACTGAATTTGAATTGTTTTCTCTATAATTTTGGCTATGAACGGAATGCTGGCTATGGGTCTGTAGGAGTTCGGATCTTTTGAATCGAGCTTATTATTCTTTATTATTGGTCGGAGCGTTGTGAGTTTTAGGGCATCAGGCATGATGCCCTGTGAAAGGGATTGGTTAACTATGTGTTGTAGATTTATCGCCAGTTCCTCTTTCGCACACTTAATCCATGAAACGGGGCATGGGTCAAGTGGGGAGGTGGTGGTGTTTATCATTGTTATGATTTTGAGAAGTTGTTTTTGTTCTACCAACTGGAAACTTGTCCATTCATGCGTGGTTTTCGTGTTTGATAATAAAGGAGTTGGGGTAGTGGTCTTGTTTTTTAGTTTTTCTGCAAAATGTTTTGCTAGTGTTTGTATGTTAATTGCTTGTTGTTTAGGTTCGCTGTTATTAGTTTTGGTTAATGTTTTTACTATCGCGAATAACTCCCTTGGGCGGTTGATGGATGAGTTTATTACTTTAGAGTGGTAGTCTCTTTTTGATTTGTTAATTGCGTTTTTGTATTCTATAAGTAGGAGCATGTATTGGGATTTGTTTTCATCAGATTTTAGTTTTCTCCATCTCTTTTCTTGTCTCCTCAGTTGTTTTTTTAGTTTTGTCAGCTCTTTCGTGAACCATTTTTCTGTCTTTTTTGTTTGTTTGTGTAAGACTTGTGTGTGGACAGCTGCTTTTTGAATAGTTAGGTTCCAATTTGATATGGTTGAGTTGATGTCTGGTGTGGTTGTGTCTAGTTTGGGTAGTACTTTGTCGAGGAATGTGTCTTTGTCAAAGTGTTTGAAGCGTGATATATGCGGAGTTGTGCTCCCATTATTTTTTGGGACTTGTGCCGATAGCTGGATTGTGATTAGATGGTGGTCTGACCAGGGTACTTCGGTTATACTCGGGGTGGTATGTAGTAGATGACTGTAGAGTGAGGCTGGGAGGAAAATTACGTCAAGTATGTTACCTTTTTTGTGTGTAGGAGCGTGTATTATCTGTGTGAACCCCATTTGTGACATGGCATCTATGAAGTTATCTGATTGGGAATGGTTCAGTGATGGAAGGTTCAAGTCACCAAGGAGTATAAATGGTTTGCTTAGTGACGCTGTGCATGCAAGTTCTAGGATAGGGGTGAGATTTTTTTGATCAGATGAGGGGGGTCTGTAGATGAGGGTGAGAGCCATGGTTTTATTTTCTATGTCAAAAAGCAGCGGACCCAGCACAGATCCCTGGGGTACACCACTATTCACCTTTCTCCATTGGGAAAATTGGCCATTTAGCCCTACCCTCTGCTTTCTATCTTTTAACCAGTTCCTGATCCACAATAGTACACTGCCTCCTATCCCATGACTCTTTAGTTTTGCCAAAAGTCTCTGATGAGGGACCTTGTCAAAGGCTTTCTGAAAGTCCAGATACACAATATTAACCGACTCACCTTTGTCCACCTGTTTATTCACTCCTTCAAAAAAACATAACGGATTAGTAAGACAAGATCTTCCTTGTCTAAAGCCATGTTGGCTGTCTCCCATTAGGTTGTGACTATCTACATGCTGATTAATTTTATTCTTTATGATGGTTTCTACCATTTTTCCTGGTACTGACGTCAGGCTCACCGGTCTGTAGTTTCCCGGATCACCCCTGGAACCCTTTTTAAAAATTGGTGTTACATTGGCGATCCTCCAATCTTCAGGTATTAGAGATGATTTTAATGATAGTTCACAGATTACTGATAGCAGGTCTGCAATCTCATATTTCAGTTCTTTCAACACCCTTGGATGTATACCATCCAGCCCAGGTGATTTGCTACTCTTCAGTTTATCTAATAGTTGTAAGACATCTTCCCGATGTATCGATATTTCCTTCAATTCTTCTGCACCTTTAAATACCACTTCAGTCATGGGTAACATCCCTACATCTTCCTCAGTAAAGACCGAAGCAAAGAATTCCTTCAGTCTCTCCGCTATCGCCTTGTCACCTCTTAGTGCTCCTTTAACCCCTTTATCATCTAATGGACCAACTGACTCTCTCACAGGTTTTTTGCTACGAATGTACTTGAAAAGGTCTTTATTTCGCGTTTTTATTTAGCAATTTTTATTTATTTAGCAATTATTTCTATACCGCTCTTTCACAAGTATCAAGTGTGGTTTACAATTGAACAGTATGTTATATGGTATGGATGGTATCATACCAAGTCAGTTTACATAGAACATATTGAACTATTTACAGGTAACAATATAAAGTATTAACATTATAATTATTAGAACATTAAACTGTTAGAACATATTTACATTGTTGATATTTACAAATTATGTCATGAATTAGAAATTGTGGTATATATCACTTGGGTTGTATTTTAATTTATACTTCAGAGAACATGTAGCTATGATTTGTATTATAATTGTTAACCTGTGTCTCTTTGAGTGGTCTGGGTGAATTCTGCTCCTTTGTTGTAGTATAGAGAGAATAAATGGGTTTTTAGTTGTTTTTTAAATTCCTTTATGTCTGACAGTTGGCGAATGTGGTCAGGAAGGTTATTCCAGAGGGTGGGAGCTGAGTGTGAGAATGCTCTCTTGTTAGTTTGTTTTGTAGCTTTTGTGTAATCCTTTGGTACTGTTATAGTATTTGAGTTTCGACTCCTTTGTGTTCTTTTATCATTTTCTACTTTGATGAGAGTATTGAGTACCGACGGGGCTATGTTGTTTATAGTTTTAAATGTTGTTAGAAGAATCTTGTATTTTATTCTGCTGTCTATGGGTAGCCAATGGAGTTCAGCTAGGATCGGTGTGATATGTTCTGTTGAGCTTAAGTTCCTTATTATCCTTGCAGCGATGTTCTGGGTTAGTTGTATCTTTTTAATATTTTTCTTTGTGATGCCATTAAGGATTAAGTTTGCAAAATCGAAGTGTGGAGTTATAATAGCTTGAATTATAGTTATGAAGTCTTGCAAGTGAATTAAAGGTCTTAGTTGTCTCAGTGTCTTAAGTTTGTAGTGTATGTTTTTTGTTAGGTATTTTATGTGTGAGTCCATGTTAAGTTTGTTGTCAAGTATCACACCTAGGTATTTTATTTCTTTTTTTGTGTTGATCTCATGGTTATCTAGGGTGATAGTAGTTGGAGGTTTGTAGGTTTGGTTTTTAGTAATATATAGTACATCCGTTTTAGAAAAATTTATGTGTAGGTTCTGGTCTTTGAGCCATAATGTTATTTCTTTAAAGCATTCCGTTATTTGTTGTAGTGGAGGATGTGGGATTTTAAATGGGAGATAGAACATTATATCGTCGGCGTAAATATGGTAATAGACACCGTGACGTTTAAAGATGTTGCTGATTGGTTGAAGGTAAATATTAAATAATAATGCTGATAGTGCAGATCCCTGTGGGAGGCCTTGTGTTTGGTTGAAAGTGTTAGATGTTTGGTTAAGAATTCTTACTGTTTGGGTTCTGTTTGAGAGGTATGATTTGAACCAGTTGTAAACAGTGGATGTAATTCCTATTTGTTGAAGTCTGTTGAGCATTGTTATATGATTGACACTGTCAAATGCAGCAGAGATGTCGAGGAATACTAGGATGAAGGCTTGTTTAGAGTCATCAATTCCTCTTAGTAATGTGTCATAAAGGATTGTTAATAATGTTTCGACCCCATGGAATGGTCTGAAGCCATATTGGTGTTCATCAAGGAGGTTCGATGTGTCGATAAATTCCTGTAGTTGGGCTTGGACTATTTTTTCTATGAGTTTGGCCATGAAGGGAATGCTTGATATAGGTCTGTATGATTTTGGGGATAATTTGTCTAATGTTTTATTTTTAAGTATTGGTCGTATTTGGACGTGTTTGAGGGATGGTGGAAGATATCCTTTTTCTAATGATATGTTGACCATAGGGAGAATGAATGAGGAGAGTATTGGGAGTGTCTTTTTTATCCAATCAACTGGGCATGGGTCAAGGTATGATGTAGTGGTATTGATGTTAGATATAGTAGTTTTGAGAGTAGTCTTTGATATTGGACTAAAGTTGGACCAGGTATCGAGGGTTGGGTGCTTCTTTGCATTGTGTGTTATTGGGGGGTTATTCATTTGTGTTTTTGTTTTATTAATATAGTATTGTGCTAATTCTTGTGGGGAGATTTCGATGGACGTTTCGTCTGAGTTGTATGTTTTGTTTGTTTGTTTCTGTATTATACAGAACAATTCTCTTGGTCGGTTTATTGAATTGTTGAGTATGTTAGAGTGGTAGTTTCTTTTGGCTCTGTCTATTGCTTGCTTATATATGTTGAGGGTATTTACGTATTTCTCTTGAGTTGTTGGGGATTTGTTTTGTCTCCATTTCTTTTCTTCTATTCTTAGTTGTCTTTTAATATTTTTGAGTGTCATGTTATACCATGGGGCATCCTTTTTATCAATTTTATTGTTGTTGCTATTTTGTTGAGAGGGGTTTGGGTTTTTTTCTGCTGCCTTTGAGATAGTTTTGTTCCAAGTTTTGATAGTATCTTCTAGGTTTGTGGGGGTTAGGTTGAGGTGAGGAATTATTTGATCTAGGAATTCTTCTTCATTGAACTTTCTGAATCTCCTATTTTGTGGGGGATGAATACGTTTATTATGGGTGTTATCGGGGATGGTAATATCAAATTTCAGAAGGTAGTGGTCGGACCAGGGAACCGGTATGTTTGAGAGTGATTCAGGGTTGTACAGGTTGTGCAGTGAATTTGGTAGAAAGACCATGTCTAGTGTTTTTCCTTTGTTATGTGTTTGTTCTGTTATTATTTGATGGAATTCTAAATTACTTACTGCTTCTGTGAAGTGATTTGATTGGTTGTTTGTTGTTGAAGGGAGATTGAAATCACCCATTAGTATTATTGGGTTTGTGTCAGTGGATGATGCCATTAGTTCAATTAGGTTATCAATGTTGTCTGTGTTGTATCCTGGAGGTCTGTATATTAGGCATATCTTTGTGGTTTTAATTTTTATATTTAGCATGTCTACATTCTCAATATTTGTGGATGAGATCAGTTTTGCGTTGAGGTTTTTCTTTATTATTAGTACTCCTCCACCTTTTTTAGATGTTCTGTGGGTATGGAAAATCTCATAGTCAGTTGACTTTAATTGGTTCAAGAATACTGAGTCCGTATCTTTGAGCCATGTTTCTGTTATACAGACAATGTCTGTTTTATGCTCGTTGATGATGTCAGTAAAGATTGGTAGTTTGTTTCTCATGGATCTTGCGTTGATAAGTTGGCAGGTAATAGTTGTGTATTTCTGTGTATTAGGTGGTTGTGGGTGTATGAGGTTATTTTTAGGTGTGGCTGTTATATATATAAGACGAGATTGTTTGGGTCTGGGGTTGGAACCATTTTTGAGCGGGGATATTGAGTTTATTAGGTGGTTAAAGCGTGATGTACTTTGTATTATAGGGATTTGTCTGTTGTAATTATTTTTTATACATTTTGTTAGGTTTATCAGAGTGAGAATGAGGAGACAGATTAGTGTTGCCCTGATGGGAGATGAAGATTGAGTAGGCATTGTTTTATTGTATGTTTTAGGGGGTTCAGGTTGTGGTAGGGTTCAGATTGTTTAGTGTATTTTGGGGGATCTTGCAACAGTTGCTCTTGGTTTGTTTGTTTGTAACATTAAATGCAATGGTTACTTTGGGTGATTACAGACAATATAGACAAAGTTATCTTGTAGTTAAGATGATGGTACTTTCAGATTGTTAGCTAAATTAGCAATGCACTTTCAGAGTACTATCTGGTTAGTTGCTGACTATACTGACAAACAGTAGAAATCATTTTTGGGTACTGACAACAGTAGAACCAAAGTGGGTACTGACAACAGTAGAACCAAAGTGGGTACTGACAACAGTAGAACCAAAATGGGTACTGACAACAGTTGAATCTATGTTGAGAATACTGGCAACAGTAGAATCAATGCTGTGAGTGTTGACAACATTAGGTACAGTTTTAGGTATATATTGCAGTTGATATGGTAGTAAGGCAGTGGTACAGTTGTGTTTTTTAAATAAGAGGGAGTGGGAGTTTGGTACTGACAAAAAGCATAGGATACATATACTGAGTAGGTTAATATAGTCAGATCGGTTGTTGTTTTATACTTGCTGTAATCGAACGGAGCGTCTGTTGAGAGTGGAAGCGAGCTCGACCCAAGGGGAGCTCGAGCTATTTGTGTGATGTGCTTGCTTGATAGACTCCGTGTGTGTCTCAGGAGGTCATTGGAGGCTTTATTTAAAGGGGTCCGGGTCTGCTGTTTCTTATTTGTAGTCCCCGTCTGTGGTGGAGTAGCTGTTGGAGTGGAGTCGTTGGTTTTTTGGTTTGTGCCTGTCGTGCCACCGCCTAAGGGCCACGCCAAAGGGCCCTCTTGCGAGGTCCTCAGGCGCGGGCCCGCAAGGCGCGGGTGCGCTTGCCCGCGGCTGCTTTTAATTGTGCAGCTGGGTCCTCCCACGGCCCGGATTGGGCCGGAGTTGCAGGAGCGGGAAAATCGCTCGTCGTTCACTCTACCCCGACCGGGGAGCTGCTGTAGCTGGTTGCTGCTGCGAAAAGGGCTGTCTCCTGCCCACGGCTGCTTTTAATTGTGCAGCTGGGTCCTCCCATGGCCCGGATTGGGCCGGAGTTGCAGGAGCGGGAAAATCGCTCGTCGTTCGCTCTACCCCGACCGGGGAGCTGCTGTAGCTGGTTGCTGCTGCGAAAAGGGCTGTCTCCTGCCCACGGCTGCTTTTAATTGTGCAGCTGGGTCCTCCCACGGCCCGGATTGGGCCGGAGTTGCAGGAGCGGGAAAATCGCTCGTCGTTCGCTCTACCCCGACCGGGGAGCTGCTGTAGCTGGTTGCTGCTGCGAAAAGGGCTGTCTCCTGCCCACGGCTGCTTTTAATTGTGCAGCTGGGTCCTCCCACGGCCCGGATTGGGCCGGAGTTGCAGGAGCGGGAAAATCGCTCGTCGTTCGCTCTACCCCGACCGGGGAGCTGCTGTAGCTGGTTGCTGCTTGCTTGCTTCCGCAGCAAGCTTCTTCTCAAATTCTCTCTTTGCCTGCCTTATCAATGCCTTGCATTTGACTTGCCAGTGCTTGTGCTGTTTCCAGGTTTCGTCGTTTGGCTCTTTTTTCCATTTCCTGAAAGATGCTTTTTTGGCAACAACAGCCTCTCTGACCTCACCTTTTAACCATGCTGGCAGTTTTTTGGACTTCCTTCCACTTTTCTTAAAGCGTGGAATACAGCTGGTCTGGGCTTCCAAGATAGTATTTTTCAACAACACCCAAGCTTGATGTACGTCTTTAACCTTTGCAACTGCTCCTTTTAGTTTTTTCTTAACTGTTTTCCTCATTTTATCATAGTCTCCCTTTCGAAAGTTAAAAGGTAGTATTGTGGATTTCCTTACTATCCCTCCTCCACTAATTAAATCAAAGGTGATCATGCTATGATCACTATTGCCAAGTGGTCCCAACACCCTAGACTAGACTAGATAGGCCATGTGGTCTTTTTCTGTTGTCATTTTTCTATGTTTCTAGGTGATGGGTGGGAATAGGATCAGATTTGCAGTTAGGGAGTTTGGAGGAGGAAAGAAGGTTTGTGGTTTCCTCAGAGATCATAGAAAAGGAAGAAAGGGTAGCAGAGGTAGAGGGGGAGGAGGGGAAGTAACTGACTTCGTAGGGTACTGGAGTGTGATGTTGTGGATTTTGTTATGGAAATAGTCAGCCAGGGTTTGAGCAGAAAAGGAGAGAGGGATCGGAGGCGGAGGCACCTTCAGGAGAGAGATGAGAGTAGTAAAGAGACAGCACAGTTCAGAGGCAAAAGTTAATCAGACGGACATGTAGTCTTGTTTGGCTAGTGCTATGGCTGATTGGAAAGAGACAAGCATGAATTTGAAGTGTAGAAAGTCCGCAAGGGTTCAGGATTTGAAGCAAGCGCTCTCAGCTGAACAGGCACAGGAACATAGATAGCGGGTTGTGGAAGACGGCCAGTGCTGGGGTATAGTACGCCTCACAGGATATAGCATGGACAGAGCAAGAGCATTCAGAGCCAGAGGAGAGTGCAGCATTATAGGAAGCTACTCCCTCATCAACAGATGACATAGTGGAGGAAAGAGGTGATGAGACAATGGAGGAGAGAGCCAAAGGATCAATGCATGATGATTTCCAAAGAGGCTGGTGGAGACAAGGCAAAGTTGAGACTGCAGGTGACGAAGAGTGACACTTAGAAGGTAATGATCCGATAAGGGAAGAACTGAGATACAGACGTTTGAGGGTATGCAATTAGAGAAGAATACAAAGTTGAGGCAGTGGCTATGCCGGTGAGTGGGAGCAGTAAAACAAAGCTGGAGGTCAAATGAGAAAGTGTAAGGGAAAGGAGCTTTAACAAAGAGGTTATCGACATGAATGTTAAAATCTCCGAGAATAAGAGAGGGGGAAGAGGAATCCAAAAAGAAGGAAAGCCACGAGTCGAAGTCAGTGATAAAGGTAGAGGTGGATTTGTCAGGAGGTTGATAAATAACAGCTAACTGGAGAAGTAGTGAAGTAAAAAGGCAGATGGGAGTGGAGTTCAAAGAAGGGGGAAAGGAGTGAGACAGAGACAGCAGGAGGGGTTGAAATTGGCAGGAAAGAGAGAGTAGAAGCCCAATACCACCATCACCACAGCTAGTGGGACGAGGCGTGTGGGAGAACTGATAGCCACCATGACAGAGAGCAGCGACTGATGCAGAGTCTTTTGGGAGTAGCCAGGTCTCAGTTAGAGCAAAAGGTGGGAGAGCATTAGAGATATAAAGATATGAGTAAAGGCAAGTTTATTTGAGATGGAGTGTGCGTTCCACAAGGCACATGAGAAAGAGAGAGGAAGGGTAAAGGAGAGGGATATGAATTAAGATATGAGGTGTTGCATGAAGATCTGTTCTGGTAGTGTGACAAAAGTCTAGGGGGCCAGGGTTGAGGTCGATATTTCTGGATGAGAGAAGGTGAAGGAGTAGAAGACTGCAGGGCAGAGAGGAGACAGCATGGCAGTCAACTGATGACAGGGTAGAGGACAGGATGGTGGAGGAAATGAGGATGGTAAAGGGGAGATAAGGAGGGGAGCATTGAAGGTGTTGGAAGGAGGGAAGACATTTAGGAAGTGTGAGGCACGGGAATTGAAAATGATGAGGAGCCATAGAAGAGAGAGATGATGAGGAGAACAGATGTCAGAAGAAATAAGGATAGGTAGGAGAGAGATCACAGGGGATGAGGTGCCCCTATGAATAATCGTGGTAATGAGCAAAAGATGGCTATAAGAGACTGAATGCCACGGGGTGGGTGGGTAATGTTATGAGGATATCTAGAAAACAGGTAGGAATGAAGAAAACTGAACAAGCTTACAGATAAATAAATAGCACTAACAATGGCACAGATATATAAACAGCACACTAACAATGATAAAATAAATATATCAATGGACATGCACGACTCACAAACTGGCAGGTAAGTGTGCCCAAACTGGCAGCAAAGCAGGTAAGCAGCTTCTTGGTGCTGAGGCAGAGAAAAATCAACACACCTTGGAAACAAAAACAGGAAGAGGGAGTTAAGCAAAGCTCAGGAGGGAAGGGATTGGTCACTCAGGGAGATTAGAGCAGTGGGAGGAAAATGCTGGATAAAACAGGACCGAGAAGAAATAGATAATGGATTAAATATTAGCTTGGCCTCAACAGAGAGAGAGAGAGAGAGACTAGAAAGTTGCAAAGTTCTGAGGATAAGTAGGAGACAGGTAGGAATGGAGAAAATTGAACAAGCTTACAGATAAATAAATAGCACACTAACAATGATAAAATAAATATATCAGCGGACACACAGGACTCAAAAGCTGCCAGTTAAGTATGCTCAAATTGGCAGCAAAGCATGGTAAGCGCTTCTCTGTGCTGAGGCAGAGAACTCCATCACAAGAGCTGTGAAGACATTTTGGTTATTACCAGATACCTTTGTAAGCTGCTTCCTCTCGTTACAATTAAACATTCCATGGTTTCTATGCAGAACTTTTGGCTTGTTAATGCTCATTCAGTTCATAATAAGCTTTCTATTTGTCATGATATGTTATCCTTGCAGACACTTGATGTATTATGTATTACTGAAACTTGGCTTTTGTATTCTGATGTGTTGCTGTCTCAGCTTCTTAGGACATTCTGTTATTTTGAAAAAAGTTAAAAGCCTAATTTTTTAGCTTTTACTGCGATAGGCTGATTTGTTGTTATGTGGGAGGAAGATATAGGTTTACTGTGTGTTTTTAATATAATTTTTTAGATAGTGTAGGCTAGAAATGTTTTAAATAAATAAAATAAAACTCTGGAAGAAACTGATCTATGTCAAGTACAGTCACATGACCCACGTGTGTGTGTGTGTGTTTGGTAAACTTCTGTCTTCAGAGAACACCTGTTAAAAGTATTCAGCTTTGCTGCCCCCAGATCTCTCTGGTAGGAGCTTTTAAACATTGACCGGATCTGTCACTAGATAGGTACAGTACTTCACAGTGACCTTGTATCACATATTCCACCAGTGTTTTCCTTCCCTTTTGAATTTTGTTCACAGCTGATCAACAAAGTAATACATTTACTAATCTAGTTTTAAACTTCTGATTATATCTATTTATTATTTGATGAATTTCTAGCTTTTACTGGAGCACAGGGGCGGCACACCAATCAATCCCCATTTGATTTCTGCGACCCTCCGGAGTCATTGCAGCTTGGGCTGAATCCTTTTCCTGTGCGAAATGACGACAGTCCCCATTCTGGATTAACAGCAGAACAGGGAAGGGGAGCTGTAACTGGACCAAACCCCTTTCAGACAGATGCTGGTATGTACTCCAATCAATATCTGAGTTAGAAAACTTGTACTTGGAATTGTTTGGTTCTCTTACTTTTTTAACACACTATTCTTATTCTAGCATTCAGAACCATTATCACACCAAATTTTTTTTAAAGATAAAGTCATAGTAGAATATACTGATAACATAACGCTTGGTAGGTGAATCCAAAAAGCATGAGGACTGCTTGGGATTGCATATCAACTGTTGCTAGATATTCCCTGATGTTGTGAAACCTTTAAAGAAGAGGCTAAGAACAATTCTCAAATCCTCAAAACAATAGAATAGAGGACTAAGATGCTGATAGAGGCTATGAAAAAAAACAACCTACATGAACATCATCAGGATATTTGACAGCTATATTTTAAAGTGGGGTGATGTTATAGTCTTTCTGTGCTTAACGCTTGTATCTCCAGGAACAAGCAGGAATGTAGTCTTCACATATGGATAACATCAGTATCGACGGAGCCTGCATGGGAACGCTCCCCAGCGTCCAATAGGAAAGCTTTTGGGAGCATCCCACTGTGCCTGCGTAGCTGCCTTCCCACCTTTCCAGCTCTCCCTCCTCAGTTCTTCGTTTTCTGCGGAGCTGACAAGAAGCAATTCCTGTCACTGCAGAAAATTTGTTTTTTTCCTTATTTTTTGTGGTCGCATCTGCCTTCCCGTCGATGCTGGTACCGACCCCTATCGGTACTTTCTTCTTTTCTTCTATCTTTCTAAAAAATAAAAAATAAATCTGTGAGGGAAGGAATTATTTTCTTCCTTCAGGCACATCAACGCCATCTTAGGCCTAGGCCTCCCCTTTTGTCATAGACCAAATGGAAAAACCATCCAGTGGTTTTAAAAAGTGTTCAAAATGTGGCAGTACCATTTCGGACACAGACACCCATGACTGGTGCCTAAAATATTTAGGTCCGGATCATCTACCGTCAGAGCGTCTTGTTTGCAGGAAGATGACAAAGAGAGGCCTTCAAAACCGAGTGGCAAAACTAGGCACCCTCTTTGTTTCTAATGCAGCATCTTTAGCATCAACGTCATCGAGAGCTTCATTTTCCTCCCAAGGATCTCAGGTATTGAAACCTAGGGCTTTTTCGAAGACTGATCGGCCCTCCAAGGGTAGATCTCCTTCTAAGCATCAAAATGCCTCGGGCATTGCTCTGGATGGGGATACTCTGGCCAAACAACCCCGGCGGGAGGACCTTGCCTCCAAAGCCTTACTGGGGTTACAGGATGCTCCCGAGGCCTTCACCTCTGGAGAGCTCCTGGTGCCCTGCACAGTGATTGTGGCTCGCAATTCCGGTACCGATACCCAGGCATCAGCAACTTCCATGGGTCAACATATCCTGGCTATTGAGCGTAGCTTAGCAGCCTTACTGGTGGCCTCCATACCGGTAAAGCCTTTACAGTCGGTCCCTCAGGCACTGGTTACGGCTCCGGTACCGACATTACCTGCATCATCTTTTTTGCTGCTTACTATGCTTCTGCACATGCCGGCCCTTGAATCCGTTTCCTGTACCGAGGTCCCGGCACAGCCATCCTCAACTACCGATTTTGATCAGTATTGGGTATGGGTACAGTGCGAACATCCTGCCCGTCGGTACTTTGAGTCTTCGGACTCTGATTCCTTGGACGATGAATCGGCCAATACCTGGGACATGAGAACTCTCCTGGAAGACCCATCTCCATCCTCGCAATGTCGCATGTCCCCTCTGGAGGAGATGTCTTTCCAAGACTTTATCCATGATGTGCTCGGGGTCTCTCCATAACGATGACATCAGAGAAAGAGCCTAGAGCTGAAGAACTTGAAATTCTTCAGTACCCTGCAGCCCTAAAGGAAGCTGCAACTCTCTTGATTCATGACATTCTTCACGACCTTGTGCTTTGTATGTGGGAAATGCCCCTTACCGTTTCCCCACATACCCGAAGACTCTATACCATGTATCGGGTACCGGAGTGTCCCGGTTTCCAAAAGACACATTTACCACACCATTCCATGGTAGTGGAATCGGCGATGCATTGAATGTGCTAAGACACATTCCTCGAACCCTTCAGGTAGAGAATCGAGAACCATCGATGTCTTTGGTTGCCGTTGCTTTCAAGCCGCCATGTTATCGGCTCGAATCAGTTCCTGCATACTCTATATGGGTAAGTTTGTCAGAGAGGTGGCTAGGGATTTGGAGTTGATGGCTCCTCTTCTCCCCGATGACAAGAGAACAGATTATCTCGCCCTTGTAAAACATACTCAGAATGTTTCAAAGTTTAACAGGGCATTTGACTGTTTTGAGTGCATCAGCAGAATTTGTCGCCGCGCCTCCCGCCCGGGCCGATAGCCGGTAAGCAGGAGGGCGTCGCCTTATTGCCCTCTTTGAATAGTGTCCATAAATATGGCTGCCAGCTAGGATTGCTGGGAAATGTAGTTCATCTATTCCTTAGAGCAAATAGTGTGACCACACGGTATTAGGCAAAAACAGAGAATATTTATTTTCGGGTTTTCCCCCTCACATCAAAATTCAAATAGCACTGAACATAAATGGGATACATCTCCAAAGCAAAGAATAATAAAGTCCAATAGGTTGCATTCACAGAGTTGGGAACCTTTACTTCCAATATCAGCAGTTAACTTTGATTCTAAGAACTGTCTTACAAAGCTCAGGCTGTTAACTTTTTCAAGGTAACTTAACTTTCCTATGAAGACTGTTTCTTTCACATCTTCTTATACAAGGAGGCTCACAGTTTCTAAAACGCCCAGCAAGTTTACTTCTCTTCAGAGCATTGTGGGAACAAACACATTTGCTTAAAACTTCTGGTGAGTTTCTCTTGCTGTGTCTTTCAGCTTCATACAAATAAGCTTTGCACTGCTTTAAACAATCATTCTCTTAATGTGCTTAGGCTCAGCACACATCAAACTCATTAGCCCTGCAATATGAACACTGCATCTCCTCAGACTCACACTCATACGGTTCATTGCAGCATTCTATCTCCATTTCTTCAGTGGATTCATTGCAACTGTCTTCAGCTGGAACAGTGTCATAGAGCTGCTTATTCTCCTTCTGTAACAACTCATTCAGCTTTGATAACAAGTGTTTCTTTTGCTCTATTTCAGCAGAGTTTAAACACGAAGTTTCTTTCTCCCTAATATAACTCTTCACTTCTGAGTCACAGCAGCTGTTAGCAAACTTCCTATCTCTCATATAAGCTTGCTTTGAGGCATTTTGGCTACGACAGCTTCTAGCACTTTTCTTTAGTTCTCTGACTATCTCTTCAGAGGGAGTTTGGCTAGGGAACACAGAAAAGCTATTTTCCCTACCTCTGTAGCTTAGCTGGCTAGCTGAGTTGCTTCCCCCACTGGGAACTGACTCTTCCAGCTTCCTTTCACGCAGGGACTTTGAAACACGCACTTGCCTTGGCTCTGGGCTTCTCAGCTGTTCCAATCCTTCCTGCTCTGTGCCATGCTGCTTTCTCTCTTCATTCAACTGCCTCTCTCCTGGCAGTTTCCCATTTAGCTGTGTCTGCCTCTGATCTGTTCCTCTCAGATCCAACTGCTCGTCTCTGCTCCTTGTTCCTGCTCTCGTTGTTCTGGTTCCTGTTCTCGCTGTCCTTGTTCTCCTCGCTTGCCTCTCTAACTGCTCAAACACTGCAGTTTTAAATTGATCCTTCTTAGGGACCACACCCTTCTCCCAGCCCACGTGGGAGCTGCTAGGACTCAACCTAGCCCTGATGTGCTGAAGTGGGCGGGGCTTGGCACTGGCTGCATTGTGACTCAGAGGTTTGTGGTTGCTAGGGAAACCCTGTTTGCTACTATTTTTAAAGGGACAGGATTCACTTTCTTGCCACTCCATCTCCCCTGAACAGCCTTCGTCATCACACATTCCCCCCCCCCCCTTAAGATATTAAGGGCTGGGGTGATTCTCTCATCACAGCATGTAATTCTCGCTAAAGAACCACTGTCGTTCTCTGATGTGCTTCTAGATAACGTATCAGCATTCTGGTGCAGCTTGCCGGCCCTGTGTTCTATCTGGAAATCGAACACTTGGAGCGCCATATACCATCTCGTCAATCTGGCGTTATGGTCCTTCATTTGGCCAAGCCACTTCAATGGGGCATGATCTGTCATCAACAGGAACTTTCTGCCCGCTAGGTAAAACTTTAGGGACTCCACAGCCCACTTTACTGCGAGACATTCCCTCTCAATGGTGGAATAGTTCTTCTCAGTGGGTGACAGCTTCCGACTGAGAAAAAGCACCGGATGCTCAACGCCTTCATAATTCTGGGAGAGCACCGCTCCCAGCCCGGTCTCAGAAGCATCATTCTGTAAAATAAATGGCAGACTGAATTCTACCCCTCGCAGTACCGGAGCTGCACACAGCTCCTCCTTTAGGCGTTCAAAAGCTGCCTCTGCTTCCGCGGTCCACCTCAACTGATTCGGCAAGTTCTTCAGCATATCCGATAACGGTGCGCTCTTCTCCGCAAAGTGTGAAACGAATCTTCGGTAGTAACCCACCAGGCCAAGGAAACTACGCAACTGTTTCTTGTTGGTGGGTCGTGGAAAAGCCCTCACGCTCTCGACCTTGTTCAGCAAGGGTTTCACGGTGCCATGTCCTACTAAGTGGCCCAGGTACTTCACTTCCTGGCCCCCGAACATGCACTTTGCTGGATTCAGTGTCAGGCCAGCCTCCCTCATCGCCTGTAGTACTGCTCTTATCCGGGACAGATGCTGATCCGATCTGGCGCTATGAATAACGATATCGCCCATATACGCCGTAGCGTATTCTTGATGTGGCCGGAGTACTAAGTCTACGAGGCGTTGACACGTGGCCGCCGCTCCATGGAGGCCAAATGGCATTCGGCGAAACTGGAACAGACCCAGTGGCGTACTAAAGGCGGTTTTCTGGCGAGATTCCCTGGTCAGAGGAATCTGCCAGTAGCCTTTAGTAATATCCAGTGTCGTGAGATATCGGGCCTGGCCGAGCCGGTCAAGAAGCTCCTCTATGCGAGGCATCGGATATGTGTCAAATTTTGAAATAGCATTGACTCTCCTAAAATCAATGCAAAATCTAAGAGATCCATCTGGCTTAGGAACCAGCATAATAGGGCTGTTCCACGGATTCTTGGATTCTTCAGTTATGCCTAGATCAAGCATTTCCTTAACTTGATCTATCACCTCCTGCCTCTTGGCTTCTGGCAGTCTGTACGGCCACTGCCGAACAACTTCACCCGGTGGCGTCAAGATCTCGTGCGTGGCGAGCCTAGTCTCCCGCGGTACAGGCGTCATGACATCAGAGAAACTCTTGATCAGGCGCTCCAACTCTTGTCTCTGGGTCCATGAGAGGCCTTCTCCCATCCTCAGCTCAGGATTCTTTTTGCAATCACTCAACTGGGGTCCTAGGTCATCTTCTACCTTTTCCTCCACCGTCGCTGCCAGCCCTTGCAGGTCTGTATATCCGGAGGAACCGAAACCCTGGGTTCCCCGTGCCGTGTCAGAAACCATGTCCACCTCCTCCAGAGGAGGGAACCCTACTCGTTCACAGATAAAGCTGGGCTATGCGGTCGCCCACGCTTACTTGAAAGTCTTCTGACCCGAAATTGAACAAGAGAATTTTGACTGCACCCCTGTAGTCCGGGTCCACGACGCCAGCCCCGACATCGATGAAGTGCTTCACGGCTAGGCCGGAACGAGGGGCGATGCGTCCGTAGCATCCGACTGGGATCTACATCTGGAGAGCAGTGTTCACCAATGCTTTCCCATGTTTCGGGACGACAATATCCTCTGAACTGTATAAATCAAAGCCCACTGCTTGCGGGGTGGCCTTTTTCGGTGCCCGTGCCTCTGGACTCATTTTGCAATATCGGAGGGAAAAAATGGGCTTCCTGGGGGACTCTTCCTTAGGTAGGCGCGATGTATCTTTTTTGCTCTTTCCAAACAAGGGGCTAGGAACAGCCACTGGCTTCACCACTGTCGGGTGAGGGGTTTCAGATGAGTTACTGGCAGCCATCAGCCCCTCTTTCTTCTGCAAGCGCTGCTGCATGCCCTTTTGGAATTGGGGCCAATCCCTCCCAAGTACTACCTCCTGTGGTAAACGAGGGATTCTCCAGGACCAAGCAGGAAGTCAGTCCTCACATATGGGTGACGTCGGCGCCGACGGAGCCCTCGCGGAGCAATTTTCCCCAGCTTTCAAAGAAAGCCTTTGGGAATTGCAGCGCGCATGCGCGGTCTCCTTCCCGCCCAAGGGTGCCATCTTAGCCAGTCTTCTTTTTTCCGCGGAGCCCTACAGACGTACCCGTCGTGTCCCCGCGAAAAAGTTGATTTTGATTATATATTTCTCTTTTTTCCTTCGGTTCGACGCCGGTCTTTTTCCTGCCCGGACTCGCGACGCCGTCACGAGTCCTTCTCTTATTTTTCGGTTTTTCTGATTTTACTCAGTTTCGTTTTCGGTTTTTTCACTGGCAGCCCGGTCCTTTGACCTTGCCGGGGCCCTTTTTCCCCCGATGGCTGCCAGTGGTTTCAAGCGGTGTGGTCAGTGTGACAGAAATGTCACTCACTGACACACACGATAATTGCCTCCGCTGCCTGGGCCCGGATCATGAAGAAATGATCTGTGGGGCCTGTGGCAAAATGTCCTCCAAAGCCTTGAGAAGTCGGCGGCACCAGCGGGATAGAATCTTCGCTGATCCCAGCCGTACCCGGACCTCGTCGGAGGCCTCGGCGTCCAGAGTTTCCAGCTCTGAACATCGCCGAAGCTCCTCCGACAGGGGTTCTCCCTCCGGGGACCATCGACGGAAGGTGAAACCCGCGAGGGCGTCGTCGGTGGACGCTCCTGGCCCGCGAGGGCCAGGTCGCATAGCCCCGATAGCCGTCCCGGGTCTTTGGAGAAGGAGCACCTCCCGAAGCGACCTCGCCTGGAGTCGGAGTTGCCTGCTCGGGTAAGTCCTGTAGTCCTCCTGGACTCGCCTCCGAGACTGCCGACGTCGGGCCCGACGCCGTCGGGGCCCGAGTCGGGGGCTGCTGGGTCACCTGAGGTCGGACTCAGGTTGACGGCCTTGGAGAGCAGACTGTCTGCCTTCATGGACCAGCAGCGGGCACTGATCGCTAGCCTCGCTGGCGCCGCTGCCCCGACCGCCGGGACGTCGACGTCTAAGTCGACCCCGGAGACCGAGCCGATCCTCGAGTCCATGCGAACTCGAGTCGATCCTCGGTCGAGGTCACCCTCGGCCTCCCGTTCGGGACCGAGGTCGTCGACGCCGACTCCCTCGGTGTCGGGGCGGCCGACGTCTGCGCCCGCCCGAGCCGACCCCTCCGATTCCTCCTCGGAGTCGGTCTGGGAGTCTGAAGAGGAAGAGTCACCTGATTCCTTTCGGACTCGGTGTGTCCCCTCGGACTCGCCTGAGTCCGAACCTCTGAAGCAGTCCCCCCCGGAGGATGCCCGGTTCTCGGACTTCGTCAGGGACATGGCCAAGGCTTTGGCCTTCCCTGCGGATCCCGAGGAGGAGCCTCGAGCCGAAGAGCTCGACGCCCTCCAGTATGATTCTCCCGCCAGGGAACACTTTACTGTACCGGTTCCTCCCATGCTGGAACGGCTACTCTTCCGCATGTGGGAGAGTCCGGCCTCCTCGCCAGTCTTAAGCAAGCGGGTCGATTCCATCTATCGAGTCCGCAAGAGCCCTGGCTTCCAAAAAGCACAGCTACCACACCATTCCATGGTAGTGGAATCGGCCATGCATAGGCTTAAGAGCCAAAAGATGCACTCCTCGGTGCCCCCTGGCAGCGAAGCCCGTAACCTGGATGGCCTTGGTAAGAAGTGTTTCCAGGGCTCTATGCTTGCTTGTCGTGTCCAGACCTACCAGCTCTACATGGGCATGTATCTCCGAGACCTGGCTAAAGAGCTAGCCGGATTCTCCGCTGGATTGTCCGAGGAACCTTTGCAGAGGTTCCTGGCCTTGACAACTGGTATTCGGGAATGCTCCAAATTCATGTCCCGAGCAGCCTATGATGGCTTTGAAGCATCGGCTCGAGTGGCCGCAGCCGGCATCGGTGCCCGCCGACAGGCTTGGCTTCAGTCGTCTGACCTTGAACCCTGGGTGCAGGACAAGTTGGTCGATGTCCCCTGCCGAGGTGAGAACCTCTTTGGCAAACCCATGGCGGAAAAGGCTGCACAGATCGAGACGGAGACTCTCACCAGGACTAGGCTTTCTAGAAAGACCTCCGCCCCTTCACAAAAGAAGGGCTCGGGAAAGAAGTCCTTTTACCCGAGAAAGGCGGCTGCCTATAAACACTACCCTCAATATCAGGCCTCCGCAGCTCCCCAACAGGGCCAGCAGGCCAAGGGACGGGGTAACGGGTCCCGTAGGCAGCAAACCCCCAAGCCTGCACCACCAGCCCCTGCTCAGCAGGGTGGGGGTTTTTGACTTCATCAGCATAGCCTCTCCCCCTCCGCTGGCTCCTCCCAGCACCGGAGGCCGGCTGGTTCACTTCGCCCACAGGTGGTCCAACATCACTTCAGATGCCTGGGTGCTTCAAGTTGTCAGAGAAGGCTATCTTCTCCACTTCCACCAGGTCCCTCCCTCCTATTTCCCGGGAGAACCTCCACGACTCCCTCTGCACAGGGACTTACTCCTTCAGGAGTTAGCAAGTCTTCTTCAGGAACAGGCTGTGGAACCGGTGCCCCACCACCTGAGAGGTCAAGGCTTTTATTCCAGGTATTGTCTAATACCAAAAAGAACGGGAGGCCTCAGACCCATCCTGGACTTGCGCAACCTCAACAAATTCCTCGTGCGGGAAAAGTTCAAAATGCTTACCCTTGGAATCCTTCTGCCCTACCTCCAGCAGGGAGATTGGCTATGCTCCTTGGATCTAAAGGATGCCTACACGCACATCCTCATCCACCCAAGCCACCGCCAATACCTAAGGTTTGTGGTGGCAGGAAATCATTACCAGTACAGGGTACTGCCCTTTGGCCTGTCCTCCGCACCGCGAGTCTTCACAAAATGTCTCGCAGTGGTGGCGGCCCATCTCCGGCTTCACGGCCTCTATGTTTTTCCGTACCTCGACGACTGGCTCATCAGAGCAGCGTCCGCTCCGGAGGTCACCAACGCCACACACCGCACGGTGACTCTTCTGCAGTACTTGGGCTTTGTCATAAACTTCGCAAAGTTCACTTTGCTCCCCTCACAGGATCTCGAGTTCATCGGCGCAAGGCTGCACACTCCTCAGGCGTGAGCTTTCCTGCCTCTCGACAGGGCTCAACGGCTCATGGACATAGCCGGCCGTTTTCGCAGCCAGTCCCTGGTCTCCGCCAGGCGCTTCCTGAGACTACTCGGCCATATGGCTTCCACCGTCCATGTGACCCCCAATGCCCGCCTGAATATGCGGCCTGCTCAGTGGTGCCTTCGCAAGCAGTGGCAACAAGCCACGGGCGGCCTAGCCGACTTAGTGCGCGTCTCCAGGCCGCTGGCCTCTTCTCTCCAGTGGTGGCTTCATCGGCCGAACCTGGTACTCGGCATGCCTTTTCAGTCACCTCAGCCGGCTCAAGTGCTGACGACAGATGCGTCCCTCCTAGGTTGGGGAGCACATTGCCAAGGGGCATGTACTCAGGGTCTCTGGACCGCGTGGGAGTCTGCTCAGCAGATCAACTTCCTGGAGCTCAGAGCAATCCGTCTGGCTCTCAAGGCTTTCTCCCACCTAACTTCTCACCAGTCCGTCCTTGTCCAGACGGACAATCAAGTGGCCATGTTCTACGTGAACAAGCAGGGGGGCACGGGCTCCCTCCTTCTCTGCCGAGAAGCTCAGAGGCTCTGCACTTGGGCCGTCAATCACGACATTCTTCTCAAAGCAGTCTATCTCCCAGGCCAAGAAAATTGCCTGGCGGACAAACTCAGCAGGATCCTCCAGCCGCACGAGTGGCGCCTGGATCCCTTGATAGTTCAGAAGCTCTTTCTAAAGTGGGGCCTCCCCACGATGGATCTCTTTGCCAGTCCTCTCAACCGGCAACTTCCTCGCTTCTGCTCTCGTCAGCCACATCCCCTTCGAGTTGCGGCAGATGCTTTTCTACTCTCATGGTCGGAGGGCCTGCTGTATGCTTTTCCTCCCATCCCGCTAGTCTCTCGAACTCTTTTCAAGGTTCTCCGGGACAAAGCTTCCATGATCCTGGTGGCCCCTCGCTGGCCCAGACAGCCGTGGTTTCCACTCCTGCTGCAATTAGCAGTAGAGGATCCCTTCCCTCTGGGATTTCAACCGGATCTCCTCACTCAGGATCAGGGATCTCTGCTACACCCCAACCTCAGATCTCTCAATCTAATGGCCTGGCTGCTGAGAAGGGTAGTCCTTGCTCCCCTTCTCCTGCCGGCGGAGGTGGAAGAGGTCGTCCTAGCTTCTCGGCGACCTTCTACCCGAAAATGCTACGCCCTTAAATGGCGTCTCTTTTCCGTTTGGTGCACCCAGCAGTCTCAGGATCCCTTCTCCTGCTCGGTGTCGGTAATCTTGCAGTACCTGCTCTACCTCTCTAATCTGGGACTTAAGTCCAACTCCGTCAAAGTTCACCTCAGTGCTCTTTCAGCACATCATGTGCCGGTGGACGGCAGACCTCTTTCCAGCGACCCTCTCGTAGCGAGGTTTCTCCGAGGTCTCCTTCTACTTAAACCACCTCTGCGCCCGCCAGCCCCTGACTGGGATCTGAATGTGGTGTTACAGCGGATCACCTGTCCGCCTTTTGAACCTATGGCTACCTGTTCTCTCCGTTTTCTTTCTTGGAAAACTTTATTCCTGATAGCCCTCACTTCCGCTAGACGCGTATGTGAATTGCAGGCCCTCGTGTCTGATCCCCCTTACACTCGGTTCTACAAAAATAGGGTAGTCCTACGGACTCACCCAAAGTTTCTTCCAAAAGTGGTCTCCCCTTTTCACATCAATCAGGAGGTGGTACTTCCGACCTTCTTTCCCAGGCCACACTCCAGCTGAGCTGAAATGGTCCTGCATACCCTGGACTGTAGAAGGGCATTGAACTTCTACCTTGACCGTACGCGGGAGCACCGTAAAGCTGCTCAGCTTTTTGTGTCTTTTGACCCCAATAAATTGGGGCTCCCGGTCTCCAAGCGTACTCTGTCCATCTGGGTTGCTGACTGTATCGCTTGGGCTTATGGGGCAGCCGGACTCTCGTTAGATAGTCGAGTCACGGCTCATTGTGTTCGGGCGAAGGCTACGTCAGTGGCTTACCTCCGCTCTGTTCCGCTGGCAGACATCTGCCGGGCCGCTACTTGGTCTTCGAGCCAGACTTTTGCGGTCCATTACTGTCTCGAGAGGGAGTCCCGCAGGGACAGTGCTTTCGGACAGGCAGTCCTCCGAAATCTCTTCGAGGTTTGAGCAACTCCTACCCTCCATCCCGGATGTGGGCTACCGGTGGGTAATAATTCAGTGAAGATTCCTTCCTTCTGTGCCGCTGAGATAGAAGGAGCTCATTTTTGTGCTTAGGGTCTCCGGTAGCCTTAAGCTTGGGAGTCCCATATGTGAGGACTGACTTCCTGCTTGGTCCTGGAGAAAGCGTAGTTACTCACCTGTAACAGGTGTTCTCCAGGAGCAGCAGGAATCAGTCCTCACAACTCTCCCTCCTCCCCTTGGAGTTGCAATCATCTGCTTAAGTTTTTTTGCAAATTTTTATGCTTTCTTTAAGCTATGTCATCAGACTGGCTAAGATGGCACCCTTGGGCGGGAAGGAGACCGCGCATGCGCGCTGCAATTCCCAAAGGCTTTCTTTGAAAGCTGGGGAAAATTGCTCCGCGAGGGCTCCGTCGGCGCCGACGTCACCCATATGTGAGGACTGATTCCTGCTGCTCCTGGAGAACACCTGTTACAGGTGAGTAACTACGCTCTATCGCTACAGGGACCCTTTTCTCAATCCCTAGCCCTTTTACCCGGACTTGGTAAACAGGATATGTGGACGCTGTTCCGTGCACACACCTAATCTTTACTGTGCCCGTGGGTGTACTGGGTGTTTCCCTATCTTGGGCCCTTATCTTACGCCACAAGCTCTTAGAAAGCATCGACTGATCAGAGCCTGAGTCTAATAACGCTTTCGCTGATAGACCCTGCACAGTAACTGCTACTAAGAAACCCTCTCTAGTCTTACCTGGCTCATTCATTACTAATGCTGTCCTCATCTTACAGTCTCGCTGTAAATGGCATTCACTTCCACACTTATAACACGCTCTTCTTACATACTTTCTCCTATCCATAGGCACACATCCATCCTTAACATTCTTCAGCTTTCCTTCCTTGTCCGATACAGCACCTGAAAGTTTAGCAGAAGCAACATTTTTATCTTGAGCTACGGCCTCTGCCTCAAGAAACCGCTCAGAGAGCACAATAGCTTCCTGTGTACTTCTACAACCTTGCAATATCAGGAAGGTCTGCATCCTTTCTGGTATGGCAGTCAAGAACTGTTCAAGAATGATGTTGTCTAACACAGTGTCTAGGGTTTTACCTTCTGGCTCCAACCATTTGGATACCAGCCCCTTTAAACGATGATAAAACGCTCTCGGTGTCTCACCTGAACACAGTCTGGCGTTCCGTAACTGACGGTGATAGACCGAGGGTGTTAAACCTAGTCTATCTTTTATCGCTCTTTTCACTTCCTGGTAGTCATTGACTAAAGCCGACGGTACAGCTTGGTAGGCGGCTAAAGCCTCACCGGTTAGTGATATTGCCAACCTTACCGCGCATTGGTCTTTTGGCCAATTAGCTATCTGTGTAAATCACGTCAATATTGGTCTTTTCCTGAACGTATCCTCACGGAAAAATAATATCACGTTCAAAACAACAAATACACATAAAAAATATATATTTGCTCTGTTTCCTATTTTCTCTTATTACGCACAGAACTTTAATAAAATATCGCAGGGTGGTCTCAGCCTAGTACCCGTCCTGTGTATGAAACTTCAACTTCAACTCAGGAACCATCGTACTATATCACATCAACGACCTCCACTGCGATCATCAGCACATGTGGCTGTGGCTATTATAGAACTATGGTATCACAGAGACACCCATTAATATACGGTTATCAAAGTGTAACATATATGGGTGAATACTCGTTCCTAAAATTCAATGCCACTATCCACAATGTACAGCATTCTAGTGCTATTTCAATGATCCTGATCCCGACGCTAATCCCCCAGCGCTTGTATTGCGTTTCTCCTATTTGGGTTCTTCAGGGGATCTATGATGGATCAACAATGCTGCCCGCGTCTAACAAATCGTCAATCCGACGGTCCTTCTCATATACATCAAAAAGACGCCGCGCTATCTGAGCAACTCTCTCAAACGCTTCTAGGAAGTCGTCGATATTATCATTTTCTTTTAACTGTCCAAAGCTAAGTGTCTCTTTGGACCACGGTCCAAACGTGCGGGCCAACCCCAGTCCTGCAAAACCTGTAGTTGGTGGGGCAGGCTCTGGCGTCTTCTTGGACTCCTTTAACCAGGCCTCCATCAGCTCCACCAATGGCTTCTGCTGGGCTTCCAACCTGACGGCAGCTCTCTCCTGAAGCTCCAAGGACAAGGTCTTCTGTTGGTCAAATTGGGTGGCCATCCAATTAAGGACCTCTTTCACCTCCATGGTCATCTTGCTTATTCCTGCAGTAATGACAAAAAGAAAAATACACCACCCAAGTGCGGCACAAACACAGTATTATCTTTTGTCACCTGCTCCAGCACCGCCCCTCCCAGTACCAGTATCCTTAACTATCCCTTAGTTAGATACTCTGTACCTGGTACTTGTGGTGCGTCTTGCTTATCTGCAGAGTAGGGTCTCCGCGGGACCTCTGACTCTCTGGACCAGTCGAACTCAGCACCGACTCTCTCAGTCTCAGCCGTTCGTACTGCTCATCCGACGTCCTCCTGCAGATCTCTGGAATACGCTGTTGTGGCTTCCTCTTTGCGCATGCGTGTTCAGCGCTACATCCGTATCAACTACGCCACTCTGTCGCCGCGCCTCCCGCCCGGGCCGATAGCCGGTAAGCAGGAGGGCGTCGCCTTATTGCCCTCTTTGAATAGTGTCCATAAATATGGCTGCCAGCTAGGATTGCTGGGGAATGTAGTTCATCTATTCCTTAGAGCAAATAGTGTGACCACACGGTATTAGGCAAAAACAGAGAATATTTATTTTCGGGTTTTCCCCCTCGCATCAAAATTCAAATAGCACTGAACATAAATGGGATACATCTCCAAAGCAAAGAATAATAAAGTCCAACAGGTTGCTTTCACAGAGTTGGGAACCTTTACTTCCAATATCAGCAGTTAACTTTGTTCTAAGAACTGTCTTACAAAGCTCAGGCTGTTAACTTTTTCAAGGTAACTTAACTTTCCTATGAAGACTGTTTCTTTCACATCTTCTTATACAAGGAGGCTCACAGCTTCTAAAACGCCCAGCAAGTTTTACTTCTCTTCAGAGCATTGTGGGAACAAACACATTTGCTTAAAACTTCTGATGAGTTTCTCTTGCTGTGTCTTTCAGCTTCATACAAATAAGCTTTGCACTGCTTTAAACAATCATTCTCTTACATGTGCTTAGGCTCAGCACACATCAAACTCATTAGCCCTGCAATATGAACACTGCATCTCCTCAGACTCACTCTCATACGGTTCATTGCAGCATTCTATCTCCATTTCTTCAATGGATTCATTGCAACTGTCTTCAGCTGGAACAGTGTCATAGAGCTTCTTATTCTCCTTCTGTAACAACTCATTCAGCTTTGATAACAAGTGTTTCTTTTGCTCTATTTCAGCAGAGTTTAAACACGAAGTTTCTTTCTCCCTAATATAACTCTTCACTTCTGAGTCATAACAGCTGTTAGCAAACTTCCTATCTCTCATATAAGCTTGCTTTGAGGCATTTTGGCTACGACAGCTTCTAGCACTTTTCTTTAGTTCTCTGACTATCTCTTCAGAGGGAGTTTGGCTAGGGAACACAGAAAAGCTATTTTCCCTACCTCTGTAGCTTAGCTGGCTAGCTGAGTTGCTTCCCCCACTGGGAACTGACTCTTCCAGCTTCCTTTCACGCAGGGACTTTGAAACACGCACTTGCCTTGGCTCTGGGCTTCTCAGCTGTTCCAATCCTTCCTGCTCTGTGCCATGCTGCTTTCTCTCTTCATTCAACTGCCTCTCTCCTGGCAGTTTCCCATTTAGCTGTGTCTGCCTCTGATCTATTCCTCTCAGATCCAACTGCTCGTCTCTGCTCCTTGTTCCTGCTCTCGTTGTTCTGGTTCCTGTTCTCGCTGTCCTTGTTCTCCTCGCTTGCCTCTCTAACTGCTCAAACACTGCAGTTTTAAATTGATCCTTCTTAGGGACCACACCCTTCTCCCAGCCCACGTGGGAGCTGCTAGGACTCAACCTAGCCCTGACGTGCTGAAGTGGGCGGGGCTTGGCACTGGCTGCATTCTGACTCAGAGGTTTGTGGTTGCTAGGGAAACCTTGTTTTTTGGATTCACTTTCTTGCCACTCCATCTTCCCTGAACAGCCTTCGTCATCACAAATTTCATCTATCTGCATCAGGGCAGGCAGACTTGCTTGACTTCAAGCATCAGATTTTGAACAAGGGGTTCAGGACAAATTGGGTAACATCCCTTGCATGGGTGAAAACCACTTTGGCAAGACAAGGCCTCTCAGTTAGAATCTGAGAACACTACACTTAATAGACTATCAAGGTCTACGCCAACCCAGCTAAGAAGAAATCAGCAAAAAAGGCTTTTTTTTAATAAGCATAAGTAGTACTATTCTTCTTACACACCTGCTGTACAGTGTCAACACCATGCTCCTCAGAAGGTGCAGCAGCCACCAAAAAAGCAAGGGAAGGCTCCAAGGTTACAGCCACCTCAACAGACCCAGTCTCCTCAGGGTCTTTGACTCCTTTCTAGAGAACATAGTTGCTCTGCTTTTGGAAATTCCAAATCCTCATCCTCGGCAGGCTTTATCACTTTGCCCACAGGTGGCATCTTATCACATCAGAGCAGTGGACACCGTCCATAGTACGGGATGGGTACAAACGTCATCTAAAAAGTCTGCCCCCCCCCCCCCCGACTCCTCCAATAGAGTTCCCCCTCTCAGGATTCTCTTTCTGCTCTGTTGTTACAAGAGATCACCTCCCCCCTCCTTCAATGAGCAATAGAGGAGGTTTCACTATCTCAACAGGGAATGGGCTTTTATTCTCCCTACTTCCACATTCCAAAGAAAACAGGGTGATACAGGCCCATTCTGGACCTCCGAGAACTGCAGGAGTGATTGATTCACTATATTTAGGATAAAGGGTGCTAGTTCCTGCTTTGTTTGTTTGATCCAGAGAACTGGGCAGGGATCAAGTATGGATGTAGTTGTATTGATTTTCGATATTATATTGAGGAGTTGTTTCTTATCTATTGATTGGAAAGCATTCCAGGTGTGGTTATTAAATGATGGAGTTGTGTTGAAGGGTGTTGGTATTATTGATAATTTAAGTTTGCTAGCAAAATAGTCTGCCATATCTTGTATGTTAATTGAGGCTGATTGATGATTATCTATGGGAGCTTTAGATAGAGATTTTACTATTTCAAACAGTTCTCTAGGGCGGTTAATGGCTTTATTTAGAATCCTTGCATGGTATTGGTTTTTGGCATTGTTTGTTGCTGATCTGTAAGTGTTGAGATTTGTGAAGTATAAAAGTCTCGTAGCTCTGGTGTTTTTGTTTTTCGCCATTCCTTTTCAATTTTGCGAAGGTTTTTTTTGATGGAGGCTAGATCAGTTGTATACCATTTTTCTGAAGATCTAGTGTGGTATTTTTTCAGTTTATTATGTAACGGTTTAGATGCTGATTTTATAGTTGTGTTCCAAGTGGATGTAGCTTCATCAAGGTTATTTATGTCTGTAGATAATTGAGGAATGATCGAGTTGAGAAATTCTTCAGGTGAAAATGATCTAAATCTGGGTCCGTGATGAATTTTAGGTTGATGAGAAGAGGTAGTAGATGGGATATTAATAGAGAAATTTATTATAAAGTGGTCAGACCATGGGATTTGTGATATTATAGGAGGGGTATATTCATGTGTTATGGTGAAGGGCAAGGGAAGAAATACTAAATCCAGTGTGTTTCCTTTAGTATGTGTAGGTTGATTAATAATTTGCTGATAGCCCATATCTTCCATTGATTCTAGAAAGATTGTGGATTGGTTATTATTGCAGGCTGCTAAGTTAAAGTCTCCCAAGATGATATGAGGTTTGTTTGTGGATGCTTTGCATGCTGTTTCTAGTATAGATGTTATGTTTTGAGTATCTGATGCAGGGGGTCTGTAGAAAAGGCAGATTGCTAAATTTCTGTTTTCTATCTTTAGTATATCTGTATTTTCGTTAGTTTCACTAATGGTGGTGGAACAATTCAAGCTAGATTTTGCTAGTATTAGGACTCCACCACCTTTTCTTTGGTTGCGGTTACAGATTTATTTATTTATTTATTTACTTCTCTTATATACCGCGCTATTAAAATCAGTGTGGTTTACAATTGAACAAAAAACATACTGCAATGTCACACGACAATTGAGTTTTTACATTGAACATGGACAAGATAACCTGGAGGTAACAGGGGTAACTAATTACAGAGTAATTATTCATGGAGTATGGTGAGAAATTATACATATAGTATGGTGAGAAATTATACATATAGTATAGCTTGGTTTCAACATATTTATAAGAGGTTTAATCAATAAGATGTGTGATCAGTACCAATAATAAATAAGAGAGGGGATATGGTGGTAGAGCTAGTCATTTTCTTTATGGTGTTGGAGGATTTTGGGTGGGGTGGAGTAGGGTGTAGGATGTGAGGATGGGTGGTTGTTTCTGGGATTGGATTCTCAGTAATGGATGAGGAAAAGGTGTTGTTTGAGGGCTTTTCTAAATGACAATAGGTCTGGGGTGGAACGGAGCTCAGTGGGGAGGGCATTCCAGGTCATGGGTGCAAATAGGGAGAAGACTCTATTGGCAGTAGCCTTTTTGCACTTAGTTAGAATGTTGGGGATCTCTAGAGTGTTTGCTTGATTAGATCTCCTGATCCTGTTGAGCGGCCGTCTTTGAATGAGTTTGCTGATGGGTGAGGTGATCTGGTTCCTTAGGGCTTTGAATGTTAGTACTAGGGACTTATACTGGATTCTAGTCTGAAGTGGAAGCCAGTGGAGATCCATCATGACTGGGGTTATATGTTTAGCTCTTGATGTACCTGCAAGTACTGTCAGACGGGTGCCTGGGTGAGAATGCTCACAGTCTTGGCAAAGGCATATATTAATATGATTTGCAAGGGATTGTGGGAAATGCAGTCCATTCACACCAGACACAGCCGCTCACAATAATTAGTTGTGCTTTAGTGTAAAGCCAATAAGATATTTATTTATGGGGTTATTTCTCCCAACACAGATATGCTTGGTAGCACATAAAACAGGATACTTGCTTTCAGTGTTAAACTTAGAAAAACAAAATCAGGAAAACAGCTGAACTTGTCAGGCAATCAAAGCAAAAGAATAAAGACCTGGTTGGTAACAAACTGGTCTTTTCTGTAGGCTCTAGCTAATATTTTCTTAGCAGTGCTTTAATCAACAAACAAAACCCACAAAGTAGGGAAAAACTGTTCTTTTCAGGTTAACTTCTTATATCTTCACACATAGACTCAGAAGTGATTCCCTCAGAGCTCACAAGCAATTAGGTAAGGCTCAATTGCTAGCAGTTACCCAGCTGAAACCCCTTAGCTGGCTTGCTTTCTACTGCGTGGCTCAAAATCCTACTCAGGAGCTTTTCTGAGTAGATTAAAGAACAAGTTTGTATTTCTTTGTGATGGTGGTTGTACTTTGTAACAGTAAATTACCAAAGGAGTTTAGACAGAGAGCAATCCATGTATTCACAGCCTGTATCTATAACCGCTCCCCCTTCTTCAACAATCATGGGTTCAATATCATGGATTGGCACAGAGGAATTTCTCAATGGAGCACTCTCAGGAGAATACTTGTTTCCCTGCTGTCTTTCAAGGGTATAGCTAGGGCATAGATCAGTGTTCATACCTGAGCTTCCATTGCTGTTAAGAGTTCCTCTCTAAATAGCCTTGCCAGTATGTAGTCCAGTTCTTATGTCCAGCCTTCCAATCCAGATCCCTGGACACTGGATCTCTCTTCACATACCTTCTGGCACGGGTCCTAGGGTCCCTTCCAAGTGCAGCCATCTCCCTCACAGGTACCGTCTGGTGATTCCTAGCTCTGCAGCACCACTCCTCTGGTTTTCCCCAGTCCAATGGTGTATGCTGGCCTTTTGAATGTCTCCCAGTATACGTACTGCTCTGAACTCCTTTAGACCTCCCAAATGCTTTTCTCGTCTTTCTTCCAAAGGGTTTCTTGCCCTCTCTGTCCGTCCGCTCTGGCTTTGGCTTCTGATGATGATCCTCCAGATAATGAAGCTGTCCAAGACGAGGATCTCCAAGCTGAATCTGAGGATAATTCTCTGTAGAATAAACTCTACCTTTATTCTGCTTAGATGAGTGCTCCACCTTAGCACAGCGCAGCTGTGCTGAATCAGGCCCTGCCCTTTGAGATGAGTGCTTGGGGATTACCTCATAGCCCTCCTGATTGAACACACGTTTCCCCACTTCAGCTCCTCTAATGGCTGTTGGAAACCTGGTGCATTCTGGGACTGGTAGTCTTTTATGGAAAAATTCTGTTTTCTTATTTCTACCAGAACAGACAGGTTGCTTGTTCAGAGTCACTTCACCTTTACTATAGCTCCTTCCTGAGCTATGATAAGCTTCCTTATCACAGTACCCTTGCTGCAGCATTCATTGCAAGGCGAAGAGGTCCTAGTGTTGACTGAGGGAGGCCATGAAGGATAATATTTGCAAAGTCTAGATGTGGGAGCACCAAGGCTTGGAAGATAGTTCGGTAGTCATTAAAGTCCAATAGGGGGCGCAGGTGACGTAGTATCCGGACCTTATGGTAAATTGCTTTCGTGATGTTCTTCACATGTGTAAACATGTCGAGTCGTTGGTCAAGCGTGATGCCGAGATAGCGGATAGTTGATTTTGCTATCAACTCAATATTGTTTACTTTTAATGTGGGGGGTGGGGAGAACATCTGGTTCTTGGTGAGGAATAAGACATCTGTTTTACTATGGTTGATCCTTAAATTTTGTGTTGTAAGCCATTGTGATACAGCTTCGAAGCAGCTTGATATAGGTGAAAAGTCAGGTTGATCAATCAGGAATGGTGAGTAGATTAGGACGTCGTCTGCGTAGACTAGGCACTGGATGTTGAAGGAGCGGATTAGGGTACAAATTGGTTTCATATATATGTTGAACATTAATGCAGATAGGGATGAACCCTGAGGTACACCTTGATTGAGAGGGAATGGGTCAGAAGTCATGGGACCTGTTCTGACTTGTTGCCATCTGTTAGATAGGTAGGACTTGCACCATGCTATAGCTGAGCCTTGTATTCCTTTCTCCACAAGACGGAGTATCAGAGTTTCATGGTTGACTGAATCAAAGGCTGCAGCAATATCCATGAAAATGAGGACAAATCCCTGGCGGATGTTATCAAGTCTGTCAGACGGCTGCCTGGGTGAGAATCTTCACAGTCTTGACAATGCATATATTTATATGATTTTTGCAAGGTATTGTGGGTAATGTAGTTCATTCACACCAGACACAGCTGCTGACAATAATTTAGTTGTGCAGAAGTGTTAAAGCCAGTAAGATACTTCTTTATTTATGGGGTTATTTCTCCCAGCACAGATATGCTTGGTAGCACATAAATTAGGTTACTTGCTTGCAGTGTTTAACTTGGTAAAACAAAGTCAAAAATCAAAATCAGGAAAACAACCTTCAAACTTGTCAGACAATGAGCTAATGTTTTCTTAGCATATGTCTAACAAATGAAAAGCCACAAAGAAAGAAATAAACTGTTCTTGTTAGGTTAACTTCTGATTACTTTCCACACAGAACCAGAAGTGATTCTCTCCAAGCTCACAAGCAATTAGATGCAGCTCAATTGCTATCAGTTATCCAGCTGAAACCCTTTAGCTGGCTGGCTTTCTACTGTGTGAGTCAAATCCTGCTTCAGGAGCTTTTCTTAGTGGAATAAAGAACAAATTTATATTTCTTTGTGATGGCTGCTGTGCTTTATCACAGAACGCTACCAACAGAGTTTGGATAGAGAGCAGTCCATATAAACAATATCTTCATCTGCTGTTATTCCCTCTTCATCAATAAGCATAAGGTCACTATCATGAATTGGCACAGATGAATCTTTCAATGGAGCCCTTTCAGGAGAATAGTTATTTCCCTGCTGTCTTTCAAGGTTATAGCTAGGGCATAGATCAGTGTTCATACCTGAGCTTCCATTGTTGCTATAGTTCCTCTCTATATAGCCTGGCCAGTATGTAGTCCAATTCTTATGTCCAGCCTTCCAGTCCTGATCCCTGGACACTGGATCTCTCTTCACATACCTTCTGGCATAGGTCTTAGAGTCCCTTCCACGTGCAGCCGTCTCCCTCACAGGTAGCCTCTGGTGATTCCTTGTTCTGCAGCACCATTCCTCTGGCTTTCCCCAGTCCAATGGTATATGCTGGCCCTTGAAATACCTCCCAGTATACGTACTGCCTTGGACTCTTCTAGACCTCTCAAAGGCTTTTCTCCTCTTCCTTCCAGAGGGTTTCTTTCCTTCTCTATCCGTCCGGTTTGGCTTCTGCTTCTGCTGATCCTTCAGATGAAACTGATGATCCTTTTCTGCATATCCAAGGTGATCATGAAGATCATGATCATGGAGCTGATGCTTGTCATCTGTAGAACAAACTCTATTCTTATTCTGCCTTGATGAGTGCTCCTCCCTAATACAGCGCAGCTGTGCTGAATCAGGCCCTGCCCTTTGAGATGAGTGCTTAGGGATTACCTCATAGCCCTCCTGATTGAACACACGTTTCCCCACTTCAGCTCCTCTAATGGCTGCTGGAAACCTGGTGCATTCTGGGACTGGTAGTCTTTTGTGAGAAAATTCTGTTTTCTTATTTCTACCAGAACTGACAGGTTGCTTGTTCAGAGTCACATCATCTTTTCTATAGCTCCTTCCTGAGCTATGATAAGCTTCCTTATCACAAGTCCTGTAACTAGATCATTGAAGAGAGTTGTGAGGATGGTGTCGACACCATGAGCTTCTCTGAAGCCATGTTGAGATGGATCCAGTGGAGCTACATCGTCAATATGTTGTTGGATTTGTCGTTGAACTACCTTTTCAATGATTTTGGCGAGTAGGGGGATGCTTGATATTGGGCGAAAGGATTCAACTTTGGAGGAATCAAGTTTGTTGTTTTTTAATAATGGGCGGATTGAAGTAAATTTCAGGCTTTGTGGGAAAGATCCTATGGAGAGGGATTGGTTTGTGATTCTGCTTATAGCGGGACTAAGTTCTTGGCGTAATTCTTTGATCCAACTAGCTGGACATGGGTCACTAGGGGCAGTGGTAAGATTAATGGATGTGATAATATCTTGTATTTCTTTATTGGATACTTCGCAAAATTTGAGTAGAGGGGTTTTCTCCAGGACCAAGCAGGAAGTCAGTCCTCACTTATGGGTGACGTCGGCGCCGACGGAGCCCTCGCGGAGCAATTTTCCCCAGCTTTCAAAGAAAGCCTTTGGGAATTGCAGCGCGCATGCGCGGTCCTCTTCCCGCCCAAGGGTGCCATCTTAGCCAGTCTTCTTTTTTCCGCGGAGCCCTACAGACGTACCCGTTGTGTCCCCGCGAAAAAGTTGATTTTTCTTCAGAATTTCTCTTTTTTTCCCGCCGGACTCGCGACGCCGGTCTCGAGTCCTCTTCTTATTTTTCGGTTTTTCTGACTTAGTCAGTTTTTCGTTTCGGTTTTTCCCTGGCAGCCCGGTCCTTTGACCTCGCCGGGGCCCTTTTTCCCCCGATGGCTGCCAGTGGTTTCAAGCGGTGTGGTCAGTGTGACCGAAATATGTCACTAACTGACACACACGACTTTTGCCTCCGCTGCCAGGGCCCGGATCATGAAGAAATGATCTGTGGGCCCTGCGGCAAAATGTCCTCCAAAGCGTTGAGAAGTCGGCGGCATCAGCGGGATAGGATCTTCGCTGACCCCAGCCGTACCCGGACCTCGGCGGAGGCCTCCGCGTCCAAAGGTTCCAGCTCGGACCGTCGCCGGAGTTCCTCCGACAGGGGTTCTCCCTCCGGGGACCATCGTCGTAAGGTGAAACCCGCGAGGGCGGCGTCGGTGGACGCTCCTGGCTCCGCGAGGGCCAGGTCGCATAGCCCCGATAGCCGTCCCGGGTCCTTGGAGAAGGAGCATCTCACGAAGCGACCTCGCCTGGAGTCGGAGCTGCCTGCTCGGGTAAGTCCTGTGGTCCTCCTGGACTCGCCTCCGAGACAGCCGACGTCGGGCCCGACGCCGTCGGGGCCCGAGTCGGGGGCTGCTGGGTCACCTGAGCTCGGACTCAGGTTGACGGCCTTGGAGAGCAGATTGTCTGCCTTCATGGAACAGCAGCGGGCACTGCTCGCTGGCTTCGCTGGCGCCGCTGCCCCGACCGCTGGGACGTCGACGTCCAAGTCGACCCCGGAGACCGAGCCGATCCTCGAGTCGATGCGAACTCGAGTCGATCCTCGGTCGAGGTCACCCTCGGCCTCCCGTTCGGGACCGAGGTCGCCGACGCCGACTCCCTCGGCATCGGGGCGGCAGGCGCCGCGCCCTGCCCGGGCCGACCCCACCGAGTCCTCGTCGGAGTCGGTCTGGGAGTCTGAAGAGGAAGAGTCGCCTGATTCTTTCCGGACTCTGTGTGTCCCCTCGGACTCACCGGAGTCCGAGCCTCGGAAGCAGTCCCCCCCGGAGGATGCCCGGTTCTCGGACTTCGTCAGGGATATGGCCAAGGCTTTGGCCTTCCCTGCGGACCCCGAGGAGGAGCCGAAGAGCCGAAGAGCTCGACGCCCTCCAGTATGACTCTCCTGCAAGGGAACACTTTACTGTACCGGTTCCTCCCATGCTCGAACGACTACTCTTCCGCATGTGGGAGAGTCCGGCCACCTCGCCGGTCCTGAGCAAGCGGGTCGATTCTATCTATCGAGTCCGCAAGAGCCCTGGCTTCCAAAAAGCACAGCTGCCACACCATTCCATGGTAGTGGAATCGGCCATGCATCGTCTTAAGAGCCAGAAGATGCACTCCTCGGTGCCTCCTGGCAGGGAGGCCCGTAACCTGGATGGCCTTGGCAAGAAGTGTTTCCAGGGCTCTATGCTTGCGTGTCGTGTCCAGACCTACCAGCTATACATGGGCATGTATCTCCGAGACCTGGCTAAAGAGCTAGCCGGATTCTCCGCTGGTTTGTCCGAGGAACCCTTGCGGAGGTTCCTGGCCTTGTCCACTGGTATTCGGGAATGCTCAAAATTCATATCCCGAGCAGCCTACGATGGCTTTGAAGCGTCGGCTCGAGTGGCCGCAGCTGGCATCGGTGCCCTCCGACAGGCTTGGCTTCAGTCATCTGACCTTGAGCCCTGGGTGCAGGACAAGTTGGTCGATGTCCCCTGCCGAGGCGAAAACCTCTTTGGCAAGCCCATGGCTGAAAAGGCTGCACAAATTGAGACGGAGACTCTCACCAGGACTAGGCTTTCTAGGAAGACCTCCGCCCCTTCCCAGAAAAAGAAGGGCTCGGGAAAGAAGTCCTTTTACCCGAGGAAGGCGGCTGCCTACAAACAATACCCCCATTATCAGGCCCCTGCAGCTCCCCAACAGGGCCAGCAGGCCAAGGGACGGGGTAACGGGTCCCGTAGGCAGCAAGCCCCCAAGCCTGCACCACCAGCCCCTGCTCAGCAGGGTGGGGGTTTTTGACTCACTAAGCATAGCCTCTCCCCCCCCCCCGCTGGTTCCTCCCAGCACCGGAGGCCGGCTGGTTCACTTCGCCCACAGGTGGTCCAGCATCACCTCAGATGCCTGGGTGCTTCAAGTCGTGCGAGAAGGCTATCTTCTCCACTTCCACCAGGTCCCTCCCTCCTTTTTTCCGGGAGAACCTCCACGACCCCCTCTGCACAGGGAATTACTCCTTCAGGAGTTAACAGGTCTTCTACAGGAACAGGCGGTGGAACCGGTGCCCCACCACCTGAAAGGTCAAGGCTTTTACTCCAGGTATTTTCTGATACCAAAGAGAACAGGAGGCCTCAGACCCATCCTGGACCTGCGCAACCTCAACAAGTTCCTCGTGCGAGAGAAGTTCAAGATGCTTACCCTTGGAATCCTTCTGCCCTACCTCCAGCAGGGAGATTGGCTATGCTCCTTGGATCTAAAGGATGCCTACACGCACATCCTCATCCACCCAAGCCACCGACAATACCTAAGGTTTGTGGTGGCAGGAAATCATTACCAGTACAGAGTACTGCCCTTTGGCCTGTCCTCCGCACCGCGAGTCTTCACAAAATGTCTCGAGGTGGTGGCGGCCCATCTCCGGCTTCACGGCCTCTATGTCTTTCCGTACCTCGACGACTGGCTCATCAGAGCAGCGTCCGCTCTGGAGGTCACCAACGCCACGCGCCGCACGGTGACTCTTCTGCAGCACTTGGGCTTTGTTATAAACTTCGCAAAGTCCACTTTGCTCCCCTCACAGGATCTCGAGTTCATCGGCGCAAGGCTGCACACTCCTCAGGCACGAGCGTACCTACCGCTCGACAGGGCTCAACGGCTCATGGACCTAGCCGACCGTTTTCGCAGCCAGCCCCTGGTCTCCGCCAGGCGCTTCCTGAGACTACTCGGCCATATGGCTTCCACCGTCCATGTGACCCCCAATGCCCGCCTGCATATGCGGCCTGCTCAATGGTGTCTCCGCCAGCAGTGGCGACAAGCCACAGGCGGCCTAGCAGACCTAGTGCGCGTCTCCGAGCCGCTGATCTCGTCTCTCCGGTGGTGGCTTCAGCAGCCGAACCTGATCTGCGGAATGCCTTTCCAGTCACCTCAGCCGGCCCGGGTGCTGACAACAGATGCATCCCTCCTGGGCTGGGGAGCGCATTGCCAAGGGGCACGCACTCAGGGCCTCTGGACCACGTGGGAGTCTGCTCAGCAGATCAACTTCCTGGAGCTCAGGGCGATCCGCCTGGCTCTCAAGGCCTTCTCCCACCTGACTTCTCACCAGCCCGTCCTTGTCCAGACGGACAATCAAGTTGCCATGTTCTACGTGAACAAGCAGGGGGGCACGGGCTCCTTCCTCCTCTGCCGGGAGGCACAGAAGCTCTGCTCTTGGGCCGTCAGTCACGGCATTCTCCTCAAGGCAGTTTATCTCCCAGGCCAAGAGAATTACCTGGCGGACAAACTCAGCAGGATCCTCCAGCCGCACGAGTGGCGTCTGGATCCCTTGGTAGTTCAGAAGCTCTTTCTAAAGTGGGGACTCCCCACGATGGATCTCTTTGCCAGTCCTCACAACCGGCAACTTCCTCGCTTCTGCTCTCGTCAGCCACACCCCCTTCGGGTTGCGGCGGACGCTTTTCTACTCTCATGGTCGGGGAGCCTTCTGTACGCTTTCCCTCCCATCCCGCTAGTCTCTCGGACTCTTTTCAAGGTTCTCCGAGACAAAGCCCTCATGATCCTGGTGGCCCCTCGCTGGCCCAGACAGCCGTGGTTTCCGCTCCTGCTGCAATTAGCGGTGGAGGATCCATTCCCTCTGGGGTTACAACCAGATCTCCTCACTCAGGATCAGGGGTCTCTGCTACACCCCAACCTCAGGTCTCTCAACCTGATGGCCTGGCTGCTGAGAGGGTAGTCCTCGCTCCCCTTCTCCTGCCAGCAGAAGTGGAGGAGGTCGTCCTAGCTTCTCGGCGACCTTCTACCCGCAAATGCTACGCCCTTAAATGGCGTCGCTTTTCCGTTTGGTGTGGCCAACAGTCTCAGGATCCCTTCTCCTGCCCGGTGTCGGTGATCCTGCAGTACTTGCTCTACCTCTCTAATCTGGGACTTAAGTCCAACTCCGTCAAAGTTCACCTCAGTGCTCTTTCAGCACATCATGTGCCGGTGGACGGCAGACCTCTTTCCAGCGACCCTCTTGTAGCGAGGTTTCTCCGAGGTCTCCTTCTACTTAAACCACCTCTGCGCCCGCCAGCGCCTGACTGGGATCTGAATGTGGTTTTACAGTGGATCACCTGTCCGCCTTTTGAACCTATGGCTACCTGTTCTCTCCGTTTTCTTTCTTGGAAAACACTGTTCTTGATAGCCCTCACTTCCGCTAGACGCGTAAGTGAATTGCAGGCCCTCGTGTCTGATCCCCCTTACACTCGGTTCTACAAAAATAGGGTAGTCCTACGGACTCACCCAAAATTTCTTCCAAAAGTGGTCTCCCCTTTTCATATCAATCAGGAGGTGGTACTTCCAACCTTCTTTCCCAGACCACACTCCAGCCGAGCTGAAACGGTCCTCCATACCCTGGACTGTAGAAGGGCTTTGAACTTCTACCTTGATCGTACGCGGGAACACCGTAAAGCTGCTCAGCTTTTTGTATCTTTTGACCCCAATAAATTGGGGCTCCCGGTCTCCAAGCGTACGCTGTCCATCTGGGTTGCGGACTGTATCACTTGGGCTTATGGGGCAGCCGGACTCTCCTTGGACGGTCGAGTCACGGCTCATTGCGTTCGGGCAAAGGCCACGTCAGTGGCTTTCCTCCGCTCTGTTCCGCTGGCAGACATCTGCCGGGCCGCTACTTTGTCTTCGAGCCAGACTTTTGCGGTCCATTACTGTCTCGAGAGGGAGTCCCGCAGGGACAGTGCTTTCGGACAGGCAGTCCTTCGTAATCTCTTTGAGGTCTGAGCAACTCCTACCCTCCATCCCGGATGTGGGCTACCGGTGGGTAATAATTCAGCGAAGATCCTTTCCTTCTGTGCTGCTGAGCTAGAGGGAGCTCATTTTTGTGCTTAGGGTCTCCGGTAGCCTTAAGCTTGGGAGTCCCATAAGTGAGGACTGACTTCCTGCTTGGTCCTGGAGAAAGCGTAGTTACTCACCTGTAACAGGTGTTCTCCAGGAGCAGCAGGAATCAGTCCTCACAACCCTCCCTCCTCCCCTTGGAGTTGCAATCGTCTGCTTTACTTTTTTGCAAATTTTTATGCTGTCTTTTTTAGCTATGTCATCTGACTGGCTAAGATGGCACCCTTGGGCGGGAAGAGGACCGCGCATGCGCGCTGCAATTCCCAAAGGCTTTCTTTGAAAGCTGGGGAAAATTGCTCCGCGAGGGCTCCGTCGGCGCCGACGTCACCCATAAGTGAGGACTGATTCCTGCTGCTCCTGGAGAACACCTGTTACAGGTGAGTAACTACGCTTTACATGTAGTGGACGAGATTGTGCAGGTTGATAACTTGTTGGCTTGGATTATCTTTGATTGTAGGTAGTTTGCATAATCTTGTGGGTGAGGCATAGTTGTTTGGGCAGGAGCTGGGTCACCTGTTAGGGACTTAACTATGCTGAACAGATCATGGGGTTTGTTAAGCGATCGCTTTAGAATATCTGCATGGTATTGTTTTCTTTTTTCCATCGTCATTGCTCGATGAGATTGTAGATAAGAGGTGTATGTACGTAGAGATTCAGGGGACCGGGCGTGGCGCCAGTGTCTCTCTAGTTTACGTAAGTGAAGGAGCGACGCTCTAAGGTCATTGGTGTACCATGGAGCATGTTCTCGCTTCTTGATGTTTATTCTTGTGGTTGGAAGGGAGGCAGCTGATTTAAGGGCGTGGTCCCAGTTGGAAACTAGTTTATCTGGGTCAGATAGTGTGATAATAAGGCGAGGTAAGATTTCCTCAAGGGCTTTATCCTTAACAAAAGGCTTAAAACGCGTAGATAGAGAGCTCAGTGGGGCTTGTGCCTTGATAGTGCTGTTAGTCTGATGGATGGTGGGTATCAGAAATGTGATAAGATCATGATCAGACCAGGGTACTGAAGTTATTGATGTGGCGAAGTGGTGAGCTATATTTGTTGCTATCTGTGGGGCAAAGATCAGGTCAAGTGTGCTTCCCTTGATGTGGGTAGGTGATTCAATAATCTGATTGTATCCCAGATCTTTCATAGCATCAATGAAGGCTGTTGCATGTGCAGTTGTTAGAGAAGGCAGGTTAAAATCTCCCATTATCCAGCTTGGGATACTGGAATTGCAAGCAAGATTGATTATTGTTGGTAATTCGTCTGGTGAGGGTTTTGGAGCTCGATATAAAAGATGAATAGAGTATATCCTTTTATTTTTAATTGGTTAGTTAAGACTGTATCGGAGTTGCTTAGCCATGTCTCTGTTAGGCAGAGGTAGTCTGGGTTCTCATCAGTGATGAGATCTATGATGATTGGGATTTTATTTCTAACAGATCTTACATTTATGAGGACAATTTTTAGGTTTTGATTGGGTGAGTTTAGTTTTTTTATTTCATTATCTGTTTTTGTTTGTATGTTAATTAATCTTCTTATCCGTGTATCTGCGTACCTAGCTGCTGGTGGGTTATGTATATGTGTGTATGATTTGTAATTATTAATGTATATTTGATTGATATGTTGTGGGGCAGTATGTAAGTGAACCATTCTAGCATGGTGATAAGGTAGGTATTGCGATTGGTAGCATATTCCAGGTGAAGTTAGTATGCTTATAGCAATACTTATGATATATAGAAGCTGTATAATGAATTGTGCAGATTTCATTTTTGCCTTGATTATAATTTATAAGGTGGACAGGTAGTAAGTGGATGTGTGAATGATTTCTATTTTAAAAGAGGAACAAGTTAAAGGTAGGTATTGATAAGAAAGTTTGTTTTTTAGTTGTATATGGAAGGAGTATTCGCACAGGGAGTACTGGTGAGAATTAGTGGGAGTAACAATAGTTGTTGTGTGGAGTATTAGGAATAATGGTGGAGGCAAATGTAGACTTGGAGAATACTAATAATAAGATTGTTAATATATTAGCGACCGTAGAGGACACATGGGAGAATACTGGCAATAGTAGAGAGAGAATGTTAGCAATATTGGTAAAGTATTAGCAACAGTGTAAACACATGAGAGAAGTACTGGCAACAGTGGAGACAAAATGTTGCTTGAGAGGATGCTAGCAGCAAAAATGGCAATGTATTAGTAACCAAGAGAATATATCAACAATATTTGCAATATATTAGCAACATGGTAAATCTACGCTCTGTAGCAATTGATGACATATGCAAAGCAGCAACTTAGTCGTCTGTCCGCACTTTTGCTGCCCACTATTGCATGGACATGGAGTCCCACCAGGATGCCTTGTTTGACCAAGCTATTCTCCAGCATCTCTTTTAGACTTAGATCAACTCCTACCCTCCATCCTGGGTTTCGATAACAGACATCCTTGCAGAATACATGACCTACTTATGTGTGCCTGTAATCCACAGCTCACCGCGGGTCATCTTTCTGGCATCTTCGAGCTAGAGAGTCCCATATGTGAAGACTACATTCCTGCTTGTTCCTGGAGATTGCGTAGTTACTCACCTGTAACAGGTGATCTCTGGGAACAACAGGAATTTAGTCTTCACAACCTGTCTTCCTCCCCTAGGAGTTGTACGTCTTCTTTTTCTCTTCTCTCCTTTTATTTCAGCTCCAAACTCAACTGAGAGGGAGAGCTGGAAAGGCGGGAAGACAGCTACGCAGGCGCAGTGGGATGCTCCCAAAAGCTTTCCTATTGGATGCTGGGGAGCATTCCAGTGTGGGCTCCATCGGTACAGACGTTACCCATATGTGAAGACTAAATTCCTGCTGTTACAGGTGAGTAACTACGCTTTACATACAAAAAGGCTTTTATAAAATTGTGTGACTACATATGCACATAAAGAGTACATACACATAAAGTGTGCCTACTTTTATGTTTGTTTATTTAGATTCAGAAGTGGAGGAATAGCCTGTAGGTTAGAGCACTGGCTTGGTCACCAAGAGATCAGGTTTTTATTCCCTCTAGCACTCCTTGTGGCTTTGGGCAAGTTACTTAACCCTTCATTGCCTCGGAAGAAAGGCCTGGCAATCTACTTCTGGTCACACTGAGTTTCTGCTGGGTCACCAGGAGTCAGCATTGACTTGAAGGCATATGTTGCATTTGCATTTAAGTTCAATTTATGGATCTCCATTATCGATAGACCCATGGCGATTTACAATAAAAATAGCATAGTCCAAACCCCTCCGATCCAACAAACACTTAAGACAGATACCCAACCCTCCCCAGAATTAGTCCCCAAGATGCCGAAGCTCTTCATCCAGAGAAACCCCCTCTAAACAGCTCACTCATATTACCAATCATCATCATATATGCCAAACCCCATAACTAACCTTTCACCAACTTGAAATCACAGATAATCATTTTCAATCACAGTAGTTGGAGGATGTCAATTCCAAATAGTTGATCCATCTACAGACAAAGATCTATTCCGTACCGACTTATCTCCTGCACCTTAGGAACCATATGCAAGCCTGCCTGCTGTGACTATACACTACGTCCAAACTGGCTTCCCCTCTGGTTGGTTCATGAACCAGCTGCTCCAAGAAGCAGTTATTTGTTTCATCTAGAAACTTTATCTCCCTAGCATGTCCTGCCGTGGCACCGACCCAGTCAATAACGGGGTAATTGAAATCACCCATTATTATTACTGTGCTGTAACTTTTGTTAGCTTCCCTGATTTTTTTGAGCATTTCATCATCCATTTGTTCATTCTGGCCAGGCGGTTGATAGTACACCCTCACTGCCATCGCCTTCCCCTTTTTACATGGAAATTTAATCCATAGAGATTCTACAGCAAATTTTGTTTCCTGTAAAACTTTAATGCTTTGTAACTCAATGCTCTCTCTAACATAGAGCGCAACCCCTCCACCAATTTGATCAGCTCTATCATTACGATATAGTTTGTACCCAGGTATCACACACTAGATTACAAGCGGACCCTGTTCTACCTGCAACGGACTCAGGCCCATTGGAAAGCTCTACAGGTTTTCTTGTCTTATGACCCCAGCAGACTGGAGCTCCCCTTGACCAAGCAGTCTCTGTCCACTTGGGTGGTGGATGGTATTGCCCTTGCCTGTGAGCGAGCTGGCCTCTCCCTTGAGCACCGGATCACAGCACATCGTGTGAGGGCAGTGGGCACGTCGGTGGTGAACCTCCACTCAGTGTCGGTGACTGAGATCTGTATGGCCACCACATGGTTTTCAATTCATTACATTCGCAGGTCACTAGTGCCTGGAGAGCAAGTCCCACAGGGACAGTGCCTTTGGCCAGGTGGTACTTCGTAATATTCTCAGGGTGTAGGCAACTCCTGCCCTCCAACCCTTCTGTGTTCAGGCTACTGGAGTGATAGTGTCGCTGGATGCTATGGTCTTGTAGAGTCTCTCAGTGGGGACTCAACTTCTGCAACTCATGGCTAACAAATTAATTACTATTGTTGCTGTCTTGGTTCAGTCCTCAGCAGGCTGGAGCTAGGGAGTCCCATATGTGAGGACTGACTTAGTTACTCACCACTCCAAATTAGGAGACACAAACACCAGGCAAAATGGTATACTGCTGATCTAATAAAGATAAAAATCTCCTTAAGGAAGATTGAATGCACCTGGAGAACCACAAAGCCCACGGAACATAGAAACCTCTATATGAGTGTTTTTTAACACTTCAAAACCACCATCAATAATAAAAAGAGAGAATACTATTCCAGCATACTCGCCAAATCTCTCAACCGCCCCCGGGAGCTCTTTTGACATAGTGAAAACTAACTCGCAACCCCACCAATGAGATAAATGACTTCCCCAATCAAACTAGAAAACCTGGCAGACTACTACAAATAAAAGCTAAAACCACCAAAAGACACTACTCCCCACTAGATGTCAATTCCACAATCAAGCACTTGTGGACAACTTTTCTCGCAGATCAAGCCAGATGCTCTCTGCAACACACTATCCAATATCAACACCACAACATGCAGCTTAGACCCATGCCTGATCAGCTGTATAAAGGCAACTAAGACAGAGCTATCACCCTTTATACTTTCCACTGTAAACTCATCTCTGACACAAGGACACATACTTCCATTACTAAAACAAGCTATGATCCACCCCACCTTAAAAAATAACTCCCTAGATAAAAACAATACCACATCTTATAGACCAATATCTAGCCTCTCTTTAATGGTCAAGCTAATTGAGAAAATAGTCTATATACAACTTCAGGACCACATGGACTCACATGCTCTCCTAGACAAACATCAATATGGCTTTAGGCCACACCATGGCATAGAAACTCTCCTTCTTGTCCTATTTGACAAACTGATTGTGGAATAGACAATACTAAACATATATTCATCCTTATATTCTTAAACATTACAGCCGCATTCGACAGCATTAACCACAATATAATACTCCACAGACTTCAACAAATACGGATAAAAGGGACCGTTCTACAATGGTTCCGATCATACCTATCAAATCCAACACAAATAGTCAAAATTGGACAACATACATCAAATCCATACAAGCAAGAACAAGGTCTACTGTGAGGCTCTGCCCTTTCAGCTCTTTTTTTCAATATTTACCTTCGGCCAGTTTGCACCATTTTTAAAAGCTTCAGTGTATATTACCACATATATGCGGATGATATAATACTATATCTTCCATTCAACATCAATAACCCCACCTCCCTCAAATTGCAGACTGCTTCAGGAAGCAGCAAAGTGACTTAACAATCATAGTCTCCGAATCAACCTCAGCGAAACAGAGGTGATGTATATAACCAGAAACCAGAACTTTTCACCATCCCCAATAGTCAACCTTAACAGTACAGACCTCCCGGTAAAAAATAAAATAAAATACCAAGGAGTCATCTTAGATCAGTCACTCAGCATGTCCACACATATAAATTCAACCACAAAGAAAATATACTACAAACTCAGAATGATACAACAGCTAAGACCCCTACTCACAAATTATGACTTCTGATTAGTCCTCCAGGTCCTAATCAAACCTCACTTCGACTTTTGCAACAGCATACTACAGGACCTACCCAAATTTACCCTAAACCAACTTCAGATGGCCCATCACGTGATAGCAAGAATAACCTGGAAGGCTCATATAACAGATCATATCGCTCCAGTTCTGTACAACCTACACTGGCTGCCAGTCCAAAGCCGCATAAACTTCAAAACTCTAATGACAACATTCAAACTCATTAGAGATGTAGCACCATCCTACCTCACAACACTCCTCACCAAACCAGACAATACACATCTAAAAAGAAGACCCACACAAAACAGACTAGCAGGACCATCTGACTTCCATAAATCTACCCAAACCACTAACCACAGAGCATTCACACACTTTGCGCCTGTTCTATGGAACAAATTACCCGATACACTAAGAGCAATCAAAGATCTTGCCACATTCCGTAAGGAACTAAAAACTCATCTTTTTAAATTGCATTTTTGAAACTCACACGTGTCCTTAAACCCTGACCCTACCTAAGACCATATCTAAACTTTACAGACCACAGCCACAACTACATACTGCAAACACACCTCATCTACACTTTTCGAAGTACACACCCACTCTAATCGTTCCACCACTGACTGTTGACTACACCCAAGTCATGCCTCGTACATAATTCATCAAGACTACTACCACTCAGGAAACCAACCAAATAGAACATACAACATACAATGGAGGAAACATGGACCACATTCCACATCCCATCAAGACAACAAATCAACTCAGTCATAACCACCGTAAACACAACAACCTCATCTACTGACCCTTGCCCAGTTACGTGGATCAAGCAGACAAAAGAATATCTAACACCACATCTACAAAAGATTGTTGAATCTTCACTAACTCAAGGATACCTCCCCCAGCAACTAACGAAAGCCCAATCCTGAAGAACAACAACCTAGACAAGAATGAATCAAATGCCTACCAACCAATATCCAGCCTCACCTTCATGACTAAGATAATCGAAAAATGTGTACAGCACCAACTATAGGACCATATATATGCCTACGCCCCACTAGACCCCCACCAATACGGCTTCAAACAAAACCACGGAGTAGAAACACTTATTGCATCTCTCCTGGACACCCTTGTAACGGGCATGGACAGTATACACCAAGGCTTTGTATTATGTTTCATAGACATCGCCGCTGCATTTGACTGTAAATCACAACACTCTGCTACAAAGACTCCGGGACGTAGGAATATGCGGCACACTCCTAGATTGGTTCTTCTCCTACCTCTCCCATCGTACACAACAAGTAAGAAACAAAACCTGACAGTCTGAACCCTTCGCCCAGCACCAAGGAGTGCCACAAGGCTCAACTCTCTCGGCGCTACTATTCAATATCTACATACAGCCGATTTGTAGCATCATAAAGCAATTCAACATCTATTACAGAATATACGCAGATGACATCATGATATTCGCCCCATAAACATCAAACACCCGCACTACTCACAGATCACAACATGCTTGGACTCAGTGTCAGAATGGCTCAACAGTCAAAGCCTCTACATAAACTATAAGAAATCTGAACTGATACACATTACCAGAAGCACGATATTCTCGCCGCCAGACTCAATAAAAATCTTCGACCACACTATAAGCAATAAAAGAGAAGTCAGATACCTCGGGGTCACCTTTGACCAACAACGCGGCTTCCAGCCACACATCAAAAAGACAACCAGATCAGCCTACCACAAACTCAGAATGCTACGCAACCTCAAACCACTGCTCACTGACAATGACTTCCGAACTGTCTGCCAAGCCATAATAATGCCTATATTAGATTTCTGCAACGCAGTCTACCATGGACTCCCAAAGAAAACGACCCTCCCCTTACAGCTGGTACAAAACACTGCAGCCAGAATCATCACCGGAACAGCAAAATACAAACACATAACACCCACGCTCCATCAGCTGCACTGGCTCCGTATGACTGTACGCACCAAGTACAAAAACAGAATAATAATCTTTAAAACACTAAACAACCTCACACCTACAACTCTGCAACCACTGATCTGCAACCACTGATCCCGCCTCACTCAGCTAACTCTTACACATAACAACAACCCAGAACAAAGGATCAAAATGTGAAAACCCTGTATCTTGTCAAATATCAAATCCTGATGTAACCTATTCAATGTATATATAATTATGTAGATAGTTATCCCCAGTTCACACCCAGTTTATCTTCCCTGTTATCTGTAAACCTAGATCAGTCATGTATTGACAGATATATTGTTGTTTAATGTAAACCGCACTGATGATGAATAGTGCGCTATATAAAAAATGTTAAATAAATAAATAAATAAAATAAGAAAACACCGCCTACCAGAACAAGGAGAGGAACAGATAACAGCCTAGAGACCCCGCAAAACTTCAGGAAAGCAAATCAATCCACCTGCAACAGAGCCTTCTCCCTATTTGCACCCAAGCTGTGAAATGATCTCCCCACATCAACACGTGAGATCAAAGACCTAACGGACTTTAGGAAGGCAATAAAAACCCATCTGTTCCTGGAATACTTTGGAACTACCCCGGCTGATGATGTTTAACAATAATAGCAAATAGACCATGAAAACACAGCTAGAGTTCTTGTATATAGTTAGCAACTGACAATTGCTTGTTTTATCCAGTATAACCATCCAAGTTAAATAACCCTGTTCAATGTAATGCTTGTTGCTATAACTGTTCATTGTAAACCGCTTTGAATGTAAATGATAAGGCAGTATAGAAGACCTGTTAAATAAATAAATAAAATAGTCTAGCCACGAGTTCAATGTTCACTGTTAATTGTACATAGTTACTGAACAGTTATATGCAATTTGAGTTATTACTCTTGTTAAATGTAAACGGCATTTGATTCATGGAAAAAACTGTATATAAATATAAATAAATAAAAATAAAACCTGTAATAGGTGTTCTCCGGGAACAGCAAGAATCAGTCCTCACAACCCTCCCTCCTTCAATGGGAGTTGCCTCCTTTCCTTGTTCTAGTTTTTACTGCTATCCTAGCTATGCCATCTCACTGAGCAAGATGGCACCCTTGGGAAGGAAGGGGACCACGCATGCGTGGCAGCATTACAAAAGGATTTATTTGAAAGCTGGGGAAATGCTCCATATGGGCTCTGTTGGCACCGACGTCACTCATATGTGAGGACTGATTCCTGCTGTTCCCGGAGAACACCTGTTATAGGTGAGTAACTATGCTATGCATGTTCTCCCGGAGATGGTGTGTATTGTGTGGTTTGATATTTCCAAGTTGGATGCGCAGGTCTTGGTGGTTACCAGACAGATCACCATTCCTGTGGACAGTGAATTGGCTTTGAAAGATACTCTGGGCTTAAAAGTGGATGTGTATTGAAGGACCATTTCACTGTGGTGGCTGCTATTCTTCAATTGGCAGTATGTGCAGACCTGATGATTTGAACCCTGCCCCAGTGGGTTCAGTCCCTTCTGTTGGATGATTCTTCCCCTCTTTTGGAGTCTGCTGTGGCCTTCCTTTCTGATGCCATTTATGACCTGGTATGTCTAGTGGCCAGGGATTGTGCCCTGTCGATGGTAACATGGTGTTGGCTTGGCTTTATAACACATAAAAGTCCAAAAGAGGGATCAAAAGATACACCAAATCTAACCCAAATCCCCTATACAAAAGAGTGGAAAATTTTATTTTTTTGTCAGAATATATTATCATACGGGCACCAAATAGTCCATTTTAATTATAAATTTGAAAAGGTAAAAATATGCTTGATTTCCTCATGAATCAAAAATACTGCCAGGAACTCCTTTTCTGTCAGCCTCTGCCCGCTCCTCACAGGAGCGCTGGTCAGACTCCCGGGGGTCTCGGGAATTCCATTGCTACTAGGCAGGAGAGCCCTTCTTCCCCTTATGGACTTTGAGCTTGTTCTGGGTCCTTTTGTGGAGCACATGGATCCAGGGACTCATCCCCTCCAGAGGAGGCCCCTTCCATGCTGCACAATGAAGGTTTGGTGACCCATTCCCTGGTTGCTCTGGTTGGAGGCAGACGTCACCTTTTTTTCAGGAATGGGTCTGGGTTACCAAGGATTGCTGAGTGCTTGACACATTTCAGTTAGGCTTTGCCCTAGAATGCAAAGAGCAGTAACTGATGCTTTTGTCATCTCCCCTTGTGGGTTTTTGATCAAAAGCACCACTGTGTGAACCACTTTGGACAAGTTGTTGCACCTAAAGGAGGTAGTGCCCACCCCCCAGACAAGCAGGGACAGGGCAGAAACGCCATCTATTTCGTGGTGTCCCCCCCCCTCTCCCAAAATGGACAGTTACGTCCATCCCATTCTGAACCTCAGGGGCATCAAAGAAAGAACACTTGCATGTCCTGCATTTCCAGATGGAAACATTGTGCTCCGTGATTCAAGCAGTGTGCTGAGGGGACATTGGCTTCTCTGGTTCTGGCCAAGACATATTAGCATATCTCGATCCTGTCAGATCTGCAAGGTATCTGTGTTTTGCCATGATTGGCTATCACCATCAGTTTGCCGCACTCCCTTTCAGGCTAGCCACCATCCCAAGGACTTCTCCAAGGTCGTGGTGGTGGTGGTTGCAGTGTAACAGTGCCAAGGGATGTGTCCCCATCCATATCTGGACAACTGGCTCCTCTGGACCTATTCCCTTTCAGAGGCATCTTAGGTGGCTTCCCGAGTGGTGTCCTTTTTGGAAAGCCTTGACTGGGTGATCAGTTGGGGAAAGAGCCATCTGTTTCCTTCTCAGTCCCTGGAGTTCCTGGGAGCACATTTTGACAGGCGAGTTGGCAGAGATTTTTTCCTGCCAGATGCCTTAGTCAAAAGACTGTTGGATTGCCTGGCGCTGTTCGGTGCACAGCAGGCTCCCAGAGTCTGGGATTATCTTCAGCTCTTTGGATTGATGGCGGCAATCATAGAGATGGTGCCGAGGGTGCGTGCTCCATGCAGCCTCTCTAGCGGTCCTTGTTGACTCGGTGGTCCCTGAGTACTCAGGAGTTCAAATGCAGGCTCCCACTCCTGATGATGGTGAAGACCAGCCTACAGTGGTGGCAGCAGCCCTCTTATCTGAGGAAGGGCATGCCACTGGACAGTTTCTCCTGGCTTCTGCTGAGTCGGATGACAGTCTCTCGTGCTAGGGAGCCCATTATGAAGACTGTATGGCCCAGGGTCGTTAGAACTGCAGGGAAGAGGTATGGTCGTTCAACTATCTCAAGGCAGGGACCATCAGGTTGGTTCTTCTTATTTTTTATTTTTTTTGGCCCCTGGTTGAGGATCGGGCGGTTTGAGTGTTTTCGGACAATGTCATGTGGTGGCTTATGTCAATCAGCAAGATGGCACGAGGAGTGCTGGGGTAGTTCTGGAGATGGCTCTCCTGTTTGCCTGGGTGAAGAACCACCTCCTAGCCTTGTCGGCTCAGTACCTTGCCAAGGTGGACAGTGTGGAAGCAGACTTCCTCAGCCATCATTCTCTGGATCCTGGAGAGTGGGAGTTGTCAAGAGGCGTTTAAGTTGATTCTGTACTGCTGGGGTTGCCCTGAGTGGATCTGATGGCGACCCGCTCCAATGCCAAAGTTTGCTGCTGCTTCAGTCGCCACACGGAGGCAGGTCCGAGGGTATTGACACCCTGACCCAGCCTTGGCCAAGTCAGTACCTGCTGTATTTGTTTCCTCTGTGGCCCCTGGTGGGGCATGTGATTCGGCATATAGAATGCCACCCAAATAGGATTGTCTTAGTGGCACCAGATTGGCCAAAGAGAGTATGGTTCAAAGACCTGATACGGCTCCTGCAGATGCCTCCTCTTTGGATGCCTCTATCTCAGGGCCTATTGCAGCAGGGACTAATCATCCTGGAGGACCCGGTTCCCTTCTCCCTTACGGCTTGGCTCTTGGAAGGAGATGGCTAGCACGTAAAGCTACTCTCTAGTGGTGGTCTCCATTCTGCTCAGAGCCCAGAGGTGGTCTACCAAGCTGGTATACGTACATATCTGGTGCCTCTTTAGTGATGGTGCGGCATTCAGCAGTTGGCTCCTGAGGCGAACAAGGTGCCATCTCTGCTGGCCTTTGTACATGATGGACTGGAGAATGGCCTTTCCTTTAGCTTCCTGAAGGTTCAGGTGGCAGCGTTGGCCTGTTTCTGAGGTTCAGTGGCTGGTTCTCTAGCGTTGTACCTGAATATCTTGTACTTTCTCCTGGGGATTTGGTGTCTACGTCCTCCTCTTCAGTCTGTGATCCCTTCCTGGGATCTGTGTCTAATGTTCAGGGCCCCGATGATGGTGCCCTTTGAGCCATTGAAGCATACTACTTTGAAGGATTTGACATTCAAGATGGTCGTCTTTGGTTGCAATTTGTTCCACGGGGCAGATTTCCAAGCTGTCTGGCCAAGATCTTTATCTGTCCTGTAAAAGGGAGGCAGTTTCTATTTGGCCCTTTGTCTTCCTTCTTGCCTAAGGTGCTTTCTCCCTTTCACAGGAACCAGGTGGTCTGCGTGTCCTTCTCTAAGGAGCAGTGTTGGGGAAAGAATAAGGATCTTTGCCTCATAGATGTCTGGATGGTGCTTCTCCAGTACTTGGAGGCTGCAAATTCCTTTCATAAGTTTGACCATCTTTTTGTGCTGTTTGCTGACTCATGCAAGAGTGACATGGTGCCTAAATTGACTTTAGGGTGCTGCATTAAGGAGGCCTTTGCCACGGTGTATTTGTACAGAACTGGCCGATTCCGGAGGGTTTGCACACCCATTCTACCTGAGCGCAGGTGTCCTCATGGGTGGAGCGGAGCTTGGTAGCCCCTACAGACATTTATTGGGTAGCAGCATGGGCATCACATTCCACTTTTTGTCAAGCATTACCACTTGGATGTTTAAATACAGCCTTTGGCTCAAGGGTTTTGCAAACTGCTGTGTGGTGTTCTCTCCCAATCCCACTTGTCTGGACTGGTCTAATAGGACAATATAGAAGGTGACATTTTACTTATCAGATAACGCCTTTTCTTTGAGTCCTGCTGGACCAGTCCAGGGCCTTTCCTGGAACTGTTCTTCTGTTGTGGTGCCCTTGGGTCCACTATGATTTTTATAGCTGGCTCTGCAGGGTCATCATCTACTATGTCCAGAAACGATAGAACCCTTATCAGAACCAAACAAGTCAACGCCCAAAAGAAACCAGATCCTGATCTAGCCAGGCAAAATACTATTTAAATATACTTTTTTTGTTGGAGATACCAACCCAGTGAAAGGAACCCAGTCCAGACACCACTGTAGTAACTCCGTTTTAATAAATACCTATTACAAAAAACAGCTTGTCATTTGTACTTAGCTGTAACATCATCTACTAACAGCCTTATATTTATGCTTTCCTGTACATAGTTCTCTACTGTTGATCGTTCATTGTTGCCCACAGTTGAGGGCAGTTTCTCCAAATGGGTTAGTTTTGTGCATACCATGACAGTCATAAACCACACTTCTAAGCCTGGGTATGTGGAGTATAATCTCAGTCTCTCAAATTTACTGCAAATGCTCAGTGTAGTACTTGCATCGTGCCAAGGAGAACTTCCTTCTGGAGTTCGTAAGATGCAACATGTATGGGTAGTTTTTCAAGATGTTCTTGGAAATTCTTCTTTATCAAGCCTGTGGCTCCCAATACAATGCAAAATATTTCTGTATCTTTCTGCCATATTTTCTTGGTACTTCAGGATCTTCTGCCTCTCCTTGCAATTCACAAAATAATCACTTGGAACAAACACCTCTATTATCAATGCCGTTCTATTGTTTTTCTCCTTTTTCACTATGTCTGGTTTACTCGCATTCAGTTTCTTATCTATCAAAATGGGACTGTTCCGGGTGTTCATAACCTCTTCATTCTCCATAATTCTTTTAGGGTCATGATTCCAGTGCTTTTCAGGGACAGTGATGTTGTAGTGTTTAGAGTTTCCAATGGATTAGGCATGCTACTTTGGTTGTGCCTTTCTATTTAGAAATTTTCCGCTATCAGAACTTCACAGTCAGATATGAAGTGAGACAGTGTTTCCAGGTCTTTCTAACAGAATCAACATATGTCTATTTTGCCAGTTATTTCATTGCTTGCTATAAACCATCTTGTCCATAATCCACTGTTCTGGGCTGCAACTATCAATCTCTCATCCTTCGGTTTCACTTTCACCACTCCTTAATCATCCATGTGTCCGTTCTTGATCAACAAAGAGTTCTTGGAGTAACACTTTGTATTTCCCATTATATTTGTGCATTTGCCACTTGTTTTTCCTTGTTTGCTAATCTATTTGTTTGAAGAGCTTTTTCTCTTGTTTTGCAAATTCAGTTGCCTCCTTTCCCTGTGTGTGTTCTTGTGGATTCTCACTCATTCCTTCTAGTCATCGGAATACTTGTTGGTTTGACAATGGAGACAGATTCTGGATGTTTACTTTCATATTTCAGCACTTTTTGCGTATTTGGATCCAATGATGCTGTTAGGTAGGCCTGGAGGCCTATGATAGTAGCTGTGTAGGTGTAATTAATCTGAGGCCTCACCTTCCTTCAGCTCTAGGAATGTACAGTCTTGGCATACACTGATTCTTGTAAATTACTTCATGGGCATAGAGGCGTTTTCTTGTTCACACATCCAGTTTTTCAAGATCTTTAAAAGGCCTGTCTACAGTCCCTAAGCTGTATGAGAGTACAGGGATTGCCAGCTGATTGATTGCTTGTACCTTTTTTTTTTAACTTTATTTTAGTTTTTTCCAAAATATAACACATATCACTTATAACATAGAAACAAAGGTGAAAGACAGCACTAACAAAAATAAAATTGGAGGGCAGAAGCAACACCAAAGGAAAAAAGGAAACTACAAAGAAACTAATATGAGACAATTCATGCTATGGACAAATAAATGTCAAGAGGTTTCCAAATTTTTCCCATCTTAAGCATATAGTTAGTAGAGATTGATGCAGTCCCTTCCATTCTGCGCACCAAACACACAGAATTCCACCAAAAGATGACATTTAAAAACATCCTTCTAGTTATGTAACACATGCTGCACAGCAAGAGACATTAGGATATCAAATAATTTCTTTTCATATTTTGAAAGCCCCTCTGATATCAGGAGAGCGCGGAACAGAACAACCTTAAGCGTTAGCCTGACATCCAATTTAAAAATGTCACTAATAAGGGACCAAACACCCTCCCCAGAAGTCCCTCAGAGGGACACGTTCATATAACATATGTGTTAACATCCCATCTGTAAAAGAACAATGCCAGCACAGGTTGAAGGTTGACAAATTAGCCCTCTGCATTTTTAAAAATCCATAAGAGCCCAGTGGGCTACAAAATAAAGAGATTGTCATACAACTTGACATAGTCAATCATATAGTAAAGTTGCAGTAAGTATTCCAATTAACGTCACCTTGCTGGAGTGCAGCATCAGATTCCCACAAAAGATGGACTTTTGCACTGCATTAATAATGCATAGAAAATAGAAATAGATATACCAATTTTTAAAGTCTTCTCACAATTTGTAACTAAGTCCGGGGAGCCACAGACACCCTCAGACCATAGCAAGTCCCATGTCATAGTCAAGTGATAAAACCTGGAGGCCTGAGATTGCGTTAAATTGAATTTTTCCATAAAGCATTCAAAAGAAATAAAATGGCCATCTTCAAACAGCTGGCCAACATTCCAAATCCCCTTAGCTAACCACCCTTTCCAGGACATATTTCGCTTTTTTATCTGAACTAGGGGTTATGCCAGAGGGATGCCGCTGAAGAGACAGAACAGGTTCTGGAACAGCCTTCATCGAGCCCTCTCAGTGCTTAATAGTGCTATAAATTGGAGGAACATTGCGCTTAGATCTAGGAATATTCATAGTAGGAAGTGACTTCATGGGGAATGGATGCAAAATTACCTCTTGAACATCCAGCCAATGAGGTGCCAGGCCAGCCAATAACCATAGAGCTGCATGATTGGTTAAAAAATCAGAGAACTCGACCTCCCCCTGGGCTGCTTAAGCTCGGCCATGGCAATATGTGGCACTTTATTTTTCCACAAAAACTGTCAACAGTCCAATTACGAATAGAACCGCAAATCTCAAAATCTCGGGTGCATACTTAACTTATAAACTGTTTGTAGCAAGATCATCATTTTATAGTGTCTAACCTTCCCCACCATGACAAACATAAGGGCGACCAGCGGTGCAGCAAAACTTTTAGCTCAGAATGATATTGGAGTTACATGAGACCGTATTCTCCAAATTTGTGCAGAAGTGCACACCTACATATTTAATTTTCTGCAGAGACTACTTGAAATTGACCTTTCCGAGATCACTCTGGGTGGTGAGATCATTCATAGGCAGTATTTCTGTCTTCCCCCAATTTACCTTGAAACCCGAAAATGAAGAGAATTTCTTAATTACTCCAAGAAGGTATGGGATTGAGGCCACAGCGTTAGAAAAGAACAAGAAAGCATCAGTATGCACAGTGAATTTCCAATTTCTGAAAGAGGCATCTATCCCAGAATGCCACGCTCCTTTTTGATGGCCACCAGTAATGGCTGCAATGCCAGATTAAATAACAACAGCGATAGTGGACATCCCTGCCTAGTACCCCTAATCAGGAAGATGGGCTCAGAGTAGACTCCATTGTTAATGATAGGCAATTGGGGGCAAGCATATAAAACCTTTACCCAACGGATAAAATCATGACCGCATCCAAACCACTCATGTGCACAAAAAAGATAAGGCCGCTCAATACGATCAAATACTTTTTCAGCATCAAGAGACATAGTGACTGTAGGACAGAGCTTGCATAGAACCAGTAACAGCAGATCATTAAATACCTGAGCATAATCCCTTATATATCTACACCTCATAAAACTCACCTGCTCCATTGCTATGATTCCCCCCATAACTTGTCCCAATCAGGAAGGCAGCACCTTAGCGAGGATTTTATAGTTAATATTTAAAAGTGAAATAGGTCAATAATTACCCACCAAGGTAACGTCTCTATCAGGCTTAGGTATTAACACAACATGTGCCTCTGAGAAATTGGAAACAGTCTGCAAATTTCCATTTAAATGCTGAAAAAGACACTGCAATCTAGGATGCAGAATGGATACAAACTGATGATAAAATTCCGCAATGTAACCATCTGGGCCGAGAGTTTTGTTCCTAGAAGAGATAGAGAGGATAGAAAAGGAGGAGGAGTTAGCCCTATATGTCAAAAGCAATATTAAAGCTGCTGAAATGCAGGGGACATGGGGAAAAGAATAAGCGCTGTGGATTGTGTTGGAAAGAGGAGATGGCACTGTCATCCATAGTGGTGTGATCTACAGGCCTCCAACTCAAACCGAAGAAATGGATAGCGAATTGATTGTTAATATTGCAAAGATAGCCATGAAGGGGGAAGTGATCATATTGTGTGACTTTAATCTACCCAATGTGGATTGGAGTGTTCCTTCTGCAAATCTGGAAAGAAGTAAAAAAGTTGTAGATGCCTTCCAAGATGAGTTACTTAAACAAATAGTGATGGAACTGACCAGGGAAAGCTCGATGCTGGATTTAGTACTCACCAATGGTGGAGATAGTGTGTCAAATATCCGGGTGGGTGCCCATGTGAGCAGCAGCAATCATCACACGGTGTGGTTTAAGATAAAAGCCAAGGTAGAATCCAATCACAGCAAGCTCAAAGTCCTAGACTTCAAAAACACTGACTTCAGTAAAATGGCCAAATGCCTGAAGGAGAAGTTGGCAGGGTGGGAGGGGATAAAGGAAGTGGAATTGCAATGGGCTAAACTAAAGGAGGCAATAAAAGATGCAACAGATACATACATAGGGAAAGTAAATAAAAACAAGAGGAAAAGGAAACCTATTTGGTTCTCCAAAGAAGTGACTGCACAAATAAAGGCAAAAAACACAGCTTTCACAAAATTCAGAAGCTCGCAAACAGAGGAAAACAGAAAAGAATACAAGATCAAACTAAAAGAGACAAAAAGAGAAGTAAGGATAGCAAAATCCAAGACAGAAGAAAAGATGGCTAAAGATGTGAAGTGTGGCGACAATACTTTTTTCAGGTATATTTGGGAGAGGAGGAAAATCAGAGTAGAATTGCAGGACTCAAAAGTGCTGGGAACGGATTCGTGGAAAGTGAGATTGAAAAAGCGAAAATGCTAAATAAATACTTCTGTTCTGTTTTCACTAGAGAAAATATTGGCGAAAGGACCACCTGTGATTGACAGTTATATAAATGGGAATGGAGTAGATACACCATTCAGAAAAGATGATGTGTTAGAACAGCTTGCAAAAATGAAAGTGGACAAGGCCATGGGACCAGATGGGATACATCCCAGGATGCTGAAAGAGCTCAGAGAGGTTCTTGCAGGGCCTTTGAAGAATGTTTTTAATAGATCCTTGGAGACAGGAGAAGTTCCACAGGACTGGAGAAGGGCTGATGTGGTACCTCTCCACAAAAATGGTAGTTGGGAAGAAGTGAGAAACTACAGGCCAGTAAGCCTTACCTCTGTGAAGGGAAAAGTAATAGAGGCTCTCCTGAAAGAGCGAATAGTGGACTTCCTCGAAACCAAAAGGTTGCATGATCCGAGGCAACATGGTTTTACCAAAGGACGATCTTGCCAAACAAATCTGATTGAGTTCTTTGACTGGGTGACCAGAGAACTAGATCAAGGGCATGTGATGGATGTGATCTACCTAGATTTCAGCAAAGGCTTTGATACTGCTCCTCATAGGAGACGTATCAATAAACTCAACAGCTTGGGGATGAGTCCCAAGGTGGTGAACTGGATTAGAAATTGGTTGACTGACAGATGACAGAAGGTGACGGTAAACAGAACTCACTTGGATGAAAGGAAAGTGATTAGCAGTGTGCCCCAGAGTTCGGTCCTCAGACCGGTATTGTTCAATATATTTGTGAGTGATATTGCTGAAAAGCTGAATGGAAAAATCTGTCTTTTTGCAGATGACACCAAAATTTGCAACAGTGTGGACTCCCTTGAAGGGAGTGGAGAACATGAGGAAAGATCTACAAAAGCTTGAAGAATGGTCTAATGCTTGGTAGTTAAGATTTGATTTGAAGAAGTGCAGCATCAAGCACTTGGGAAGCAGAAATCAAAGGGAATTGTATGCGATAGGGGGCAAGAGATTGGTGTGCATGGACCAGGAGAAGGACCTTGGAGTAATTGTTTCTGATGATCTCAAGGTGACGAAACAGTGTGACAGGGCGGTGGCAAAAGCCAGAAGGATACTGGGTTGCATACAGAGACAATTCTATAACTGCCAACAATATTTCGCTAACATGTATAGGATCCCCCAACCATGCACTAACATCTTAAGACAACTGCAGGTAGTCATCCATATCTAGAAAAAATTCACACATGGAGGAAAATAGATTCTTATAAAAAGAAACAAAGAGGAAATATCCTCAGTTTTCGTGAAGACATGCGCTTGCTCATCACACAAAGGCGCTATAAATTGACTCTTAACTTTTAGGAACTGTGCCAACAAGTGCCCATATTTATTCCATCCGACATAATATCTAGCTCTCATTATGAAGACCCTCCTGCTCCTCATGTCTGTTCAAAACCTCATTGTAATCATTTATCTAAGACAAAGAACATAAGAACATAAGACATGCCATACTGGGTCAGACCGAGGTCCATCAAGCCCAGTATCCTGTTTTCAACAGTGGCCAATCTAGGTCATACGTACCTAGCAGTTTCCCCAAAAGACACAAGTTCCACAATGCTTGTACGGGGTCAAGCATTGATATCCTGGGTCCCTTTTTAATAGTGGTTTATGGACCTTTCCTCCAGGAACTTGTCCAAACCTTTTTTAAACCCAGCTATACTATCAGCCCTTACCACATCCTCCGGTAACAGATTCCAGAGTTTGATTACACGTTGAGTGAAAAAATATTTTCTCTTATTTGTCTTAAATAGTTTACCCTGTAGCTTCATTACATGACCCCTAGTCTTTCTATATTCTGATAGCGTAAACAATTGATCCACGTTTATCCGTTCCACTCCATTCATTAATTTATAGACCTCTATCATATCTCCCCTCAGCCGTCTCTTTTCCAGGCTAAAGAGCCCTAACCTTTTTAGCCTCTCTTCATAGGAGTAGCCTTCCATCCCCTTCACCAATTTGGTGGCTCTTCTCTGTACTTTTTCTAATAACGCTATGTCCTTTTTAAGATACGGTGACCAGAATTGCACACAATATTCAAGGTGCGGTTGTACCATGGAGCGATACAGAGGCATTATAATATCCTTTGTTTTATTCTCCATCCCTTTCCTTATGATACCTAGCATTCTGTTTGCTTTCTTGGCCGCCGCTGCACACTGGGTGGAGGGTTTTAACATGTTATCCACGATGACTCCTAAATCTTTTTCCTGGGTGGTGGCTTCTAATGTGGAGCCTTGCATCGAGTAACTATAGTGTGGGTTGTTCTTTCCTAGGTGCATGACTTTGCACTTGTCCACATTAAATTTCATTTGCCATTTGGATGCCCAGTCTTCCAATTTATCCAGGTCCTCCTGCAGTTTTCCACTTTCCTCTTGGGTTTTAACAGCTTTAAATAGTTTTGTGTCATCTGCAAATTTGATAACCTCACTCGTTATTCCCTTTTCCAGGTCATTTATGAATATGTCAAAAAGCAGCGGACCCAGTACAGATCCCTGGGGTACTCCACTATTCACCTTTTTCCATTGGGAATATTGGCCATTTAGCCCTACTCTCTGCTTTCTATCTTTTAACCAGTTCCCGATCCACAATAGTACACTGCCTCCTATCCCATGACTTTTTAGCTTTGCCAAAAGTCTCTGATGGGGGACCTTGTCAAAAGCTTTCTGAAAATCCAGATACACTATATCAACCGACTCACCTTTGTCTACCTGTTTATGCACACCTTCAAAAAAACATATCAGATTAGTAAGACAAGATCTTCCTTGTCTAAAGCCATGTTGGCTGTCTCCCATTAGGCCATGACTATCTACATGCTGCGTAATTTTGTTCTTTATGATGGTTTCTACCATTTTCCCTGGTACTGACGTCAGGCTCACCGGTCTGTAATTTCCCGGGTCACCCCTGGAACCCTTTTTAAAAATTGGTGTTACGTTGGCGACCCTCCAATCTTCAGGTATTACAGATGATTTTAATGAAAGTTCACAGATTACCAATAGCAGGTCTGCAATCTCATATTTCAGTTCTTTCAACACTCTGGGATGTATACCATCCGGTCCAGGTGATTTGCTACTATTCAGTTTATCAAATAGTTGTAATATATCAACCCGTTGTAGCGATATTTCTCTCAATTCCTCTGCAGTATCACCTTTAAATACCACTTCAGTCTTGGGTAACATCCCTACATCTTCCTCAGTAAAGACCGAAGCAAAGAATTCATTCAGTCTCTCCGCTATAGCCTTGTCTCCTCTTACTGCCCCTTTTACCCCTCTATCATCTAACGGTCCAATTGACTCTCTCACAGGCCTTTTGCTACGAATGTACTTGAAAAAGTCTTTATTTCGTGTTTTTGCTTCCGCAGCAAGTTTCTTTTCAAATTCCCGCTTTGCCTGCCTTATCAATGCTTTGCATTTAACTTGCCAGTGCTTGTGCTGTTTCCAGTTTTCATCATTTGGCTCTTTTTTTCCATTTCCTGAAGGTTGCTTTTTTGGCAGCAACAGCCTCTCTGACCTCACCTTTAAACCATGCTGGCAGTTTTTTGGACTTTCTCCCACTCTTCTTAATGCGTGGAATACAGCTGGTCTGGGCTTCGAGGATAGTAGTTTTAAATAACGCCCAAGCTTGCTGTAAGTCTTTAACCTTTGGAACCGCTCCTTTTAGTTTTTTCCTAACTATATTCCTCATTCTATCATAGTCTCCCTTTTGAAAGTTAAAAGGTAGTACTGTGGATTTCTTTACTATTTGTTCTCCAATAATTAAATCAAACATGATCATATTATGGTCACTATTGCCAAGTGGTCCCAACACCCTTATTTCTTGCACCAGATCTGGCGTTCCACTAAGGACTAGGTCCAGTATGGCTTCCCCTCTGGTCGGTTCATGAACCAGCTGCTCCAAGAAGCAGTCATTTATTCCATCTAGAAACTTTATCTCTTTAGTTTGTCCTGCCGTGACACTGACCCAGTCGATACCGGGGTAATTGAAATCACCCATTATTACTACTCTGTTGTGACTTTTGTTAGCTTCTGTGATTTCTTTGAGCATTTCATCATCCATTTGTTCATTCTGGCCAGGCGGTCGATAGTACACCCCCACTGCCATCACCTTCCCCTTCATAAGTGGAATTTCAATCCATAGAGATTCTACAGCAAATTTTGTTCCCTGCAAAACTTTAATCCTTTCTGACTCAATGCCCTCTCTAACATAGAGCGCAACCCCTCCACCAATTTGATCAGCTCTATCATTACGATATAGTTTGTATCCAGGTATCACAGTGTCCCACTGGTTATCCTCCTTCCACCATGTCTCTGAGAGTGCAATCATATCTAACCTCTCATTTAGTGCCATATATTCTAACTCTCCCATCTTATTGTTTAGACTTCTAGCATTGGCATACAAGCATTTTAGAGACTGTATTTTATTCATATTAATCTGGCTATTGGTAGGCATGGGTAATTTGGAATCTTTATTCTCTGTCTGCTCCTTACTCAAGGGCATTTCGGCTACTATACTCCCTTTTGGAACCTCATTGCTTTTGGTAGTATCCTTCAAGGATACCTTCGTCCGAACCATGCGCTCCTGGGTGACTGTCGGCTTTCCCCTAATTTCTAGTTTAAAAGCTTCTCTATCTCCTTTTTAAAGGTTAATGCCAGCAGTCTGGTGGCATTATCATTCTCCAGGACCAAGCAGGAAGTCAGTCCTCACATATGGGTGTCATTGGCGCCGATGAAGCCCCAGCGGAGCATTTCCCCAGCTTTCCATGAAAGCCTTTGGGAATGCTGGCACGCATGCACGGTTCCCTTCCCGCCTAAAGGTGCCATCTTACCTCAGTCTCTTTTTTTTCCGAGAAGCCCATCGGACGTGTGTCCTGTTCTCCCGGATAAAAGTGATTTTTTTTCTTCGGCGATTTTCGCTATTTTTTCTTCAGTTCGACGCCGGTTCCCCTCCCGCCGGGTTCGGTACACCAGTATCGAGCCCGTTTTCTTAATTTTTTGGTTTTTGCCCTTCGTGGCTGGCGTTCGCATCCTTTTTTCATTTTTCACTGGAAGGCCGGTCTTTTGACCTCGCTGGGGCTATTTTTTCCCCGATGGCTTCCAGTGGTTTCAGAAAGTGTGATCGGTGTAAGAAAATTATATCTCTCACTGACACGCACGACTGCTGCCTTCGGTGCCTTGGCCCTGACCACGACCCCAAGTCGTGTGGGCCATGTGGGAAGATGTCTTCCAAGGCACTAAAGAGTCAACAGCATCAAAAGGAAAGGTTTTTCTCGGACTTTGCCTCCGGCCGAGCCCGGACCTCGTCTGAGGCCTCGACATCTCGGGATTCCGATCCCGAGCACCGTCGAAGCTCCTCGGACAGGGGGTCCCCCGACCGGGAACGTAAGAGGAAGAAGCGGCTGCCCTGGGCCCGTGGACCAAGAGAAGCCTGCCAAAGTTCCTCGCGTGGAGCCGGAGTCTGCTGGACACGTAAGCCCCGGAGTCCTCGTGGACTCTCTTCCCAGAGAGCCGACGTCGGGCCCGGCGCCGCCGGGGCCCGAGTCGGTGGCTGCTGCGTCTCCCGAGCTGAGTTTCAGGATGACAGCCTTGGAGTGCAGACTGTCTGCCTTCATGGAGCAGCAGCGGGCACTGATGGCCAGCCTGTCTGGTGCATCTGCCCCGACCATCGGGACGTCGACTTCGAAGTCAACCCCGGAGACTGAGCCCCGATACTCGAGACCCTCGCGGCTCGAAGTCGTCCTCGGTCGAGGTCTCCCTCGACCTCCCATTCGGGACCGAGAGTGTCGACGCCGGTGCCCCCGGCGTCGGGGCGGGTGCCTTGGGGCCCCGCGGGGTCGGACCCTGACTCCTCCTCGGACTAGTCCGCCTGGGAGATGGAGGACGACGAGTCTCCCGATACCTTTAAGACTCGGTGCGTCCCGTCGGACTCACCGCAGTCTGATCCCTGGAGTAGATCCCCTCCGGAGGACACTAGGTTCTCGGAGTTCGTCCGGGATAGGGCCGTGCCTTGGCTATCCCTGCCGATCCCGAGGTAGAGCCTCGAGCCGAGGAGCTCGATGCTCTACAGTACGACTCTCCTCCGAAGGAGTCCTTTACTGTCCCGGTTCCTCAGATGCTGGAGCGGCTCCTCTTCCGTATGTGGGAGGCCCCGGCCTCGGCGCCGGTTCTAAGCAAGCGAGTCGATTCCATTTATCGACTCCGAATAAGCCCTGGTTTCCAGAAAGCACAGCTACCACACCATTCCATGGTTGTGGAATCAGCCATGCATCGTCTGAAGAGCCAGAAGATGCACTCTGCGGTGCCCCCCGACAGGGAGGCCCGCAACCTCGATGGCATCGGTAGGAAGTGCTTCCAGGGGTCTATGCTTGCTTGCCGTGTCCAGTCTTACCAGCTGTACATGGGCATGTACTTGCGAGACCTGGCCAAGGAGTTGGCCGGATTCTCTGCTGGTCTCTCCGGGGAACCCTTGCAGAGATTTCAAACCTTGTCCTCGGGGATTCGGGAATGCTCCAAGTTCATTTCCCGTGCCGCCTACGATGGCTTTGAGGCTTCGGCCCGAGTTGCGGCTGCCGGCATCGCGGCTCGACGCCAGGCGTGGCTGCAGTCATCGGACCTCGAGCCATGGGTTCAGGACAAGTTGGTCGATGTCCCCTGCCGAGGTGAGAACCTTTTTGGCAAACCCGTGACCGAGAAGGCCGCTCAGCTCGAGACCGAGCACCTTACCCGAACAAGGCTGTCGAGGAAGACCTCTGCCCCTTCACATAAGAAGAAGGGCTCGGGTAAAAAGTCCTTTTACCCGAGGAAGGGCACTGCCTACAAACAGTACCCTCAGTATCAGGCTGTCCAAGCTGCCCCCCAGGGTCAGCAAGCCAAGGGCCAGGGTAATGGGCCCCGTAGGCAGAGAACCCCCAAGCCTCAGGCCCCTGCTACCACTCAGCAGGGTGGGGGTTTTTGACTCCTTGAGCGTAGCCACTCCGTCCCTGCTTTCCCAGCCCTGCACAGGCGGTCGCCTTGTCCTCTTTGCCCATCAGTGGCCTCTAATTACCACTGACAGTTGGGTGCTGGACATAGTCCAAAAGGGCTATGCCCTGCATTTTCATCAACTGCCTCCTCCTTACTTCCCAGGGGAGCCCTTGAGGCCTCCGCTGCACACAGACCTTCTCCTTCGAGAGCTGCAAGGTCTGTTGGTGGACAGGGCGGTGGAGCCTGTGCCTCCCCACTTGCAAGGTCACGGATTCTACTCCAGGTATTTCCTGGTACCCAAAAGGACCGGTGGCCTTCGACCCATTCTGGACCTCAGGAACCTCAACAAGTTCCTAGAGAAAGAAAAGTTCAAGATGCTTACTCTTGGAACACTTCTGCCCTACCTCCAGCAGGGAGATTGGCTATGCTCCTTAGATCTAAAAGATGCGTACACTCACATCCTCATTCATCCAGACCACAGAAAGTACCTCAGATTCATTGTGGGAGGAAACCATTATCAGTACAGAGTCCTGCCCTTTGGCCTCACCTCCGCTCCCAGGGTCTTTACCAAATGCCTGGCAGTGGTAGCGGCCTACCTGAGAAATCAGGGAATCTTTGTCTTCCCCTATCTGGACGACTGGCTCATCGGGGGACAAACATGCTAGGAGGCCAAACAAGCCACCCTCAGAACCATTGCTCTGCTTCAAAACGTGGGCTTTGTCATAAACTTCGCAAAGTTCACTTTGCTCCCCTCCCAGAACTTGGAGTTCATAGGGGCAAGATTGGATTCTCAACTGGCAAAGGCGTTCTTGCCAGAAGACAGAGCTCAACGACTGATGGACGTGGCCAAACAGTTCCTCAACAGCTCCCTGGTCTCCGCCAGGCTCTGCCTCAGACTTCTGGGCCACATGGCTTCGACAGTGCATGTGACTCCCAATGCAAGGCTCCATATGAGGCCTGCACAGTGGTGCCTTCGGACTCAGTGGTCTCAAGCCACAGGCCGCCTAAGAGACAGGATAAAGGTGTCCAGACCCTTTTTGACCTCCCTCAGCTGGTGGCTACATCCACCCAATCTGCTGCAGGGGATGCCCTTCCAAATGCCAGAATACTCGGTGGTCCTCACCACCGACGCCTCTCTGAAGGGCTGGGGTGCTCATTGTCTAGACAAGGGAACTCAGGGCCTCTGGTCTCCCTGGGAGGCAGCCCAACAAATCAATCTCCTGGAGCTTTGAGCTATCCGCTTGGCTCTCAAAGCTTTTTCTCCAGCCCTGGCTCACCACTCAGTCTTGATTCAAACAGACAACCAGGTAGCCATGTTTTAAGTGAACAAACAGGGCGGAACTGGGTCCAACCTCCTTTGTCGAGAGACTCAGGACCTTTGTTCCTTTGCCCTGCAGCACAACATGCTTCTCAAGGCGGTGTACCTTCCAGGCCAGGAGAACTGCCTGGCCGACCGGTTGAGCAGAATTCTGCAGCCCCACGAGTGGCAGCTGCATCTTTTGGTAGTTCAAAAGATCTTCCTGAAGTGGGGTCTCCCTTGGATAGATCTCTTTGCCAGTTCACTGAACAAGCAGCTGCCCAAGTTCTGCTCCAGGCAACCGCATCCTTTGAGGATAGCACCAGATGCTTTTCTGCTGTCCTGGTCTCAGGGCCTCCTGTATGCGTTTCCTCCCACGTCCTTGGTGGCCCGAACTCTTTTCAAGACTCTTCAGGACAAGGCCTCGGTCCTGCTGGTAGCTCCCAGGTGGCCGAGACAGCCTTGGTTTCCACTTCTGCTTCAGCTTGCGGTGGATTCCCCACTACTTCTGGGGTTGCAGCCCGACCTTCTCTCACAGGAGCAGGGTTCTCTTCTGCACCCCAATCTCAAAGCTCTCAATTTGATGGCCTGGAGGCTGCAAGGGTAGTTTTGGCTCCCTGGGGCCTACCCCAGGAAGTTGAGGAGGTTGTCCTAGCCTCTAGGAAACAGTCCACTAGAAAAACCTATGCCCTCAAATGGAAGAGGTTTTCTGTGTGGTGTCAGCTACGTACAGAGGATCCTTTCTCCTGTACTGTGCCAGTAGTGCTTCAGTACTTACTGCCCTTGTCAAATCAGGGACCTAAGTCCAATTCTGTTTGGGTCCATCTCTCAGCTCTAGCAGCTCACCACTCACTGGTGGAGGGACATTCTCTGTCAGGTCACCCCTTGGTGTCCCGCTTTCTCAGGGACTTGCTTTTGCTCAAGCCCCCCATCCGTCCTCCTGCTCCTGAGTGGGAGCTGAATGTGGTCTTGCAGCAACTGACTCGCCCACCCTTTGAGCCGATGGCTACTTGCCCTCTACGCTTCCTCTCCTGGAAGACTCTCTTCCTGATAGCCCTCACCTCAGCTAGGCGAGTGAGTGAGCTTCAGGCCCTGGTCTGTGATAGACCTTATACCAGGATTTATAGGAACAGGGTAGTCCTCAGGACTCATCCCAAGTTCCTTCCTAAGGTTGTCTCCTCTTTCCACCTCAATCAGGAGGTGGTTCTTCCAACATTCTTCCCTAGGCCTCATGCTAGCCAGGCTGAAGCAGTCCTGCATACCCTGGACTGTAGGAGGGCCTTATCCTTCTACCTTGACCGTACGCAGGGGCATAGAAGGGCTACTCAGCTCTTCGTCTCCTTTGACCCCAATAAGTTGGGGTTGGCTGTGTCCAAGCGTACCTTGTCCATCTGGGTGGCTGACTGTATCACCTGGGCTTACAAGGCGGCTGATCTTCCTTTGCAGGGTAGGGTCACGGCCCATTGTGTCAGTGGCTCATCTCCGCTCTGTGCCCTTGGTAGACATCTGCAGGGCTGCAACTTGGTCTTCAAGCCAGACTTTTGGGGCCCATTACTGTCTGGAGAGGGAGTCCCGTAGGGACAGTGCTTTTGGCCAAGCAGTACTCCGGAATCTCTTTGCGGTTTAGGCAACTCCTGCCCTCTGTTGGGCTACCGGAGGAGGTTGTGTCCTTGAAAAGCCTTTCTTTGCTGCTGGGACTAGAGGGAGTTCTCTTGTTCAGCTGGGTTCCTCGGTAGCCCAGAGCTAGGGAGTAACCCATATGTGAGGAGTGACTTCCTGCTTGGTCCTGGAGAAAGAGTAGTTACTCACCTGTAACAGGTGTTCTCCAGGAGCAGCAGGAATCAGTCCTCACAACCCTCCCTCCTCCCCTTGGAGTTGCAGTTGTACATAGTTTGTATTTTTACATTTTTGTGTGCTGTTCTTAGCTATGTCATTTGACTGAGGTAAGATGGCACCTTTAGGCGGGAAGGGAACCGCGCATGCGTGCCAGCATTCCCAAAGGCTTTCATGGAAAGCTGGGGAAATGCTCCGCTGGGGCTTCATCGGCGCCGATGACACCCATATGTGAGGACTGATTCCTGCTGCTCCTGGAGAACACCTGTTACAGGTGAGTAACTACTCTTTCATCCATGTATGGATGTCTTATTCTATGAAATTAAGGCACTTTTCAATAATGATTTTTTTTATTTATTTACATTTTTAGAAAACATAACTATTCATGAACAGTACAACTTTTGTCTCACACAATTTCCATACCACTGTGTAACCGCCCTCATTATAACATTCCCTCATGTCATGTAGTTGTTTTTTTATGTTCTAATAACCCTCCCCCTCCCTCCACAGATTCCCTCTGCACACTCCTAACACACTTCATTTCTCTCAGTTACTGAATGATTTACATAATTGCTGTCTGCTGTATGTATTTCCCCCACACCCGTAAGAATTGTTGTGGTCTACCCCTTTTAAGCGCTGTTAATTTACTCATCAAGTAAATCTGTGCCAACGACCCTTTATATTCTGCCATTTGGGGTACTTCCACTTGTTTCCATTTTCTGGCCAGTAGAATTCTCAGGGCAACACAACCCAAATCCACCAAAATACCCTCTGCCTTATTCAAACTTTGGGGTTTCACACCCAACAAAGCCGTATCTGGCTGTGGGGCAATATCTTTCCCCAAGATCTCTCCCAGCATACCAAACACCTCCGCCCACAACTTATTCACTTCCCAACAACTCCATCAGACATGGGGGTGCATTCCTCTCCCACCACATTCCCTCCAGCATTTCTCTTCCACATGAATATATATCTTATGTAGTTGTACCGGCGTTAAATGCCATCTATACAATATTTTATAGTTATTCTCAATTAAAGTTGTAGCTAAAATTCCTTTATATCTATTCAGATATATTCTGTCCCACATGGAGGAGTCCTACTGTATTCCCAATTCTGCCTCCCAAGCTTTTTGATAGCTTTCCCTTGCCGTCTCCCTATTCATCATATTGTAAAAACTTGCCAAGGCCGCCGCCTTTTGTCCCACCAGAAAAAAACTTCTCCACCCCTGTGAGCTCTCCCTTGATTTCCGGTATAATCCTATGTTGAATGTAATGGCTTATCTGCACATAGCTATATACATCTTTCTCATCCAACTTGTACAACTCCACCAGTGCATCAAACTCCTTTATTTTCTTCCCCTCTAACATTTGCCCTACCCTTCGTGACCCGTTCTTTTCCCATTTTTCAAAGGTGGTCTTCCCCATGCCAGGCGGAAAATCCGGATTTCCCCAAATTGGTACTAACCTTGAAATTCCATTTCCCCCAGCCATATACACTTCCATTTATTCCATATTCGTAGGGAACCTTGTACATAGGGATTGTTACCTGGAACTCCTTTTTTTGCATTTTTCGGTAGCCACACATAATCTCCTACCATCCCTTCTTCTAAATCCTCTGACTCCATCTGCACCCATTCTTTCTGTTCTTCCGCCCCCCACTCCACAATGGTGCTCAGTTGCGCTGATTCCCAGTACTTTAATAAATTTGGAACAGCCATACCCCCTTGTTCTCTTGGCTTCATCAATATCCTCCCTGCTACCCTATTTTTCTCCCCCCTCCAATAAACTGCATAATAATCCTCTGTAGTTTCCCAATATAGTCCTTTGATACCCTTATAGGAAGGTTCATAAAAAGGTATAACCATTTAGGTAATGCCATCATTTTTATAGCACCTATCCTCCCCATCCATGACAGTGTTTTACATTTCCACTCTTCTAGTTCCCTCCTTATATTATTTTTCCACCCGAGCATAATTTTCTTTAAACAGGTCAGATTCCCTAGATGTCAAGTATATTCCAAGATATCTTATACTATGTTTAGCCCATCTGAAGGGGAATTCAGCTTTTATCTTTACCTGCAGGTCTTCCCCTGCCAAAATATTCAAAATTTCCGATTTTGTGGCATTAATTTTAAAACCTGAATAGTCTCCAAACTCCTTTAGCAACTTTTTTTTGCGCTACTAGAGACTCCCTTGGCTTCGTCAATATAAATAGCAGGTCATCTGCAAAGAGAGATATTTTGCTTTCCAGATTTTTCCATTTCACCCCATGGATACCCCTACATTCCCTCACCATCTGGGCCAAAGGTTTCATTGAGAGCACATATAGTAGCGGTGACAGAGGACACCCCTGCCTTGTTCCTCTAAACAATGCCAGCGGCCTTGTATAGTCCCCATTCACCCGAATTCTTGCCATTGGTTGCACATAGATAGCTTTAATCCACTTCAAATAATTCCCCTCAATCCCCATTCGTTCTAAGACTTTAAATAAAAATGGCCACGAGACTCGATCAAATGCTTTTTCAGAATCAGTGGTCAATAGGATCATTTGCTCTCCCCCTTTTCTCCCCCTCCATATAGCATTTAACACTTTCCGCATATTATCTACTGTGTGACACTCCGAAACAAACCCAGATTGGTTTTCATGTACCAATTTGGGCATAAGCGGATGTAGTCTAGTCACCAAAACTTTGGTGAATATTTTAAAATCCGTTCCTAGAAGGGATATTGGCCTATATGATCCACATAAATTAGGATCCTTTCCCTCTTTAGGCAAAATGGTAATCCCTGCCGTTCGCATTGTTTCTGGTATTTCCTCCCCTTCCTTAAAGGCGTTAAAAAGTCTAGTCAGCGGGCCAACCACTACATCACTAAAGATTTTATAAAATTTATTCGTAAAGCCGTCCATCCCCGGTGCTTTATTGGGTGGAAGTGCCTTCATCACCTCCATTACTTCCTTTTCTTCTATGGGATAGGAAATCTGTTCTATGTCCTCTCTTGCTAGCCTCGGTAGATTCATTTGTAAATATTGATCCAGCTTCCCCCTACATTATTAGTCTCATCCATATATAGTTGTTTATAAAATTCCACAAATCTTTGCTGAATTGTCTGTCTCACTTCTTTCCCCTTTGCATCCCTTATTAAGACATGCCATACTGGGTCAGACCGAGGTCCATCAAGCCCAGTATCCTGTTTCCAACAGTGGCCAATCTAGGTCCTACGTACCTAGCAATATCCCCAAAAGACACAGGTTCCACATTGCTTGTACTGGGTCAAGCATTGATATCCTGGGTCCCTTTTTAATAGTGGTTTATGGACCTTTCCTCCAGGAACTTGTCCAAACCTTTTTTAAACCCAGCTATACTAACAGCCCTTACTACATCCTCCGGTAACAGATTCCAGAGTTTGATTACACGTTGAGTGAAAAAATATTTTCTCTTATTTGTCTTAAATAGTTTACCCTGTAGCTTCATTACATGTCCCCTAGTCTTTCTATATTCTGATAGCGTAAACAATTGATCCACGTTTATCCGTTCCACTCCATTCATTAATTTATAGACCTCTATCATATCTCCCCTCAGCCGTCTCTTTTCCAGGTTAAAGAGCCCTAACCTTTTTAGCCTCTCTTCATAGGAGTAGCCTTCCATCCCCTTCACCAATTTGGTGGCTCTTCTCTGTACTTTTTCTAATAACGCTATGTCCTTTTTAAGATACGGCGACCAGAATTGCACACAATATTCAAGGTGCGGTCGTACCATGGAGCGATACAGAGGCATTATAATATCCTTTGTTTTATTCTCCATCCCTTTCTTTATGATACCTAGCATTCTATTTGCTTTCTTGGCCGCCGCTGCACACTGGGCGGAGGGTTTTAACATGTTATCCACGATGACTCCTAAGTCCTTTTCCTGGGTGGTGGTTTCTAATGTGGAGCCTTGCATCGTGTAACTATAGTGTGGGTTGTTCTTTCCTAGGTGCATAACTTTGCATTTGTCCACATTAAATTTCATCTGCCATTTGGATGCCCAGTCTTCCAATTTATCCAGATCCTCCTGCAGTTTTCCACAATCCTCTTGGGTTTTAACAACTTTAAACAGTTTTGTGTCATCTGCAAATTTGATAACCTGACTAGTTATTCCCTTTTCCAGGTCATTTATGAATATGTCAAAAAGTAGCGGACCCAGTACAGATCCCTGGGGTACTCCACTATTCACTTTTTTCCATTGGGAATATTGGCCATTTAGCCCTACCCTCTGCTTTCTATCTTTTAACCAGTTCCCGATCCACAATAGTACACTGCCTCCTATCCCATGACTTTTTAGCTTTGCCAAAAGTCTCTGATGGGGGACCTTGTCAAAAGCTTTCTGGAAGTCCAGATACAATATTTTTGTGTTATAATTGCTATTCTGATGCTGTTTTAATGTATGTGCCAGCAGGTGACTGGGTCTATTGCCCATTTCAAAAAATTCTTGTTTTAACCTATCCTGAGCATGTTTAATCTCTACTAGTTCTAGTTCATTTAATTCCCTTCTTATCTTATTTAATTCCTGGATTATGGTCTTCTCGGCCCTTCCCTGCATCTGCAAGCCCTCTAATTCCCTAATCTTCTCCCTTAAGACTTCCTTTTGGCGCTCCTTACATTTCTTCACATAGGTACTGTCGTCAGCACTCCCTAGTGACCAGTGGCTGTAAGGGTAGGCTGAGCATTTTTATTGTTTCAAGGAGGAAAGGGCTCTTTAAGGCCAAGTGCAGGTTGATCTTTGTAGTCCAGCTCCTTGTATGAACAATTTGTATAAGCCAAATAGAGGGTATTAAGGCTTTTATTTCCCCTTTAACGCAAAGGCTCAGTAAGGCACAGAAATAAAGAAAGTCCTTTCTTTCAGGGTTTCACCAAACATAAGCAAGAAGAAAAACTGTTACAAGTTTCACAGTTGATTGGAAAGATTAACTGAAAGATTCTCTAACTTCAGAGCAACTTAAATAAGCAAAACAATTCTCTGGCCCTTAGCAGAAAACATGAGCATTCTCAAAGCAAAAAGGTCTGTTCAATTCACAGTTCTGCTAATGACTCAAGGCTGCTAGCAATACACAAGGTACAATCCATAAATTCATCTGGAGGCATGGGAATAGGATTCTCTAGGTCTATTTCCATGGACTCTGGGTCACTGGCCTCTCCCTCTGAATTGGATGTCTCCCTTGCTGCTATACTTTCCCAGACTCTGTCTCTGTTTGCTTGTTTCCAATAGGGCTGTTCTAAGGCTCCCAAACGAACATGGCCTGTTTTTCTGCCCTTAAATACTGGTTTGCAAAGCTCTGACTTGTTTCCTTTTCTCCTGCACTGAGCATCTGTTTCACCAGAGCTTCTAGGAGATAAACTTTCTTTTATAAATGAAGTGGCACCATACCTGGGCTTCCTCCTGTAGCCGGTATAACTGGAGCTTTCTCTCTGAGGCACCTCTCTCTGGAGACAGGCTTTCTCTTGGAACCTTCTGAGCAGTGCTTTATCTTTCTGTAGTTGCTTCTGGGTAAAGGTAGCTCTGTTATTAGAACCTTTCCTTCTTGTACCTCTTAATCCTGATTCAGACTCCTCCGGTGAGCGTAAGCCTCTCTCAAAGCATGGCTTTCTCCTCACAAGCTCTTTGCCTCTGTGGTCCTCTGCTACCGAGTCTCTCTCCAGACTGACTCTCCTCGAGCTGTCTTTCTTTCTGACTTTCTCTGCTCCTTTTCCAGCACTTACTATTCTGGGCGTTCTGCTTGATCCAGCTACGCTGCTTGGGCTGGAGGTGTCACTCCTTCCGTCTGAAGTGCTTCTCCTGGCAGTCTCTCTCTGGACTGTCCCTCTCTGGACTGTCCCTCTCTGGACTGCTTTCCTCCAGACTGCTTCCCTCTGGACCGGTTCCCTCTGAACTGGTTCCTTCTCCTGGCCTGCTTTCCTCTGAATTGCTTCCTCCTGCTGGCCTGCTTTCCTACTTGTTCCTTCTGCTGGCCTGCTTTCCTCTGGACCGGTTCCTCCGGCTGGCCTGCTTTCCTCTGAACTGCCTTTCTCTTATAAAGACATTCTACCTTTGAGTTTCCCGGGGTTGTCGTCAGGTGCAGCTGATTAGCTCTTACATAATCAGTAGCTGGGTGTGTTAACTCAGCCTCAGTAGTTTTGCTCCTGCTCTCTCTAGCTGGGCTGCAAGGTAATTGCATCCTCTGCACATCAACAGCTCTGTTAAAGACAGGGTTTTTTCCTAAGTCTGCACTCTCAGTAGCTTCAGCTTCATGACAGTACCTATGGATATTAAATCCCCTCTTATCACCACTTTCAAACACTCCCATAAGGTTCCAATCCTACATCCATCCCTGTCATTCACCTCCAAATATTATTTTATTTTTTCCCTGACTTGGGCTGTTTCCAAATTCTCCAGTAAGGACTCATTTAGTGTCCACCCCCTATTTTTCCTCCCCCCACTCCCCATATTAACTTCAATCCACACTGGTGCATGATCGGACCAGGTCCTCTCTCCAATCTCACACCTTCCTAGCTCCCCCACTAAGGATTTGGACACCCATACCATATCTATTCTTGAGTAGGATTGATGCACTGGAGAGTAGAACGTAAATATTTTTTCCCGCCCTTTCAATTCCCTCCACGCGTCTACCACCCCCAGATTTTTACCCATTGACTTCAAGCTTCTACTTTTTGCACACCCCGTCCACTTCCCCACGGAATTATCTATGTCAGGGTTGATTGATAGATTAAAGTCTCCCCCCCATAATTATTGGACCTTCTGCAAACTTTGCCACCATACCATTCAACCGGTCAAAAAATGCCCCTTGAACCACATTTGGACCATATATATTCACCAGGGTTTACATTTGTTCCTTTATCCGCAGCTTAACTAAGATATACCTTCCCCCTTTATCTTGCTGCACCCCACACTCCGAGTATGGTATTCGCTCATTCACCAGAATTCCCCCCCCCCCTTTTTTCAATTCCAGCCTATTAGATGCAAAGCAGTTCCCTTGCATTTTTTTGTCTCATCCTCCATTCATCACATTTCTTCAGGTGTGTTTCCTGTACGAATATGTCGTCACCTTTGTCTATTAATCTCCTTAAACATTCTCTGCCTTTTAATTGGGGAGTTCAACCCCCTTACATTCATCGTCAGTATTCTAAATCTCTCCATTTGACAGCTCTCCCATGTCCTGCTATCCCATTATTGTGCAGCTGGTAATCCTTTTTCCCCCTTCCCCCCTCCCCCTCCCCCCTTCCTATCCTCCAAGCCACCCTCCACACTGCTTCCTTGAGGCATGACTTGTCACCACTCCTGGAAACTCTATCCCTTTCCTCATTCTTTTTTCCTTTGCCAGTTTAAAATATTTTTTCCCCTCTCCCCCCTTCTTTAACCAACCAACACTATCCATAAACAGTCATATGCATAACACTTGCCGCAACTTACATTACTACATTGTCCATTCCTTCATCCTTTGCCTTCTATTACAGGGACAGAGCTTTGCTTTTGCCTCCATAGTCTACGATGATCTTGTGGTGCTCAGCGCCATTCGCTTTCCTTCGCTTGTTGTCTCATCCCTTTATTGTACTTTGGGAGTGGAGCCTCTGGTATCTCAGTCCATCCTGTTTCTTTCATCACTGTTACCGCTTCTACCGGTGTCTTAACATATGATGCTTTCCCCTCAATACAAAACTGCAGCCCGAAAAGGAATAGCCACTTATATCTGACAGATTTCTCTTTCAATATTTTAGTTACTGCTGCCATTTCCCTCCTTTTCCTCATTGTGATGGCTGACAGATCCATATACAGTTCAATTCATTGATTGTTCCACTTGAAATTATTGATCTTCTTTGCCGCCTCTACTACTGCACATTTCGTGGAGTATTCATGAAAACACGCTAATCTAGAGGAACAAGCAAGAATGAGTCTTCACATATGGGTATCGTCAGTACCGACGGAGCCTGCGCGGGAACGCTCCCCAGCGTCCAAAAGGAAAGCTTTTGGGAGCATCCCACAGCGCCTGCGCGCTGCCTTCTGCCTTTCCTAACCGCCTCTCTCCAGTTCTTCTTTTCCGCGGAGTCAGCAGGTCGTGTTCCTGTCACCGCTGAAGAATTTCTTTATTTTATTTTATTTCTTTGGTCGCGCGTCTGCCTTCTCGACGCTAAACTGGTACCGCCAGTCTTTTCTTTCTTTATTCTAAAAAAAAAAAAAAACCTACTGTTTTTTCTCACTTCAGTGCATTTTCTTCTTTGGCCTTAGGCCTAGGAGATTTTTCCTCATGGAAAAGCCCGCCTCTGGGTTTAAAAAATGCACGAAGTGCAGCGGCACTATTTCTGTCACTGACACCCATGAATGGCGTCTGAAATGTTTAGGTCCTGACCACTCCATCACGGATTGTGAGTCCTGTTCCATGATGTCTAAAAGAGGTCTACAGAATCGAGCAGCCAAGCTCAGTACCCTGTTTCCCTCTGATGCAGCTTCGGTTGCATCGACGTCTTCCAGGGCTGCTTCTTCCTCACATGGATCTCAGGTAACCAAACTTAAGTCCAGCCGGTCCTCGAATGGTAGATCTCCCTCTAAGTATCGAGATGCCTCCGGGCTTGCCCTCGAGGAATCCGCACCGGCAAAATTACCCTGGCGGGAGGCTCCGGCTTCCAAAGCTTTATCTATGGGGTCACAGGTTGACATCGATGGCTCGGCCTCGACTGATCACCTGTTGCCATGTTCTGGGGTACCGGTGATTCCCACTGGTACCGAGATCCAGACATTGGTTGCATCGATGGATCAGAATATCCTGACCATACAGCGTGCCATTACGGCATTCTTACAAGCTGCGACGCCTTCGGTACCGCAACAAATTCCGTTGCCGGTACCGACTCCGGCACCGGTACCGACATCCGACTCCGGCACCGGTACCGGTACCGATTGCATCGACATCCGCTTCGGTGTTGACTGCAGCGGTACACTGTTCTCTGATGCCCATCGGTACCGATCACTCCCGATGTCGATACCACCCGGTACGCGTATCGGGCTCTGCAGGAGCATCCAGACAGGCGATACTTTGATTCCTCTGAAGACTCTGATGAATCAGAGGTCTCTGTCGAAGCATCGGTGATCCATCCTCAGGAGCCCTCCAAAAAGGAGAATGTCTCCTCCAGAGGACTTGTCTTTCCAGGACTTCATTAGGGAAGTGGCCAGGGTCTTTCCATCTCCTTGGCCCCTGAGACAGAGCCTAGAGCCAAAGAATTAGATATTTTACAATATCCTAAGGCTCGTAAAGAGGCAGCCACTTTACCAATACATGAGATTCTTTATGATCACATGTTGGGCATATGGGAGACTCCTCTCACCACTTCCCCTCATTCTCGCAGGTTGGACACCATGTATCGTGTTCCTCCTTGTCCTGGCTTCCATAAGACAGCTTCCTCACCACTCCATTGTGGTAGAGTCTGCTATGAAGAAGATAGAGTACAAAAAGGCACTCTTCTGCTCCTCCAGGAAGAGAATGCAGAACTTTAGATGCCTTTGGCAGGAGAATTTTCCAGGCCAGTATGCTTGTTGCCAGAATCAACTCCTATAGTCTGTATATGGGGATGTTTCTAAAAGAAGTTACAGATCACCTGCAAACTTTATCTCCTTTTATTTCAGAAGATAAAAGGGAAGAGTTCATCACCTGGCTCAAACATGCCCAGGATATTTCCAAGTTTTCCAACCGTGCAGCCTTTGACTCTTTTGAAGGTGCCAGCAGAGCCTCGGCTATTGCCATAGGTGCACGCAGAGTTGCTTGGTTACAGGCTTCTGATTTGGAGCCCTGGGTTCAAGATGGACTAGGAAACCTTCCTTGTACAGGTGAAAACCTTTTTGGCAAAGTTTGGCAAGCAAAGACCACCCAAATGGATGCTGAAAATTCTGCTTTAGATAGACTTTCAAAGTCTACTTCTGCTCCTTTTAAGAAAAGGTTGTTCAAAAAGGGGTTTTTCCCCGAAAAAGGGAAATATTATGCTGCTTAAGGTCAGCAGTCATATTCTGCAGGTCGTTTTGCTACAAAGAGACAGCAACAACCAAAACAGGCCAAGCCTAAGGCTGCTAGGACTGCTATGGCCCAACATCCTCAGCCTCCTCAGGGCCTTTGACTTACACCTAGAGAACTTAGCCTTTCTGGCTCTAGAACATCCAGAGCCTCTCACCATTCCAGGAAGGTTAGCTCACTTTGCTCCCAGATGGGAACAAATCACAGCAGAACAATGGACCCTCTCCATCATAAGGGAAGGGTACAAGCTTCATTTCTTAAACCTTCCCCCTCACACCATGGTGAGACAGTTCAATTCTCCAACATCACTCCTCAACTTTCTGGGTCAGGAGATTGCTACCCTTCTTGCCCAAGGGGCAATAGAAGAAGTACCCCTTCTTCAACAGGGTTCAGGGTTCTACTCCCCCTAGTTTCTCATCCCAAAGAAAACAGGGGGCTACAGACCCATATTAGATCTCAGAGAATTGAACAAGTTTCTATGCAAGGAGAAATTCAAGATGACTTCTCTCGGTACTCTCCTTCCATACCTTCAGAGTCAGGACTGGCTTTGTTCTCTAGATCTCAAGGATGCGTACACCCATGTTCTCATTCATCCCACACACAGAAGGTTCCTTCGGTTCCTTTTCCAAGGAAAGCACTATCAATACAGAGTGCTTTCCTTTGGTCTGGCCTCTGCTCCAAGGGTGTTCACAAAATGCATGGCAGTAGTAGCTGCATTTCTACGCACTCTGGGAATATTTGTATTCCCATATCTGGACGACTGGCTCATCCGAGCTCCATCCCAGTCAGAGGCCCAGACTTCCCTGGCCTGCACAAGGCATATTCTTCAATATCTGGGACTTGTAATAAACATTCCAAAATCCTATCTCACCCCTACTCAATCTCTAGAGTTCATACGGGCCTTACTGGATACCACCACTGCAAGGGCCTATCTTCCCCAGGCCCGTTGCCTATGCTTGGTGCAGTTAGCCTCCTAGATTCAGTTAAAGTCCCATTTAACTGCTCGAGAGATGTTGCAACTGTTAGGCCACATGACCTCAACCATCCATGTGGTTCCTTATGCTCGCCTTCACATGAGGGCAGCTCAGTGGACTCTGTCCATCCAATGGACCCAGGCATCAGGGTGCCTGTCAGACAAAATAGCAACCTTCAGTCACCTCTTTTGCTCTCTCCAGTGGTGGAAGTCCACTCAAAATCTGTTGCTGGGGTCCCCCTTTCAACAGGTGTTACCCCAAGCAACCCTTACAACAGATGCCTCCCCAAAGTGTTGGGGGGCTCATCTACAAGATCTCTCCACCCAAGGCATCTGGTCTCCACAGGAGACATCTCTACATATCAACCTCTTAGAGCTCAGAGCAATTTTTCTAGCTCTCAGAGTCTTCCACACCCTGCTCAGCTACAAGACAGTCCTCATTCACACCGACAACCAAGTAGCAATGTTCTACGTGAACAAGCAGGGGGGGACTGGCTCTCTGTCGCTTTGCAACGAAGCTCTGAGATTGTGGGCCTTCGCCAGAGAGCATCAAATTCATCTCATGGCAGTGTATCTTTCAGGGGTTCAAAACTCTTGGGCAGACAGATTCAGTCGAGTTCTGCTTCCACACGAATGGTCCCTCCATGGGGACCAGATAGCCAGGATCTTTCAAATTTGGGGAACCCCAGACATAGACCTGTTTGCAAGTCCGTGGAATGCCAAACTTCCCTGGTTCTGTTCCAGTGTTCCATGTCAGGGAGTTCAGGCCAGGGATGCCTTCCTCCTTCATTGGGGGCAAGACTTCCTCTATGCCTTCCCACCCATTCCCCTAATTCCCAAGACACTGTTCAAGCTTCAGAGAGACAGGGGGTCTATGATCCTCATAGCACCACGTTGGCCACGCCAAGCGTGGTACCCTCTACTTCTGCATCTCTCTCAAGCTCCCTCCCTGGACTTGGGATCTGCTCCAGACCTCCTGTCCCAGGAGCAGGGAACGTTGTGGCACCCAAATCCCCAGTCTCTTCATCTCAGGGCCTGGTTGCTGAAGGCCTAGACCTTCAGGATTTGCATCTTTCTCAGTAAGTGAAGGATATCCTTCATGCTTCCAGAAAGCCTTCCACCAGACGTTCCTATGCTTTTAAATGGAAAAGGTTCACCATTTGGTGTACAGAGAAGGGTCTTAACCCTCTGGCAATACCTCTGAATTCTTTACTGGAGTATTTGCTGCATTTATCCCATGCAGGCCTTAAAACGAATTCAGTAAGAGTCCATTTGAGTGCTATTGCAGCATCCCTTAAGCCTCTCAATGGACAGCCTATTTCCTCTCATCCTCTTATAGCAAGATTCATGAGAGGCCTTCTTTTGACTAAACCTCCCATTAGGCCACCTCCAGTGGCATGGGACTTGAATCTGGTTCTTGGCCAGCTTATGAAGCCACTCTTTGAACCCTTAGCCACTACCTCTTTGAAATTCCTTTCCTGGAAGGTTATTTTTCTCATTGCAGTCACTTCAGCTCGCCGCATCAGTGAGCTGCAAGCCTTGGTGGCTAATCCTCCTTATACAAGGTTCCATCACGACAAGGTAGTCCTCAGGACCAATCCACACTTTATGCCTAAAGTGGTTTCACCTTTTCATCTGAATCAGGAGGTGTATTTACCTGTCTTTTTTCCAGGACCTCATGCATCAAGTGCAGAGAGGAATCTCCATACCCTGGATTGTAAGAGAGCGCTTGCTTTTTACTTACAAAGTACACAGCAACATAGACAGTCTTCTCAGCTCTTTGTTGCTTTTGATCCCTCTCATTTAGGACTTCCAGTCTCTAAGAGAACTCTGTCCAATTGGATTGCTCAGTGCATTTCTTTCGCCTACCAGAGTAAGAACCTTTCTCTGGAGGGCCATGTCACAGCTCACAATGTGAGGGCCATGGCAGCCTCTATGGCTCATCTAATTTCTGTGTCCATCGACCAGATCTGTCGAGCGGCCACCTGAGCCTCGGTTCATACCTTCACAGCCCATTACTGCTTGGACAAGGACTCCCGCCGGGATGCCTTGTTTGGTCAGGCTGTTCTCAAACACCTGTTCCATACCTAATCAACTCCTACCCTCCATCCCTGGCTGGATGCCTGAGATTCATGTGTGGAGGTAGAGCCCTTCCCAGGGACTCACAACCTGGGTGATCTCCCAGGCATCTCTAGCTGGGGAGTCCCCATATGTGAAGACTCATTCCTGCTTGTTCCTGGAGATAGCACAGTTACTTACCTGTAACAGGTGATCTCTGGTAACAGCAGGAATAAGTCTTCACAACCCACCCACCTCCCCTAGGAGTTGTATCTCTCTATCTTTCTTTCCTTTCCTCACTCTCTCTCTTTGTCTCAGCTTTAAAACTCGAACTGGAGAGAGGCGGTTAGGAAAGGCGGGAAGGCAGCGCGCAGGCGCTGTGGGATGCTCCCAAAAGCTTTCCTTTTGGACGCTGGGGAGCGTTCCCGCGCATGCTCCGTTGGTACCGACGATACCCATATGTGAAGACTTATTCCTGCTGTTCCCAGAGATCACCTGTTACAGGTAAGTAACTGTGCTTTATGTCCCTGGTGAGCCATCTTGACCGGCTTCTTCCAGAATCTGTTTGCGTATTTTTTCAACCAGACTCCCACAGTCCAATTTTTCCATATTCTCAGGGACCCCTCTTACCCTAATATTTGCTCTCCGTGATCTGTTTTCCAGATCTTCAACTTTGGACCACAAATCTTGTTTCCATTTCCAGTTCCTGCATTTTCTGCATTACATTGTCCTGTACATCCATTTTATTCTCGATGTCTTCCACACGCTGCCCAACATCTCTTACATCTACTCTCAGCTCCTCTATCCATGACTGTTCCTCCGTTTTAAATTCGCTAAGTCTTGCCTGAGAGTGCTGAACAAGCTTTTTACCTCCCCTCTCAGCACCTCCACGTCACCACTCGGATTGCTGTCTCCATTCTTAGATTTACCATCCTCCTTCACGTTTGTAGCACTCACCGCGACCATTTTGTTCTTCCCTCCGGTGTTTCCCGCAGCGTTTTTTTACCGAGCCCTTTTAAGTCCGCTGTACTCTTCTTTATCTCACTGCGAAGCCGCTCCTCCGCAGTATTTATTAGATTGATTTTGCTCGTTTCTCTACCCTCCTTTATGTAACTTGCTGGCAATTTTCCTCTCACTTCCCCGGAGCTCCGCTCTCACACAGCCGCTCCACTTGGTGACGTCATTTCCTCCTTTCAATAATGATTTTAATCTTCTATGGTATTCTTGACTGATCTTTTCTCTTAGTAATTTCTGCTTGAATGCCGTTCCTTCCTCTTCAAGATATTTATATATGCCTTCCTGTTCAATTTCCTTGATGTTCCTCAGCCAGGGAGATGTTTTCTGTTTTGCTCAAATTTCCTCTTTAAAAAGTTGCTTTAGCACATTTGTCTAGGCCAGGGGTGGGCAATTCCGGCCCTCGCGCACCACAGTCCAGCCTGGTTTTCATGATGTCCCTAATAAATATTCATGGACCTATTTCCATACAATTGAAGGCAGTGGATGCAAATAGATCTCATGAATATTCATTAGGGGGACATCATGAAAACCAGGCTGGATTGTGGTGCACAAGGGCCAGAATTGCCCACCCCTGGTCTAGGCCAAAGGTCATCCTGATGTCGTCAGAAAAGCTTTTCACTACACGGAGCTGCTCTGCTAATTGTTCATTACTGGAACTGTAGAGCTTCATGTCATCTGATTGAAGGAAAAGGTGGTATATAAAGCTGCTTAAATAAATAAAATAGCCTGACAGCATGAGATCCATGAGGGACATAAAGGACTTCAAAACTATGCTCAAAACCACACTTTGTTTTACAATACTATGAACCCTCCCAGAACCTACAAACCAACATATGAGCACAATCGCAACCAAGCAACTCAGGGCACCCTCACAGCCCGCAAACTTCCTTCCCAAGTGCCTAACCCAATAACCTTCCACACCCCTCCCCCCCCCCCACACCTAACCCTAACGCAGACTTAGCAACATGTAAACCACTTTGAAGGAAAAGGTGGTATATAAAACTGGTTAAATAAACAAATAAATAAAATCTACAAATAGTAAATGTGATGTTACCTCTGGGTGGTTACCTTTTTTAGGATTTAGGATAAATCTGTATCCCAAAAGGTCGATGAGAGTATTCATTGAATTAAGTGCCATACAAAACAGAAGTAGTGGCAACGGAATCTTCCCTGAAATATTCCTCGCTGGATCTTAATGTTAGGCATGATGTACTGACTATCTTCATACTTCAAAAATAGGTAGTGTGCCACATTGCCATGGTGAAATTACTGTACTCTATCAAACCAGGATGTATCTTATACATCTCAAAGCAATTTATTATCCAAGAGTGTGAGACACTATCAAAAGCTCTCTAATCCATGCTATGCTGAGATTTCTTCTTTTCTTAGCGCTGGCTATGATGGCCTTATTTAACATTAACTGATCTTTGGTTCCATATGTTCCCTTCTTATTGGCCTTTTGCTCTAATGCCATGATGTTATTGAATTCAACATGATCATATTCTGTCAGCATTTATTGCAGTGAACAGCTTACAGATTGTAGGTAGACAAGTTATTGGTCTGTAATTTTTGGGAATGTTACTTGGGTCCCCCTTTGGATGGAGAAATGTTCTTCCTGTTATAAGCCTTTGCGATGTTAAGTTTGGCTGCTTGATCAGTTGGTTTTTGCAATTTGCCACGTCTTGGTGGCGCGATTTGAATGTTTGAGCCAATAGTTGGTCAGTCCATCTGGATCAGGGCTCTTCCAGTTTGGGGCTCTTTTTAGCCTGCTTCCCAGCACTTTTGTTGTTACTACTGGCTATTACATAGATTTGATGTCTGATTTTTTTCTAAATGTTCCTGTATAGAGGGTAACCATTCTACTTCTTGATTGTGCTGTATGGGAGCCTCATATAGGCTTCTCTGGAAGGTTTCTGTTTCAGCTTTGATTGTTGATGTGTTTACCATATTAATGCTCTTTCCTAGTTCCCTGTAGAACTATTTTGTGTTCTCTCTAAATAGTTTTTGATATCCTTCTTTTCTGTTTTCTTCATATCTTCACAGTTTTTGCACTTCTGCTGCTACTTTCAATTTATTGTCTGAACATATAAATTTTAGATAGTCTTCTGTTAATGCAGCATGCTTCAACTTGATGTCTTGGATCTTCCTCAATATCTTTGACAATTTTAATCCTTTTAGATAACCTTCTATCAGGGATACCTCTGCATACAAAGATTCTATTTATTTCTTTGATGCGCTTTTTCCAAGGAGGAACTGTTCTCTTTTTCTTCTGGCCATGAACTTTAGTTGGTAGTATTCTTGCAATAATAATTTTAGCTACACAATATTGTATTTGATTTTTCCAGTTTTGTCAATAAATGATCCCTTTATACAGGATATGGCCTTGCTCATATTAATTATCATATTTTTAACCTTAGATGTTAAATGTAACTTGGGTAATCTTTCTCTTGCTTGGAGTCCAGCATATTCATCCTCTTCCATGTGGACTAGGAGTTTGATCTTGAATACCATCACCTCTGGGTCTTTCTCCTCCTTTTCTTCCTCCTCTTCAGTTGATTTGTTTACCTGTCCTTTATTCATCTCACTCTCTTGCTGTTCTAGATCTCTAAGCTCCATCTCCCCCTCAACTGTTTTTTTCTGTGTACTCCTTTTTTTCTAATACTCTCACCTAGGTCTCCTCCTCCTCCCTGTATTTCTTTTTTCACGGAAGCCCTTAGTTGATTCAAGATGTTATCATTCACATACTACTTTACTTTGATCTGTGAAATTTAAAAATTAAATTTGCATCTGTTGCTTTTTGCAGTTTTTCTTGTGGCGATTTTCCTCTTTCTTCCAGTTTTTGGTAGATTCTCTTTGTATACCCTTGTGATTTAACTATAGGATTTGTAGCATAAAAGTAGCAGTACATTATCTCCTCTTTATCTGCAGAAGTCCACTTAACTGTAGTTAATTCTCTTAACTTTCTCATTCATTTCTGTGGTTTATCTCCTGCCACAATAGATCCATGAACATGCTCACCATGGTCTTTATCCATGGCAGGAATGTTACCTGCATTTGCAGTGTCTGCACTACTGCTACTTTTGTTAGCCCTAGTGTGGAGGCTATGGATGGGCACCTTTTTATCCTAGGTGACATGCGGCCAGTATGTATTTTTCTTTGTCTTTCCTACCATACTTCAATTGTAGTGTTGCCTGGCTGGGATTTAGTATAGATTTTGTACAACGGGATCACCATATGAAGATACCTAGCAAGACTTGGGGAGTGAACTATATTCTCTCCCGTTAGATGGACAGAAATTCACCAATCACAGCTAGTGGATTTTATGCTGTACATCCCTTTGTACTGTAGTATTCTGAATATACTGCAGCCTCCCAAACTGTTTGTTTTTAAATCTGCAAATCAAATGTTCAAGTAATCCACAGGAGCATGGGTCACTGCAGTGAGGAGAGTCAAAGAAAGATTAGACTGAAAATTGCAAATGATATATAGTTGCCAAAAGGAGACTATTATCATATTATCAGTGTGAGGCTCCATTGTAAACTCTGCATTCCGGATTACACACAGAATTTTCACCTCCAATAATACTGGAAGTTGATTACCTACCACTGATACAGTTGGTGTCTCAAATTTAAAAGACAATAGCCTCACCCAAAATAATTGTTCTCTGTGGGTTCAGAGACTATTTGTTCAAGAATTTCATACTGGTCTAATAATCTTAAAGAATGATTCTACTATTAATGTTGCTATGAAATGTATATCTTGTAATAGTGTCCTAATGTTTTTTTCCATTCTTTTTTGTATTAGGCTTGCCTGAATTGGACATGGGGGTCACAGAGCATCAGTTTGGACAGTCAGGAATAAATGACCAACTACCATGGACTGACAACAATATGGCGTCTATGAACCGAGGACCCTTGAATAAACAGGAAGAGTGAGTAATATGCTTTTATGAATCTATTCTTCTTGAAATAGCTGGCTTTGGGTGATAGCCATATACATTAGCACTGTGTACTATAGAAAAAATAATTGCCTTAGAAACCTCAAGGGGTTACAGGCTTATAAGCATTCAGCATAAGCCCTGGGTGTTCAGCAGATGATATAATTGATTCTAAGCCAGTATATATTTGTATCATAGCTTGTATCTGCCATTTGTGTACATAACAGGGAGATGGAATAATGAAATTTATAGAACTGAAATTACTTTAAAGTTTAACTCTAATATAGTACTAGTTAAATTGTTGCATAGTTAATCAGCTGCATTTCGTTGTCATTCATATGCTGCTTTTGAAGGAATAGAATTGGTGTGTTGAGATTTTATTTCTTTCAGAATTAAAGTATGATTTTACAGCCAGGTGAGGGGATGATAAGTCAGAAATATATGTAGAGAGAAAATATCTCAGCTCTTTCAATCTGGTCTCTCAGTAAACTAGGCCTTAAACATGATTGATCACATTGTTGTTATCCTGTATTCTACTGTACAGCTATGCAGGCAGAGTAATGTAACAAAAACTATTTGAGCCCAGTATTCTGTCACAAGCACAACGCCCAAAGCCACTTGCCTTTAGTGGTCGAGGGGCGTGGTGGTTGAGGATTCCTGCTTCTATCAGCTCTTAGCAGCCTATTTCTTCGTGTTGGCTTCTGGGAAGTGTAGTACTGCTAAAATATGTGGGTGCTTTAAGTAGAAGCTTTGTAGTTGAGGTAACAGAGGGTAAGGCTTGTAACAGAAAGTTTATTTCCATAACATAAGACACAGCAGGTTCAAGGTATCATTTACAGGATTATAACTGTAGGATTTGCTTTAAGGTACAGCAAATAATGGCAAACAAACCAAAAGAACTCAAAAATGGATTTTAAAGTCCTCTTACTTGCAGAAGTATTGCCTTTAGAAACTAGGCTGCCACTTTCCTTTTTAGTCCTTGTTAAACAGAGCATAAAGAAAAATTCAAGCTTAATTCTTCTACAGCAGTTTGGTTTCTGCCAGCGTCAAAAACCCTCTCTAGGCTGCATTTCTACGTGAAACCAAACTTAGAACAAAACAAACATTCCAAGCTGTTATCAAAACTCTTAGCAGGCTTTTCATATAGGAGAGGAGCAAACAAAAACTCTTATTGCAGCTAACTTGGCTTTTCTTGCCATTGCACAGTTCAAACACAGGTGACAAACAAGCATGAATCAGAGCTTCCTGGTTCAGGCTTACGTTGCAGTAAATTTCCCTTTTTAAACATACAGGAATTTACCTCCACACTGCTTGTGCCATATGGTTCACTTCCAAGGAGAATTACTTCTTTCAGGGCTAGCTTTCCTCAAGACCTCCTGTCTAGAGTTTGGCATAGAGAGCAATCCATAAAGCAATCTTCTTCCCCCAACACTGACACTGGTTCTCCCAACTGCATGGGTTCTGACTCACCGACCTGGTCAGACTGCTCAGCTGACAACCTCTCTGGTGGTCTGAAAGCTTCTCCACTTCCTGGCCCCCACCTCTGTTGCCAACCTGTTGCAGGGAATTCAGCTCTCTCAGCTCTTCTCCAAGAATCAGCTCCTTCTCTCAGCCTCTGTCTTAGCTGCTCTCCCGGCTGCTCTCCTTCTCGTCTCTCTCTCTCTGCATAATCAAACCCAGGCTTATACCTCCAGGATTCTAACCCCACCTCTTTCTTTCCCAGGTATTGGTAATCCCCCTGCCTTCTGGTATTAGAATAATCAGTGCACTTGTTAAAGTAAGGGCTTTGGTCCTCGTGCTTGCAATCCCTCTTTCTTACTTTATCAGTCACTGTGTGAAACTTGTTCCAGCTGGGGGTTTTCTGTCTTTGAAACCTGGCTGTGGCTTTCTCTCCCTGCACTCCTAGAAGGGGACCCTTAACTAGGGTGAATTCGTTATGCTTCTCACCTCCCCCACTCTCAGGATAGCTGACTTTGCCACAATTCAAAGGGAGTATGCACTGTGTTGCTAGATGATGAACACATAACTTCCTTATCCATTTAAATTGAAAAAATATATAGAAAATATTTTGCCATTTAAATTGCTAAGCAGCTTGATATTATCCACATATTTGTGGGTCAGAGATAGAGCAGGGTGAGGGCAGGCTGAAAACGTATTCAAATAGTGGCAATATTCAGCTTGTAAAAGGATGATGCTGACATAATCACTACACTATTCGTATATTCCATGCTGCTACCTATTTAGAAAACAGTGCGGGATATACAGAGTAAGTTAAATGCCATCACTGACATTTAATTTAAGCCCATGACTATACTGTCAGAGTATTGATCCCACTGTTTTTATGAACTTCACAGTTTAATTTATACATGTGTCATGTATTATATGCCTCTTTACCTTTGACTTTCCAACCTTGTTCTAGGCTCTGTCAGGCCAGATAAACCAGGGATCTGCACAGCAAACATAAGAACATAAGATATGCCATACTGGGTCAGACCAAGGTCCATCAAGCCCAGTATCCTGTTTCCAACAGTGGCCAATCTAGGTCATACATACCTAGCAGTTTCCCCAAAAGACACAGGTTCCGCAATGCTTGTACTGGGTCAAGCATTGACATCCTGGGTCCCTTCTTAATAATGGTTTATGGACCTTTCCTCCAGGAACTTGTCCAAACCTTTTTTAAACCTAGCTGCACTAACAGCCTTTACTATATCCTCCGGTAACAAATTCCAGAGTTTGATTACACGTTGAGTCAAAAAATATTTTCTTTTATTAGTCTTAAATAGTTTACCCTGTAGCTTCATTGCATGTCCCCTAGTCTTTCTATATTCTGATAACGTAAACAATCGATCTTCGTTTACACGTTCCACTCCGTTCATTAATTTATAGACTTCTATCATATCTCCCCTCAGCCGTCTCTTTTCCAGGTTAAAGAGCCCTAACCTTTTTAGCCTTTCTTCATAAGAGTATCCTTCCATCCCCTTTACCATTTTGGTGGCTCTTCTCTGAACCTTTTCTAATAACGCTATATCCTTTTTAAGATACGGCGACCAGAATTGCACACAATATTCAAGGTGCGGTCTCACCATGGAACGATATAGAGGCATTATAATGTCTCTTGTTTTATTTTCCATTCCTTTCCTTATGATACCTAGCATTCTATTTGCTCTCTTGGCTGCCGCTGCACACTGGACCAAGGGTTTTAACATGTTATCCACAATGACACCTAAATCTTTTTCCTGGGTGGTGGTTCCTAATGTGGAACCTTGCATTGTGGAACCATAGTTTGGGTTGTTCTTCCCTAGGTGCATAACTTGGCACTTGTTCACATTAAATTTCATCTGCCATTTTGATGCCCAGTCTTCCAATTTATCAAGATACTCTTGCAATTTTCCACAATCCTCTTGGGTTTTAACAACTTTAAATAGTTTTGTGTCATCTGCAAATTTGATAACCTCACTCGTTATTCCACTTTCCAGGTCATTTATGAATATGTCAAAAAGCAGCAGACCCAGCACAGATCCCTGGGGTACACCACTATTCACCTTTTTCCATTGGGAAAATTGGCCATTTAGCCCAACCCTCTGCTTTCTATCTTTTAACCAGTTCTTGATTCACAGTATTACACTGCCTCCTATCCCATGACTCTTTAGTTTTGCCAAAAGTCTCTGATGAGGGTCATTGTCAAAGGCTTTCTGAAAGTCCAGATACACTATATCAACCGACTCACCTTTGTTCACCTGTTTATTCACACTTTCAAAAAAACATAACAGATTAGTAAGACAAGATCTTCCTTGTCTAAAGCCATGTTGGCTGTCTCCCATTAGGCCATGACTATCTACATGCTGAGTAATTTTATTCTTTATGATGGTTTCTACCATTTTTCCCGGTACTGACGTGAGGCTCACCGGTCTGTAGTTTCCCGGATCACCCCTGGAGCCCTTTTTAAAAATTGGTGTTACATTGGCGATCCTCCAATCTTCAGGTATTAGAGATGATTTTAATGATAGTTCACAGATTACTAATAGCAGGTCTGCAATCTCATATTTCAGTTCTTTCAACACCCTTGGATGTATACCATCCGGCCCAGGTGATTTGCTACTCTTCAGTTTATCTAAAAGTTTCCTACATCTTCAGTTTGTGTTGTGTTCAATTCAATCACTTGTTCAGTTGGTCTTTGGATACTAAATCATTTACTACTACTACTACTACTAATAATTATTTGCGCTGTACATATAGATGTAAGACAGTCCCTGCTCATCAGTGCTGACAATCTAATCAAGACAAAAAACATAGCACAACTGGGGGCTAAAGATACACATAAGTAGTGGGCAAAAGAGTGAGGAGCATCAGTATTTAAGTTTATTAAAGTTAATGGAGAAAGCAATTTTGCACTCTGACACTGGGACTTTTCTATTATTTTTAAAATCAAACTTAAAACTTGTTAGCAGGCAGCTGCCACAGAAGCAAGAACACTCTTAAGATTTCCATCATAACAGGAAGACTCCATGAAACCAAACAAGGGCAAAAGCATGAGGTCTCCAAGCCACAATCAGAGGGAAAAGCAGCACAAAGAGAATGGGATGAAGTCTCGACAAGGCATGAGGAAAGGGGCAAAACAGCAACAACATTGGGGGAGAGACTACAAAGCATGAAGAGAGGGGAAAAACACCACCAAAACTGGCAGAAAGGCCCCAAACTATTGGGAGAAGAGCAAAATAGCACCCACATTAGCATGGGGCCCCAAGGCACCAGGAGAGGGCTAAAACACAGACATTGGAAGGAAGACCCCAGGGTACTGTGAAAGGAGCAGAGCAGTACAGACAGTAGAAAGATCCTAAATGCTCTGAGCATAATACAATGAAAACAAGAGGATTAGGTCAGGATTGGAATTCTGTAGGAAAATGAGCTGTGTGGAGGGATTCATAAAAACAGCAGTATCTGAGCATCTCCACAGACAGGTTTGCTTGGGAGAATATGACAGTACATATTTTATCCTATTACCATGAAGATCACATGAAAGGACTTGTTTGAAAAGATGGTTGGGATGTAGCCCAAATATTCATTTGTATTCTTATATTCTCTATTTATTTCATTACATTTTTATACTGCTTGTCCAAAAATGCTCTTAGCGGTATACAATAAAACACAATAACATACAAACCATAAAATACATTAAAAAATAACAGCACATTTAGTACTGATAACTCAGAATTCCCCCCACCCCAGAGCCTTTACAAACAAACAAACAAAGAAACAAGTCTTCAGTTTCACTTTAAAATGTTTAGTCTGACTGTCACAAAGGGGCTATAAAGAACCAATAACAGTGGCAGAATGATCCCAAAGAACCAGGAGAGGGACAAACTAGCACCAGCATTGGCTGGAAGACGCCAAGTAATAAGAATGAAAAGTTTGCCCATTGAGGTTCAGTGAGTGGGGGGGGGGGGGGGTTATTCACCCCCCTCCAAGATTTGACCATTGGTGGTCAGATCAACATTAGAGGTGACTTTAATACTTGAAGACTCCTGAAGAAATAGGGTACTCAAAATTTGTTTGCCTAGGAGGAAATTTGTCTTAGATGGTGATTTGGGGATAGGAGGTGCAGTAGTCATTTTCTCTCTGTATTGTAAAGGAAAGAGTACCCCAGGACACTGCAGAAAGGGTGAAGCAGCACCAGCAACAGTGGAACAAACACCCACATTGGCGCTAACAAAGGTGAAAAGCAGGCATAAGAGGAAGACTGGAGAGACTTCCGGTGATGTCACCGAACCGCATGGATGGCTGAAAACTAGCTCCGCCGTTCATCCCTGCAAAAATGATTAATCTCCCCCGAAATAAAGCGGTACAAATACCCCAAGAGGAGTGGATCGATCAGAGAGTGTGGAGGCTGGAGGAATGATGACAGCGAGGAAAAAGACGGCAGATATAAGAGCGTATACGTTCACTGCGGTCAAAGGTGAGCAGAGAGAAGGAGGAAAAATGGGAGGTGAAGCGTATAATGAGGCCGAGTCTGAAGAGCAGATGAGTACCTTGGAAGAGGTGCAGAGGAAAAGTGCCGTGGTGCAGATCTCAAAGGAAGAGCTCCGGGCATAGTTTGGTGAGCTGCGGTCTGAAATGGCGGGATTCAGAACAGACATGGAGGCGGCCCTAATGGAATTTTGCACTGATGTGCAGGAGCTAGGAAAAGAGTGAAGGAGGCGGAGGGGCAAATGGAAGAGGTGCGAAGCAAAGTGAGTGCAATAAACAAAACGGTGAACAGTTTAGAAGCTGCGAAGGAACAGATTGAGTTAAAGCTTGAAGATTTGGAAAATTGGGCGAGAAGGTAAAATCTACGAATAAAGGGGGTGCCGGAATATGAGGAGTAAAGAAACTGTGAACAGACGGCACGAGACATATGTATGGCGGTGCTGGAGGAGACTGAGGAAAGAGGACAGGCACTGGAAATGAAAATAGACAGCGCGCACCACATGCTGGGCCCAAAGAGAGGGGAGGCACCATGGGACTTTAAAATTAAAGAAAAAATAATTAAATAAGGTGAGGGGAGCAGGCCCCCTAGAATGGAAAGGAAATAAGGTGGCAATTTTTGCGGACTTGACTGCAGCCACACTACAACACCGAAGAGAATGGAGAGGATTTACAATGAGGTTAAGGGAAGAGAACATTAAATATAAATGGCTGTACCCCACAGGAATTGCATTTACAAGCAAAGGTATCACAAGGCGGATGCTAACAGCAGCACAGTTGGCAGCAGAGATGAAGGAAGCAGGGGTGACACGTTTACCAGAAGTGGGAGACATGAGAAAACCAGTGAATGGACAGACGACAAGAAGGCAGAGAGTGGAGAGTAAAGAGAGAGAGAGTAAACGTGTCATTTTATTTATTTATTTTATTTAACTGTATTTATATCCCGCTTTTCACCGGGTCAAAGCGGCGTTACATTCAAGGGTGGGGAAATTAAATATAAGGGTGGGGCCATCACCGGGTGAGCAACATTGATGATTTCGACATAAGACAGACTTTCGACATGGACAGTTTAGTGTAGTATTTGATCAGAGGTTCATGGTGGGCGAGATCAGGGGTTAGTGCACTTTTTGGTGGGAGGAGTTTTAAAGTATTCTTGGAATAGGATGGTTTTTAGCTGTTTTCTGAATGATAGTAGATCGTTATTATTTCTGAGTTGGCTTGGTAGAGAGTTCCATAGGGACGGAGCATAAAGTTCAAAAGCTCGATTGCATGTCCGTTGAGTGCATTTGGTTCTTTTGTGAGGGAGTTGCTGGAGGCCTGTCTGGTGGTTTTGCCGTGGGTTGGACGAGACAGCAGTGTGTAAAAGCTGGGTGTTCTGCATTTGGTGGATTGCTTTGTGGGTGAGTAGGATGGCTTTGTATTTTGTTCTTGCTTCGAGGGGAAGTATATGTAGGTCTCTTAGAATTGAGGTGATGTGGTCGCTTTTCTTTACTCTCTGAATGATTCTTGCTGTGGTGTTCAATGCAGTTCGGAGGGGGTTGGTCTGTGTGGCTGGTAGTCCACGGTAGATTATGTTGCAGTAATTCAGATGTGGGAGTGTCATAGCTTGCATTACCGTCCTGAAGTCTTGAGGTTCGAGGAGGGGTCTGAGACGTTGCACTGTTTTCGCTTTGTGGAATATAATTCCGGCAGTTTTAGTAATTTGTTGCTTGAGGGTTAGGGCTTGGTCAATGATAATGCCCAGATATCTTATTTGTGGCTGTATTTGAATGCGTGTGGTTCCTATATTGAGGTGTGTGGGTGGTGTGAAGTCTGGGTCTTTTGTCACTATGAGGGCTTCAGTTTTCTTTATGTTGATGGATAGGTGGTTTTCCTGTAACCAGTCAGCTTCATGCAAAACAGAAAGGACATGGGACTGAGCAAATAAGCAGAGGAGAGAGAAACGTAAAAAGAATGGAAGACAACAGCAAGGTTGAGGAAGCTGCAAAGCTGGACTGAGTTTGTGATGTGGAGGGGGAGAAGGTTAAATGTGCAGCGATAAGAATGGGGGGAGATTAAGATAAGAAGAGAATATAATGTGAATTGTGTAACATGAGTGGGAGGGGGAGGATGATGTCGTGGAGGAGGGGGAAGTTACTAAATGGTAGAAGGAAGGAGGAGAGGGGGGAGGCTGGGAGAAAGGGAATGAAGGAAGGGGCGGGCAGAGGGAGGGTACTCGGATCCTGTGTGGGCAAGAAGAAAAAGTGTAGAGAATTGAAGTTATGGGTAGCAACCAAAAAAAAGGTTTCTTTCCGATGTTGCTGCTGGTCTCCTCACTAGGAAAACCGCTGCTTCTGTGCCCACTTTTTGAAGTTTCCTCGTTGCCTCTACCAGTGTACTTGCTTTCTTAGTGACTGTTGATTGTAAAAATATGCCAAACGGATAGAGCGATCTGTATTTGATGCTTCTAAATGTGCATCTCCACTATAGCTTAGCTGGCAGTAAGTCCCCATATATCATGACCTGATGGTGTCTCCATTCAGATTTGTTGATGGCTCTCAATTTAGATGCAATTTTTTCTTTGGTTTCATAATCACAGATACAGAAAATAATGTGTCAGGGGTGAGTCTTAGCAGTCTGAGAGTTCAATGAGCTCTCAATTTTAATCAGTTTCCTCTGAGTCCAAATCTCCTTTACATAATGGTGCTTTACAGATCTCTGCCACAACACTTTTACAGGCTGAGAACTCAACTCTGGGTACACCATGAATGCTCAGATTATTCCAGGTTCTCCATATACTCTCTTTTTAACATAATTTCCTCTCGCATCTACTCGATCAGACACCTGCCACTTCAGCTGCTCCATCTCATCCCCCACCTCCTTGACTCTCATTTAGCAATCCTCCACCCAGATCCTGAGTTCAGTGACTTCCTCTTGCAGTTCTGCTACAATAGTCTCAGTCTAATTTTTTACTTCTACAGTTTCTTGTTTGAGTTCAAGAAACCAGCTTCAGGCTCTTTTTTGCTAATCGAGATTTGTACCTTATTTGCTCTGTCTACCTTTTTCTACTGCATTACACTGTGGGCAAGTTCACGTGGCAGTCCCACCGACATGCAAGCTTCATCATGGCTTTCAGCTGTGCTCCCTTGATAAGCAAACTCTTTGAGATCTGCCATTTGGCATCACATTTCAGACTATTCTCTCACTTCAGCAGAAATTTTCACATCTGTTAAGTGCGAATTAAAACCCAATGGATCAGGATTTTCAGCTAATTCTGGGTCAGTCAGACAGAGCTGAGTGCTCAAACACCCACCCAGCTGGATGACATCACTTCCTTCTGAGAGGTTAATCTTTAAAGCAAAGAAGTGTAAAGTGAAGCATTTTTGTGCAGAAATCCAAAGGACCTGAATGCATAGGAGGAGTGCTGGGGGAGGGGGGATGGCTGATGTGTACAGACCAGGAGAGAGACTCCAAGGTGATAGTGTTTGATGATTTCAATGTAGCGAAATGGTATTACAAGGCAGTTGCCAAAACCAGAAGGATACCAGGTGACAGAGCGTAGCAGAGCAGAGAGGAGGGACATGGGAGATATGAAACAAATGTTTTAATACTTGAAAAGTTCCAATGCACAAGAAACAAATCCTTTCCTATGGAAAAGAAGTTGTAAAACTACATGATGTCGAACTACATGATGTCAAGCTACAAGATGGTAGGCTCAGGAGCAATATCAAGAAATGTTTCTTCATGAAAAGAGGGGAAAGGGTGATGCATGCTTGGAATGCCCCCTTAGATGAGGTGCTGAAGGCAAAAACAGTAATGGAATTAAAAAAGGCATGGGATGAACGCAGAGGATCCCTTATGGTGAAAGAGTGGAAAACCAGCATTGGGCACCTCAGTTCGAAACAGCAGTGAAATTGCTTTTTTGTGCTTTTAAGAAGAAAAAGGGGTAACCTGCACAAATGTGAAGGTTAAAACTTTAACCACCTCACTAGGAAGACTAGATAGGCCATTTTGGCCTTTGTTGTCATTGCTTAGGTAGCAGTGTCACTATTAATGTTGTTATGTTTTCCAGATGTTTCCTAAATACAATCCTGAGAACATGAGGGATGATGCAGTGACAGCGCACCATTTGTACATAGTGTGATGTCTGCGCATATGTTTTATGCGTTACCATCGTTCCACAATAAGGAGAGGGGGTTGGTGGAAGTGTTGCCTCCACATAAATGGCTGTGCAGATAGTATTGTGGCACCTTTTAAAATCATATTATAATGAGCTATGTGTATTCAAATGACAAAATAATGAGGTCATTATCTATTTCACCTTGATTCAAAGAAGTGCACAGAAGACTGGAAGGCCAAGCGTAGAGTTTAATTGTGCCAGTGATCAAATGTGTGGTTGAAGGTCAAGTACAGTTCAGTGAGTGTAGGAAGAAATTCAGCAAAGGTTCATTGCTGCTTTGCTGTTTGCATGGGCTGGAGCTGAACATGAAACAGAAGATGGGGAAATTGACAGAGACAGCAGATATATTTTAGCCTTTTTCCCTGGGGATGTCTTTGCCACACAGAGGTTATGGTATTCCATGTACACACAGGTGTTATGTCATTCCCATGCTCACTACAGATATATTGCTACTAACTTATAAGCTTTTTGCGCATGCGTCTGGCACCCGCCATTTATTTTGCTTATAGCATACTAGCACACAACATTTATAATGTCGGCTTTCTGCATCAGACTGATAGTGCTTCAATACCACTGTGTGGCACACTGTAGTGGCAGCTTAGTTTGCAGTGGTTTACCACTTTGTTGACCATTGCAATTGTTTTTTTCTCATTCTTCTTTTTATGATAGGAGCAAAATAAGGTATGAGCTAAGCCAGTAGGAGTATTACAAATTCTGTCCTGACTTGAGCCAAGGGAAGAGTAGCCTGAAGGTTAGAGCAGTGGGCTGAGAACTAGGGAAACCAGGTTTGATTCCCACTGGCTGCTCCTTATGATCTTCGGTAAGTTATTTAACCCTCCATTGCCTCAGGTACATTGTAAGCGATCTGGGAACAGAAAAATACAAACAGTACCTGAATGTAACTTGCCTTGAACTTCTGAGAAAAGGTGTGGTCCTAATTCCCTTTTCTCAGAAAATAAACACAAATAATGTTATGGTGGTACTGCATGCAGTAGTGGCAAAATGCTGCTTCTATGATGGCCCTAGAGAAGAAAGTTAGGACCATAAGTTAAGAGAAGGGGAAAGGAAATTGGATTTAGCTCACATTTTTTTCAGAGTTCAGGGCAAGTTACATTCAGGTACAGTAGTTATTTTCCTGTCCCAAGAGGATTTATAATCTAAAAGGCCAATGCAGAAACTCTGTGCTATGCTCTAGCACAGCATTTTGCTAGACATTTTCCTATGCTAGTCTTCCTCTCCAATTCAGAAAGCAAGCTAGCACAGGATAAAGCATAGTGCATTGTGCATACAATAATGAATAGTTAATTGCGCCCAATGTAAATAAAACAAAACAAAAACCTGCGCTGAATCTTAGCGCAGTTTTATACTTTTTTTTAACACTGGATCTTTACGCCAGCTTTAAGCAAGCATAAAGATGCAGCAGATGCCAAAATTTTAACTGAGGTGAAGTTTGACACTTCAACTCAGATGACCAGACCCCCTCACCTCCAATCTCAGACCCCAGTCCCTCTGCATAGTAACATAGTATATGACAGCAGATAAAGACCAGTATGGTCCATCTAGTTTGCCCAGTAAGGTGACTAGAGTGGTTGTAACTGCAGCTCCATGCAGGTCATCCCCTCTATGCCTGTCTCTAGGTTAAACCTGCTGCTCTATGCAGGTCAGCCCCCCTCTATTAAAAGATATTTAAGCTTGCTTTGATTTCATCCTCTTGCTGTAAAGGGCCCCTAGTTGCCCCTAGCCCCCAACTCATGAACCAGACTTGGCCGGAAAACCAGCTTCTTTATGTTTTTCCACCCTGGTCCATGATCGGCAGGATCCTGCAGCGAATTTGGTCGCACAGGGGGCCGGTAGTCCTCGTGGCCCTGGATTGGCCAAGAAGACCATGGTATGCCGATCTCATAAGGCTTTCACGGGGTTCGCTATTGCGGCTGGCAGCTCCCTCCTGACTCCTCAGACAGGGACCGATCTTCATGGAAAATCCAGCTCCCTACTTGCTTACGGCTTGGCTCTTGAATGCTGCCATTTGACCCATAAGGGGTATTTGTCTAAGGTGGTGGCTACCCTCCTTAGCGCACGACGGTCTTCAACATCCGCTGCTGCTGCGAGAGTGTGGCGCGTCTTCGAGGCTTGGTGTTCACGTCATCACTTATCCCCGTGGCGTACCTCAATTCCTGATATTCTTGCCTTTTTACAGGACGGTCTTGATATAGGGTTGCCGCTCGGTTCGCTTCGAGTGCACAAGTCTGCCTTGACATGTTATTGGGGTCCGGTGCTCGGTAGATCCCTTGCTTCCCACGCTGATGTGTGTCGGTTTCTGAAAGGGGTCAAACTGCTTCGTCCTCCGACCCGTCCGGTAGTTCCTCCTTGGGATCTAGCACTAGTTCTCAGGGCGCTCGGAAATCCGCCCTTTGAGCCTTTGTAGGAAGTGTCTCTTCTAGATTTGATGCTCAAAATGGTGTTTTTGGTAGCAGTCACGTTGGCTCAAAGAATCGCGACGTTTCAAGCTCTGTCGTGCAGGTTCTTTCTTTCTCTCCTGAGGGGGGTAACTCTTCACACGGTTCCTTCCTTCCTGCCCAAAGTGGTTACTCCTTTTCATGTCAATCAGCCCCTGCTATTGCCTGCCTTCTCTAACGAATAGTGTGCGGGTAGGCGCAAAAGTCTTCCCTTCCTCGACCTCAAGCAAGTTCTCCTTCGCTATTTGAAAGTTACCAATTCCTTTCGCCAGACTGACCATCTTTTTGTTCTCCTTTCGGGGCCGTGCAAGAGTTGGCTGCTTCCAAGCCTTCTATCGCTAGGTGGCTGCATTGTGCCATTGAATCGGCTTACATTCCCTAAGGCCAGCTGGTTCCAGAAAGGCTTCGAGCTCATTCCACTCGAGCCCAATCCACGTCATGGGCCGAGAGGTCCCACATCCTTCCTCTCGATATTTGTCGAGCGGGCACCTGGTCATCCTTGTCCTCTTTTGTTCAGCACTATCGGTTGGATATACAGGCCCGAGAGGACAGTCATTTTGGAGTTGCGGTGCTGTCGACGGCTCTATTTGCCCACCCTGAGGGTAATTAGCTTGGGTACTTCCCGCTTGTCTGGACTGGTCTAGCAGTATGATCTGGAAGGAGAAATTTCACTTACCGTTAATTTCCTTTCCTGGAATACTGCTAAACCAGTCCAGAACCCACCCAGCTTGTCAGAGGCACTGGTACTTGTGCAGAACAGCCGACAGTCATAGGCTCCGCGAGCACATCCGGAGTTTGTTTCCTGGGAATGTGTCAAAGCAGTCGTTTCAGGCTTCTTCCCTTGGAAATGATATTTGATCCTCCTCTTCCGTTTTTCGTTCGCGTTGAGGGGTTGAGTTGGTTCCTTTTTTAAGGGTTCATAGTTGCGTTTGTCCCTGAGATGTTGCCTTTTTGGCTTGTTACATTGTTACTGAATAGGACCCCTAGGGGTATACCTATGTCACCAAGAGCCTGACCAATCACAGCTCTGGAGTTTTTTTCTCTGTCTCCCTATCTGCTGGCAGGGGTGCATAACCCGCTTGTCTGGACTGGTCTAGCAGTATTCCAGGAAAGGAAATTAACGGTAAGTGAAATTTCTCCAAGCATGCCTCTTAATGAATGTCTTAATTCCATCTGCATGGACAGTGAGGAGAAAGAAAGGCTACCATATTTCTACATTACTATCCTCCGTTGTCAAATGCCAGGTATGTTTGTTTATTAAAACTTGATATATAGCCCTGCTCATTTAGAACCCACAGCAGCAAATCCACCATACCATAACAGCACAACCAGGACTCACACAGCACCAAACCCTACCTATCAAAAGGCAGCACTGAAAATAGAAAACCAATATATCTCCTACTGGGGCAAAGAGAAGAAGTAGGACTGCTACACAGAAACGACACAAACAAAATACCGCAGCTCGATCTTATACGCAAAACATAAACAGACCATCACCAAATACAGAACAAGGGATCATCATTTAGAAATACGAAAGCAATAATTGAACTGGGAACCTCAAAACTCTAACTTGGCATGCACTACAACACTGGAGAAATAAAACTAGAAATTAATTTTCTCTTGTAGTGAACAAACACAGAGACATCGGTGATGCACATTTTCCAGAGCTGACATATTCCAGTTAATAAATTAAAATAATTTCTCTCTACCTTTTGTTTGGGCATTTTATTTTTCAGTCACAATTGCCCCAATCTCTCTCTTCTGCTTTCTTTGTAACTTCTTCTAATTCTCCATTGTCTGCTGTCCGTTTGTCCTTTCTTCTCTCATAGTAACATAGTTTGACGGCAGATAAAGAGCAGCATGGTCCATCTAGTCTGCCCAGCAAGGTGGCAAGAGTAGGTGCACCTGCCACTCCGTGTAGATCACCCCTCCCCATGCCTTTGTTTAGGGGTGTACACACTGCTCCATGCAGGTCACCCCTATTTGTTGAGCTATAAGAGATAGTTAAATTTATTTTGATTTTATCATGTTGCTATAAAGGTATCCAATGTTTCTGTCCCATGCCATTTTAAATTCTGTCACTGTATTTGCCCCCACCACTTCCATCGAAAGGGCATTCCAAGCATCCTTCATGCTTTCAGTGAAGAAGTATTTCCTGATGTTGCCTTTCAGTTTACCCCCTTGCAGCTTTGTTATGCCCTCTAGTTTTACAGCTTCCCCATATTTGCAAAAGGTTTGTTTGTTCATTAATACACTTTAAGTATTTACAGGTCTGTATCATTTATTTATTTAACAGGTTTTATATTCCGCCTTATCCTACAATCAAAGCGGTTTACATTGGAACTAACAAATTACATATTAGGCTTGGTATGTTACTAGATCAAAAAAGGGGGGGGGGCATGCAGTGGAGGGGATTATATAGGAGTTCTTGGAGTAAACCATTTACAAAGAGTTATATATACATTAGTTACATGGCGGTGTTTTACTTTATGGGACCTGATTTGTCATGGGGGGGGGGAGAAAGGAGGAGGGGGGGCTGTATTAAGTGATGGCTCCATAATGTTCTGTGACGAGATGAGTTTTGAGTTTCTTCCTGAAATCCTTGGCATCGGGTGGCTCTTAGGTCATTTGGAAGGGAGTTCCAGAGGGCAGGTGCTACTAGGGACAGTGCCCTGCTTGATGTGGATTGCATGGTTTTAAGATAGCTGCTGGGTGTCTGGATGATGTCCAGTGCGTTGCGTCTTCTGGGTCTTTTGGTTAGTGTTAGCATTGATTAGGCACTTGAGGGTGTCTGGGGTTAGGTTGTGCTGAATTTTGTATATGTTGGGAGCTGTTTTGAATTTGATTTTGAAGGCAATCGGGAGCCAGTGCAGTTGGCTCAAAACTGGAGCAATATGTTGTTTTTTGAGGATCCAATGATAATGTGGGCAGCAGTGTTTTGTACCATCTGAAGAGGTTGGATAGTCAGTTTTGGTAGGCCAAAGAATAGGGTATTACAGTAATCTAGTATAGGTGTAATTATTGCCTGGCATATTGTTCTGAAGTGATCCTAATTAAGGAGGGGTTTGAGTCGTCTTATGATGCCATTTTGTGGTATGTGTGATGAGGAGAGTATGGCTGAGCCCATGGAATTGGGAGAAAATCAGACATTTACCTTTAAAGAAAGAGACAGGCAAGGAATCAGCAGCTCTCAAAGTGCAGGCAAGGAAAAAAACCACGCAGCTACTGAAGACAGGACACACCCAAGCTCTGCTAATCTAAGGGCAGGCTTGGAAACTAATGAGAGACACCTGGGGGAAGGGCAGTGCACGGTAGTTCAGAGACACTCTTATAAACCCAGGGAAACAGAAGGAAGTCAGACTCAGTCTGAGAAGGGCAGCACCACGGGAAGAGAGTCTCAGCCTGAGAGAAGGCAGCACACGAAGCAACACCCTGGAAAGGGAGAGACAGGGAGGCAGCACGCTGGGGAAATTCAGTGGTGAGAGAAGCACCAGAGAAAGGCCCAGAGAGTTCACTGTGGAGGAGAATGGTGGAGACTTCCGGGGAATTCTCAGAGGTGAAAGCCCTAGTCAGGAAGAAAGCCAGGATTGCAAGGAAACTGCAATTGGTTTTAAAACTAGGAGAGCTGTGTCAGAGAGAAGTGCTGACAAGGGTCAGGCTGCAGTGACAACTGTTCCTGAACCAGCTAAAGAGTTGCAACTTCCAAAAAGGTGCGTGAATAAAAGTGTATCCAAAAGTGCTGTGAGCCAGTTAGAGGCATTGTGTCATTTGATGCAAGAGAAGAATCTCCATGTTCCTCGTGGAAACCCTTTGCATAGGGAAAAGCCTCAGTGGAGAAAGGTTCTGGAACGTTTAGAGAATATTAAGCCTGAAGTTTCTCATGCTGGTTTAGAGACAGATTTACCAGACACAGGTCCTGAGGAAATGCAGATAGACTATTTCCAGGGTGACTCCTAAGTATTTTACCTCATTCTTAATAGGTATGCTTATCTTGGCAGGGTGATGAATTGGGGGGGGGGGGGGGGGAGGAGCTGTTGCATGAGATGAGGAGAGCTTCTGTATTTTGTAGTTGATGAGGTTGTTACGAGAGAGCCATTCTGACATGTCCTGGAGGCAAGCAGTTCTTGTTAAGTCTGGTTTTTCGAGGTTGATCATGGTGTAGATCATGATGCTATCAGCGTAAAGTGCATATTGGATGCCATGTTGTCTTATGATGTCACAGATGGGCTGAATATAGAAGTTGAAGAGCAGGGCGGATAATAATGAGCCTTGGGGTACCCCCTGGGATGAAGGGAACAGGGAGGAGGTGGTGGTGCCGACCCTGACTTGTTGTTGCCTCTCGCTGAGATATGAGTTAAACCACTTGAGGGTGGTGTTGTGTAGTCCAATGTCCCTTAGTCTTCTGAGGAATATGTGGTGGGAGATAGTGTCCAAAGGCTGCTGTTATGTCAACGAAGATGAAGAGGAAGCCCATTTTGAGGTTGTCATTTCCTTTGATGAGGTTCTCAAGGAGCATCATAAATAAGGTTTCTACACTGTGAAGGGATTGGAACCCAGCTGGTGGTGGGGGTCTAGGGTGGTTAGGAAGTCTAGATGGTCCTAGAGTTGCTGGTATACTAATTTTCAAGTATTTTGGTTAGAAATGTGAGGCTGGATATTGGACGTTAAGTTGCTGGATCAGTGGGGGAAGGCATGGGGATCTTGGGGACGGGGCATATAGTGGCTATTTTGAGGGGCCAGGGACATGTATCCTTGTGTTTCTCTAGGACCAAGCAGGAAGTCAGTCCTCACATATGGGTGTCATCGACGCCGATGAAGCCCCAGCGGAGCATTTCCCCAGCTTTCTATGAAAGCCTTTGGGAATGCAGGCACGCATGCGCAGTTCCCTTCCCGCCTAAAGGTGCCATCTTACCTCAGTCTCTCTTTTTCTGAGAAGCCCACCGGACATGTGTCCTGACATCCCGGATAAAAGTTTGATTTTTTTCGGCGATTCTCGCTATTTTTTCTTCCCGGTTCGACGCTGGTTCCCCTCCCGCCAGGTTCGGTACACTGCTATCGAGCCCGATTCTTCTGTTTCGGTTTTTGCCCTTTGCGCCCTTTTTTGCTTTTTCCCTGGAAGGCCGGTACTTTGACCTCGCGGGGACTCTCTTTTCTCGAGGACCAAGCAGGAAGTCAGTCCTCACTTATGGGTGACGTCGGCGCCGACGGAGCCCTCGCGGAGCAATTTTTCCCCAGCTTTCGCAGAAAGCCTTTGGGAATTGCAGCGCGCATGCGCGGTCCTCTTCCCGCCCAGGGATGTCGTCTTGCTCAGTCTCCTTTTTTCCGCGGAGCCCTACAGACGTAGTTTGTTGTCGCCGCTGAAAAAGTTGATTTCTTTGGTTTATTCTGTTATTTTCTCGGTTCGTGTGTCCTCTTCCCGCCGGGCCTCGCCTAAGGGGCCCGTTCACAGTTTTGATTTTCTTTTTTTTCTCTCCAACTGGCGTTCCCGCCTGTTTCTCCTTCTTCCCTGGCAGCGCGGTCTTTCGACCTTGCAGGGGCCCTTTTCCCCCCGATGGCTGCCAGCGGGTTTAAAAAGTGTGATTCTTTGTCAAACTCATGTCTCTCACTGACACGCATGACTGCTGCCTCCGCTGCCTCGGGCCCAAACATAACCCTATGAGTTGCGGTCCGTGCAGCAAGATGTCCTCGAAGGCGCTAAGGAGTGGCAGTCGCAAAGGGATAGAATTTTCTCTGACTCCGCGTCCGGTCGGGCCCGGACCTCGTCAGAGGCCTCGACGTCTTGTGGCTCCGGCTCCGAGCATCGTCGGAGTTCTTCTGAGCGGGGGTCCCCCAGCTGGGAACACCGTCGGGAGAAGAGGCCCGCGAGGGTGGTGTCGGAGGACGCGCCTGGTCCCTCGAGAGCCAGGTCGCTCAGCCCCGTCGGACGCCCTGGGTCCTCGGAGAGGCCGGTGAAGCTTCCTCGTCTTGAGATGGAGTCGTCTGGACACGTGAGTGCTATAGTCCTCCTGGACTCTCCCCCGGGAGAACCGATGTCGGACCCGATGCCGTCGGGGCCCGAGTCGGCGGCTGCTGGGTCTTCTGAGCTTGGTCTCAGACTGACGACCTTGGAGCGCAGTATCGCTGCCTTCATGGACCAGCAGTGGGCATTGATCACCGGCCTCGCCAGTGCATCTGCCCCGACCACCGGGACGTCGATGCCCAAATCGACCCCGGAGGCCGAGTCGATCCTCGAGTCCATACGAGCTCGAGTCGATCCTCGACCTAGGTCTCCCTCGGCTTCCCGTTCGGGACCAAGGTCCTCGACGCCGGCCTCGGCGTCGGGGCGGAGGTCTCCGGCCCCCGCCCGCACGGAGCTCGATTCCTCCTCGGTGGAATCGGGCTGGGACACGGAGGAGGACGAGTCACCCGGTTCGTTTCAGACTCTGTGCGTCCCCTCCGACTCGCCCGAGTCGGAGCCTCGGAGGCGGTCCCCCCCGGAGGATACCCGGTTCTCAGATTTCGTGAGGGATATGGCCAGGGCTTTGGCCTTTCCCGCGGATCCGGAGGAGGAACCTCGAGCCGAAGAGCTCGAGGCCCTTCAATATGACTCCCCCCCGAAGGAGGCCTTTACTGTACCGGTTCCCCCGATGCTGGAGCGACTTCTCTTCTGCATGTGGGAGAGCCCGGCCTCGACGCCGGTGTTGAGCAAGCGGGTCGATTCCATGTATCGAGTCCGCAAGAGCCCCGGGTTCCAGAAGGCGCAACTACCACACCATTCCATGGTGGGGGAATCGGCCATGCATCGGCTTAAGAGTCAAAAGATGCACTCCTCGGTGCCTCCGGGTAAGGAGGCCCGGAACCTGGATTCCCTTGGTAGAAAGTGCTTCCAGTGCTCTATGCTTGCTTGTCGAGTCCAGACATATCAGCTGTATATGGGCATGTATCTTCGAGACCTGGCGAAAGAAATTGCGGAGTTCTCGGCTGGTCTCTCCGAGGAACCTTTGCAGCGGTTCCAGGCCTTGTCCACAGGGATTCGAGAGTGTTCAAAGTTTATTTCTCGAGCGGCCTACGATGGCTTCGAGGCATCGGCTCGGGTGGCCGGAGCTGGCATCGGGGCTCGCCGCCAGGCGTGGCTTCAGTCGTCCGACCTCGAGCCGTGGGTGCAGGACAAGTTGGTCGATGTTCCTTGCAGAGGTGAAAACCTCTTCGGCAAACCCATGGCCGAAAAGGCGGCGGAGCTCGAGTCGGAGACCCTCACCAGGACTTGCCTTAACAGAAAGACCTCTGCCCCTTCACAGAAGAAGAAGGGCTCGGGGAAAAAGCCTTTTTACCCGAGGAAGGTGTTTGCTTATAAGCAACACCACTCACAATATCAGGCCTCAGCAACCCCCCGTCAGGGGCAGCAGCCTAAGGGGCAGGGTAACTGATGCCGGAGGCAGAAAGCCTCCAAGCCCGCTACGCAGGCCCCGGCCCAGCAGGGTGGGGGTTTTTGACTATGCCCGCATAGCCTCTCCCCCTCAAGGGCCTTCGCCCAGCACGGGGGGCCGGCTGACCCACTTTGCCCACAGGTGGTCAGCCATAACATCCGATTCCTGGGTGCTGCAGGTGGTTCAAAGGGGCTACCTCCTACATTTTCACCAGGTGCCTCCCCCCTACTTTCCAGGGGAGCCTCCCAGACCCCCTCTGCACAGGGACTTACTCCTTCAGGAGCTGCAAGGTCTGCTTCAAGAACGGGCTCCTGATTCCAAAGAGAACAGGAGGCCTCAGACCCATTCTGGACCTACGCAACCTCAACAAGTTCCTGCAGCGGGAAAAGTTCAAGATGCTTACCCTTGGAACCCTACTGCCCTACCTCCAGCAGGGAGATTGGCTATGCTCCTTGGATCTAAAGGATGCTTATACACACATCCTTATTCATCCAGACCACCGGCAATATCTAAGATTTGTGGTGGCAGGGAATCATTATCAGTACCGCGTACTGCCCTTTGGATTGTCCTCCGCTCCCAGGGTGTTCACGAAGTGCCTGGCAGTGGTGGCAGCCTTCCTGAGGCTTCAAGGCCTCTTTGTCTTTCCATACCTGGACGACTGGCTCATCCGGGCATCGTCTGCTCCAGAGGTTACTCGGGCCACTCAACGCACAGTGGCTCTGCTTCAGCACTTGGGCTTCGTCATAAACTTCGAAAAGTCCGCTTTGCTCCCCTCTCAGGATCTCGAGTTCATAGGGGCACGGCTGGACACTTTGCAGGCTCGTGCCTTCTTGCCTCTGGAACGGGCCAACAGGCTCATAGCCCTAGCTGGCAGGTTCAACAGCATGTCGCCGGTCCCTGCCAGACAGTTCCTGCAGCTGCTCGGGCACATGGCCTCCACGGTCCATGTCACCCCGAATGCCCGTCTACATATGAGACATGCTCAGTGGAGCCTTCGCACTCAATGGCATCAGGCCACAGGGAGGCTGTCGGACCTGATACAGATTTCCGACCATCTGGTCTCCTCCCTGCAATGGTGGCTTCACCTGCCCAACCTGGTGCTCGGCATGACCTTTCAGTCTCCCCCACCGTCCCGGGTGCTCACGACAGATGCCTCTCTCCTGGGATGGGGGGCACATTGTCAAGGGACATGCACTCAAGGCCTCTGGACACCTTGGGAAGCCGCCCAGCAGATAAACTTCCTGGAGCTCCAGGCGATCCGCCTAGCTCTGCGGGCCTTCTCTCACCTCACGTTTTGTCAGTCCGTACTGGTGCAGACGGACAATCAGGTTGCAATGTTCTACGTGAACAAACAGGGGGGCACGGGCTCCCTCCTTCTATGCCAGGAGGCTCGAAGACTGTGCTCCTGGGCAGTTGGTCACGACATCCTCCTCAAGGCGGTTTACCTGCCAGGGCAGGACAATTGCCTGGCGGACAAACTGAGCCGGATTCTGCAGCCGCACGAATGGAGGTTGAACCCCGCAGTGGTCCAACAGCTCTTCCGCCGGTGGGGCTCTCCCACCATGGATCTCTTTGCCAGTCCCCTGAACTGGCAGCTTCCCAGGTTCTGCTCCCGGCACCCGCATCCGCTCAGAGTAGCGCCGGATGCTTTCCTCATCTCGTGGTCCACGGGTCTGCTGTATGCCTTCCCTCCCACACCACTTGTGTCCCGGACATTGTTCAGAGTTGTCCAGGACAGGGCCTCCGTGATCCTGGTAGCGCCCCGGTGGCCGAGACAACCATGGTTCCCTCTGCTTCTACAGCTAGCAGTGGACACCCCTCTTCCTCTGGGGTTTCGGCCCGATCTCCTGACCCAGGATCAGGGTACTCTCCTGCACCCCAACCTCCGGGCCCTGCACTTGATGGCCTGGCTGCTGAAAGGGTAGTCCTAGCTCCGCTTCTGCTACCCCCGGAGGTGGAAGCCGTCGTCCTAGCATCTCGGCGTCCTTCCACCCGGAAGTCTTACGCCCTTAAATGGCATCGCTTCTCGGTCTGGTGTGCTCAGCGATCTGAGGACCCCTTCGCCTGTTTAGTATCGGTGGTACTGCAGTATTTGCTTCCTCTCCTTTCTAGGCCTCAAATCCAACTCTGTCAGAGTCCACCTCAGTGCCCTCTCCGCGCACCATTCTCCGGTGGAAGGCCAGCCTCTTTCCTCGCACCCCTTGGTGGCGCGTTTTCTTAGAGGCCTCCTTCTGCTCAAACCTCCGTTGCGCCCTCCAGCCCCTGACTGGGACCTCAATGTGGTTCTGCAAAGGCTTACCTATCCGCCTTTTGAACCCATGGCTACCTGCCCTCTTCGTTTTCTCTCCTGGAAAACTCTCTTCTTGGTAGCCCTTACTTCCGCGAGGCGCGTAAGTGAGCTACAAGCCCTAGTGTTGGAGCCCCCGTACACTAGGTTCTACAGGAATAGGGTACTCCTAAGGACCCACCCTAAGTTTCTTCCAAAGGTGGTCTCCCACTTTCACATCAACCAGGAGGTGGTTCTTTCGACCTTCTTTCCCGGGCCGCATACCAGCCGAGCGGAGTCTGTTCTGCATACCCTGGACTGTCGGAGAGCCTTGTCCTTCTACCTTGATCGTACACGAGAGCATAGGAAAGCTGTCCAGCTTTTCTTATCTTTTGACCCCAATCAGTTGGGGGTACCTGTCTCCAAACGTACCCTGTCCACCTGGGTGGCCGACTGTATCGCCTGGGCCTGCGGGGCAGCCGGCCTCTCCTTGGAGAGTCGCATCACGGCTCATCGTGTCCGGGCGAAGGCTGCGTCCGTGGCTCATCTTCGCTCTGTTCCATTGGCAGACATCTGCCGGGCCGCTACTTGGTCTACAAGCCAGACCTTTGCGGCTCATTACTGCCTGGAGAAGGAGTCCCGCAGGGACAGTGCTTTCGGTCAGGCAGTCCTCCACAATCTCTTTGAGGTTTAGGCAACTCCTACCCTCCGGCCCTGGTGTTGGGCTACCGGCCGGATTCGTATTCAGAGAAGATTCCTCCCTCTGTACTGTTGAGCTTGGGGGAGCTCTTTAGGCTTGAGGTCTCCGGTAGCCTTAAGCTTGGGAGTCCCATAAGTGAGGACTGACTTCCTGCTTGGTCCTGGAGAAAGAGTAGTTACTCACCTGTAACAGGTGTTCTCCAGGAGCAGCAGGAATCAGTCCTCACTACCCTCCCTCCTCCCCTTGGAGTTGCAGTCATTTTTATTGCATAGCTTTGCTAACTTTTTTGCTGTCTTTCCGCTATGTCATCAGACTGAGCAAGATGGCATCCCTGGGCGGGAAGAGGACCGCGTATGCGCGCTGCAATTCCCAAAGGCTTTCTGCGAAAGCTGGGGAAAATTGCTCCGCGAGGGCTCCGTCGGCGCCGATGTCACCCATAAGTGAGGACTGATTCCTGCTGCTCCTGGAGAACACCTGTTACAGGTGAGTAACTACTCTTTCCCCGATGGCTTCCAGCGGTTTTAAAAAGTGCGATCGGTGTAAGAAGTTGATGTCTCTCACCGACACACACGACTGCTGCTTTCGGTGCCTCGGTCCTGATCACGACCCTAAGACGTGTGGACCATGTGGGAAGATGTCTTCCAAGGCACTACGAAGTCACCAGCAGCAGAAAGAAAGACTTTTCTCGGACTCAGCCTCTGGCCGGGCCCGGACCTCATCTGAGGCCTCGACATCTCGGGATTCGGATCCTGAGCGCCGTCGGGGCTCCTCAGACAGGAGGTCCCCTGACCGGGAACGCAAGAGGAAGAAACGGCTCGTGAGGGCGTCGTCAGAGGAGGTCCCTGGCTCCTCGAGGGCCAGCTCTAAGACCCCCCCCCCGACCGTCGCCCCGGGCCCGTGGAACCAGAGAAGCCTGCCAAAGTTCCTTGCGTGGAGCCGGAGTCTGCTGGACACGTAAGCCCTGTGGTCCTCGAGGACTCTCCTCCCAGAGAGCTGACGTCGGGCCCGGCGCCGCCGGGGCCCGAGTCGGTGGCTGCTGAGTCTCAGGATGACAGCCTTGGAGTGCAGACTGTCTGCCTTCATGGAGCAGCAGCGGGCACTGATGGCCAGTCTGTCTGGCGCATCTGCCCCGACCACCGGGACATCGACATCGAAGTCGACCTCGGAGACTGAGCCGATACTTGAGTCCATGATGGCTCGAAGTCGACCTCGGTCGCGGTCTCCCTCGACCTCCCGTTCGGGACCGAGGACGTCGACGCCGGTGCCTCCGGTGTCGGGGCGGGTGCTCCAGGGCCCCACGGGGTCGGATCCTGACTCCTCGTCGGACGAGTCCACCTTGGAGATGGAGGATGAGGAGTCCCCTGATACATTCAGGACTCGGTGTGTCCCGTTGGACTCACCGCAGTCTGAGCCCCGGAGTACATCCCCTCCGGAGGATACCCGGTTCTCGGAGTTTGTCTGGGATATGGCCACTGCGTTGGCTATCCCTGCGGACCCGGAGGAAGAGCCTCGAGCCGAAGAGCTCGAGGCCTTGCAGTACGACTCTCCTCCTATGGGAGGCCTTTACTGTCCCGGTTCCTCCGATGCTGGAACGGCTCCTCTTCCGGATGTGGGAGGCACCGGCCTCGGCGCCGGTTTTAAGCAAGCGGGTCGATTCGATTTATGGACTCCGGAAGAGCCCTGGCTTTCAAAAGGCGTGGCTATCACACCATTCCATTGTGGTGGAATCAGCCATGCATCTCCTAAAAAGTCAGAAGAGGCACTCTGCGGTGCCCCCCGGTAGGGAGGTCCGGAACCTCGATGGTGTTGGTAGAAAGTGCTTCCAGGGCTCGATGCTTGCTTGACGTGTCCAGTCTTACTAGCTGTACATGGTCATGTACTTGCGAGACCTGGCCAAGGAGTTGGCCGGGTTCTCCGCTGGTCTCTCCAGGGAGCCCTTGCAGAGATTCAAGTCCTTGTCCTCGGGGATTCGGGACTGCTCGAAGTTTATGTCCCGCGCCGCCTACGATGGCTTCGAGGCTTCGGCCCGAGTTGCGGCAGCCGGCATCGCGGCTCGACGCCAGGCATGGCTGCAGTTATCGGACCTCGAGCCATGGGTTCAGGACAAGTTGGTCGATGTCCCTTGCCGAGGTGAGAGCCTTTTTGGCAAGCCCATGGCCGAGAAGGCCGCACAGCTCGAGTCTGAGCACCTTACAAGGACGAGGCTGTCTAGAAAGACCTCTGCCCCTTCTAACAAGAAGGCGGCCTCGGGTAAGAAGCTCTTTTACCCGAGGAAGGGCACGGCCTACAAACAGTACTCTCAGTATCAGGCTGCCCAAGCTGCACCCCAGTGTCAGCAAGCCAAGGGGCAGGGTAATGGGCCCCGTAGGCAGAGGACCCCCAAGCCTCCGACCCCTGCTCCCACTCAGCAGGGTGGGGGTTTTTGACTCCTTGAGCGTAGCCTCTTTGTCCCTGCTCTCCCAACCCTGCACAGGAGGTCGCCTCGCCCTCTTTGCCCACCAGTGGCCCCACATCACTGGGGACAGTTGGGTGTTGAACATAGTCCACGGGGGTTATGCACTACATTTTCACCAACTGCCTCCGCCATACTTTCCAGGGGAGCCTCCAAGGCCTCCCCTGCACACAGATCGTCTCCTCCAAGAGCTCCAAGGTCTGTTGGTGGACAGGGCAGTGGAGCCTGTGCCTCCCCACTTGCAAGGTCAAGGGTTCTACTCCAGGTATTTCCTGGTACCCAAAAGAACCGGTGGCCTTCGACCTATTCTGGACCTCAGGAACCTCAACAAGTTCCTAGAGAAAGAAAAGTTCAAGATGCTTACTCTTGGAACACTTCTGCCCTACCTCCAGCAGGGAGATTGGCTATACTCCTTAGATCTAAAGGATGCGTACACTCACATCCTCATTCATCCAGACCACAGAAAGTACCTCAGGTTCATTGTGGGAGGAAACCATTATCAGTACAGAGTACTGCCTTTTGGCCTAACCTCCGCTCCCAGAGTCTTTACCAAATGCCTGGCAGTGGTGGCGGCCTACCTGAGAAATCAAGGCATCTTTGTCTTTCCCTATCTGGATGACTGGCTCATCAGAGGTGAGACGTGCCCGGAGGCCCGACAGGCAACCCTCAGAACTATTGCTCTTCTTCAAAGCTTGGGATTTGTAATAAACTTCGCAAAGTCCACTTTGCTCCCCTCCCAGTACTTGGAGTTCATAGGGGCAAGGCTGGACTCTATCCTGGCAAAGGCATTCTTGCCAGCAAACAGGGCCCAAAGACTGATGGACTTAGCAAATCAGTTTCTCAGCGGGTCACTGGTCTCCGCCAGACTCTGCCTGAGGCTGCTTGGCCACATGGCTTCGACAGTTCATGTAACCCCCAATGCCAGGCTCCATATGCGGCCTGCACAGTGGTGCTTTCGGAGTCAGTGGTCACAGGCCACAGGCAGCCTCAGAGACAGAATAGGGGTGTCCAGACCATTTCTGGACTCCCTCAGCTGGTGGCTGCATCCACCCAATCTACTAAAAGGGGTGCCCTTTCAAATTCCTGGCTACACAGTGGTACTGACCACAGACGCCTCCCTGCAAGGCTGGGGAGCTCATTGTCTGAACAAGTGCACCCAGGGCCTGTGGTCTCCTTGGGAGGCTGCACAGCAGATCAATCTCCTAGAACTCAGGGCTATTCGATTAGCACTCAAAGCTTTCTCTCCTACCCTGGCTCATCAATCTGTCCTGGTTCAGACAGACAACCAGGTAGCCATGTTTTATGTGAACAAACAGGGCGGGACGGGAGGCTCAGGACTTTTGTTCATTTGCCCTCAAGCACAACATGCTCCTCAAGGCTGTGTACCTTCCAGGCCAGGAAAACTACCTGGCCGACAGGTTGAGCAGAATTTTGCAGCCCCACGAGTGGCAGCTGCATCCCTTGTAGTTCAGAAGATCTTCCTAAAATGGGGTCTCCCTTTGATAGATCTGTTTGCCAGTCCACTGAACAAGCAACTGCCAAAGTTCTGCTCCAGACAACCACATCCTCTGCGGATAGCAGCAGATGCTTTTCTGATTCCATAGTCTCAGGCCTCCTGTATGCGTTTCCTCCCACGCCCTTGGTGGCCCGAACCCTGTTCAAGATTCTTCAGGACAAGGCCTCAGTCCTGCTGGTGGCTCCCAGGTGGCCGAGACAGCCTTAGTTTCCACTTCTGCTTCAGCTGGCAGTGGACCCCCCACTGCCTCTGGGGTTGCAACCCGACCTTCTCTCTCAGGATCAGGGTACCCTTCTGCACCCCAGTCTCAAAGCTCTAAATTTGATGGCCTGGAGGCTGCAAGGGTAGTTTTGGCTCCCTGGGGCCTACCTCAGGAAGTTGAGGAGGTTGTCCTAGCCTCTAGGAAACCGTCCACTAGGAAAACCTATGCTCTCAAATGGAGAAGGTTTTCTGTGTGGTGTCGGCTACATACAGAGGATCCTTTCTCCTGCAGTGTACCAGTGGTGCTTCAGTACTTGCTGCACTTGTCCAATCAGGGCCTTAAGTCCAATTCTGTTTGGGTCCACCACTCAGGTCTAGCAACTCACCACTCACTGGTGGAAGGACATTCTCTGTCGGTTCACCCCTTGGTGTCCCACTTTCTCAGGGGCTTGCTTTTGCTCAAGCCTCCAATCCGTCCTCCTGCCCCTGAGTGGGAGTTGAATGTGGTCTTGCAGCAGCTGACTCGCCCACCCTTTGAGCCGATGGCTACTTGCCCTCTATGCTTCCTGTCCTGGAAGACACTCTTCTTAATAGCCCTTACCTCGGCTAGGCGAGTGAGTGAGCTTCAGGCCCTGGTCTGTGATAGGCCTTACACTCGCTCCTATGGGAACAGGGTAGTCCTTAGGACTCATCCAAAGTTCCTCCCAAAAGTTGTCGTCTCCTTCCACCTTAACCAAGAGGTGGTTCTTCCAACATTCTTCCCTAGGCCTCATGCAAGCCAGGCTGAAGCAGTTCTGCATACCCTGGACTGTAGGAGGGCCTTATCCTTCTACCTTGACCGTACGCAGGGGCATAGAAGGGCTACTCAGCTCTTTGTATCCTTTGACCCTAATAAGTTGGGGTTGGCTGTATTCAAGCGTACCTTGTCCATCTGGGTGGCTGACTGTATCACCTGGGCTTACAAGGCGGCTGACCTTCCTTTGCAGGGTCGGGTCACGACCCACTGTGTCAGGGCAATGGCTGCCTCAGTGGCTCATCTCCACTCTGTGCCCTTGGTAGACATCTGCAGGGCTGCAACTTGGTCTTCAAGCCAGACTTTTGCGGCCCATTACTATCTGGAGAGGGAGTCCCGTAGGGACAGTGCTTTTGGCCAAGCAGTACTCCGGAATCTCTTTGAGGTTTAGGCAACTCCTGCCCTCTGTTGGGCTACCGGTGGAGGTTGTCTCAGTGGAAAGCCTTTCTTTGCTGATGGGACTAGACGGAGTTCTCTTGATCAGCCTGGGTTCTTCGGTAGCCTAGAGCTAGGGAGTCACCCATATGTGAGGACTGACTTCCTGCTTGGTCCTGGAGAAAGAGTAGTTACTCACCTGTAACAGGTGTTCTCCAGGAGCAGCAGGAATCAGTCCTCACAACCCTCCCTCCTCCCCGGGAGTTGAAGTTGTACATAGTTTGTTTTTACATTTTTTGTGTGCTGTTCTTAGCTATGTCATTTGACTGAGGTAAGATGGCACCTTTAGGCAGGAAGGGAACCGCGCATGCGTGCCTGCATTCCCAAAGGCTTTCATAGAAAGCTGGGGAAATGCTCCGCTGGGGCTTCATCGGCGTCGATGACACCCATATGTGAGGACTGATTCCTGCTGCTCCTGGAGAACACCTCTTACAGGTGAGTAACTACTCTTTGTGAGGAGTGTATGATCTTGTGTATGAAGCTGCTGAATTCTTCCTTTGTAGATTTTATCCATGGTAAAGGACAGGGGTCCGTGGGAGCAGTGCTAGTGTTGAGGGTTGATATATGCGTGTGATTTGTTCTTTGAAAGGGTATGTGGAAGTTGTCCCAATTTGTTTGGGGGGTGTGGGTGCATGGGCAGGATTCATCTCTTGTGGGTTTTCTGTCCAGAGGGGAGTATATTTAGCGACTAAGTAGTGTACAAATATCTGGGGGTGGATTGTAGCATCTTTAGGGTTCCTTTGTGAGAGTGCGGGCTATATTAAAAAGTTCTCTGGGTTTGTTGGTTGCTTTAAGGATGAGATTGGTGTGGTGCTCCTGTTTATGCTGATTAATTAGATTGTTGTAGTCCTTTTGTTTTTCTTGATAGAGCTGTAAGGAGGCTTGTGTCTTGTTCCTTCTGTAGTTCCATTCAATTTTTCTGAGTCCTTTTTGCTTCCCTTATTTTGTTTGAGTACCATGGGGCCGATTGTCTTCTTTGACCTGTATGTCCGCTGGGATTTTTTGCTTGTTCCCTTGCTGCTGCTGAAATAGTGTCATTCCAGAGGTTGATGGTGGAGTCTGTCAGTTGTCTTGTTCTAGGGCTGGGATGATTTCCTGGAGAAACTGGTCTTTATCAAATGATTTGAATCGCCTTCCTGGGTGCTATGGGGACTGTGAGCTAGTTGTGTCGGGATGGGACATGGTGAACCGTAAGGAGTGGTGGTCAGACCAGGGTATTGGTGTGACCTGGGTTACAGTTACCATGTTGCTTTGGAGGGTTCTATTTGGAACGAAAATCAGGTGAGGAGCCCAGGCGGTGAGTGGGTATAGTGAGTAGTTGGGTGTACTGTAGTGCCTCCATGGCTTTGAGAAAGATATCTTCTGCTTTTTCAGATATTGTGGTACTGCAGAGCCTATGCAAACAGAAAAAAAGGTTTTAAATCCAGAAAAAAGATTCCAACACCAGATGCGACATTACGAGGAGCCAGATAGGGGGAGCAAGAGAGACCTTCCAAGGCCTAGAGAACCGCACCCCAGAGCTGGTGAGGTAATGCCGGCCAACAGCCAATCCAGGAAAGGGGGAGTTCCTCTTAGGAAAGGCTGGGAAGTTAAAAAGGAGGAAGTAGGACAAGCAAGAGAGGCGGAGGCAGAGGCAGAGGTAGAAGCAGAGGAAGAAAAGGAGTCTTGGCAAAGAGACCGGAGAGGAAGGAGTTTCTGGCAAGAAGACACAGTGAGTCCGGTGCAACCGAATACCAGGAGTTCTTGGCAAAGAGACACTGGAAAGAAAGGTACCAGGAGAGAAACAAAGGTCAGAGTTTTATATGAGGAACCGGTACCAGCAGATGCAGGACACTGTGGAAGTTACCAGAGAGATGATGAAGTCATTGCCATAAGAGATAACACTCTTCATTCAAGGAGCAAAAGGTGTGGGTGTGAAAGAGTGGTAACTCCACCCGAAGGCCAGCTGAACAGTGGGAAGCCTACTACTCGAGTGAGGCTGAATTGTTAACTGGGATAGGCCCAGAGAACAAGGTAAACCTTTTTATTCTAATAAGCGTTATAACTTGCTGACACAGGGAGCACAAGGAACAGAGGTGTGCACTCCTTACCAAGCTGTCTGTAAGACAAGACACAAGCTTTTATCAAAAGAAAGACTGTTTAATACAAGGCACCAAGACAAAGGAAGATACTTCCATAGCAAGCATTCACATGACCAAAGCCCAGACTTAGGCCCAGAACACTGGAGGCTAGTGCAAGCGGTATATGAGAAGCCTCAACGTATTCCACAAGAATATACTGATACAGAGTCACAGTTATCAGACCCACAGCCTATGCAGGTGGAATTCAATGAGGACCCTCCTGAGATAGCCATGGATTGCAGCTACTGTCAGGCAGGAAGCCTAGAGTCTCTGCCTGATGTGTAAAGCAGGGCTCAGTAGCAAAGCCTGTGTGTTTTATTTGTATAAGGTCCTGTGAAGTAACAGTAGACAAGCAATATCTGAATATGTTTTCTTTTCTACCTGAAGCAAGGTTTTCTTTATGTTGATGTAGACTCCACTATTTGAACCATTGAACATTAGGGGAAATAAAAAGCCTTTCTTTCCCTACACTCGGACTTTGTGTTCACTTGAAGTTTTGGTACACGGTAGGTCCTGGGAACAGGTACCCAGACCCCGCATACAAGGACCAAACTCAAAAATAGAAAAATAACTCATGTCCACCCGACCTGCCTTAACCACCCTTGGCCACTAGGGCGGCGGTGCGACAATATCAATTTAAGATTGAAGCCTCCTAGCACAATCTGAGGCTTGTGGGGGGAGCTTGTGGCACACACTGCTTCTAAGGTGGTGGAGAGTTCATCAGCTGAGCCATTGGGTGCTCTTTGTGAGGCAGATAGCTAGGTGATAGTGTTGCACTGCTTTGTATTTTGTATTGTGGTTGTCTTGAATCAGAGGTGGGTTCTGGTGAGGATTAATACTCCCCCCAACTATTTTTTTGTGTTCTGGGGCAGTTGAATCTGTGTGAGAAGGTGGGGGGGGGGGGGGTTGTTTGGTTCAGAGTGACCTGGTCATTGTCAGTTAACCAGGTCTCTGTAATTAATGCAGAGGATGTCGGTTTGGTGGAGATATAAGTGGTAAAGGATTGTGTTTGGCTTGTTTCTAACTGATCTAGCGCGGATGAGCTCGATGCTAGTAGTGGTGTTAGATGGGGAGTAGGCAGGATAGTTGTGTTTGTTGTGGTTATTTTTGACCTGTATGAGAGTGTGGGGTCCATTTGTGGGTTCATCTTTGTGCCATATGCTGGGCTGGTTGCTAGAAGGAACCGTTTCCATTCTTTTTATATCCTTTGTGAGATATGGTTTCCAAAACTGAACACAGTAATTTCCAGGAACAAGCAGGAATGAGTCTTCACATATGGGAATGTTGGTACCGACGGAGCCTGCACGGGAACGCTCCCCAGCGTCCAATCAGCTTTTGGGAGCATCCCACAGCGCCTGCGTGCTGCCTTCCCGCCTTTCCAACTGTCTCTCCTCAGTTGTTCTTTTTCCGCGGAGCCAGCAAGTCGTGTTCCTGTCACCGCAGAAGGATTTCCTTATTTTTTTCTTTATTTCTTTTCTGTACGCATCTGCCTTCCTCGACGCTATACCGGTACCGCCATTTCTTTCTTAAAAAAAAAAAAGACCACCTATTTTTCCTTCAGGTGTACTTCAGTTTTGGGCCTTAGGCCCAAAACCTTTTTCCTTAAATATGGAAAAACCTGCCTCGGGTTTTAAGAAGTGCACAAAATGTGGTGGTACTATATCCGCACCAACACCCATGACTGGTGTCTCAAATGTTTAGGCCCTGACAATTCCATTAAGGATTGTGTGTCCTGTTCCATGATGTCTAAGAGAGGTCGACAGAACCGAGCTGCCAAGCTCAGTACCCTGTTTCCCTCTGATGCGGCTTCGGTGGCATCGACGTCTTCCAGGGCTGCTTCTTCCTCACATGGATCCTAGGTAACTAAACATAAATCCAGCCGGTCCTCGAAGGGCAAATCTCCTTCTAAGCATCGAGATGCCTCTGGCTTTGCCCTCGAGGATTCTGCACCGGCAAAATTACCCCGGCGGGAGGCTGCGGCTTCTAAAGCATCATCATCGGGGTTCCAGGATGATCTAGATGGCGTGGCCTCAACAGATCTCCTGGTTCCATGCTCTGGGGTACCGGTGGCCTCCACGGTACCGACTTCCAGGCATTGGCAGCATCGATGGATCAGAGGATTCTGTCCATGGAACGCAGTCTGGTGGCTTTCCTTGTGGCATCGACGCCCGTGGTACCGCAACAGACTACTCCGCAGATACCGGCTCCAGTATCGCCATCGGTATCGATCCTGGTACCAGTGGCATCGACAATGGCATCGGTGTCAGCCATGCCGGTACCCTGCCCTCTGCAGCCCTCCGGTACTGATACCCCGGTACCAATGATTCTCGATACCGACCTCGGTCAGTACGGGTATCGGGCTTTGCAAGAGCATCCTGACAGACGATACTTTGATTCCTCTGATGACTCTGAGGATTCTGAAGGGTCTGTCAATGCAGCGATGCTTCTTCCACAGGAGGAGTCCTCTCCTAAATGAAGGATGTCTCCTCCAGAAGACTTGTCTTTTCAGGACTTTATCAGAGAGGTGGCTCGGGGTCTTTCTATTACAGTAGCCCCAGAGTCGGAGCCTAGAGCTAAGGAGTTAGATATTCTACAATATCCTAAAACTAAAGAGGCAGCTACCTTGCCTATTAATGAGATTCTATATGATCTCATGTTAAGGATGTGGGAAGCACTTCTAACCACCTCTCCTCATTCTCGCAGGTTGGACACCATGTATCGTGTCCCTCCTTGTCCTGGTTTTCATAAAACTCAGCTTCCTCACCACTCTATTGTGGTTGAGTCTGCAATGAAAAAGATTAGAAGTGCCAAGAGACATGCCTTTAATCCTCCGGGATGTGAATGTAGAACCCTGGATGCTTTTGGTAGAAGAGTCTTCCAAGCTTCCATGCTTGCTGCGAGAATTAATTATTATAGTCTGTACATGTGCATGTTCTTAAAAGAAGTCACTGACCATTTGCAAACTTTAAGTCCTTTTATGTCTGACAATAAAAGGCAAGAATTTCTCTCTGGGCTCAAACATGCCCAGGATATCTCCAAATTTTCCAACCGTGCAGCTTTCAATTCCTTTGAATGCGTAAGCAGAGCCTCAGGTATAGCTATAGGAACACGTAGGATAGCTTGGCTTCAAGCATCTGATTTGGAGACCTGGGTCCAAGATGAATTGGGAAATATCCCTTGTACAGGTGAAAATCTGTTTGGTAAGGATTGGCAAGCAAAAGCCAATCAGATGGATGCTGACAATTCTGCTTTGGATAGACTATCCAAATCTTCAGCTGCTCCTGCTAGGAAAAGGTTGTTCAAGAAAACACCTTTTTCAAAAAAGGGAAGATCCTATCCTGCTTATAGTCAGAGAGCATCTTCTGCAGCTCAGTTTATTTATTTATTTAGCTGTATTTATATCCCGCTTTTCACCGGGTCAAAGCGGTCAATTGGGGGATACATTTAACACGAGGGGATATGAGACACATACGCTAATACTTACAGGGAACATGGGCAATGGAGGGTTAAGTGGCTTGCCCAAGACCACAAGGAGTGCCTACAGGACTAGAAATCCCAGTCCCTCTGGCCTGAGATTGCTGTCCCCAGGTGGGACTTGAACCTCCGGCCTGAAGTACCTTGTCCTAACCACTAGACCACTCCTCCCTCCCTCCCTCCCTCCCTTCCAAACGTCAGCAATCCTCCAAACAGACCAAGGCAATGGCTGCGAGGCCTGCTCCAGCCCAGCAGTCTCAGCCCCGTCAGGGCCTTTGACTTTCTGCTAGAGAACTTAGCCTTCCTGGCTCTAGAAGGACCAGAGCCCTCCACCATTCCAGGAAGACTATGTCACTTTGCTCCCAGATGGGGGCAAATCACAGCAGAGCAGTGGACACTCTCCATCATAAGAGAGGGGTACAAACTTCATTTTTCCAGCTTGCCCCCTCTCACAAGAGTGCACCAGTTCAATTCTCCAACCTCCCTCCTCAGCCTATTAGAGCAAGAGGTTGCCACTCTTCTAGCCCAAGGGGCAGTAGAGGAAGTGCCCTCTCATCAACAGGGCACAGGGTTCTACTCCCCTATTTTCTTATCCCAAAGAAAACAGGGGGCTTCAGACCCATTTTAGATCTCAGAGAATTGAACAGATTCCTAGTCAAAGAAAAATTCAAGATGGTTTCTCTAGTAACTCTGCTGCCATACCTTCAGAGTCAGGATTGGCTTTGTTCTGTAGATCTCAAGGATGCGTACACTCATGTTCTCATCCATCCAACTCACAGAAGGTTCCTTCGGTTCCTTTTCCAGGAGAAGCACTATCAATACAGAGTGCTCCCCTTTGGCCTGGCCTCTGCATCAAGGGTGTTCACGAAATACATGGCAGTGGATTTGATCCCTACTCAGTCCCTGGAGTTCATAGGGGCACTGCTGGATACCACAGAGGCAAGGGCCTTTCTTCCCCAGGCCCGTTGCCTTCGCTTGATGCAGTTAGCTTCTCAAGCAGAGTTGAAACCCCTACTCACTGCTCGAGAGATGTTACATTTGCTAGGCCACATGGCTTCCACCGTTCATGTGGTACCATATGCTCGCCTTCACATGAGAGCAGCTCAGTGGACTTTATCCACCTAGTGGACCCAGGCATTAAGGCTGCCTGTCAGACAAAATAGCAAACACAAGTCGCCTCATTTTGTCCCTCCAGTGGTGGAAGTCCCCTCAGAACCTCTTGCTGGGGTGTCCTTTTCAACAGCCTCTTCCCCAGGCAACTCTTACAACAGATGCTTCTCCAATGGGCTGGGGAGCTCATCTTCAGGACCTCTCCACCCAGGGCATCTGGTCCCCACAGGAGACTTGTCTCCACATCAATCTCTTGGAACTCAGAGCAATCTTCCTTGCTCTACGAGTTTTCCACACCCTGCTCAGCCACAAGACAGTCCTTGTCCACACGGACAATCAGGTGGCCATGTTCTACATATACAAGCAGGGAGGAACTGGCTCTCTGTCGCTTTGCAACGAAGCTCTGCGACTGTGGGCCCTCGCCAGAGAGCATCACATTTATCTTCTGGCAGTCTATCTTCCAGGGGTTCAAAACTCTTGGGCAGACAGACTCAGTCGAGTTCTGCTTCCACACGAGTGGTCCCTACATATGGACCAGGTGTCCAAAATTTTCCAAATTTGGGGAACCCCAGACATAGACCTCTTTGCAAGTCCGTGGAATGCCAAACTTCCCTGGTTCTGTTCCAGAACTCCGGCTCAGGGGGCTCAGGCAAGGGATGCTTTCCTCCTTCACTGGGGTCAAGACTTCCTGTATGCCTTTCCACCCATTCCCCTAATTCCCAAAACCCTGTTCAAGCTTCAGAGAGACAGAGGCCACATGATTCTCATAGCTCCACATTGGCCACGGCAAGTGTGGTACCCTCTGCTTCTACATCTCTCTCAAGCTCCCTCCCTAGAGTTAGGGTCTGCTCCAGACCTCCTCTCTCAGGAGGACAGAAAGTTGTGACATCCCAATCCCTAGTCTCTGCATCTCAGGGCTTGGTTGCTGAAGGCCTAGATCTCCAGGATCTTCCTCTTTCTCAGCAAGTGAAAGATGTTCTTCAAGCTTCCAGAAAACCTTCCACTAGACGTTCTTACGCCTTCAAGTGGAAAAGGTTTACCAACTGGTGTTCTGAAAAGGGTCTTAACCCCCGTGCCATACCTCTGGAATCGTTGCTGGAGTATCTCCTGCATCTGTCTAATGCAGGCCTTAAGACAAATTCAGTAAGAGCCCATCTGAGTGCTATTGCAGCTGCACTCAAGCCTCTAAATGGACAACCTGTTTCCTCTCATCCCCTTGTAGCAAGGTTCATGAGAGGCCTCCTTTTAACAAAGCCTCCCATTAGACCACCACCAGTGGCATGGGACTTAAATTTGGTTCTTGGTCAGCTTATGAAGCCGCCTTTTGAACCTTTAGCCACTACCTCCTTGAAATACCTTTCTTGGAAGGTTATCTTTCTCATTGCAATCACATCAGCACGCCGCATCAGTGAATTGCAAGCACTAGTAGCTAATCCACCTTATACATGATTCCATCATGACAAGGTGGTCCTTAGGACTAACCCACATTTTATGCCTAAGGTGGTCTCGCCTTTTCACCTCAACCAAGAGGTCTACCTACCTGTCTTTTTTCCAGGGCCTCATGCATCACCTGCAGAGAGGAATCTTCATACCCTAGACTGTAAAAGAGCTCTGGCTTTTTACTTACAGAGGACACAGCAACATAGAAAGTCTCCGCAACTCTTTGTTGCTTTTGATCCTTCTCATTTGGGACAACCAGTCTCCAAGAGAACGCTTTCCAACTGGATTGCCCAGTGTATTTCTTTTGCCTATCAGAGCAAGAACATTTCTCTGGAGGGCCATGTCACAGCTCACAATGTGAGAGCCATGGCAACCTCAATAGCTCATCTGAACTCTGTGTCTATCGACGACATCTGTCGAGCAGCCACTTGGGCCTCGGTTCATACCTTCACAGCCCATTACTGCTTAGACAAGGACTCCCGTCGGGATGCCTTGTTTCGTCGGGCTGTTCTCAAACACCTGTTCCATACCTAATCAACTCCTACCCACCATCCCTCAGGGGATGCCAGAGATCCAGGTGGGGAAGAGCAGCCCTGTCCCAGGGTCACACAACTTCTGGGCGCTCTCCCTGGCATCAAAAGCTAGGGAGTCCCCTATATGTGAAGACTCATTCCTGCTTGTTCCTGGAGATAGCACAGTTACTTACCTGTAACAGGTGATCTCTGGGAACAGCAGGAATAAGTCTTCACAACCCACCCACCTCCCCTAGGAGTTGTCTCTCTCTCTCTATCTCTCTCCTTTCCCTCTCTCTCTCCCTCTTTGTCTCAGCTATAAAACTCAACTGAGGAGAGACAGTTGAAAAGGCGGGAAGGCAGCACGCAGGCGCTGTAGGATGCTCCCAAAAGCTTTCTGATTGGACGCTGGGGAGTGTTCCCGCGCAGGCTCCATCAGTACCGACGTACCCATATGTGAAGACTTATTCCTGCTGTTCCCAGAGATCACCTGTTACAGGTAAGTAACTGTGCTTTCCAAGTGAGGGCTCACCAGAGACTTTTACAGTGGCATTAGTACCTCCTCCTTTCTGCTGGTAATTTCTCTCTGTATGCAACCCAGCATCCTTCTGGCTTTGGACACCGCCTTGTCACACTGTTTCGCCACCTTGAGAATCCTCAAAAACAATCGCTCCGAGGTACTTCTCCTGGACCATTCACACCAACCTCTCGCCCCCTACCGCATACAGTTCCCTTGGATTTATGCATCCTAAGTGCATGACACTGCACTACTTCACATTAAATCTTAACTGCCAAGCATAAGACCATTTTTCCACCTTTTGTAGATCTTTCCTCATTTTCTCCACTCCCTCAGGGGAGTTCACTCTGTTGCAAATTGTCATGTGATGTGCAAAAAGACGGACTTTTCCATTCAGTCCTATAGCAATAGCACTCACAAATACATTGAAACATAGAAACATGACGGTAGAAAAAGACCACATGGCCTTTCTAGTCTTCCCCTCCATAATTTATTTTATTTTATTTATTTATTTATTTGAACAGCTTTTATATACCGCTGCTTCCAAGGATCAGCAGCGGTTTACATTACAACAAAAATCAAACAGATACATAGAACTTTATGGAACTATATTACATTATAACAAGATATTACAGTATTACAATATAACAAGAACATTATTTAACTATATTACATTAAAACTGTATAACTGGTATAAGAGTGAGCTTAAACCTATTATAGGAGTTTATGTTGATTTTTATATATATGTGAGAAGAATCATTAGAATGTTAGTTATCACTTATTTATTTATTTATTTATTTATGCTTTTCTTCTATACCGCTTTTTCCCAAGATCAAAGGCGGTTTACAATTAACATAATGAACGGTTTACAATTAACATAATGAACATGGTTTTACATGGAACATCGTATTTTTTTCAAACTATGTACAATTAACTTTTCACTTACAGACTATAATGACTACTACAATAGTCCCCTCTTTTCCCTTTTCCTGTGTTAGTGTGAATGGCGTATACTTGGAGGTATTTTCCCTAGTAAGAGGCACAAGGCAATTTCCAATCTGTAATCAAACCGCTGCTGATCGCTGGAAGTAGCGGTATACAAAATGTATACTAAATAAATAAATAAAATAAGGCAGGGTTGCCCACTCTCCCCGCTACTATTTGCAATGGTTATTGAACCACTGGCTGAGCAGGTAAGACAGAACAGCGTTATTAAGGGGATAGGTGTTGGGAAAAGTGAATACAAAATTTTGCTTTTCTCTGATGATGTGATATATACTCTGGAGCAGCCACGGACTTCCCTACCAGACCTATTGCAGGAGATTAAAGTATACAGCAAGGTATCTGGATACCAAATGAATATGAGAGATAGAGATCCTAAAAATTCATCTCGACCCTATGGAAGAGCAAAATGTATGGGGAGCCTTCCCATTCCAGTGGACAAAAACTAAGATAAAATACCTTAGGGTACAGGTTAGCAGGGCGTGGACAGACATGTGTAAGCTTAACTATGAGCCCTTGGTTAAAAATATGTTGACAAATCTTGTGAGAAACCATATTTTTTGTGGTTTGGTAGAATTGCTATTGTTAAAATGAATATACTTCCCAGATTGTTGTTCCTGTTTTTAATCCTACCCATAGAAGTACCCACTGCAGTGCTGGCACTCTTTTAGTGAAGAATATTCACTTATATCTGGAAATGAAGACCTCCTAGGGTATAGAGAGTGGTCATGTACTGAGGGAAGGTGGATGGGGTCTAGCTGTCCCAGACTTGTTTAGGTATTACAGGGCAGTTCAACTGAGAGCCACTTTAGGATGGTGATGGGGGGAGCAGAGACACCAATAGAGTAGGTTTTGAGTAAGTGGGGAGTAGGCACTCTGCTTTTAACTGACCTCATGTGGAGAATGGTAGGTAATGAGGGGTGGAGAAAAGGAAGTAATCCTTCTACAACATTTACTCTTCGCTTATGGCGAAAACTGCGCCACCAGCTAGTGGGAGTAGGAGGAGGCTTACGACTGTAAAGCATTACCCAATGTGAGGAGTTTACGGAAGGCAGAGCCGCAATGATTTTCCAACACTGAGCAACAAAGGGGGTGCAATGGTTTGGTCAAATGCTTACAGAGAGCAGTTGGCTGTGGCCCTTTGCAGAGTTGAAGCAAGAGATTGGTATGGCTATTTTCTGATAGCACATTTTTTTGAGCTGTGAAAGGGCCATGGCAGATCTGGGAAGTAAGGACACCCTATTCGAGAAACTGTATAGGATATGTGATACTTCCAGAGGACTAGTTTCATGACTATATGGGACCCTGAGTGGCCCTACAGAACAACGTTCACACTTAAAAGCCGGGAGAGTGACTTGGGAGTCTGGGACAAAGTAAGGTGGGAGAAGATATATGAGGCAACTAAAATTCCCTTAGTGTCTGCTGCCATCCAAGAACATTGTTATAAAATGCTCTACCAAATGTATTTAACATCTGTCCACATTAACAAGATGGGGGGCAGGGACAGCTCAGTGTTGGAGGGGGTGTGTGGTCATAGGTGATTTCATTCATATGTTGTAGATGTGCCCAGTTTTGCACGATATTTGGAAGTGACTGTGAGATGTTGCAAAGGACATTTTATTTTATTTATTTGGAAACTTCTGTATACTGCCCCATCCCAAGATCAGGGGCGGTTTACATGGAACAAAGGAAACATACATAGAACATTTTGCAAAATTGCAACTATTTACAAAGAACTGTATAAGCATAGAAACGTGATGAGATGGGTGGGCCCCATAACCCCAAGTGAGGTTTTGTTACCTGTGAGAAGGGGATGTGGGTAATGATACTATATGTTGTGCATGCTGGCGATAGAGGTCAGAATGGAAATTGTGAGATAGTGGAAATCTCCCCGAGGACAAGACCTCCAAAAATGTTTAAGCCGACTTGCATATATATATGTAGAATGAGTGAGATGTCTGCCTATAAGAATCAAGGTATAGAGAACTTTCGAAGGCTGTGGAAGCCCTATAGAAGTTGGCTGCAGAGGATAGGAGGAGAGGTGGTCTAGAAAGTAAGTAAATGGTGGGCTGTCCAGCTTACTAGTCATAGTTGTTTACTAAACCTTTATATCGCGTATGAGGGACACAGTTGCTTCTACAGAGGACCTAAAAGGGAGGGGGGGTGGGGGTTTGAAAATGAAAAATGGATGATATATGTGGTGCTATGGAGAACGTGCTGATTGTTTTATTTTATAGCTATCAATAACTATGTAATGTGTTGATATGATCAAGGAAGATCTGAGGGGAGAGGGGGCAAAGAGGAGGTTGGGGAAGGCATAAAATAATACTCAACATAAAACATTTATTGGTTATCACTTGTAATACTGAAGACTGTATGTAGGAGTATTGGAGCAGTTGCATAAAATGATTTATGGACATTGTGTAAGAGCATGTTGGCTCCATATGCACAATTTTACAAATTGTGGTTTATGATGCCTTTGTAGAATGTTGTATTGAATAAACTTTTAAGTTAAAAAAAATAAATAAATAAAATGGAGCAGTTTAGGATAAGGAGTGGAGCAGGGTGGGGAGATAAGTCCCCTGCTTCCAGATATTAGTAAAACTATACCTATGGAGGGAAGAGGAAAATAGAATATGAAATTGAAAAGAGGAAACAAAAATTAAGAGAAAATGATAGAGGTGAGAAACCTGGTTGGGGACAGTGTGTGTTGGGGCAGGCTAGTGAGAGAAGGACTGATGAGAAGAACGGGAATGGGCAGTGTGGATAGGCCAGGTCAAACTAGGGGGAACCCATTGAGTATAGTGTGGATGGTGAGGGCGGGAGCTAGGAATGGGGAGAGAAGAGGCACTGTTGGATTTTCAGTGTTTCCTTAACTCTTTTTGCCACATTTTCCCTATGTCTGGACTGTCTGCTTCACCCTGTACATTTAAATATAGCCTGGGTAGTTATGACTACAACCTGCCATACCTTGTTTTTAACTTTCTAGTGGGGCGAGGTAATTTGTTCTGAGCTGAGCATTCCTATTACATTTGAAAAGTTGGTGTCTGATCTCCAGGAACAAACAGGAATGTAGTCTTCACATATGGGTGACATCGGTACCGAGGAAGCCCTCGCGGGAACGCTTCCCATTATCCAATACGAAAGCTTTTGTGAGCATCCCACTGCCCCTGCATAGCTGCCTTCCCGCCTTTCCAGCTCTCCCTCCTCAGTTCTTCATTTTCTGAAGAGCCGACAAGAAGCAATTCCTGTCAGCGCAGAAAATTTGTGGGTTTTTTCATATTTTTTGTGGTTCGCATCTGCTTTACCTCTCACTGCTCTTTTGCTACAAGAGGTCACCTCCCTTCGATTGCAGGGTGCAATAGAAGAGGTTCCATCATCCCAGCAGAGAATTGGCTTTTATTCTCCATACTTTCTCATTCCAAAGAAAACAGTAGCATACGGGCCCATTCTGGGCCTTAGAGAACTGAATAAGTATCTACTACGGGAGAAATTCAAAATGATCTCCCTAGGGACCCTTCTCCCCTATCTCCAGTCAGGATTGGCTCTGTTCTCTAGATCTAAAGGAAGCATACACTCACATACTTATTCATCCACAGCACAGAAAGTTCCTGTGTTCATGTTCCAAGGAAGACATTATCAATACAGAGTCCTGCCTTTCGGCCTCGTCTCTGCCCCAAGAGTCTTCACAAAATGCATGGCAGTAGTAGCCGCATTCCTAAGGACTCTAGGGATATTTGTCTTCCCTTACTTAGATGACTGGCTCATTCGAGCAAGCACCTCTCTAGAGGCCAGCCTATTCCTCTCACATACCATGAAGGTGCTACAACATTTGGGATTTGTAATAAATCTTCCAAAGTCTATCTCATCCCCTCTCAAACTAGAGTTCATAGGGGCTCTCCTAGACAGTAATCAAGGGCATTTCTGCCGCTGCGCTCGTCTAAATTTATTTTTTATTTATTTATTTAGCTGTATTTATATCCCGCTTTTCACCGGGTCAAAGCGGTCAATTGGGAGATACATTTAACACGAGGGGATATGACACACATACGCTAATACTTACAGGGAACATGGGCAATGGAGGGTTAAGTGGCTTGCCCAAGCCCACAAGGAGTACCTATAGGACTAGAAATCCCAGTCCCTCCGGCCTGAGATTGCTGTCCCCAGGTGGGACTTGAACCCCCGGCCCTCCGGCCTGAAGTACCTTGTCCTAACCACTAGGCCACTCAAGCATGTCTTGAGAACTTTCTTACTCCTCGAGAAATGCTACATTTTCTGGGCCATATGGCATCAATGGTGCATGTTCCATATGCTTGCTTACATATGTTCACAGCCCAGTGGGCACTGGCATCCCGGTGGTCTCAGGCATCAGTTCACCTGGGGGACAAGATAACGGTCTCTATCCTCCTTATCTCATCTCTCCAGTGGTGGCATTCCCCAAAAAACATTTTAGGGTCACCTTTTCAGATGCCAGCACATCAGTGTACCCTGACAACAGATGCATCCAGATTGGGCTAGGGACCTCATCTAGACACTCTCTCCACTCAGGGACTCTGGTCTTATCAGGAGTCACAGCTCCACATAAATCTGCTGGATTTCAGAGCCAATCTCAATGCTCTCAGTGTTCCAGGACCATCTTCATTGCCACAGAGTCCTAGTTCAGACAGACAATCAAGTAACCATGTTCTAGTAAACATTGGGGGATCCAAGATGGCGGTCAACGGGTGCCACAGCTCCAGCTGATTTCTTTAAATGGGGAAGAGGAAAGCTAAGATGGGCAAAAAGCCCTCCGCTGCCCCCTTAGCTACCTCTCCATTACCTTCTGTTACAGGTCCCTTGGACTCCTTTGTGCTTCGGCCGCAGCAACAGACAGTTCGGTGCCGGCTCAGTGCCCCACTAGTGGCTTGCCGGAGTCTGGCGGCTTGGCAGCCAGCTTGGGGCTGGACATCTCGCCAGCATCTCAGTGGAGGCTCCCTAAGGCGGCATTGCTGGTTTCTAACCCTGAAAGCCTGCAGGAGACGAGTACCTCCGACGGAGGTGAGAGTGTTCTTGCGAGAGGGCTGGCTCTGGAACATGGTGGAACTGCTGTTGGAGCTGTTCCGGGTCATTGTCTTGGCATCGAGCTGCCAGGGGGAAAGAAGAGCGTGGCTGTGGAGTCTGCTGCTGGGAATTCATCGTCGATGGATCCATTGAGCTCAGGAGAATAAGTTGGAGCAACGGGAGTTCCTATGGCGTTTTCAATTGCTCGCTCCGAAGTTTTTACGTTGGAATCTATCTGATCTGCCATTGTGAAGCCTGGAGAAACTTTTCTATCTCAGTTTTCGGCTATTTCCACTCAAGTCCAAGGTAACTCTTTGGTAATTCAAAAGCAAGCTGAGGAGATCTCTTCTTTGCAGACTATTTCTACTATATTACAGTCTAAGGTGTCTTTGCTGGAAAATTATATGGATTTGTCTGTTAAGGACTCTTTAAACATGAAGTTTACATTGGAAATGTTAGAAAACACTGCCAGACATTTAAATCTTTGTTTGGTAGATCTTCCTAAGTCGTCTTATATAAATGCTAGGGAAATGTTTAAGTACCACCTAACAGAAGTAATGGGTGTCCCTGGGGAATCCCACTCTCCTTTGACCAAGATTTATTATTTACCTGTTGGGAAAAAGGTCTCGAGTGGTGGGTATTACCTGGGGTCCCCAAGGCGGATGTTTTAAATGTGTCCACTATTTTGGAATCCTCTGATATTGAAGATATTGAAGGTATTGTTCCAGCTATGTTGCTTGTAACATTTGCACTTGTTACTGATCGTGAGTGGTTTTTCAGAATGTTTTTCCGTAAAAGGGCTGTTTTGTTTAAAGGTTTGGCTGTCTGGGATTTTACAGATTTTTCTAAAGAGACAACGTAGAAGGAAGGAATTTCTTTTGCTCCGTCCAGGGTTCAACAGCTGGGGCTCCTTTTTTCCTTAAATTCCCATGCAAGTGCATGGTTAAGTTTCAATCTAATGTTTGTTTTTAGCCTTCCCAGCTGCTAGCCTTCCTGAACTCACATAGACCCATCGGATCAGAAGTACCTCTTTCCTGTACCACACAATTATGCTGTTTGTTAGGCATCTGTTTGTTTTCTGAGTTCTATTGGTTTAGTTTGTTTCCTCTGTGGTCCCCCCCCCCTCATTTTGTGGGCTAGATTGGGGAACAGGGAAAGGGGTTTCTTGTCTGTGACGGGAACCATGTATTTCTTCGTTTGATTTTTTCCTTTGGGTTTTTAAATCAATCCTGTTCTCTTTTTTTCTGTGCAAGTGTTTCACTTGGAATATTATAAAATGATAAATATAAAATTTTAAAAAAAAGTAGCCATGTTCTACGTGAACAAGCAGGGTGGAACAGGCTCTTGGACCCTCTGCAGTGTGGCTCTTCATCTCTGGTTCTTTGCCATACATCATCGCATTTGCCTACATGCGGTGTATCTTCCGGGCAAACGCAATGTCTTAGCGGACAGACTGAGTCAAACCCTTCTCCCCCATGAGTGGTCTCTTCATGTAGACAAAATCTCTCACATTTGTCATATCTGGGGGACTCCAGAGATAGACGTTTTCGCAAGTCCTCAGAATGCCAAGCTTTCCCGCTTCTGCACCAGGACTCCTGCACTGGACAGTCAGCAGGTGGATGCTTTTCACCTACACTGGGATCAGGGCTCCTATATGCCTTCCCTCCCATACCCCTAATTCCCAAAACTCTTCAAACTCCAGAGAGACCAGAGCTCCATGATACTCGTAGCCCCATGCTGGCCATGCCAACCATGGTACCCCCTCCTTCTACGTCTGTCTCAGGCTCAATCCATAGATCTCGGGTATGCTCCATATCTCCTCTCTCAAGAGGAAGAGACGCTGCTCCATCCCAATCCACAGTCTCTCCATCTCACAGCATGGCTAATGAAGGCATAGCCTTCCAAGATATTAACCTTCTCCAGGAGGCTAAAGGACATCCTCTTAGCTTTTAGGAAGCCATCCACTAGACGGTTCTATGCTTTCAAGTGGCGTAGATTTTCTTTCTGGTGCTCTCAGAAGAGAATCTCAATCTCTTCTCAGCTCTGCTGGAGGCACTTCTAGAGTACCTCCTTCATCTATCATCTTCTGGACTCAAAGCCAATTCAGTGAGAGTACACTTAAGTGCAATTGTGGCCTCTCACCTCCCCTTAGATGGCCAACCCATCTCTCCTCAGCTGCTCCTAGCACGCTTCATGAGGGGTCTGGGACCTTAATGTTGTAACAGGACAGCTTCTCAAGTCACCCTTTGAACCTCTAGCCACTGCTCCACCTAAGTTTCTCACATGGAAGGTCATCTTCCTTATTGCCCTCACTTCAGCAAGGCACATTAGTGAGCTCCAGGCTTTGGCTGACCCTCCTTTTACACTGTTCCACCATGATAAGGTTGTCCTTAGGACTCATCCTCACTTCATACTGAAGGTGGTCTCCATTTAAACCAGTCAGTCTACCTTCCTGTCTTTTTCCCTAGACCTCATTCCTCTAGGGCAGAGACAACCCTCCACACTCTGGATTGCAAACATGCCTTAACTTTTTTTCTCCAGAGAACTCTAGAGCACCAAAAAGCTTTCCAGCTTTTCATTTCCTTTGACTCGAATCACCTTGGCTTGCCAGTATCCAAACAAACTCTCTCCAAGTGGATAGCTGACTGCATCACTTTTGCCTATGAGAAGGCAGGACTTTCTCTTGAGGGTCACATCACTGCCCATAATGTTCGAGCCATGGCTGCCTCAATGGCAAACCTACGCTCTTAGCTATTGACGAGATATGCAAAGCAGCAAATTGCTCTTCGGTCCACACTTTTGCTGCTTCTATTGCCTGGACAAGGACTCCCGCCGGGATGCCTTGTTTGGCCAAGTTGTTCTCCATCATCTCTTTCAGACTTAGATCAACTCCTTCCCTCCGTCCCGGGTTTCGATACAAGATGTCCATGGAGGATACATGACCCCTTTAGGCATACCTGTGAGATCCACAGCCGACTCTGAGATCATCTCTCTGGCATCTCCTAGGTAGGGAGTCCTATATGTGAAGACTACATTCCTGTTTGTTCCTGGAGATAGCATAGTTACTCACCTGTAACAGATGATCTCCGGGAACAGCAGGAATTTAATCTTCACAACCCACCCTCCTCCCCTAGAAGTTGTAGGTTGTCTTCTCTTTCTCTCCTTTTATCGCAGCTACAAACTCAACTGAGGAGAGAGAGCTGGAAAGGTGGGAAGGCAGCTACGCAGGCGTAGTGGGATGCTCACAAAAGCTTTTCTATTGGACGCTGGGGAGCGTTCCCATGTGGGCTCCATCGGTACAGACATCACCCATATGTGGAGACTAAATTCCTGCTGTTCCTAGAGATAACCTGTTACAGGTGAGTAACTATGCTTTATCAGACTTCAAAAATAATTGGTGTTATGATTGTTGTAGAGAGGATATGTTTCCTCTTCCTCTCCCTTTCCCCTTCCCATTTGTTTTAGTTTATTGTGAGATTTTGCAAATTTATGACCTATTATGGTTCAAGTGAACAGGCATTCTATTAAAAAATTTTCACAACTGTTGGAGTCTTTCCCCTATCTAGGTAACCATTGTTGAGAATAATCGAGCATTTACACTGGAAGTTTTAAGAGATGCTTTGTTTTGAAACTGGGAGATGAGAGTAAGGGCGGGACAGACTCTTTCTTCAAGGATTTTTGTCAAAGTTTCTGATGCTTATAATGGAAATAAAGTAATTTGGTTTGTTCTTGGCATGAAAAGGTATCTGGGAGGAAGTGCTGTCACAAGTAACTGTTGGCAGCCTAGTCAAAAGACTCCCATTAGAGTGCCTTTAATAGTGCTAATTTTAGCATTTCCCCATTCAAGATTGAGATTGGGAAACATAGCTGGAGGTTGTGGAGTGCAGCGCTATGTCAGTAAGGAAGCAGCTAGAAAGGTTTGTCACCCTATGCCAGCAAAGGATGGGGGCCTACAGCGGGAGAGTTAGGCAGCATGGCTTTATCAAGTGAATCGGAGGAGGGGGGCCATAAACTCACTACAGAAAGATCAAGATTCTCTGTAGAAGAAAATAAAAGATCTGGAGAGTAGGTTTCATCGATGCAGGGGGTTCCCGAATTGGACAAATGTAAACAATCAAGTGTGATGGTGAAGGAGATGTGTAGTTTCCTGCTGGCTGATGAATGAATGGATTCGGTAGCAATGGTTATTTCATTTTAGTCTTCAGTTTGAAGACAGTGGAATTTCTAAGAGCGCATATGGCGGAGGAGGTGTGGAACCAACTATGAAGAAAGAGCACCTAATTTGCCGCAGAGAAAGACACGGCTCTTCTGGAGGGAAGCCCCTCTTGGAGCAACTACGATGGCAGCGAGATCTGGCGAGAGGTCAGCGACTTCATGTGCTGCCCAAGGAAAGAAAAGATTTGGAGCATAGAGGCATGGAAGAGCAAGCCACGGACATGTAAGCAGTGGCTCTAGATAAGCAACACTGTTGACTTATGTGAACTTCAGTGGACATTATATGCTGGGTCATGATTGGATGGAGGGGCCGGTATAATGGGCTGTTGAGAGAACGTGTGGAGTCTCTAATAGGTGGTAATAGGGTATGTGTTTAATTGTTGTGATGGAATATTTGTGGGGATGAATGAGGTGGGGCGATTTGAATCTGAATTACTTCCGCTGCCTCAAGAAGCGCTGGAACGCTGTTCCACCCCGTTCTGGTACAAATTAAGTCGTTACTGCATGAACAAGCAGAATGTATTACTCAGTATAAGCAGAGGTTGAGCACAAACAAAGGCTAAGATACTGTATTTTACACTTATAGACCTAAAGGTCATACTTTTGGGACCAAGGTCACACAAGAGTATTGCTTGTAAATTCATTCTGGGAGGCATCTTTTGAGACCAGTAAGGGTGGATTTCATCCAAGTTGCTGTCTTGGGGGGATGGTGGAGTAAGGAAGAGTAGGAACGAAGAACAATTGTTTGGGGGGGGGGGGGGAAACAGCCAATTGATGATGCCCTGAAATAATTTACCAGCCATTTTCAATTAAGAAATCTTAACCAAAGATTTAGGGGCATGCTTAATAAAGGGTGTTAGGCTTTTGCAGCTAATGCCATCTGTTAGTGCAAATAGAGCCACATTATCTGCAAAAGCTAGCATTATCTGTTAGGGGCATGCACAGCATTTTCTTAGCAGATAATTCAGTGAAATTGCAGAGATCTCAATGCAGCAGCAGCAGCATCACAGATGCATCTAACATCAGCCATTGAGGTGGCATTAACTGCACCCACGATGTCCACAAAACATGAGGTTATTGCACCCTGCCAACACTCGCAATAACCACTCATGGCAGGCACGCCCACTCTCTGCTCACACCCCGTCTATGCCTGCTGCTAACGCACTTCTGCATTTGGCCCATCTTAGTTGTTACCGTGGTACACTTTTCTTGCATTATCGCTGTTGACAGCTAATGCCCCTTAAAGAATCAACTAAATATTTTGTGTGCTTAAAGTATGAATGGATGCAAAGATGTACAAGAAAGAAACAAACAAACCCAAGCGTTGTGCCAACTGTTTTATAGATTATTTGCAAATTATATCAAGTATGTGTTTCCCTTCCCACCTAAAATCATCATTCTATTAATTTATGCTAAGCCAGCATTTCAGCTCGGAGACTTGGACTTTGAATTCCCACTGCAATAAAGGCTGTAAACTGTGGAAGAGCCTCTGTTTATTCATTAAAACTGTCTTGACATAAATAAGACATATAGAATAATGCTGCTAAAGTTGGTACCAAGTTTTTTTTCTTTTGGAAACAGGATTAATTGGCTTGATGGACCCTTGGTCTGACCCAGTATGGCTTATCTTATGTTCTTATGAAAACTGCAGACCAGTTGCCAATACCACTCTGTGCTGCTATCTAGGAATAACAATACAGCAATATATTAGCTGTACAGTCTCTGCTACAGATAATGAATGTTTCAGTAATTTCATGCTTTGCATAATGCAAAATGCAATTGAAGAAAAAATTAGCTTAATTTGTGAAATTCAACTGAGATGGCCTCTGTTCCCTTGGATGCCTCACTCTCTTGTAGTCATAGCATAGCAGGGTTCTAAGCACCTGACTGGGCTTGTATTTACGTTTTCTGCATTAAAAAATGACTATTAAGCATATCGGTTACACATTTGCTAGTTAGATTTGATTTCAATTATTACATCTGGTATTCATCTATTGCTGAAAGGTCAGAAACATTTCTGCTCCTTGGAAATTGTTGGTACGCTTAGTGACTCTTTGTTTTTTATCATGAGAATATTTGTGGTTGCATGGTTTGCTGTGTTATATCTAGGGTGCCAATTTTTTTAGATCTGCCACATCACAGAAATATCTTGCTTTACCTTTTAACTTTTGTCATCTGGACACATCTGGCCCTGCCACCATGTCTTCCAAAGAATTTGCATAAAATTCTCCATTTTCCATACAGAATTCAGAACAGGGGTCTAGGATATGAAAGTATAGAGGTTGACTGGGCTGGTGAAAAGGTACTGTGCACTGCAGATGATCTTTCAGTCTTGCATGTTCCTGTCTCCTATGATTTTGGTAAAAAAAATATTAAGCATTCACATCATCCCACAACACCACTCCCAGAACAATCTTGTAAAAATGCATAATTGAATATCTTACTTTAAATTGGTGGTTCTCAACCCAGTCCTCTGGGACCCCTTGTCCGTTCAGGTTTTCAGGATATCCCCAATGAATATGCATTAGATAGATTTGCATGCACTGTTTCCATTGTATGCAGATCTATCTCATGCATATTCATTGGGGATATCCTGAAAATGTGACTGGACTGGAGGTCCCAGAGGACTGGGTTGAGAACCACTGCTTTAAATATTAAACTTTGTCTTGTATGCATATATATAACTGGGGAATTTTCAAATAGCCCCTTTTTCTCTTTAAGCCAGCCCTAGGGATTGGCCTACACAAGTCTGGAGAGAGGAGGCTGCAGATATAAGCTGTTCACTGCAATATATGATGACAGAATATATAGTTGCATTGATTGCAATAACTCATGGCAGTTGAACTAAAGGGCAATAAGAGGGGAGCATATGAAACTGAAAACCAGTTAATGCTGTATAAAGCAATTGTTTGCCATTAGTAAGAAACCAATTTACAAAGCCTTTAAATGTACAATTATGCACAATTCCTCAGCAGAACAAAGCAGATGTGAAAAAACCCCTACTTTAACCCTTTCATGGCTGTTGTTGCCATATGGCAACCTTCAAATTTTCCCCAAAATTTTTCACCGGATTCTATATTTCCAAAAAATCCACACACTGTGTGTGAAATGTGATGTTTATCTGTGCTTGACATCTGAAAAAAACTGTTATTTAAATTATCACACCCAGCAGTAAATGAAATTGATGCCAAGACTGTTTTTAATTTTCAGCCATTCAGGACCGTAGTTGCCATATGGCAACAGTAAATATTGTTTCTTAGAAATAAACTTTTTTCAAAAAAACTTTATATTCTGCATCATTTAGCTCAAATCTTAATAAAAAAAAAAGAAAAAAAGTGTTCATTTACAAAACAATTATGTGGACGCGAAAGGGTTAATAAATTCTATACTGGTTCAGACCAAGATCCATCAAGCCCTGTATCTTGTTTTCAACAGTGGCCAATCAAGGTCCAAGTACCTGGCAGGTTCCCAAAAAGGTACACAAGTTCCATAATGCTTCTTCCGGGGTAAGCAGTGCATTTCCTGAGTTCTCTTCAATAATGGTCCACACTAACAGCTTTTATTGCATCCTCCGGCAACGAATTTGAGTTTGATTATAATATAATTATGTGTTGAGTGAAAAAATGTTTTCTCTTAGTAATCTTAAATGGTTTACATTTGTAGCTTCATTGCGTAACCCCTAGTCTTTCTATGATGGCGTAAACAACTGATCTATGTTTACCCATTCCACTCCATTTATTTATAGACCTGTTTCATATCTCCCCTCAGAACTGTCCAACAGGTAGGCAGTACTCACGTAAGTAGCACAAACACAGTCCAAGACATGAGATATGTGGAAGACAATTTATTGAAACTCACAGAACTTATGACAACCCGACACAGGCCGTGTTTCGTAACCTTCGTCAGGGGTTGATTAGGCAAGATACTATAAACATAAAAACATAAATAAATATTAAAAAAAGTAAAAGAACAGATAGGATCATAATATGTAAAAGGACATACCACATATTAAAAAACTGCAGCAAATAACATAGCGAAATCAAATAGAAACTTAAGAACTAAATAAACACTTAAAAAATAAATAAATGTTGGAACGCTAATTGACCAACAAACACATTCTGATTGTTATTAAAGACAATACAATCTCCACTAACTTCCTTAAAAACATCATATAGGCGTGACAAGCACAAATTAATAACATACATAGATCCGTATAGATCTGTTGATAGGGACCTCGACTAGACAGCAATAACTAAAAACTTTACAGTGATTATATATACATAAAAAACATAATATTAATAACTAAAACCACTTAAAACCACAAGACAACACACAATAAAGAGGGGCTACTATTGTAATACAAAGGGATATCTAAGAGAAAGCAGCAGGAGCGAACAGGGTGTTCTTTCAAATAAAAATACCTTATTGTGATGACTCAAGGACATGCAATCCAAGAGAATAGTGATGGTATCACTAAAACAAATAAATAAATAACTCTAGAAACTATCACTAACCTTACATATATGAACACTAATAAATAAATAAATAAACCTAAGGCGGGAGAAGTATATGCTTAAGAGGACAAATAAGGAATCACTATATGTATAAAAGTTAAAAACAATGATTAGTGTAGTGTTAAAACTTGAGACAATTAGTCAGGTATGGATGAGATGGCTAAACTTCTAAAATATTTAAAAACAAATGTGTGGTGACATATCATACGTCACTGTGTCAATCACCCTTGTTATGGGATTGCAGGAAAAGGTATATCGTAAAAAATAGGTCATTATCATCTACTTATACTAAATAATTAAAATCCTGCAAACCAAACAATGGCTGGATTTGGTCTTGCGCGCTATTCCTCAATGACAGCCATGTGTCTGCACTGGTACCGATACTCTTATAAACAATTTTCTTAAAGAAGGAAGATAAAAGAAAACATAAAACTCAAATAAAAGACACAATACTAGCAGGGGAGGACATATCTGCATTGTTTAAATACATTATCTGTATATACAGTGCACAGCCGCGGGGATGAACAAAATCAATAAAAACTAATACAAAATAAAATAAACTCAAGGAGTGAAACTGCACAAACGTAATTAAAAAGAACCGATGATAAAAATAAAAATACCAGTTGGAGAAATCTTCTCTCCTGATGTAACTTGTAACTCCTTGGCAAAAAAACTTTAAGAACTAAAAGGCGGCATACCGCTTACATTACAGTCAGCAAGGCTGTCAGAACGCCGACACATGCGCCCTTATGAACCTCCCAAAGGCGGGAAAAAGGGGGGCGTATCCAACCAAAGGCAATTCATCTATTGGATATTCAAATACCTTATCTGTATATACAGTGCACAACTAATAAAAAATAAAATAAGAGGGAACCTGCACAAACATAATTAAAAAGAACCGATGTTAAAAAAGAAATACCAGTTAAAACAATCTTCTCTCCTGATGTAACTTCTTGGCGAAAAGACTTCAAAACTAAAGGCGGCAAACCGCTCGCATTACAGTCAGCAAGGCTGTCAGAACGCCGGCACTTGCGCCCTTATTAACCTCCCAGAGGCGGGAAAAAAGGGGGGACGTATCTAACTAAAGGCAAATCATCTTTTGGTTTATTTAAAAATTAAATATTAGTGCCTTAAAGTATTTAATTATAAAATTACACCGGTTAGCATTGCCGTGGCCTGAGCGATGTAGGAAAGAAACTGCAACAGATATGAAAGACTCGAGAACAAACGTGTACCTTTGCTTTTGGTTAGATACATTACATTTACATACTGCGGGGAAAGGTACACGTTTGTTCTCGAGTCTTTCATATCTGTTGCAGTTTGTTACATCAGGAGAGAAGATTGTTTTAACTGGTATTTCTTTTTTAACATCGGTTCTTTTTAATTATGTTTGTGCAGGTTCACTCTTTTATTTTATTTTTTATTAGTTGTGCACTGTATATACAGATAAGGTATTTGAATATCCAATAGATGAATTGCCTTTAGTTGGATACGCCCCCCTTTTTCCCGCCTTTGGGAGGTTCATAAGGGCGCATGTGTCGGCGTTCTGATAGCCTTGCTGCCTGTAATGTGAGCGGTATGCCGCCTTTTAGTTCTTAAAGTTTTTTTGCCAAGGAGTTACAAGTTACATCAGGAGAGAAGATTTCTCCAACTGGTGTTTTTATTTTTATCATCGGCTCTTTTTAATTACGTTTGTGCAGTTTCACTCCTTGAGTTTATTTTATTTTGTATTAGTTTTTATTGATTTTGTTCATCCCCGCGGCTGTGCACTGTATATACAGATAATGTATTTAAACAATGCAGATATGTCCTCCCCTGCTAGTATTGTGTCTTTTATTTGAGTTTTATGTTTTCTTTTATCTTCCTTCTTTAAGAAAATTGTTTATAAGAGTATCGGTACCAGTGCAGACACATGGCTGTCATTGAGGAATAGCGTGCAAGACCAAATCCAGCCATTGTTTGGTTTGCAGGATTTTAATTATTTAGTATAAGTAGATGATAATGACCTATTTTTTACGATATACCTTTTCCTGCAATCCCATAACAAGGGTGATTGACACAGTGACGTATGATATGTCACCACACATTTGTTTTTAAATATTTTAGAAGTTTAGCCATCTCATCCATACCTGACTAATCGTCTCAAGTTTTAACACTACACTAATCATTGTTTTTAACTTTTATACATATAGTGATTCCTTATTTGTCCTCTTAAGCATATACTTCTCCCGCCTTAGGTTTATTTATTTATTTATTTATTAGTGTTCATATATGTAAGGTTAGTGATAGTTTCTAGAGTTATTTATTTATTTGTTTTAGTGATACCATCACTATTCTCTTGGATTGCATGTCCTTGAGTCATCACAATAAGGTATTTTTATTTGAAAGAACACCCTGTTCGCTCCTGTTGCTTTCTCTTAGATATCCCTTTGTATTACAATAGTACCCCCTCTTTATTGTGTGTTGTCTTGTGGTTTTAAGTGGTTTTAGTTATTAATATTATGTTTTTATGTATATATAATCACTGTAAAGTTTTTAGTTATTGCTGTCTAGTCGAGGTCCCTATCAACAGATCTATACGGATCTATGTATGTTATTAATTTGTGCTTGTCACGCCTATATGATGTTTTTAAGGAAGTTAGTGGAGATTGTATTGTCTTTAATAACATAATCAGAATGTGTTTGTTGGTCAATTAGCATTCCAACATTTATTTATTTTTTAAGTGTTTATTTCTTAAGTTTCTATTTGATTTCGCTATGTTATTTGCTGCAGTTTTTTAATATGTGGTATGTCCTTTTACATATTATGATCCTATCTGTTCTTTTACTTTTTTTAATATGTTATTTATGTTTTTATGTTTATAGTATCTTGCCTAATCAACCCCTGACGAAGGTTACGAAACACGGCCTGTGTCGGGTTGTCATAGGTTCTGTGAGTTTCAATAAATTGTCTTCCACATATCTCACGTCTTGGACTGTGTTCATATCTCCCCTCAGCCATCTTTTTTCCAAATTGAAGAGCCCTAACCTTTTAAGCTTTTCCTCATAAGGGTATCATTCCATCCCCTTTACCATTTTGGTGACTCTTCTCTATACCTTTTCTAATTCTACTATATCCTTTTTAAGATATGGCAAGAATTGCACACAATATTCAAGGTGTGGTCACACCATGGATCGATGCAAGGGCATTATAATATCCTTGGTTTTATTCTCCATTCCTTTCCTTATGATTCCTAGCATTCTATTTGCTTTCTTGGCCTGGGCTGCACACTGGGCGGAGGGTTTCAATGTATTATCCATGATGACGCCTAAATCCTTTTCCTGGTTGTTGGTTCCTAATGTGGAACCCTACATCGTGTAACTGTAGTTTGGGTTGTTCTTTTCTAGGTGCATAATTTTGCACTTGTCCACATTAAATTTCATCTGCCATTTGAACGTCCAGTCTTCCAGTTTATAAAGGACCTCTTGCAATTTTTCACAATCCTCTCGTGTTTTAATAACTTAGAATAATTTTGTGTTATCTGCAAATTTGATTACCTCACTCATCATTCCTATTTCCAGGTCATTTAAAATTTTTTAAAAAGCAGCGGGCCCAGCACAGATCCCTGGGGTACTTCACTATTCATATTCTCCATTGAGAAAATTGGCCATTTAGCTCTACTCTCTGCTTTCTATCTTTTAACCAGTTCCTGCTCCACAATAGTACACTACCTCCTATCCTCCATGACTTTAATTTCGCCAAGAGCTGCTCATGAGGGACCTTGACAAAGGCTTTCTGAAGATTCAGATCCGCTATATCGAACTGCTCAACTTTGTCTACCTGTTTATTCACACCTTCAGAAAAAATATAACAGATTAGTTAAACAAAATTTTCCTTGGCTAAATCCATGTTTGCTTTCTCCCATTAAACCATAACTATCTACATGTTTAGTAATTGTTTTCTTTATAATGGTTTCCACCATTTTTCCCTATACTGACAGGCTCACCGGTCTGTAGTTTCCAGGATCACCCCTTCAACCCTTTTCAAAAATTGGCATTACATTGGCCATTCTCCAATCTTAAGGTACTACAGATGCTTTTAATATTAGTTCACAGCTTACTCATAATAGGTCTGCAATCTCATATTTCAGTTCTCTCAACATCCTTGGATGTATACCATCCGGTCCAGATGACGCATCTTCTACCCTTCAGTTTATCAAATAGTTGTTACACATCTTCCCGATTTATCAATATTTCTCCAGGAACAAGCAGGACGTCAGTCCTCACATATGGGTGATGTTGGTGCTGACGGAGCCCTCGTGGAAACATCGCCCCAGCTTTCAACGAAAGTCTTTTGGAGATCCCACCACACATGCGTGGTCCCCTTCCTGCCCAAGGGTGCCATCTTGCCTCAGACTCCTTTTTTCCGTGGAGTCCACTAGATGTCTTTTTCCCCCCGGAAAAAATATCAGGTTTTTGGGGAGTTTTTATTCTTTCTCCAATCTTGCACGGTACTCTTCCCGCCCCCATGTATGCTACCTCTCCAATGCATCTTGGGACCGTTTAAAAATTTTTTTTTTCCTCTGTGCATTTCATGCCTTTTTTTTTTTTTTACCTCTGGCAGACGTCGTCAGTTCTTCAACCTATCTGGGGCCCCCCCCCCCCCCATGGCCTCCAGTGGCTTCAAGAAGTGTGATCAGTGTTCGAGGGTCACGTCCATCACCAACACGTGCAAATGCTGCCTCTGTTGCCTTGGGCAAGGCCATGACCCAGCTGTGCAAAAAAATATCTTCTGAGGTCCTCGAGCTGTCAGCAGCAGTACAACAAATTCTTCCCGGAGTCTGCGGTGACACCACGCTCCACAGCCCCCTCTAAGGCCTCGCAGGTCCTAAGATCAGGGCTCCTCGTCGGGAACACAAGAAAAAGAAATCCTCAAGGGTTGCATCCATGGATGGATCCAGTAAGGCAGGTAAGTCCGAATCCAGTAAGGCAGGTAAGTCCCAAGCCAGATCCTGCAGTCCACGCCGTTTGTCCAGGGCGCGGAGCAGGAGCAGCCTACCAAGGTTGCCTGAATAGAATCCCCCGGTGATTGGCCTCGGATCCCTGAGGCCATCCTCGTCAAGGACTCCCCTTCAGGGGAACCAGCGCCAGGCCTGAATCACTCAGTGCCCGCGTTGATGGCTGCGGCACCTTCTGAACTGGAGACATTGGAGTGCAGCTTGTCTACCTTTATGGTTCTTCCATATAGTTATATTCAAACTCTATTATATAATAAGAAGGTCTCAGACGATCAGCAGCACTTTATTATGGACTAGATTTCAGTCCTAATTATGTGCCTCTTAGCATCAACGACCTTCAAAAAGTAGATTTGTCCATTTTTTTCATTTTTTTAAGTTTCTTCCGATGAGAATACGATACGATTATAGCTTCAAAAAAAATACTTCAAAAAAATACTTAGATTCGTTCTTCTCACACTTCGCTGGGTTACACTCTCACGCTTTCACATAGATCTCAACGCCTTATTTTAGGTGCCCATGCGTTTCACAGAAAGTTGTTTCGTCAGGGGATCACCAATCATCTCCTTATACTGTGAGTTGATGCTGCACACGTATCCAGAAGCCGAGCATTGCATAACATCTGACTTCCACTCTTCCTGCTTGGTCCTGGAGAAAGCGTAGTTACTCACCTGTAACAAGTGTTCTCCAGGAGCAGCAGGAATCAGTCCTCGCGACCCTCCCTCCTCCCCTTGGAATCGGTCCTCACATATGGGTGACGTTGACGGAGCCCTCGTGCGGAGCATTTCCCCAGCTTTCAAAGAAAGCCTTTTGGAATGCAGCGCGCATGCGCGGTCCGCTTCTCACCCAAGGGTGCCATCTTGCTCAGTCGTCTTTTTTCCGCGGAGCCCGATGGACGTGTGTCCTAGTCACCCGGTTAAAAAGTTGATTTTTCCCTTGAAGATTCGTGGGTTTTTTTGCTGGTTCGACGCCGGTTCCCTTTCCCGCCTGGGCATGGTACACCGGTATCGAGCCCGGAGCTGTTTTTTTTTGTTTTTGTCCTTCGAGACTAGCATTCGCGCTCTTTTTTTCTTTTTCACTGGCAGCCCGGTCTTTTGACTTTGCAGGGGCCCTTTTGTCCCCCGATGGCTGCCAGCAGGTTCAAGAAGTGTGATCGATGTAAGAAACTGATGTCTCTTACCGACACACAATACTGCTGCCTCCGGTGCCTCGGGCCCGATCATGACCCGATGATCTGTGGCCCGTGTGGCAAAATATCCTAGAAGGCGTTGAGGAGCCGTCAGCATCAGCGAGAAACGATCTTCTCTGACTCTGCGTCCGGCCGGCCCCGGACATCGTCAGATGCCTCGACGTCTCGGGAGTCTGACCCCGAGCATCATCGGAGCTCCTCTGAGCGGGGATCCCCCTCACGGGAACACAAAAGGAAGAAGAAACTCCCGAGGGCGTCATTGGATGCTCTTGGTCCCGCGAGGGCCAGGTCGCATAGCCCCAACCGCCGTCCCGGGTCCTCGGAGCCGGAGAGGCTGCAAAATTGCCTCGTGTGGAGCTGGAGTCCCCGAGTCACGTGAGTGCTGTAGTCCTCGTGGACTCTCCTCCGGGGGAGCTGACGTCGGCCCCGATGCCGTCGGGAGCCAAGTTGGGGGCTGCTGAGTCTCCTGAGCTCGGACTCAGGTTGACGGTTTTGGAGAGCAGTTTGGCTGCCTTCATGGAACAGCAGCAGGTGCTGATTGCCGGTCTGACCGGTGCATCTGCCCCGACCACCGGGATCTCGATGTCCAAGTCGATCCCGGAGGCCGAGCCGATCCTCGAGTCCATGCGGTCTCAAGTCGATCCTCGGCCAAGGTCTCCCTCGGCGTCGGGGCGGATGGCATCGGTGCCCACCCGCCCGGCCGGAGCCGCTCGATTCCTCCTTGGAGGGGTCAGGGTGGGAGACGGAGGACGAGGAGTCCCCGGACACTTTTCGGACCCGGTGCATCCGATCGGACTCACCGGAGTCCGAGCTTCGGAGAAGGTTCCCCCCCCCCTGGAGGATACCCGGTTCTCAGACTTCGTGAGGAATATGGCCAAGGCCTTGGCCTTCCCCGCGGATCCCGAGGAGGAGCCTCGAGCCGAAGAGCTCGAGGCCCTCCAGTATGACTCTCCCCCGAAGGAGGCCTTTACTGTTCCGGTTCCTCCAATGCTGGAACGGCTGCTCTTCCGCATGTGGGAGGCACCGGCCTCGGCGCCGGTTCTCAGCAAACGGGTCAATTCCATTTATCGAGTCCGTAAGAGCCCCGGGTTCCAGAAGGCACAGCTATCGCACCACTCCATAGTTGTGGAATCGGCCATGCATCGTCTGAAGAGTCAGAAGATGCATTCCTTGGTGCCCCCCGGCCAGGAGGCCCGGAACCTGGATGCCCTTGGTAGAAAGTGCTTCCAGGGCTCTATGCTGGCGTGCCGTGTCCAGACTTACTAGCTGTACATGGGCATGTACCTCTGAGACCTGGCAAAGCAGATTGCCGGGTTCTCTGCTGGCCTCTCCGAGGAACCTTTGCAGAGGTTCAAGGCTTTTTCATCGGGGATTCGAGAGTGCTTGAAGTTTATATCTTGAGCAGCCTATGATGGCTTCGAGGCTTCGGCCCGAGTAGCAGCGGCCGGCATCGGTGCACGCCGTCAGGCCTGGCTACAGTCATCGGACCTCGAGCCATGGGTCCAGGACAAGTTGGTCGATGTCCCCTGCCGGAGTGAGAACCTCTTAGGCAAACCCATGGCTGAAAACGCTGCAGAAATTGAGACTGAGACTCTCACCAGGACAAGGCTGTCCAGGAAGACCTCTGCCCCTTCTCAGAAGAAGAAGGGCTCTGGGGAAAAGCCCTTTTACCCGAGTAAGGCCTCTGCCTACAAGTCCTACCCTCAATTCCAGGCCTCTACAGCTCCCCAACAGGGTCAGCAGGTCAAGGGGCAGGGACATGGGCCCCGTAGGCAGAAAACCCCCAAGCTGCCGACTCCAGCTCCTGCACAGCAGGGAGCGGGGTTTTGTCTCCCACTGCATAGCCTCTCCCCCACAGCTGGCTCCACTCAGCAAAGGAGGCTGGCTGACACTGACGGAATTCAAAAAGGCATTGAACAAACACAGAGGCTCCCTTTACAGCAATAGGATAAAAACAAAATAAACGGTACCATCTAACTTCTGAATCATGTAATGTCTCAACAAATATATAACATCTCAACAAATAGGGGTGTCCTACATGGAGTGGTGGGTTTACCCCTACACAGACATGGGGAGGGGTAGCCTGCACAGAGCGACAGGTGCACCTACTCTTGCCATCTTGCTGGGCAGACTAGATGGACCATGCTGGTCTTTATCTGCTGTCATTTACTATGTTATGTTACTATAACAGAGGATACCTGGGTACTGAGCATAGTCCAAAAGGGCTATCTGCTCCACTTCAACCAGTTACCTCCCTCCTATTTTCCAGGGGAGCCTCCAAGACTCCCTCTGCACAGGAACCTCCTCCTTCAGGAGTTGGCAAGTCTTCTACAGGAGCAGGCGGTGGAACCGGTGCCTCACCACCTGATAGGAAGAGGCTTCTATTCCAGGTACTTTCTGGTACCAAAAAGGACAGGAGGCCTCAGGCCCATCCTAGATTTGTGAAATCTCAACAAGTTCCTGGAGAGGGAAAAGTTCAAGATGCTTACCCTTGGAATACTGCTGCCCTACCTCCAGCAGGGAGATTGGCTATGCTCCTTAGACCTAAAGGATGCTTATACTCACAACCTTATTCATCCAGACCACAGACAGTATCTCAGATCTGTAGTGGGAGGAAATCATTTTCAGTACAGGGTACTTCCATTTGGCCTAACCTCCGCACCCAGGGTTTTCACCAAATACCTGGCGGTGGTGGCGGCCTATCTCAGAAACCAGGGCATCTTTGTCTTTCCATACCTGGACGACTGGCTCATCAGGGGTCAGTCTCCACAGGAGGCCAGATAAGCCACTCTTCTTACTCTCTCTCTTCTCCAACACCTGGGCTTCGTCATAAATTTCGCTAAGTCCACTTTGCTCCCCTCACAGGACCTAGAGTTCATAGGGGCAAGGTTGGATTCCTTACAAGCAATGGCTTATTTGCCTGGGAACAGGGCTCACAGACTGATGGCTCTGGCACAGCAGTTTCGCAGTGGATCTCTGGTCTCTGCAAGACATTTCCTGAGGTTTTTGGGCCACATGGCATCCACAGTCCATGTAACTCCAAATTTCCAGGAACAAGCAGGAATGAGTCTTCACATATGGGTACGTCGGTACCGACGGAGTCTGCGCGGGAACGCTTCCCAGCGTCCAATCAAGAGCTTTTGGAAGCATCCCAGCACGCCTGCGTGCTGCCTTCCCGCCTTTCCCAACTGCCTCTCCTCAGTTTTCGTTTTTCCACGGAGCCGGCAGGACGTCCTCCTGTCACTGCAGAAAATTCTTCCTTTTATTTTTTAGTTTTCTTGTGGTCGCGGCTGTCTTCCCGACGCCACCAGTACCGCCGGTGTTTTCTTTTCTTTTCTTAAAAAATTTTCCACGGGATATTTTTTCTTCATAGTGTCCCACGGTCTCTTAGGCCTTTTAGGCCTTTTCTTTTTCCTTCATGGAACCGCCAGACATTTTCTCCAAGAAATGTTCAGACTGTGGCGGTACAACTTTATTTTTAGACCCTCAAAATCGGTGTCTAACCTGCTTGGGTCCTGACAACAGTTTGGTAAGAAGAGGTTTTCAACATCGAGGCTCCCTCGATGCACGGTTGCCCTCCAACTTCGGGGCACCATCCCCTTCTTCGTCCACACAGGATCAGGTAACCCACAAACAGTCTGTTAAGACTAGCCAGTCCTCGAGTGGTAGGTCTCATGCGCAGCATGTAGACTGCTCCGGCCTTGCCCTCGAGGGCCCACTGGCTTCAAAACCCCGGCGGGAGTCTTCGGTCTCCAAAGCCTATAAGGGATTTCAGGTTGTTCCTGGGGTTCACCCCCCACAGAACATACCTAAGCCGTGTACGGTGGTGGCATCCGCTTCGAGTGGTACCGATTCCCCGGCATCGGCACTGGTGTTGGATGAAACACTCCTCACCAGGGATCGTCATCTGGCGTCCTCGGTACCTCTGGGACTGGCGGATACTCTCCAAATTGACTTTCCATTATTGGTACCAACACCGATACGCCAACCGACGTCGGTACCCTCCAGATGTGCATCGATAGCCTCGCTCCCTTCGATGCCGAGTCTGGAATCGATCTCCAGTCTGGAGGACTGGGTACCGACTCGCCTTGGTACCGGCTCTCGACGGTACCGAAGGCTCGGTTCCGATGATTCGGATTTGCGACTCTCGGTTCCCCCGACGCCGATTGAGTTGCCACCAGTTGCCCTTCCTTCACAGGTATCAGACACGGTACCAAGGTTGGTACCGATGTCCTCATTACCTTCACGGTCGGTGCCTTCCATGCTTCGCTTATCAGGCTCTTTGCCCTCGATGCCAAGTTTGGAATCGATCTCTAGTCTAGAAGACTGGGTACCAATAGATTTTAGTACCGACACCGATCGATACCGGTGCTTCGGTACCGAGGATAGCGGCCGGAGTTTTTCGGTTACCTCGGTACCGATTGAACTGTCACCGATGACTGCTCCGATGTCTTTGTCAGGTTCGAACCCGACATCGGTACTGGTATCAGCATCGGTACCGGTACCCACAATAGCATCGTCGCCAATTCCTACAATGCTTTTTTCAACAGGATCACTCCATTCTATACCAAGCTTGGAGTCGATACCTGGCATGGACGATGTGGTAAGGATGGGGGCTGCTCCTGACAACCAGTACCAGCAACCATCTTTTAAGCATTCCACACTGCACTCTGCAGGATCTTCTATTCCTATATATTTGGATAACTCTGTGGATGCTCAGGCTAGTTCTTTAGATCTACCCTGTCGAGGGGAGATTCCTGTTTGGGATCCCTCTTTTCAGAGTTTCCTCCAGGATATAGCAAGATCTCTTGCCATTCCTATTCCAGGACATGATCCAGCACAAGGCTCTGTTTCTGCTAAAGCAAAGGACAATATAATGCTTCCTTTGCATAATTCCTTGCAGGATCTCCTTCTAGGAATGTGGGAAACACCTTTAAGGGAACCCCCACCTCCCAAGGCAACTGATATTTTATATCAGGTGCCCCCCTCTCCAGGGTTTCAAAAGATTCAACTTCCTCATCATTCCATAGTAGTGGAATCAGCAGTGAGGCGGGTAAAGAGTAAGAAAAAGCACTCTTCTTATCCGCCAGGTCGTGAGTCTAAGACACTAGATGCCTTTGGATGTCAAACCTTCCAGACATCTATGCTTTCTGCAAGAATTCTCTCATATATTTTTTATATGAGTCTTTCTCTTGAGGAGGTCACAAAGCAGTTACATCTTTTGACTCCTTTTCTTCCAGATTCTAGGAGTAAAGACTATTCTTCACTGCTTAAGCATATCCAGAATATTTCTTGGTTTCTTTCTCGTGCTTCCCCTAGACTCTTTTGAGTCTGTTAGCAGAACTTCTGCTATTGCTATAGGGGCACGACGTAGAGCCTGGCTCCAATCTTCAGACTTGGACAAATGGGACATACTCCTTGCACTGGAGAAAATCTTTTCAACAAGGAGTCTTTACGTCAGGTTACTCAGTTATCCATTGATTTACCTGTTCCTAAGGTTTGTTCTACACCTTCTTCTGTCCCACTAGGTAGGAAATCTCCTACCAAACTTTCTTCCCACAGGAGAAGAAAGTTTTATTCATCACTTGCCCATCATACAAATCTTCCCCAACAGGGGAGGCATCGTCCTGGTCTGAAGAATCCAATCTCTCACCAGGCTCAGCAAACCCAGCCTCTGCAGGGTTTCTGATCAATCATCATCAGATGCTTGTGACTCTTGGGGTTAGCATCTACAGTTGCTTCTTCTCAGTGGAGGCAATCCACCGCTTCATTCTAACCCCTACACATGGATCCCTTTTCAAAAGATATCCATTTTTTCTATATTTCTATGAGCTGTCAGGATATTCATGCCTATAGGTCACAGGTTTCTCTTCTTTTTCCTGCTAGGGAAAGAGGTCTAACCACTATCAAATGATAGTTCCTGTGCCAGCATGTATCTTTCCTTTCTATAGACTTCCTACTTCGTAAGTCTTCTTCAGCTCCATTCTCTTCACTCTCTTACCAAGTTTTTCCCCTGTAAGAGGGAATTACTTACTGGGAGGCTTTTTCTTCAGCCTCTCTACTTTTCTCACTTTCCAGTGCGGAGTTTACCTCCTCTGCTCAATCTTGCTTTGGGGCAGCTTATCAGACATGTCCAGAGTTTCCTATTTCTGTTCTGTTTGTTCTTTCTGTTTTTAAACAGTAAGATTCTTGCTAACAGCTGCCTATGCAGGAGCTTTAATGTTTGGACCACTGGTTCTTGTCCACAAACAACCAAATTATCCTCCACTAACATTCTGTCTAGTCTTAGTAGTGGCTCCAAGTCAGTGCTTCATCTCTCTTGGGGATCATCTCACTACAAGCTTTCTAGATTGTCTTCTATTCTGCCATCTTCATTTTCCTGAGTTTGGCAGCATAGTTGGCAGAGATACTGGCTCTCTAACAGCCAGTTCTATCTCCTCATTCTCCTGCATCGTGCTCTCTGCAAGCTACAGAGAAGCTTTCCACTATGGGCCCTTGCTAGAGAGCATAGGTGTTTTTTTCTCCAACAGCTATCCTAGCTGGTTAGAAAAGGCTTTTCAGTCATGTCTCCCATGACTAGAAGGTTCTCCCTTCTTTTACTATCTCCTTTTTTGATATAAAGGACATAGGCCTTCTCTTACGTGAAAGCTCAAGGAGTTGCCAGTTCCCTGCTTTGGTCCATAGTATTCCCAATCGGGGATATGCTCGTCCTCATGTTAAGAACGCATGATACCTTTGACCTTAAGCAGGTCAACATGGTCTCTCATCTCTAGGCGTCTTCTGTCTGCTTACCATGCTAGAGTCCTGGAAGACTCGGGACCTGTTGGCTGCACACTGCCATTGTCCTTTGTTTTTCACGTAACAGTCCTGGTTATTTTTCCCTAACTAGCATTCTTGCAGATCATGACCAGGAGGAATAGATTCTCTATATCTCTTCTCAAGTAGGTTCCACCTCCTTGTTATTAGATGAATCTTTCCTCTCCACATATCCTATGTGATCACTGTGCTGTAGGCATATCTCTGTCTGTTTAATTTCAGACACTCATATGTAGGCCTACATATCCATATTTATTTTTTGTGTGTATTTTATGCCCTGCCATATCTCACTATACATATATATTTTTATATGTCTGTCTATCTATCTATCTCTCTCTCTCTCTCTCTCTCTATATATATATATATATATATATATATATATATCGAGATATTTTATTATAGATAGATATGTATCCGACGTACCCATATGTGAAGACTTATTCCTGCTGTTCCCAGAGATCACCTGTTACAGGTAAGTAACTGTGCTATGCTCGTCTGCATATGTGGCCTGCTCAATGGTGCCTCAAAGCTCAGTGGATACAAGCCACAGGAGACTTAAGAGACAGAGTAAGAGTGTCCAAACTACTAGCGGCCTCCCTGCAATGGTGGCTGCATCTCCCAAACCTGATCAAAGGGGTACCTTTCCAGGCATCACCACACACACAGGTGCTGACAACCAATGCTTCTCTTCGAGGTTGAGGTGCACATTGCCAGGGGGCATGCACTCAGGGCCTCTGGTCCCCTTGGGAGACCACGCAGCAGATCAATCTGTTGGAATTGCGAGCTATTCGATTGGCTCTGCAAGCTTTCTCTCATGTCCTCTCTTATCAGTCTGTCTTGATTCAGACAGACAACCAAATAGCAGTGTTCTATGTGAACAAACAAGGGGGCACAGGATCCAGGCTTCTGTGTCAGGAAGCACAGGCCCTGTGCACCTTTGCAGTCAAACAAGGCATGTTTCTCAAGGTGGTTTATCTACCTGGCCAAGAGAATCACCTGGCAGACAGGTTGAGCAGGATTCTACAGCCTCACGAATGGCATTTGAATCCCCTAGTGGTCCAGCAGATCTTCCTAAAATGGGGCCTTCCAACTATCGATCTCTTTGCCAGTCCACTGAAATGTCAGCAGCCCAGCTTCTGTTCCAGACAACCGCATCCTCTGCGAATAGCAGCAGATGCCTTCCTAATCTCTTAGTCCACAGGCCTGCTGTATGCGTTTCCTCCAATGCCTCTAATGGCCCGAACCCTATTCAAGGTTCTTCGGGACAGGGCCTCGCTAATCCTGGTAGCCCCCAGGTGGCCAAGGCAACCGTGGTTTCCACTCCTTCTGCAGTTGTCGGTGGACACTCCACTCCACTCCCCCTAGGGGTGCAATCCGATCTCCTCTCTCAGGATCAGGGATCTCTCCTGCACCCCAATCTCCAGTCCATCCATTTGATGGCCTGGCTGCTGAAAGGATAGTTCTAGCCCCTTACTTCTACCTATGGAAGTAGAGGAGGTGGTTTTGGCCTCTAGGAGACAATCCACCCTGAAATCTTATGCCCTCAAGTGGCGTAGGTTCTCCACCTGGTGTGCTCAGCGTCAAGAGGATCCGTTTTCTTGCCTGGTATCAGTGGTGCTGCAGTATCTGCTTCACCTATCGGACTTAGGCCTTAAATCCAACTCTGTTCGGGTCCACCTCAGTGCTCTGTCAGCGCACCACTCACCGGTGGAGGGCCAGTCTCTGTCGGTCCACCCCTTAGTGGCCCGTTTCCTCAGAGGCCTGCTTTTGCTCAAGCCTCCGATTCGTCCACCAGCCCCTGAGTGGGATTTGAATGTGGTCTTGCAACAACTTACTCGCCCACCATTTGAGCCAATGGCTACTTGTCATTTACGCTTCCTTTCCTGGAAGGCATTGTTCTTGCTAGCTCTTACCTCGGCCAGGCGTGTGAGTGAACTACAAGCTCTATTTTCTGATAGACCGTACACACGGTTCTATAAGAACAGGGTGGTCTTACGGACTCATCCTAAGTTCCTTCCAAAGGTTATCTCCTACTTCCACCTCAATCAGGAGGTAGTTCTTCCAACCTTTTTTCCCAGGCCGCATGCCAGCCGGGCTGAAATGGTCTTGCGTACCCTGGACTGTAGGAGGGCGTTGTCTTTCTACCTTGATCATACGCAGGGGCATCGAAGGGCTGTCCAGCTCTTCGTCTCTTTTGACACTAATAGGCTGGGGTTACCTGTCTCCAAGTGTACCCTGTCCATTTGGGTAGCAGACTGTATCGCCTGGGCGTACGGGGCAGCCGGCCTCTCCTTGCAGAGTCGAGTCACAGCCCACCATGTCAGGGCGAAGGCTGCGTCAGTAGCTCATCTCCGCTCTGTTCCGTTGGCAGACATCTGCCGGGCCGCTACTTGGTCTTCAAGCCAGACTTTTGCGGCCCATTGCTGCCTCGAGAGGGAGTCCCGCAGGGATAGTGCTTTCGGACAGGCGGTACTCTGTAACCTCTTTGAGGTTTAGGCAACTCCTACCCTCCATCCCTTGTGTTGGGCTACCGTTCGGGGGCGTTCTCAGAGAAGATTCTTATCTCGCATGCTGAGGCTCTAGAGGGAAAAAAACAAAATAACCCCAAAAAAGCTCAAATGACTACTAATAATCACATGGCACAAAGAAAGTCATTGAATAATCCATTGAGTAGCGTGGTGAAAAGAATCTCTAGAGGGAGCTTATATTTCAGCTTTGGGTTCTCGGTAGCCTAGAGCTGGGGAGTCCCATATGTGAGGACTGACTTCCTGCTTGGTCCTGGAGAAAGCTTAGTTACTCACCTGTAACAGGTGTTCTCCAGGAGCAGCAGGAATCAGTCCTCATGACCCTCCCTCCTCCCCTTGGAGTTGCAGTCCTATATATTTCATTTTGTTTTTTTGCTGTCTTTTAGCTATGTCATCAGACTGAGCAAGATGGCACCCTTGGGCGGGAAGGGGACTGCACATGCGCGCTGTATTCCCAAAAGCTTTCTTTGAAAGCTGAGGAAATGCTCCGCACGAGGGCTCCATCGACGCCGACGTCACACATATGTGAGGACTGATTCCTGCTGCTCCTGGAGAACACCTGTTACAGGTAACTACGCTTATTAGCATTACTTGAAGTAATCACTCGAAAAAAAGTGACTGAATTGATATTTACCTTTATGGTTCTGCAGCAGGCCCTGATGCTTGGCTCCACCGGGTCATTTGCCCAGACCATCAAGCCCTCATGCCCAGCTCCACCGGGCCATTTGCCCAGACCACTTGGCCCTCGACATCGAGGACTTCCTCAGACTTTGAGCCGATCCTTAAGAGCATGCAGCCTCAAGTTGATCTTTGACAATGGGCTCGATCCTGGTCCAGAGGTCCTCCCCGGCGATTGCCCAAGGCTTCGGCCGTGGAGCCTCCAAGGGATCTGGACCAGGCTCATCCAGTCCAGCCCTCCATCCAAGGCATTGGCATTCGCCACTGAGCCTGACGGAGGAGGACCCTTGCACTGAGGAACTCGAGATCCTCCAGTATGAGGCCCTGTCAAGGAAAGCACTGATAGTGCCTGTCCCATCCATCCTGGAATGGCTGTTTCTCCGCATGTGAGAAACACCGGCATCGGTGCCCATCGTGAGCCGATGGCTCGACTCAATGTATCGAGTTTGGTAGTGGAGTCAGCCATGCGTCGGCTAAAGATTCAGAAGACGTACTCCTCAGTATTCCTGGGTAGGGAGGCACGCACTCTGGACACCCTCGTCAGGAAGTGCTACCAGGGCTCAATGCTCATCGGCTGGATCCAGGCATACCAGCTATACATGGGCATGTACCTGAGGGACCTGAAAGAAGAACTCGCCAGGTTCTTGGCTGCTCTTTCTGAGGAGTTTCTACCGTGGTTCTGGACCCTGGCTAAAGCCTTCCGTGAGTGCTCCAAGTTTGACTCAAGCAGCCTATGACCGCTTCAAGTCGGTGACTAGAGTAGCCGTGGCAGGCATCGGTGCCCCATGCCGGGCTTGGCTGCAGTCTTCCAACCTGGATTAATGGGTTCAGGGCAAATTGGTCAATGTCCCCTGCCAGGGAGGGAAACTCTTTGGCCAACCCATGACTGATAAGGCTGCCGAGTTGGAGACTAGGCTCTCCAAGAAGACCACTACCCTTCTCCCGACGGAAGGATCCAAGTAAAAAGCCCCTTTACTCGAGAATGGGAGCTACTTACAGCAACTACTCGCAGTATTGGTCAACCGGCCAAAGGACATGGATATGACCCTCATAAGCAGAAGGCTCCCAAGCCCCAGGCAAAGGTCCTGGCCCAGGCTGCCAGGAGTTTTTGACTCCTTAGGCATAGCCTCTCCACCCCCAGGAGGTCAGCAGCCCACAGGGGGACATCTGATCCACTTTACCCATCCGTGGCCAGCCGTTGCCACTGACACTTGGGCACTCCAAGTGGTCAAGGAGTGTTATCTCCTCCACCTGCCACAGACGCCTCCCCCTTTCTAACCAGGAGAGCTCCCCAGGACTCCCCTTCACTGGGATCTACTACTGCAGGAACTCACAGGTCTCCTTGAGGACAAGGTGGTGCCCCAGCACCTCTGGAACAAAGGTTTCTACTCCAGGTACTTAATTGTCCCAAAAAGAACAGGGGGCCTAAGGCCCATCCTAGACCTTTGGGATCTGAACAAGCTCCTGGTGAGGGAAAAGTTGAAGATGCTCTCCCTTACCTCCAGCAGGGAGACTGGCTATGCTCCTTGGATCTGAATGATGTCTATACCCACATCCTCATTCATCCCAGCTACAGGCAGTACTCGGATTCATGGTGGGGAGTTTATGAGCCAGTCTTCCCTACCTGGACGACTGACTCATAAACAGAGACACGACCAACGAGGTGCAGCAGGCCACAGCCTGCACCACCTATGTCCTGCAACATCTGAGGTTTGTGATAAACCTCCCCAAGTCTCACCTTCTCCCGACTCAGTGTGTGGAGTTTTTTGGGGCAAGGCTGGACACAGTTCAGGCCAAAGCCTTTCTCCCCCTAGACAGGGCCGACCATCTCAGGGCATTGGCCGCAGATGTTCATCGCCGACCCTCAGTGTCCACTCGCTTCCTACGCCTACTTGGCCACATGGCCTCCACAGTCCATATTGCCCCAGATGCCCATCTTCATATGAGGGAGGCCCAGTGGTGTCTTTGCACCCAGTGGACACAGGCTGCAGGCCAACTGTGAGACTGAGTGTCCGTGACCTGCCAGTTGGCAGAGTCCCTGAACTGCTGCCAGAACACATAGCACCTTCGAGCAGGGATGCCCTTTCAGACCCCCACCCCTCCCCCCCAGAAGGTTCTCACTACGGACACCTCCTTGCTGGGCTTGGGAGTACATTAGAAACATAGAAATATGATGACAGAAAAAGACCACATGGCCTAGTCTGTCCTCCCATATCAACAACTGCAACAGTCCCCTTTTTCCTTTAGAGATCCTCTGTGTTTGTCCCATGCTTTTTTGAATTCAGATGCTGTCCTCATCTCTTATGAGGAACTCTGCACTCAGAGCAGTTGGTCTGAGGCAGAAAGCCAGCAGTAGATAACCTCCTGGAGCTTTGGGCCATATACTTGGCTCTCCAGGTCTTCCACCACAGTCTGCAGCATCAGTCAGGGCTGGTTCAAATGGACATTCAAATGGCTGTGTTCTATGTGAACAAACAAGAGGGCATTGGTCCCACACCCTCTGCCATGAAGCAGTGGCTCTTTGCTCCTATGCATGCTGCCAAGGGATAAGAACATAAGATATGCCATACTGGGTCAGACCAAGGTCCATCAAGCCCAGTATCCTGTTTCCAACAGTGCCCAATCTAGGTCATACGTACCTAGCAGTTTCCTCAAAAGACACAGGTTCCACAATGCTTGTACTGGGTCAAGCATTGATATCCTGGGTCCCTTCTTAATAATGGTTTATGGACCTTTCCTCCAGGAACTTGTCCAAACCTTTTTTAAACCCAGCTACACTAACAGCCTTTACTACATCCTCCGGTAACAAATTCCAGAGTTTGATTACATGTTCTGAATTTTTTTTTTCTTTTATTAGTCTTAAATAGTTTATCCTGTAGCTTCATTGCATATACCCTAGTCTTTCTATATTCTGATAACGTAAACAATCGATCTACATTTATCCATTCCACTCCGTTCATTAATTTATAGACTTCTATCATATCTCCCCTCAGCCGTCTCTTTTCCAGGTTAAAGAGCCCTAACCTTTTTAGCCTTTCTTCATAGGAGTATCCTTCCATCCCCTTTACCATTTTGGTGGCTCTTCTCTGAACCTTTTCTAATAACGCTATATCCTTTTTAAGATATGGCAACCAGAATTGCACACAATATTCAAGGTGCGGTCTCACCATGGAACGATATAGAGGCATTATAATATCTTTTGTTTTATTTTCCATTCCTTTCCTTATGATACCTAGCATTCTGTTTGCTCTCTTGGCTGCCGCTGCACACTGGACCGAGGGTTTTAACATGTTATCCACAATGACGCCTAAATCTTTTTCCTGGGTGGTGGTTCCTAATGTGGAACCTTGCATCATGTAACCATAGTTTGGGTTGTTCTTCCCTAGGTGCATAACTTTTCACTTGTCCACATTAAATTTCAACTGCCATTTTGATGCCCAGTCTTCCAATTTATCAAGATCCTCTTGCAATTTCCACAATCCTCTTGGGTTTTAACAACTCTAAATAGTTTTGTGTCATCTGCAAATTTGATAACCTCACTCTTTATTCCACTTTCCAGGTCATTTATTAATATGTCAAAAAGCAGCGGACCCAGCACAGATCCCTGGTGTACACCACTATTCACCTTTCTCCATTGGGAAAATTGGCCATTTAGCCCTACCCTCTGCTTTCTATCTTTTAACCAGTTCCTGATCCACAGTAGTACACTGCCTCCTATCCCATGACTCTTTAGTTTTGCCAAAAGTCTCTGATGATGGTCCTTGTCAAAGGCTTTCTGAAATTCCAGATACACTATATCAACCGACTCACCTTTTCCACCTGTTTATTCACACCATCAAAAAAGCATAACAGATTAGTAAGACAAGATCTTCCTTGTCTAAAGCCATGTTGGCTGTCTCCCATTAGGCCATGACTATCTACATGCTGAGTAATTTTCTTCTTTATGATGGTTTCTACCATTTTTCCTGGTACTGACATCAGGCTCACCGGTCTGTAGTTTCCCGGATCACCCCTGGAACCTTTTTTAAAAATTAGTGTTACATTGGCGATCCTCCAATCTTCAAGTATTAGAGATGATTTTAATGATAGTTCACAGATTACTAATAGCAGGTCTGCAATCTCATATGTCAGTTCTTTTAACACCCTTGGATGTATATCATCCGGCCCAGGTGATTTGCTACTCTTCAGTTTATCTAATAGTTGTAATGTATCTTCCTGATGTATCAATATTTCCTTCAATTATTCCGCACCTTTAAATACCACTTCAGTCATGGGTAACATCCCTACATCTTCCTCAGTAAAGACCGCAGCAAAGAATTCATTCAGTCTCTCCGTTATCGCCTTGTTGTCTCTTAGTGCCCCTTTAACCCCTCCATCATCTAAAGCAGTGTTTTTCAACCTTTTTTGTGCAAAGGCACACTTTTTTCATGAAAACAATCACGAGGCACACCACCATTAGAAAATGTTAAAAAAATTTACCTCTGTGCCTATATTGACTATATATAAAGTAATTCTGTTGAATAGGAATCAAACACTCACACCAACCCCCCTTCCCTGCTGGTTCACACCAACCCCCCTCCCCTGCTGGTTCACTCACACCACCCCCCCCCCCCTCCACTGCTGGTTCACTCACCCACCCCCCTGTCACTTACTCACCCCTCCTGCTGGGTCACTCACTCACGTACCCCCCTCCCCTGCTGGTTCACTCACACCATCGCCCCCCCCCCCTTGCTGATTCACTCACACCACCCCCCCCTCCACTTCACTCACACTCCCCCCCCCCCTTGCTGGTTCACTCACACACACACCCCCCCTCTGCCCAAGCCGCTGCTTCTGCTTTGTACAGAGCAGCGGCTGCACTACACTTACATTGAAAAGTAAAGAGAAACTGTGTCAGGAGCCCTCCGGTCATCGCAGAGCCCGAGGAAGTGATGTCATGGAGGCAGGCTCCTTACAGGCTGTCTTTCCTTTTCAAATTAACTTTATTGCAGCTAACTATCCCTTACTATCCCTCCTCCACTAATTAAATCAAAGGCGATCATGCTATGATCACTGTTGCCAAGTGGCCCCAACACCCTTATCTCTTGCACTAGTTCTGGTGTTCCCCTAAGGACTAGGTCTAATATGGCTTCCCCTCTGGTCGGTTCATTTACCAACTGCTCTAAGAAGCAGTCATATATTTCATCTAGGAACTTTATCTCCCTTGCATGTCCTGCCGTGACACTGACCCAGTCGATACTGGGGTAATAGAAATTACCCATTATTCTTACTGCGCTGTAACGTTTGTTAGCTTCCTTGATTTCTTTGAGCATTTCATCATCCATTTGTTCATTCTGGCCAAGCGGTCGATAGTACACCCCCACTGCCATCGCCTTCCCCTTTCTACATGGAATTTCAATCCATAGAGATTCTACAGCAAATTTTGTTTCCTGCAAAACTTTAATCCTTTCTGACTCAATGCTCTCTCTAACATAGAGTGCAACTCCTCCACCAATTTGATCAGCTCTATCATTACGATATAGTTTGTACCCAGGTATCACAGTGTCCCACTGGTTGTCCTCCTTCCACCATGTCTCTAATATTCCAATCATATCTACCCTCATTTAGTGCTATATATTCTAACTCTCCCATCTTATTTTTTAGACTTCTAGCATTTGCATACAAGCATTTTAGAGACTGTATTATATTTATATTAATTTGGCTAGTGGTAGACATGGGTAATTTGGGATCTTTAAGTTCTGTCTGCTCCATACTAGAGGGCATTTGGGCTACTTTACTCTTTTTTGGAACCTCTCTGCTTTTGGTAGTATCCTTCAAGGATACATTCTTCCGAACATTCTTCGGCTACTGTCAGCTTTCCCCTATTATCTAGTTTAAAATCTGCTCTATCTCCTTTTTAAAGGTTAATGCCAGCAGCCTGGTTCCATTCCACGTAAGGTGAAGCCCATCCCTTCGGAAGAGCCCCTCCTTTCCCCAGAATGATCCCCAGTTCCTAACAAATCCAAAACCCTCATCTCTGCACTGTTGTTTCATCCACGCATTGAGACTTCGGAGCTCTGCCTGCCTTTTGGGTCCTGCGCGTGGAACGGGAAGCATTTCGGAGAACGCTACCATGGAAGTTCTGGATTTCAGCTTCCTACCTAAAAGCCTAAATTTAGCCTCCAGAACCTCCCTTGACGGGAGTCTTGGCGGACTGGAAAGGGGGGCTGTTACTTCTGGAGAGAAATCTGAAATTGTGAGTATATACTTCTGGGAATTTTTCTGAAAGGAATTGTTTTTCTTTTAAAGCTAATTGATCTGTGAACCCACTATTTTTTTTGTTGGATCAGTCAGGGCCTAGTAGCAACAGTTTGGGATTCGATTTGAAAACACAGAAGAGAACTTTCTGGTTACCTTTCATACCCAGTAGACAGCCGTAGTTTAAATTTCATAGTCACTCAGGGCCTAGCATCAGCAAAGTGCTTTTGGTTTCAAGTTGGGACACAGAGGAGAGCTTTCTGGTTAAATTTAGAATCCAGCAGAGAGCTTGTAGTTTAGATTTCATAATAGGTTGGAGCCTGGTAGCAGCAAAGAGCTATAATTTAAATCAAATCAGAATATAGCTTAGCACAAGAGGCAAAACAAGGTCAATTCTCCTTGAGCAGCATATAAAGTCTTCTAGAGACCTTTACAAAGAGGCCTTCTACCTAGTGGGCAAGCAACCTGTGAAGCTTTTTCAATAGGTGTTAACACCAGCTGGCAGTTCAAAAGGCCATTTTGAAAGACTCCTTCTATCCAAGCAAGGACTGTTAATTACCCAGGAAGTAGATCACTGCTTACATCATCAGCACAAGCATAGATAGCTCAACCAGAGCTCTGTGACCCTGTCTTGACGGACTGGAAAGGGGGGCTGTTACTTCTGGAGAGAAATCTGAAATTGTGAGTATATACTTCTGGGAATTTTTCTGAAAGGAATTGTTTTTTCTTTAAAGCTAATTAATCTGTGAACCCACTATTTGTTTTGTTAAATCAGTCAGGGCCTAGTAGCAACAGTTTAAGATTCAATTTAAAAACACAGAAGAGAACTTTCTGGTTACCTTTCATACCCAGTAGACAGCTGTAGTTTAAATTTCATAGTCACTCAGGGCCTAGCATCAGCAAAGTACTTTTAGTTTCAAATTAAAACACAGAAGAGAGCTTTCTGGTTAAATTTAGAATCCAGCAGAGAGCTTGTAGTTTAAATTTCATAATAGGTTAGAGCCTAGTAGCAGCAAAGAGCTATAATTTAAATCAAATCAGAATATAGTTTTCCTCAGCAGCACAGGACAAGGTACTGTGTAGCAGCCCTTTTTTAATAAGTGTTATATCCCTCCCTCCCTCCCCACACCCACCCTCCCCTGGGAAAATCACAGCTTTATAGGTACTTGCACAACTTAAAAGACAGGAGGTGCTCTCAGGTGAAGCTCATTACCCAAATCAGTCATACACCAAGGACCTGAGATTAATTAAGCTTCAGGTGAACAAGGTATATTAAACTTCTTAGGTACAGTTTTAGTGGTATAAATATCCATTGCACCCTTTAGTACATATAGAACTTAAAGATCTAAACACAAACTTAAAACTAAGATGCAGACAGCAGTCCAGCAGCGGGATGTGGGCTTTCCAGTCTTTTGCATTGAGTGTCACATGTATGATTTTCTCCCAGCTGGTGAGAGGTCTTACGTGTGCACTAGGTGCAAGGAGCTCTCTGCTCTCAGGGAACAAGTCCGTTCTCTAGAGGCTAGAGTAGCAGACTTGGAAAACATAAGACAGACAGAGAGGTACATAGACGAGACCTACAGGGATATAGTCCTGAAGTCCCACCTCCAGTCTGGCAGCATCCCTGTTGCCATGGAGGAGAGAGGTCACGTGACAGGAGAGCATCACCCTGGTGTGGCAGGAAGTGATCCTGTAACTAGGACCTGTCCTCCAGGTGATGTAAACCCCTCTCGCACCGAGGAGGTTTCTCCAGGGCCAAGTGCCCATGCGGGAAGGGTTGGACAGCAGTTATAGTTGGTGATTCGATCATTAGGCATGTAGATAGCTGGGTGGCTGGTGGACGTGAGGATCGCCTGGTAACATGCCTGCCTGGTGCGAAGGTAGCGGACCTCACACGCCACCTAGATAAGGTCTTAGATAGTGCTGGGGAGGAGTCTGCTGTCTTGGTACATGTTGGTACCAATGACATAGGAAAATGTGGTAGGGAGGTTCTGGAAGCTAAATTTAGGCTTTTAGGTAGGAAGTTGAAATCCAGAACTTCCAGGGTAGCGTTCTCCGAAATGCTTCCCGTTCCACGCGCAGGACCCAATAGGCAGGCAGAGCTCCGGAGTCTCAATGCGTGGATGAGACAATGGTGCAGAGATGAGGGGTTCGGATTTGTTAGGAACTGGGGAACATTCTGGGGAAAGGAGGGGCTCTTCCGAAGGGATGGGCTTCACCTTAACCGGGATGGAACCAGGCTGCTGGCATTAACCTTTAAAAAGGAGATAGAGCAGCTTTTAAACTAGATAATAGGGGAAAGCCGACAGTCGTCCAAGAGCGCATGGTTCGGAAGAATGTATCCTTGAAGGATACTACAAAAAGCAGAGAGGTTCCAAAAAAGAGTAAAGTAGCCCAAATGCCCTCGAGTATGGAGCAGACAGAACTTAAAGATCCCAAATTACCCATGTCTACCAATAGCCAAATTAATATGAATAAAATACAGTCTCTAAAATGCTTGTATGCAAATGCTAGAAGTCTACAAAACAAGATGGGAGAGTTAGAATATATAGCACTAAACGAGAGGTTAGATATGATTGGAATATCAGAGACATGGTGGAAGGAGGACAACCAGTGGGACACTGTGATACCTGGGTACAAACTATATCGAAATGATAGAGCTGATCAAATTGGTGGAGGGGTTGCGCTCTATGTTAGAGAGGGCATTGAGTCAGAAAGGATTAAAGTTTTGCAAGAAACAAAATTTGCTGTAGAATCTCTATGGATTGAAATTCCATGTAAAAAGGGGAAGGCGATGGCAGTGGGGGTGTACTATCGTCCGCCTGGCCAGAATGAACAAATGGATGATGAAATGCTCAAAGAAATCAAGGAAGCTAGCAAAAGTTACAGTGCAGTAATAATAATGGGTGATTTCAATTACCCCGGCATCGACTGGGTCAGTGTCACAACAGGACATGCTAGGGAGATAAAGTTCCTAGATGAAATAAATGACTGCTTCTTGGAGCAGCTGGTTCATGAACCAACCAGAGGGGAAGCAATATTAGACCTAGTCCTTAGTGGAACACCAGATGTAGTGCAAGAGATAAGGGTGTTGGGGCCACTTGGCAATAGTGATCATAGCATGATCGCCTTTGATTTAATTAGTGGAGGAGGGATAGTAAGGAAATCCACAGTACTACCCTTTAACTTTCGAAAGGGAGACTATGATAGAATGAGGAAAACAGTTAAGAAAAAACTAAAAGGAGCAGTTGCAAAGGTTAAAGACGTACATCAAGCTTGGGTGTTGTTGAAAAATACTATCTTGGAAGCCCAGACCAGCTGTATTCCACGCTTTAAGAAAAGTGGAAGGAAGTCCAAAAAATTGCCAGCATGGTTTAAAGCTGAGGTCAGAGAGGCTGTTGTTGCCAAAAAAGCATCTTTCAAGAAATGGAAAAAAGAGCCAAATGATGAAACCTGGAAACAGCACAAGCACTGGCAAGTCAAATGCAAGGCATTGATAAGGCAGGCAAAGAGAGAATTTGAGAAGAAGCTTGCTGCGGAAGCAAAAACGCGAAATAAAGACCTTTTCAAGTACATTCGTAGCAAAAAACCCGTGAGAGAGTCAGTTGGTCCATTAGATGATAAAGGGGTTAAAGGAGCACTAAGAGGCGACAAGGCGATAGCGGAGAGACTGAATGAATTCTTTGCTTCGGTCTTTACTGAGGAAGATGTAGGGATGTTACCCACGACTGAAGTGGTATTTAAAGGTGTGGAAGAATTGAAGGAAATATCGATACATCGGGAAGATGTCCTACAACTATTAGATAAACTGAAGAGTAGCAAATCACCTGGGCCGGATGGTATACATCCAAGGGTGTTGAAAGAACTGAAATTTGAGATTGCAGACCTGCTATCAGTAATCTGTGAACTATCATTAAAATCATCTCTAATACCTGAGGATTGGAGGATCGCCAATGTAACACCAATTTTTAAAAAGGGTTCGAGGGGTGATCCGGGAAACTACAGACCGGTGAGCCTGACATCAGTACCGGGAAAAATGGTAGAAACCATCATAAAGAATAAAATTACTCAGCATATAGATAGTCATGACCTAATGGGAGACAGCCAACATGGCTTTAGACAAGGAAGATCTTGTCTTACTAATCTGTTATGTTTTTTTGAAGGAGTGAATAAACAGGTGGACAAAGGTGAGTCGGTTGATATTGTGTATCTGGACTTTCAGAAAGCCTTTGACAAGGTCCCTCATGAGAGACTTTTGGCAAAACTAAAGAGTCATGGGATAGGAGGCAGTGTACTACTGTGGATCAGGAACTGGTTAAAAGATAGAAAGCAGAGGGTAGGACTAAATGGCCAATTTTCCCAATGGAGAAAGGTGAATAGTGGTGTACCCCAGGGATCTGTGCTGGGTCCGCTGCTTTTTGACATATTCATAAATGACCTGGAAAGTGGAATAACGAGTGAGGTTATCAAATTTGCTGATGACACAAAACTATTTAAAGTTGTTAAAACCCAGGAGGATTGTGGAAAATTGCAAGAGGATCTTGATAAATTGGAAGACTGGGCATCAAAATGGCAGATGAAATTTAATGTGGAGAAGTGCAAGGTTATGCACCTAGGGAAGAACAACCCAAACTATGGTTACACGATGCAAGGTTCCACATTAGGAACCACCACCCAAGAAAAAGATTTAGGCGTCCTTGTGGATACCATGTTAAAACCCTCGGCCCAGTGTGCAGCGGCGGCCAAGAGAGCAAATAGAATGCTAGGTATGATAAGGAAAGGAATGGAAAATAAAACAAAAGATATTATAATGCCTCTATATCGTTCCATGGTGAGACCGCACCTTGAATATTGTGTGCAATTCTGGTCGCCATATCTTAAAAAGGATATAGCAATTTTAGAAAAGGTTCAGAGAAGAGCCACCAAAATGGTAAAGGGGATGGAAGGCTACTCCTATGAAGAAAGGCTAAAAAGGTTGGGGCTCTTTAACCTGGAAAAGAGACGGCTGAGGGGAGATATGATAGAAGTCTATAAATTAATGAACGGAGTGGAACGGGTAAACGTAGATCGATTGTTTACCTTATCAGAATATAGAAAGACTAGGGGACATGCAATGAAGCTACAGGGTAAACTATTTAAGACTAATAAAAGAAAATATTTTTTCACTCAACGTGTAATCAAACTCTGGAATTTGTTACCGGAGGATGTAGTAAAGGCTGTTAGTGTAGCTGGGTTTAAAAAAGGTTTGGACAAGTTCCTGGAGGAAAGGTCCATAAACCATTATTAAGAAGGGACCCAGGATATCAATGCTTGAACCAATACAAGCATTGTGGAACCTGTGTCCCTTGGGGAAACTGCTAGGTACGTATGACCTAGATTGGCCACTGTTGGAAACAGAATACTGGGCTTGATGGACCTTGGTCTGACCCAGTATGGCATATCTTATGTTCTTATGTTCTTATGTCCCTACCACATTTTCCTATGTCATTGTTACCGACATGTACCAAGACAGCAGACTCCTCCCCAGCACTCTCTAAGACCTTATCTAGGTGGCGCATGAGGTCCGCTACCTTCACACCAGGCAGGCATGTTACCAAGTGATCCTCACATCCTCCAGCCACCCATGCCTAATGATCGAATCACAAACTATAACGGCTGTCCTAACCCTTCCCTCATGGGCACATGGCTCTGGAGAAACTTCCTCGGTGCGAGAGGGTTTTACATTACCTGGAGGACAGGTACTGGTTACAGGATCACTTCCTGCCACACCAGGGTGATGCTCTCCTGTCACGTGACTTCTATCCTCCATGGCAGAGATGCTGCCATACTGGAGGTGGGTCTTTAGGACTATATCCCTATAGGTCTCGTCTATGTACCTCTCTGTCTTTCTTATGTTTTCCAAGTCTGCTACTCTAACCTCTAGAGAACGGACTCGTTCCCTGAGAGCAAAGAGCTCCTTGCACCTAGTGCACATGTAAGACCTCTCACCAACTGGGAGAAAATCATACACGTGACACTCAATGCAAAAGACTGGAAAGCCCCCATCCCGCTGCTGGACTGCTGTCTGCATCTTAGTTTTAAGTTTGTGTTTAAATATTTAAGTTCTTTACTTTCTAAGGGTTGCTATGGATATTTATACTAATAAATCTGTACCTAATATGTTTAATATACCTTGTTCACCTGAAGCTTAATTAATCTCAGGTCCTTAGTATATGACTGTTTTGGGTAATGAGCTTCACCTGAGAGCACCTCATGTCTTTTAAGATGTGTACGTACCTATAAAGCTATGATTATTCCAGGGGTGGGTGGGTGGGTGTTGGAGAGGGAGGAAGGGATACTCCTTTTGGGAGAGGACAACACCCTGGCGGATAGGCTGATCAGGATCCTCCAGCCACACGAATGGCGACTGGACCCCAGAGTGGCTAATCGGCTCTTCTGACCCTGGGGGACGGGGGACCTCTCTAGTGGTTCTCTTTGCCAGCCTGGACAACTCCATTACCCCACTTCAGCTCATAGCAGCCCCACCCGTCTTAGGTGGCTGCAGATGCCTTCCTCATCCCATGGTTTGAGGACCCTCTGAATGCCTTCCCGCCCACACCGTTGATTACCAAGACCCTCTTCAGGGTTTTCGCAACAGGGCGTCACTAATTTTGGTGGCATCATGGTGGCCCAGTCCGCTGTGGTTCCCCCTGTTTTTTTGCTTGGTGGCAAAAGCCCCCGTCCTCCTGGGTAGTACCCCAGGGTTATTGTCCCAGGAGGAGCGCTCTCTCCTGCACCCCAATCTGGGATCTCTGTCTCTAACAGCTTGGCTGCTGAGAGGGTAGCCTTGGCACCATTCATCCTCTTGGGGGAGGTCGACGAAGTCCTTTCAGCCTCCCGTAAGACCTCCACCAGATGAGCCTATGCCTTCAAGTGATGCAGGTTTACGTTGTGGTGCACGGAGCGACATGCGAACCCATTCTGCTCGATGCAGCTAGTGCTGCAATACCTATATCATTTGTTGCAATCTGGGCTCAAATTCAATTCCATCAGGGTACACCTGAGTGCCCTTTACTGCACACTGCCACCCTATCGAGGGGAAGCCCCTCTTGTCGCAGCCTCTTGTCACCTGCTTCCTGCGGGCTCTCCTGTTGTCTAAGCCCCTATCTGCCCGCCAGCAGCGGAGTGGGACCACAGTGTGGTGCTAGCGCAGCTCACTAGGCCACCATTCAAGCCTCTGGCTACCTGCCACTTGAGGTATCTTTCATGGAAGTCATCTTCCTGGTGGCGCTCATATCTGCTCGCCGGGTCAGCAAGTTCCAAGCCTTGGTGGCAGAGCTGCCCTACACCAGGTTCTACAAAAACAGGGTTGTGCTACACACACCCCAAATTCCTCCTGAAGGTGGTGTCCCCATTCCACCTCAAGCAAGAGATGGTGCTCCCCATCTTCTTTCCATGGCCTCATGCCAGCAGGATGGAGGTTGTCCTTCATTTTCTGGATTGTAAGATGGCCCTGTCCTTCTACCTTCAATGTACCTAGGGTCATCGCAAAGCTTCACATCTTTTTGTTTCCTATGACCCCAGTTGGCTGGGGGGTGGGGGACGGTGACCAAGCGGACTCTGTCTACCTGGGTGGTGGACTGTATTGCCCTCGCATATGAACAGACTAGGCTCTCGCTGGAGCATGGGGTCATGGCACACGATGTCGGGGCCATGGCGAACTCTATGGCAAGCCTGCGTTTCATCTCGATGATGGACATCTGCTGGGCCACCACCTGGTCTTCAGTCCATCCCTTCGCAGTTCATTACTGCCTGGAGAGGAAGTTCTGATGGGACAGTGCCTTCGGCCAGGCCATGCTTCGTAATCTTTTCGGTTCTAGGCAACTCCTACCCTCTGACCCTTCTTTGTTCAGGCTACCAGAGCATTGGTTCCCATCGGACACATGGGTCCTACTGCAGTCTGCATCTGCAGAATCAATTGCTGCTGCTCATGGCTCCCCTTAGGGGCGACTATGTTTTTTTTCTCTACGGGTTTTCAGTAGCCTGTAGCTAGGGAGAGTCCCATATGTGAAGACTGATTTCCTGCTTGTTCCCAGAGAAAGCATAGTTATTTACCTGTAACAGGTATTCTCTGGAGACAGCAGGAATCAGTCCTCACAACCTTCCCTCCTCCCCATGGAGTTGCTTTTTTATCCTTTTTGCTACCTATGTAATCTGACTGAGGCAAGATGACACCCTTGGGTGGGAAGGGGACCACGATGCATGGTGGCATCTTAAAAAGGTTTTCTTTAAAAGCTAGGGAGATGCTTCCGAGAGGGCTTCATCAGCACCTATATGTGAGGACTGATTCCTGCTGACCTCACCTTTAAACCATGGTGTCAGTTTTTTGGCTTTCTGCTTTTCTTAAAGCATGGAATACATCTGGTCTGTGCTTCCAAGATAATATTTTTAAACACCCATGCTTGATACAAATCTTTAACCTTTGCAGTTGCTCCTTTTAGTTTTTCCTCATTTTATCATAGTCTCCCTTTTGAATGTTAAAAGGTAGTACTGTGGATTTCCTTGCCATTCTCCCTCCATTTTTTAAATCAAATGCAATCATGCTGTGATCACTATTGCCAAGAGGCCCCAACACCCTTATCTTTTGCACAACATCTTGTGTTCTACTAAGGACTAGGTCCAAAATAGCCTCCCCTCTTGTTGGTTCATGAACCAGCTGCTCCAAGAAGAAGTCATTTATTTCATCTAGAAACTGTCTCCCTAGCATGTCCTGCTGTGACATTGACCCATTCGATACCAGGGTCATTGAAATCTCCCATTATTACTGTGTTGTAGGTTTTGTTAGCTTCCTTGATTTCTTTTAGCATTTCATATCTATCTCTTCAGTTTGGCCAAGCGAACAGTAGTAGACCCACACTGCCATCGCCTTCCCCTTTTTACATGGAATTTCAATTCATAGAGATTTTACGGTGCATTTTGTTTCCTGAAAAACTTTAATCCTATGTGACTCCAATGCCCTCTCTAACACAGAGTGCAACCCCTCCACCAATTTGATCTACCCTATCATTGCGATATAGTTTGTACCCAGTTATCACAGTATCCCATTGGCTGTCCTTCTACAAGGTCTCCAAGTTGCCAATTATATCTAACCTTTCATTTAATGCTATATTTTCTAGCACTCCCATCTTATTTTTTAGACTTCTAGCATTTGCAGACAGGCATTTTAGAGGTTGTATTTTATTAATATTAATTTGGTTATCAGTTGATAGGGGTAATTTGGAATCCTTCAGCTCTGTCTGCTCTGTATTTAAGGGCATCTGAGTTACTTTTATCTTTATTGGAACCTATCAGGATGCCCTAACTTCCCTCTTTTGCTAGTATCCTTCAAAGATACGTCCTTCCGAGCTGCGCTCTTGGGCAACTGTCTGCTCTCCCCTATTATCTAGTTTAAAAGTCGCTCTATCTCCTTTTTAACGGTTAATGCCAGCAGCCTGGTTCCATCCTGGTTAAGATTGAGGTCACCCTTTCGGAAAAGCCCCTCCCTTCCCCAGAATGTTGTCCAGTTCCTACAAATCCAAAACCGTCTTCTTTGCACCATCATCTCATCCACACATTGATATTCTGGAGCTCTGCCTGCCTTTTGGATCCTGCGTGTGGAATGGGAAGCATTTCAGAGAATGCTGCCATGGAAGTTCTGGATTTCTACTTCCTACCTAAAAGACTAAATTTGGCCTCCAAATAAATGTTTGATTTATTTGGGAAAAGGACCAAAGACACTCGGCCCCAAAGCTGTCACCATACTTAAATCAATCAGCATATATGAGCAATGAGCTTTATTTCATTCATCGGTTCAAAAATGCCAGATTTTCTTATATAATAAACAAGTCCGTAATTACTTATAGGTCTCTTAACTCTCACTGTTTAACATTCCAACTGAAATACTCAGTGGAGAGCTTTGTTTCACCATAAGATGCTTCAGAGGTTTGAGCTCTTGAGGCATGATGTGCTAAACATCAATTACTAATCCACCTGCAATGATGCAAACAATTACTGTTAAAATCAACCAGTCCTACTGCAGTCTGTCACGTTAATGAAGTAAAGTTCTGTACCAATACTCGTTCACATACTTCATATTCCTAGTATCAAAAAACCTTAGCGTCAATCCTTGTGTTCATATCCTTCAGTTTTACTGTATCTAAAAAGAAAATTCATCTTTGCTCAAGCTGGCTTAATTGCTGGTTTTGATCACCACTTTTTATGTCCACCGGAACTTGATCTATAATACCCATACATAGGCAAAAGAATGTTGCTGTTCAATGTAGTGTGTCATCATAGGTGTGTCCTTTTTACTGATGACAACATGAGGTTTATGGTCTAGCATTCTTTGTCACAAACATCTAATGGTTATCTCCAGAAACAAGCAGGAATGTATTCCTCATGTATAGGTGACATTGGGTACTGATGGAGCTTGTGCGGGAAGCTCCCAATAAGAAAGCCTTTAGGAGCAGTCCACTGCACCTGCGCTGCTGCCTTCCCGCTCGTATAAATGACTCTCTTCAGTGACTCCTTCAGGGGAGTCCCACTCTTGTTGCAAATTTTCGTGTGATCTGCAAAAAAGATAGACTTTTTCATTCAGGCCTTCAGCAATATCACTGACAAATACATTGAACAGTACCAGTCCCAGGACCGAACCCTAGGACACACCACTAATCACCTTCCTTTCATCCGAGTGAGTTCTGTTTACCATCACCTTCTGTCGTCTGTCAGTCAACCAATTTCTGATCCAGTTCATCACCTTGGGACCCATCCCCAAGCTGTTGAGTTTATTGATAAGACTCGTATGAGGAACAGTATGAAAAGCTTTGCTGAAATCTCGATGGATCAAATCCATTGCATGCCCTTGATCTAGTTCTCTGGTCACCCAGCCAAAGAACTCAATCAGATTTGTTTGGCAAGATTGTTCTTTGGTAAAAACATGTTGCCTCGGATCATGCAAATTGTTGGTTTTGAGAAAGTCCACTATTTGCTCTTTCAGGAGCGCCTCCATTACTTTTTCCGCCACCGAGGTAAGGCTTACTGGCCTGTAGTTTGTCACTTCTTCCCTATTGTCACTTTTATGAAGAGGTACCACATCGATTCTTCTCCAGTCCTGTGGAACTTCTCCTGTCTCCAGGGATCTATTAAAAACATCCTTTAACGGCCCTGCAAGAACCTCTCTGAGCTCTTTCAGTATCCTGGGATGTATCCCATCCGGTCCTATGGCCTTGTCCACTTTCAGTTTTGCAAGCTGTTCTAACACATCATCTTCTCTGAATGGTGTGGTATCTACTCCGTTCCCATTTGTATATTTCTCAATCACAGGTGGTGGTTCTTCAGGTTTTTCGTTAGTAAAAACAGAGCAGAAGTATCTGTTTAGCATTTTCACTTTTTCAGTGCCACTTTTCCACAAATCTGTTCCTAGCACTTTTGAGTCCTGCAAATTCTACCTCTGATTTTCCTCCTCTCATGAATATCCGTGAAAAAAAGATTTGTCGCCACACTTCACATCTTTAGTCATCTTTTCTTCTGTCTGATTTTGCTATCCTTATTTCTCCTTTTGTCTCTTTTAGTTTGATCCTGTATTCTTTCTCACATTAAATCAAACCATATATGTCCTTCAAGAGTTGGGGTTTGTGATAAACTATCCAACGTCACATCTCAGCCCAACCTAGAACCTCGAGTTCATAGGTGCTCGACTGGACATAACAAGGAGCAGAGCTTTCCTCCCAGAGGACAGACGTCTCTGATTACCTTAGCCACACAGGTGCAGCAACAACCATCAGTTCCTGCCAGAACATTTCTATGCCTTTTAGGGGACACATTCCTCAGTCCATGTAGTACCCTATGCTCGCCTCCACATGAGGATCTCACAGTGGACTCTCTCAAGCCAGTGGAAGCAGTCCACAGGTCATCTCTCAGACCTGGTCAACATCACCTTGCAAATGAAGGCAGATCTACAGTGGTTGATCATGCCACAGAATCTAATCGAAGGGTCACCTTTTCAGAAGTCTGCACCGCAGTTTATCCTAACCACCGATGCATCAAAAGGCTGGGGAGTCCATCTCAATGGCCTTATGATGCAAGGCCTTTGGTCCGCTCAGGGGAGAGCCCTCCAAATCAGTCTTCTGGAACTCGGAATGGTTGTGCAGACCGGCAACCAGGTGACTATGTTTTATATAAGCAAGTAAGGAGGGATAGGCTCTCAAACCCTGTGCAAAGAGGCCTCTCGCCTGTGGTACTGGGCAATCTCACAGGGTATTCACTTTCACGCAGTTTACCTTCGAGGGGAACAGAATCAATTGACCGACAGTCTAAGCCAGATTCTACATCCACACGAGTGGATGTTGGATCATCAGATGGCCCAATGCTTGTTTCAACTCTGGGGGATTCCAGTGATAGACCTCTTTGCGTCTCCCCTCAATGCCCACCTACCTCTGTTTGAGGATTCCCTCTCCCCACAGGGAATCGTAAGATGCCTTCCTCATTCACTGGAGTCAAGGACGACTTTATGCTTTCCCTCCACTTCCACTCATAGCAAAGACACTCTTCAAACTCCAGGCTGAACGGGGACAAATGATTCTCATTGCTCCATATTGGCCCAGAGAACCATGGTTTCCTCTGCTTCAGCTTGCTCAAGCACCTCCTCTTCGGCTCAGTTACTCACCGATGCTTCTCTGTCAGGAGCAGGGCACCCTGTTGCATCCCAACCTCAAACCACTCCGGTTGATGTCCTGGAAGCTGAACGCCTTGTCCTCTCACATTTAAATCTCAAGGAGGATGTTTTGCATGTTCTTTTATCTTCAAGAAAGGATTCAACTAGACACTCTTATGCCTTCAAATGGCACAGGTTCTCCTTCTGGTATTCTCGTCAAACAGTGGATCCTTTCACATATCCCATCCGGACTTACTTCAGTACCTATTACATTTGTCTACTTCTGGTCTCAAGACCAGTTCAGTGAGAGTACATCTATCTGCTATTGGGGCCTCCCACCATACTCTAGACAGACGTCCTGTTTCGGCACACCCTAAGAGGCCAGATTTATGTGGGGTCTTTTCCTGACCAAGCCGCCTTTCTGTCCACCTCCCACCCTGTGCGATCTGAGTTTTGTCCTGGCCCAGCTCATGCGCAATCCTTTTGAACCTATGGGGTCAGCTCCATTGAAGTTCCTCACTTGGAAGCTTCTCTTCCTCATGGCGGTTACCTCAGCTCTGAGTCAGTGAGCTCCAAGCTTTGGTAACCTATGAGTCTTTTTCCACTTTTCAAAGTGGTCCTTCGCACACATCCTACGTTCTTGCTGAAGGTCGTCATCTCCTTTCACTTGAATCAATCGGTCTTGCTGCCAATCTTCTTTCCAAAACCCCACTCATCTCCAGCTGAAGCCAAACTTCATACTCTCGACTGCAAGACAGCACTGGTGTACTATTTAGAACGCACCAAGGACCTTCACCATTCCTCTCAATTGTTTGTCTCCTTTGACCAAAGTCATTTGGAGTCATCAGTTTCCAAAAGGACACTTTCAAATTGGTTGGCAGATTGCATAGCCTTTGCTTATGCACAGACTGGGCTATCCCTAACACACCGTGTTACCGTTCATAATGTCATAGCCATGGCAGCTACAGCAGCTAACCTTCACTCAGTTCCTTTCTCAGATAACCACTACTACTACTATTACTACTACTACTATTAAATGCTTGTAAAGTGCCATGCATGCAGCGCTGTACAACCAAAAGTACAAGAGAGTCCCTGCTCATCCGAGCTTACAATCTAGTCAACCAAGCAGCAGCTCGGTCTTCTCTGCATATCTTTACAACGCACTACTGCCTGGATAAAGACTCCAGAGCTGATGCTCAATTTTGGCAATTAGTTTTGCGTAATCTCTTTCAAATTTAGACAACTTGCCCACCGCTCATCCGACTACCCCATGAGGAGTGCTGTGAACGAGCTGTCTGTTGGATCCCAGCTGTACTGGGTTTCTTTCCTCGCTCGGTTATCTGTGGATAGGGAGTCCCATATGTGAAGACTGACTTCCTACTTGTTCCTGGAGATAGCGTAGTTACTCACCTGTAACAAGTGATCTCTGGGAACAGCAGGAATCAGTCTTCACAACCCATCCACCTCCCCATTAAGTTGTCCCTACTTCTTCCTTCCTGGTATATAGATGTTTTATTTCTCCGCTATACACCTGACTGAAGAGACTAGGAAGGAAGGCGGGAAGGCAGCCAAGCCTGCGTGGAGGAACACTCCCATAAGTAGTATTGGATGCTGGGGAGTGTTCCCGCGCCGAGCTCCATCTGTACCATTGTCACCCATATATGAAGACTGATTCTCCAGAAACAAGCAGGAAGTCAGTCCTCACATATGGGTGACGTCGGTGCCGATGGAGCCCTCGTGTGGAGCAATTCCCCAGCTTTCAAAGAAAGCCTTTGGGATTGCATCGCGCATGCGTGGTCCCCTTCCCGCCCAAGCGTGCCATCTTGTACAGTCTTCTTTATTCCGCAGAGCCCAACGGATGTGGTCCAGTTTCCAGATGGAAAAAGTAAAAAAGTTGATTAGATTTTTCAGCTTCCTGGTTCAACACCGGTTCCCCTTCCCGCCCTCGGCTCAGTACACCGGTATCGAGTCCGGTCCTATTTTTCGTTTTTGTCCTTCGTGACTAGTGTTCGCGCTCTTTTTAGTTTTCACTGGCAGCCCGGTTGTTTGACCTCGCAGGGGCCCTTTTTCCCCCGATGGCTGCCAGCGGGTTTAAGAAATGTGATCGGTGTAAGAAGTTGATGTCTCTCACCGACACACACGACTGCTGCCTCCGTTGCCTCGGCCCCGACCATGACCCAGTGGTCTGTGGGCCATGTGGTAAGATGTCTTTGAGGAGCAGGCAGCAGCAGCGTGACAGGATTTTTTCTGAGTCCACCTCCGGCTGGGCCCGGACCTCGTCAGAGGCCTCGACATCTCGGGAATCGGAGCCCGAGCACCGTCGTGGGTCCTCTGAGCGGGGGTCTCCCTCCAGGGAACACGGGAGGAAAAAGAAACTCGTGAGGGCGGCGTCGCTGGACGCCTCTGATTGGCTTGGGCCCTCAGGTTCCAGGCCGTGGAGCCCGGACCGTCGCCCCTGGTCCTCGGAGTCGGAGCGGCCAGCTAAACAACCTCGCAGAGAGCCGGAGGCATTGGACCAGGTAACTTCTGTTGTCCTCGTGGACTCTCCTCCGGGAGAGCCGGTGTCAAGCCCGACAACGTCGGGGCCTGAGCCCGGGAGCTGCAGAGCCACCTGAGCTTGGTCTCAGGTTGGCGGCCCTGGAGAGAAGCATGGCTGCCTTCATGGAGCAGCACCGGGCACTGATGGCCGGTCTCGCCGGTCCATCCGCCCCAACCACCGGGACATCTCCGTCTAAATCGATGCCAGAGGCCGAGCCGATCCTCGAGTCGATCCTCGGCCAAGGTCCCCCTCGACCTCCCGTTCAGGACTGAGGTCATCGACGCTGGTGCCCTCGGTGTCGGGGCAGTCGGGCCTGAAGCCCTCGAGGCCGGAGCCCATCGAGTCCTCCTTGGAGGACTCGATGTGGGAGATGGAGGAGGAAGACTCCCCAGACACCTTCCGGACCCGGTGTATCCCATCGGACTCGCCAGGTTCGGAGCCTCAGACTAGTTCCCCCTGGAGGAGCTCGATGCCCTCCAGTATGACTCTCCCCCGAAGGAGGCCCTTACTGTACCAGTGCCTCCAATGTTGGAATGGCTGATGCTCCGCATGTGGGAGTCCCTGGCCTCGATGCTGGTACTCAGCAAGCGGGTCGATTCCATCTGTCGAGTCCGCAAGAGTCCTGGGTTCCAGAAACTGCAGCTGCCGCACAACTCCATGGTTGTGGAATCGGCCATGCACCGACTGAAAAGCCAAAAAACGCACTCCTTGGTGCCTCCCAGCCGGGAGGCCCAAAACCTGGACGCCCTCAGCAGAAAGTGCTACTAGGGCTCGATGCTGGCATGCTGTGTCCAAACTTACCAGCTGTACATGGGCATGTACTTGCGAGACCTTGTAAAGAAGATTGCCGGGTTCTCAGCTGGCCTGTACGAGGAACCTTTGCAGCGCTTCAAGGCCTTGTCCACGGGGATTAGAGAGTGCTCGAAGTTCATGTCTCGAGCAGCTTACGACGGCTTCGAGGCTTCGGCCCGAGTAGCCGCAGCCGGAATCGGTGCACGCCATCAGGCCTGACTCATGTCGTCGGACCTAGAGCCATGGGTTCAGGACAAGTTGGTCGATGTCCTGTGCCGAGGAAACAACCTCTTCAGCAAACCCATGACTGAGAAAGCTGCAGAACTCGAGTCCGAGTACTTGACCCGGACAAGATTGTCGAAGAAGACATCTGCACCTTCTCACAAGAAGAAGGCCTCAGGGAAAAAGCCCTTTTCCCAGAGGAAGGGTGCAGCTTACAGAAACTACCCCACTTACCAGGCCGCCCCAGCTCCCCAACAGGGGCAGCAAGCCAGGGGTCAGGGGCATGGCCGGTCAGAAGAACCTCTTTGCCGACAAGTTGAGCAGGATTCTTCAGCCTCACGAATGGCAACAGAACCGGGATGTAGCCCAGCGGATCTTCAGCTGTTGGGGTCTGCCATCCATGGATCTCTTTGCCAGTCCGCAAAACCATCAGTTGCCCAGGTTCTGCTCGAGGCAGCCGCATCTGCTGAGCGTGGCAGTGGATGCTTTCCTGATCTCATGGGCACAGGGCCTTCTCTATGCATTCCCACCCACGCCCCTGGTGGCACGCACTCTGTTCAAGATTCTTCGGGACAAGGCCTCTGTCATCCTGGTAGCCCCCAGGTGGTCCAGACAGCCTTGGTTCCCTCTTCTCCTTCAACTGGCGGTCGAAACTCCATTCCCACTGGGGGTGCAGCCCGACCTCTTGACCCAGGAACAGGGTTCCTTGCTACACCCCAATCTCAGATCTCTCAACTTAATGGCCTGGCTGCTGAGAGGGTAGTACTTGCTCCTCTACTCCTTCCCAAAGAGGTGAGGAGGTGTTGCTGGTCTCTAGGAGGCAATCCACTAGAAACTCCTACGGGTTCAAGTGGTGTAGGTATGGTGTAGGTTTGAAGGGTGGTGTACCCAGAATAAAGAAGACCCGTTCACTTGTCAAGTACCTCAGGTATTACAGTACTTGCTCCACCTCTCGGAGTTAGGCCTCAAGTCTAACTCTGTCAGGGTCCACCTGAGTGCGCTATCAGCTCACCACTCTCCAGTGGACGGGCAACCTCTTTCAGCTCACCCTTTGGTATCCCGATTCCTCAGAGGCCGCCTCCTCTTGAGCCTCCAATCCGCCCACCGAATACATAGCGGGACTTAGATGTGGTCTTGCAGCGGCATACTTGCCCACCTTTTGAACCAATGGCCACCTGTCACCTTCGGTTCCTTTCCTGGAAAGCACTCTTTCTGGTGGCGCTCACATCTGTTTGGCGGGTGAGTGGGCTGCAGGCTTTAGTATCGGATAGGCCGTACACACAGTTTTATAAGAACAGGGTGGTCCTACGTACTCACCCGGAGTTCCTTCCAGAAGTGGTTTCCTCGTTTCATCTCAACCAAGAGGTGGTCCTTCCAGCCTTCTTCCCCAGGCCACATACCAGCAGGGCAGAAGCGGTTCTGCATACCCTGGACTGTAAGAGGGCGCTCGCCTTCTACCTGGAGCGTACGCGTGGACATCGGAGAGCTTCCCAGCTCTTCGTCTCTTATGACCCTAGTAAACTGGGTCTACCTGTCTCCAAGCGCACGTTATCCACCTGGGTGGCAGACTGCATCGCCTGGGCGTTCAGGGCAGCTGACCTCCAGCTGCAGGGCTGAATCACGGCCCACTCTGTCAGGGCTAAGGCCGCATCAGTGGCTAATCACCGCTCTGTTCCATTGGCAGACATCTGCCGGGCCACAATTTGGTCTTCAAGGCAGACTTTTGCAGCCCACTACTGCCTGGAGAGAGAGTCCCGGCGGGACAGTGTTTTTGGTCAGGCGGTACTCCGTAACCTATTCAAGGTCTAGGCAACTCCTACCCTCTGACCCTTTGATGTCAGGCTACCATGGGTGTTGTGTTCTCGGAGAAAAATCCTATCACTGCTGTTGCAGCTCTTCTAGAGAGAGCCATTTTCAGCTATGGGTTCTCGGTAGCCTATAGCTAGGGAGTCCCATATGTGAGGACTGACTTCCTGCTTGTTCCTGGAGAAAGCGTAGTTACTTACCTGTGACAGGTGTTCTCCAGGGACAGCAGGAATCAGTTCTCACGACCCTCCCTCCTCCCCTGGAGTTGCAGTCCTTTGATTAATTTTTTGTCATTTTTGCCATCTTTTTAGCTATGTCATCTGACTGAGCAAGATGGCACCCTTGGGCGTGAAGGGGACCGCGCATGCGCGATGCAATCCCAAAGGCTTTCTTTGAAAGCTGGGGAATTGCTCCGCAGGAGGGCTCCGTCGGTGCTGACATCACCCATATGTGAGGACTGATTCCTGCTGTCCCTGGAGTACACCTGTTACAGGTGAGTAACTACACTTTCCTGCTGTTCCCGGAGAACATCTGTTACAGATGAGTAACTATGCTTTCTCATTCTTCAGCCCTTCACAGCTTGATATCTGTTTTAGGAGTTTTCAGTTTTTGTCTGTATATTTGTTTCAAATTTTGTAGTTTCTTATTCTTTACTAGGTGATGAGCTCTGTTTTCCATGTGCATGTTAGATAAGTGATTCTTTTAACATGTAGACTCTCTCTAGGCATCTGTAATAGCTCACCTTGTTCTCTTTTTTCCAACTAGAGGTCACTGGTGTTCTGGAATATTTGCGATGCTGATTTCCCATAGGTGGGGTTGGTGCAATTTGAATTCCTCATACTGGTGTTGTGTCCCTTTGCAGGGTTTTGTATTGTGACGCATAATGTCTGGCAATAGAGGGAGATAGAAGACTAGAATGTGAATAGAATCTATTCTGTATATTGAGTTGTAAGTCAACTCCCTGCCTCTGCATTCATTGTTGGGAGAGTTTTATTGGTGAGTCTGGGAGTGTTCCATATGAATGAATTATACCCTATCAGACTGATATTTACAGGCAATTATGCATTTGCTGGCAAATGCATAATTAGCCTAAATATATTTTCAAAAATATACAAACAATATTAGGCTGTTTAAATTGCGGTATAGCCAAATTTTATTTATTTATTTATATTTATTATATACTGCACTATTATAATCAGTGCGGTTTACAGTTGAAACAAAAACATACTACAATGTAACAGGTCACATTGAGCTTACATAGAACAAGGGTAGTAAAACATGGAAGAAACCGGGGGAACTATATACAAATTATACAAAATATGAATAATCATATGAAGGACATATAAGGGTCTTTGAATAGAGGCATATGCTCATGGGTCAGTGAGAGGGGGTAGGGGAAAGTTGATTAGCCATTATCTGCGGGAGGGTGACCTATGGGATGGGCTGGGTAGGAAGGTAAGGTGGTGGCGGTGTGCTTTACGGGATTGGAATCGGAGTAATGCTGTAGGAACAGGTGGTGTTTGAGGGCTTTTCTGAATAATGCTAGATTCGAGATGGCCCGGATTTCAGCAGGGAGGGCATTCCAGGCAATAGGTGCGAAAATGGAGAAGGCTCTATTGGCTGTTGACTTTGTACATTTTATCAGCAACTTAGGGACTTCAAGTGTGTTCATCAGTGTAGATCTCCTGACTCTGTCTGGTGTGCTGTGGAGAAGTTTACTGATGGGCGTGGGGGGCTGGTTCTTGAGGGCTTTGATGTCAAGACTAGGGTTTTGTAGTGGATTCTGGCCTGCAGCGGTAGCCAATGTAGGTTCTTCAGGACTGGCGTTATATGGTCTGACCTTGAAAGTCCTACCAGTACCCTCGCGGCTGAGTTCATGGCAAGTCGGAGCGGGTTTAGAGTCGACTGTGGAAGTCCATGTAGGATGACGTTAGCGAAGTCAAGATGTGGGATAACTAAGGCTTGGAAGATTGATCGGTAGTTAGAGAAGTCAAGTAGTGGGCGGAGATGACGAAGTGTTCGGATCTTATGATAAATTGCTTTTGTGGTGTTTGTGACATGCGCTGACGTGTCTAGCCGCTGGTTAAGAGTAATGCCTAGATATCGAATTGTGTGTTTTGTCTTCAGTTCGATATTGTTGACTTGAAGTGAGGGAGGTGGCGTGAACTTCTGGTTTCTCGTGACGAATAGAACATCCGTTTTACTGTGGTTAATTCGTAGATTTTGAGAGAAGAGCCAATCTGCTACCGCTTCAAAGCATCTTAGAATTGGAGAGAAGTCAGGTTGATCGATCCTAAAAGGTGTGTAAATTAGGATGTCGTCTGCATAGGCAGGGCATTGGACATTGAAGGAGCGGATTAAAGAACAGATGGGCTGCATGTAGATGTTAAACATCAATGCAGATAGGGATGAACCCTGAGGTACACCTTGCTTTAGAGGAAATGGCTCTGATGTCGTGGAGCCAGTTCTGACTTGTTGCCATCTGTTGCACAAATAAGATTTACACCAGGCTAGTGCTGAGCCTTGTATCCCTTTTTCTTTGAGGCGAAGTAAAAGTGTCTCATGGTTCACAGAATCAAAAGCGGCTGCTATGTCCAAGAAGATGAGGACAAATCCTTGGTGGATGTTGTCAAGTCCTGTGATCAGGGTGTTGAAGAGGGTTGTGAGGATGGTGTCAACACCGTGTGCTTCTCTAAAGTCGTGTTGGGATGAGTCCAGCGGTGCTTCATTGTCGATGTGGTGTTGGATTTGTCGCTGGACTACCTTCTCGATGATTTTGGCTAGCAGAGGGATGCTCGAAATTGGTCTGTAAGACTCAACTTTAGATGGATCGAGTCTGCTATTTTTTAACAGAGGGCATGTTAGGGGAGAAGTGAAGGCAGGCCAGAAAGTTACACAGATAGTGACACTATTCAGCCACTATTCAGATAAATTATATGTTTAGTTTAGGCCTACAGAATTGCAGGCGTAGCCTAAAAGATAATACAATGATGATACTGGTACTCTGTCTATTCAGCATTGCTACCTATATAGATAATGTCAAAGAAATTACAGATTAGGTGGTGCTCCTGGCATTTAACCATCCAGCGGGATGAAAAGTTACCCATTTGCACAACTTGCACTGCAAGATCGTCCCCAAAGGAGAGCGCAAAAGCAAAACATGGCTCAGGGTTGATAACCCCTTGAGCCAGCCGTGAATCTGGTACGTTTTCTTTAATGCCAGTGCATATGTAAATAGTGTTAAGACACTGAAGTTATTGTTGGAACAAAATAGAAACCTCTGAAGGGATCCACTGGAATTAATGAGGGGGCAGCACTGTAATGATTTTAATAGGGCAGCAAAAGTAGCACCGGCCCTGAGCAGCAGGCTGAGAACCACAGAAGTCAAGGTTCAAATTCCTTTTCCACTAGTGGTGCTTTATGACCCTGGAGCAAGTCATTTCACGCTCCATTAACCCAGGTACCAAGCTTAGGGCTAGATTTACTAACCTGCCTTAACTATATTTGAGGGAACTCTGACATAATATTTTAAAATTCGGTATACCTATTAATTTTTTTTGCTTAAAATGCCCCAACATAAGGTCTTGCTCATTCCCACCCCAGACCTAACACACACCCCCTCCAAATTTCTACCCCCTTGGTTTAGACTCTCCCTGGCAATCTCACTCTCCATATTCCACTCTTCCCAACTTAGCCTGAACCCTTCCCCACACCTAATCTCTCCCCCCCCCATCTGATCTCTCCCCCCCCCCATCTGATCTCTCCCCCCCCCATCTGATCTCTCCCCCCCAAACCTAGTTTAATTCTCTCCCTCCCCAGCTTTCTTTCACTCTTTCTGCCCCCTGTTCTTTCTCACCATTCCCCCCCCCAAAAAAGGACCTGCCTCATCCTCTCTGCCACCCTCAGTTCTCCTTTTCCACAGCCAGCCAGACCTCCAGCTCTCTCTCTGTCCATCCCAATTCTCTCTCCCTCCTTTCTAGCAAGACTTCCAATTCTCTGTGGACAAGCAGGAGGTAAGTCCTCACGTATGGGTGACGTCACTGATGGAACCCCATGGGGAAATGCTCCCTAGCTTCATATTGGAAACTTTTTTTGAGGCTTCACCGCACATGCGCACCTGCCTTCCCACCTGCCACAGCTTCATCTTCTCCAGTCTTCTTTTTCCTTAGATCCCCTGTTCCTGATACCTTGTAAAGTATTTTTTTTGCTTTTGCCGTTATGGGCCTTTTTCTGTCTAGCTTCACTGCCTTTCATTGGTAGCATTGGCCCCGGTGCCGACGCCCTGTTCCTTATTGTCCCTCCGGTCCAGTCTAGTCTCGTACCTCTGGGTAGTGTACCTCTTCCAGCAGCTTGGAGAATGAGCATGTCATCTTTTGATGACATCAGTGTGCATATGCAGTTGGCACCGCCTACCAGCTCCAGTATGCTCGGTCTCCAAGCAGCTGGAGGAGGTAGTGAGCCAGGGTGCTGGACTTACTGACGGGACAACTAAGGAGACATAGGGTAGGGTTAGCTAAGTTTTTGGTGTTCTTTCCCCTGTAATACAGGCTCTTTTACTTTTAAAGTTTACGGAAAAAAAGGGTAGTAAAGCCAGGAAGAGGCTGCAGGGCAGAGAGATTTTTACCCCTCCTCCCCCCTCCCCGGAACCCAGAGGAAGTTGTTGGAGTCCTCCCGCAGCCAGAGTCTTTAGGTGGCTCCCAAACCCATTATCGGGGCAGGAGCCGCCACGTGGCCAGAGATGAGTAGAGCGGCAGCCCTGGGTCAGCCCCGAAGCCGAGAACTGATGGCTGAGTGCGAGGGAGGAGAAAAGCCGCATTGGGCAAAATGGTAAGCCTTTAAAGTACGGTATAGCGGCATCGATATCGCTGGAGATCCTGGAGGCACAGCTCATCTTGCAGGTGCATGTTTTGGAGCCTGCAGCTGTGCAGGAAACGCTAGAGGCGAGTCCTCTGTTTTTCCCCTGGGCCCATGTGTGCATCTGGCTCTCGCTCTGTTTTTTGGTGCGGGGAAGGTCAGCGACTAGATTTTTTTCTCTGGTGCAGCCAGGAATGTTTAAGGTCACTTTATTTTTACTTTAAATTGATTTATTTTGATTTCTGGATTTAATTTGATTTAAGTTGAGTTATTGTATTACATTTTGGTCTTATTTTAATAGGGTTGAAGCTGGGCTGGCCGGGCCTTGGCTTCTGAGAGGGGCACTAGGAGAAGGGTCCTCTTGCCCTTCCAGGTTTGTTGTTGGGGGAGGCTTGGCAGGTGGGTTGAACCCGCGGCACGTTCCTCCATGCCAGCTCTGCTTCAGTGCCTGGTGTGCGGAACCCATCGGAGAGCAGTCTCTGAAGCAGGCATTTGCCTTGGCTGCACACATGAGGCTAATATCTTGGAGCAATATCTACAGGACATGTCGAGGCAGGAGAGTTCCTCCCTGGTGCTGGAGGTCCAGGAGGCGGAGGGTCCTTCTCTGGCTTCGGCAGAACTGGCCCTCAGTCCTCTAGATGCGCCTGGACCCTCTGCCCCTCAGACACGGGGGGGGGGGGGGGCAACTGGTCTCCCAGGGGGATTTTTCACTGGAATTTGTCTTGTTCTGGTACAAGGCGTTTTGCTTATGGCAAGTGGCTCCTCTGTATCAGCACTCAGTGCTAAAAGGCCGTCTAGCGCAAAGCAAGACAAGATGGTAGTAGTGACAGTTAAGAGGAGCAGAGGCCCAGAGGAATGGCAGCAGTCACCATTGTCGGAGAGGCTAGAGGGTGATGACTTGGATACAGAACTTGATTTGCTGGAGGAGTTGGAAGAAGGCGAGATCCCAGTGCAGGAGGATCAGTCCCGACTTGTTTGGGTGTTCTGCCGGGAGGAGCTTTCAGCGCTCACCTCAGAATCCTTGAAGGCCCTGTGAATACCCACTAGCCTATTTATTATTATTTTATTTATTTTATTTATTACAATTTCTTATATACCGCACTATTGTCAGCGCGGTTTACATACAACAAAATGACCATAACAAACTGCTTGGCTTCACATAGAACAGGAGTAACAACTTGGATAACATGTTTTTGCTTTACAGAGAACAGGAGTAACAACTTGGATAACACAGGGAATGCAAACTGAACTAATTACATATGTACAATGAGATCGAGTGCTGAGAATTTAGGGTGTACATGTGTACGATAGGGTTGATATGTTAACTTGAGGGGGTAAGGGGAGAGGCAGTTATGTAGGGGTTGGGTTAATCTGGTAGTACTGAGTAAATAAATGGAATTTGAGAGCCTTTCTGAATTGTGTTAAGTCAGTAATCGCACGGATGCCTGGTGGTAATGCGTTCCAACATTTTGGGGCATAGATACTGAATGCCCTGTTAGATGTTGCGGTTGTGTACTTTGTTGAAGCCTTTGGTATTACTAGCGCATTTGTAGATGGGGTTCTCCTTATTCTGTTGGGAGGAATGGGCTGGATGATGTCGGTTAATGAGGGGGAGGTGATGCCATGGATGGATTTGAAGGTGAGTAACAAAGATTTGAATGTAAGCCTTCCTTGTATGGGGAGCCAATGAAGTTGTATTAGGATAGGCGTTATATGGTCGCATCTTGCTGCTCCCACTAAGACTCTGGCTGCGGCATTCATGGCAAGTTGCAACGGATTGAGAGTTGATTGAGGGAGACCTTGGAGAATAGCGTTGGCAAAGTCAAAGTGTAGCAAGATCAGGGCTTGGTATATTGTCCGGAAATCTTCAGGGCTTAGAAGGGATTGCAGGTGTCTGAGTGACCGGATTTTGAAATATATGGCTCTGACTATGTTGGATATATGGGTTTTCATATCTAGTCGTTGATCGAGGGTGACCCCTAAGTACCGAATTGCTGATTTGGTTTGGAGCTCAGCTTCTTTAACCTTTATATGAGGTGGAGGGCAGAAACTCTGGTCTCTGGTGATGAATAGCACCTCAGACTTTTTGTGTTGGATCCTGAGGTTTTGTGACAGAAAGCCATTCGGAGACTGCGTTGAAGCATTCAATCAGTGGCGAAAGGTCCATTTGTTCTGTGGAAAATGGCATGAAGAGGAGGATGTCATCAGCATAAATTAGACAGTCGACCTTGAATGATCCGATAATGTTGAAAATAGGTTGCATGTAAATATTAAATAAGAGAGATGAAAGGGAAGACCCTTGGGGGACGCCTTGTCGTTGATGGAAGGGTTCGGAAGATCTTGATCCTGATTTTACATGCTGCCATCTGCCTTCAAGGTATGATCTGCACCAATTGAGGGCACCTACCAGTGGAGGATAAGACACTGGAGGATCCTCTGCTTCAGACAGTGCGGAAATCGCGGAAAGCTTTCCCGGTGCATATGGTGGTACAGCAGATGATCCAGGAGGAGTGGGATCTGCTGGAGGTCGGTCTTAGGAGGAGTGCATGCCATGACACGCCTCTGCCTGCTACCGGGGCAAGAATGCAAACTCCTTCGTTCGTTTAAAGTGGACACGGCTGTGTCAGCAGTTACAAAGAAGAGTACAATCCCGGTAGATGGCAGTGCGGTTCTCAGGGGATGCCCACGACAGGAAATTTGGACATCTTATTGAAGCAGACCTTTGACATCACCCTTTCACTACAGGCCTCCATTTGTGGGGCATGGGGGGCTAGGGCCTGCCTCCACTGGTTACAAAGGGTTCAGCATCTTGGAGAGTCGGAGACAGATCTTCCCAGGGAGGCGGCCAAGTTGGAGTCAGGGGCAGCCTACTTAGCAGACACCTATTATGATCTCAGGGCCCTCTCCCAAGGCATGGCCTCGATCTTGGCGGCTCTCCGCTACCTGTGGCTCCAAAACGGGACGGTGGAGATGGTTCTTTCAAGTCCCACCTCAGCAAGCTACCCTTTAAGGGGAAACTTCCTTTTGGGGGAGGACCTGGACAAATTGGTCAAAGACTTGGGTGAATCCAAGGGAGGTCAGTTGCCAGAGGATAAGCAAAAGCAGCCCTGAAACACTCCAGCTTGAGGCCAACCAAGGGATTTCAAGAGTTTTCGTACCTCTCGCTTTAGTCCGGCCCAGAGGGGCAGATTCCCCGCCAGAGGGCAGGGGTTTCTGAGGTGCAGGCAGGGGCTTGGGAGACGCTTCTACCTCGGGACACAAAAAAGTACAGTGAAGCGAGGGAAGCCCAGATGGGGGTACTACCCGTGAGAGGTTGGCTGCGGGATCACCTCCAATCAATGGGTTCTGGAAGTCATCAGGGAGGGCTGTGCCCTAGAATGGAATTGTCCAGTGAACCCATTCTTCATTCAGTCCCTCTGCAAAGCACAGGGTAAGGTAGCGGCAATAGTAGAGACTTTGTCTTGTCTCCTGCAGCTTAGGGCCGTGGAGCCGGTGCCGCGGGACCAGTACAGCTGTGGTCGATACTCCATTTATTTCATGCTGCCCAAAAAGGAAGGCTCATTTTGGACGATTCTCGTCCTTCAGGGCGTGTATAGTTGTCTGTGGGTACCACATTTCCACATGGAAACACTGAGATTGGTCATAATGGCAGTAAGGACCGGGGAGTTTTTGGCATCTCTTGATCTCATGGAAGCGTACCTGTACATTAACATCCGTCCAGAACATCAGTAGTTTCTCCGCTTTGTGGTGCTAATGGGCCATTTCCAGTTTCGCGCAATGCCCTTCGGACTGGTGATAGCCCTGCATACCTTCACCAAGGTGATGGTGATGGTGGTGGTGATGGTGGCGGAAGCTCTCCACAAGAAAGGAATTCTCGTACACCCATACCTCAATGATTGGCTGATCCGAGCGAAGTCCAGGGATGAAAGCAAAGAGCGACAGCGTGAGTGGTGGAGTTCCTCCAAAGTCTTGGTTGGGTGGTCATAAGGTATCATAGGAAAGGAATGGAAAATAAAAGATGATATAATGCCTCTATATCATTCCATGGTGAGACCGCACCTTGAATACTGTGTGCAATTCTGGTCGCCGTATCTTAAAAAGAATATAGCGTTATTAGAAAAGGTTCAGAGAAGAACCACCAAAATGGTAAAGGGGATGGAAGGATACTCCTATGAAGAAAGGCTAAAAAGGTTAGGGCTCTTTAACCTGGAAAAGAGACGGCCGAGGGGAGATATGATAGAAGTCTATAAATTAATGAACGGAGTGGAACAGGTAAATGTAGATCAATTGTTTACGTTATCAGAATATAGAAAAACTAGGGGACATGCAATGAAGCTACAAGGTAAACTATTTAAGACTAATAAAAGAAAATATTTTTTCACTCAACGTGTAATCAAACTCTGGAATTTGTTACTGGAGGATGTAGTAAAGGCTGTTAGTGTAGCTGGATTTAAAAAAGGTTTGGACAAGTTCCTGGAGGGAAAGATCCATAACCCATTATTAAGAAGGGACCCAGGATATCAATGCTTGACCCGTTTTGGGGAAACTGCTAGGTATGTATGACCTAGATTGGCCACTGTTGGAAACAGGATACTGAGCTTGATGGACCTTGGTCTGACCTAGTATGGCATATCTTATGGTCAACCTGGCCAAATGTCACTTACATCCAGCGCAGGAGCTGGAGTATTTAGGGGCGCGTTTCGACACCCATGTGGGCAGGGTCTTCCTGCCGGAGCATCAGGCACAGGGGCTATAACAGTTGTTATGGCAGTTCCTGAGCATAACAAGGCCGTCAGCGTGGCCTTATCTGCAGGTTTTAGGGACCGTGGTGGCTACTGTTGAGCTGGTCCCATGGGCAAGGGCGCTTATGCAACCACTGCAGAGAGCCCTGTTCCGGAGGTGGTCCCACCAGAGTCAACCCCTGTCTCAAGTACTCCCCTGTCTTTGGAGCACCAGAAAAGCTCTCAGGTGGTGGCTGCACCCAGGGAGCTTGGAAGGAGGGATTTTCCCCTCAGGGCCCCGAGGTGGATCCTGTTGATTACAGATGCCAGTCTGTCAAGGTGGGGAGCCCATTGCGAAAGGCTCTTTGCCCAGAGACAGTGGAGCCCATAGGAAGCTCATTGGTCAGTCAACCAGCTCGAGTTGCAAGTGATGGCCCTGGCAATGTTCAGTTTCGGAAGAAGGTTTCAGGGAAAGGATGTCTGCATCTTTTTGGACAATGCAACCATGGTAGCTTACATCAGTTGTCAAGAGGGCATGGGCAGGTGGCCCTGGAGGAGGAGGCCGAAAGCATGTTCAGCTGGGTAGAGGTCCATTTTCAGGCTTGGTCAGCGGAGCATGTATAGGTGTATTACTAATTAAAAATGTATTCGGATCAGCAAGGAATATTGAACTTTTGAGCCATCCTGTGTGGAATCATGCTGAGCCAGCTGTTTACTAGCTTACTAGCCCCGAGATCAAAGCTGTAAGGAATGACTGACCAGAATTGTTTATTAACTCGGAGAACAAACAAAAGCTGGAGAAGGACTGGTCAAATTACTGTTGAACAAAGGTGTATGGGGTAGAGAATATCTGTAGAGAAAAGCTCATGTGAGGAGTCATGTGGTCCAGCTGCAACACACTTACAGCCTATATATAGAGAGAGAAAATCCAGAACAGAGAGAGAGTAGATATCCGTTTGGCCAGGCGCATGCCAACGTGTGAAGAATCCCAGACTTTTCTCCAGCCTTCACTGAGGCTCTCCCAGCTGATGTTAAAAATGGGCTGCGATGATGGCAGTTTGGTGACGCATTGTTCTGTTCTTGTAAGGGACAGGGAGTTTGGAGATGCACTATCAATTGTTTTATTGTCATTGTAATATCACTAACTTATTGTTCTATTGTAATCTCATTAACTTATTGTCAAGCTAATTGTTATATTAAATAACTTATTAAATACCATACATGAGTGGTTGAATGATTTTGAATTTAATAGAATCTTAGGCAATACAAGAGGGAGTTGACCAGGTGATGGGGGACTACCTCAGTTGTGTGCGCGTGGACCTCTGAGAATAGCGGCTCAACCAGAGAGTGTTCGAGCAAGGTGTGCGCCGATGGGGAGACCTGTTGGCAAAATTCGAATCGGCCAAGGCCAGCCGGTTTTTCATCAGAAGAAGGCAAAGGATGTTTGAGAGCCTGGATGCTGTAGTACAGAGGGGACCTGCAGAGGGTCTCATAGGATGAGGAGTGCAACGGATAGAAGTGCACCGCAGGTTAGTAATTCTGATCACACCAGATTGGCCGCAGCACCCGTGGTATGCTGACTTGGTCCAGCTACTAGCGGCACGGCTGTGGTGTCTACCAGTTTGGAAGGACTTTCTAACACAGGGACCATTCTGCATGTCCCAGGTGGATCGATTCTCACTTGTGGGCATGGCTCTTGAAAGGGCAAGGTTGAAGAAGAGAGGATATTCAGGCTCAGTGATAGCTACTTTGCTCCAGGCCCAGAGGAGGGTCTACATGCCTGGCGTACATCCGCATATGGTGCATCTTTGAGTCGCGGTGCGGGGAGAGGCAGGCGCATCCATCCGCTACCTCCATCCTGGACATCTTGGTGTTTGATGAGGTTTTAGCCGCTAGTTCCTTGCAGGTGCAGCTGGCAGCGATTTCCTGTTATCGAGGAAAGGTCCATGGGATGCAGTTAGCCACTCACCCAGACGTCCTGAGATTTCTGAGGGCCGTGAGTCACCTCTGTCCTCCACAGAGGGCAGTGGTGCCGCCATGGAATCTCAGTCTCATGCTGACGGTGCTGTCTGGGGATCCCTTTGAACCTGTGAGTTGGGCTTCCCTGAAGTCGATTTTCCTGATGGCGATTTCTCAGCACATAGAATTTCGGAGCTTCAGGCCTTATCATGTCAGGAGCCATTGCTTTCGTTCTCCAGGGAGTAGGTGGTTCTTCGGCTGGTACCTTCGTTTTTGCACAAGGTGGTTTCAGCCTTTCACGTGAACCAGGTGATTTCTTGGCCAGATCTGATGAACGCAGATGGGTGCTCGGCCAACCCGCAGTTGTGCCGCCTGGATGTGCAAAGGGTCCTCTGGAGGTATTTGAGAAAGTCCACCAAAGGAGCACTACACCACGTTGCTAGAAGACACCCAGTCCAAATGCGTGGTTAACAGGAAGGATTACTTTATTAAAATTCTGAAAACTTGACAGCATTAAGCCCAAATAGTCTGACACAGGCCGTGTTTCGATTTCACTTCATCAGGGGTTTCGGGCGCGCTAAATTCATAAATACACAAACATAAACGTTATAAAAACCATAAATGGAAAAGAATTATAAAACTTCAAGTTATACAATCATATCAGTTTTGTTTACATATACAGATACTAAAAAAATAAAAAAAATATAAACATCACATACAAATGATAAAAATAAAAGCATATGAATCATACTAAAAAGCCATTAAAAACATGCACATACCTTAAACATAAAATAAAATAAACATTCTCGATAAATAAAAGATGAACTGTAAACATATGAAAGGGTGTGTAAACATCACCTCTTCTATATCTATACCTTAGTTGTTAGAGTCAATTTGGTTGGTCTGTACACTAAAAAAGGAAGAAGAGGAGATTACTACATCATCACACTAGTGATCAATAAACAGGAGCAGAAGTGAGTATCTAAAATATTTCAGTTGTCTATGAGTGAAACTTAAAACACTTTTAGTACCTTCATCTTAAACTATTAAACCCCTACGCTTTCTCATTGTAGGATTAAAAAGCTAAAGTTAATAGTGATATCATCATAACAGGGAGTTATTTAAAAATTACAATAGCATTTAGACAAACTATATGTACCATTTAGAATTATAAATAATTAAAAACTAATTGTACCAGCATTACTTCATAAAGGGAACCATCCCTTTCACCGTCTGTTCAAAAATTTTGAACGGCCGAGATAATCAATCATATATCTACTCTCATGTTAGAATTTGCTGATATAAAAAGCGCTTGTTTCATCAGATGTGCAATTAATTGATGAAACAAGTGCTTTTTATGTCAGCAAATCCTAACATGAGAGTAGATGATGTCACGTGTCCCTATCCCCAGCCACGTGCTTAGGGGATTAGGGTTGCCATTTTAGTCCTCTTTAAAGGGTTTGAAAACTATTTCCTTCAGGAGCAGTGCCCTCTGGGAGTTGTAGTTTCCCTCTTAAAAAGGATAGTCGTGGAGACATTGAGTGAAGGCAAACATGACACAGTTTATTTCCCCAAAATATGCACAAGTAAGGTTCAAACGCAAAGTATCTGGATATTTCCTCCAGGACAAAAAGTACAGAAAATATTTACATCCTTAAGCTGAGTAACTTCTCCAAGGCATTAAACAGACACAGATGTTTCATCAATCAAAACAGGCAAATCAAAAGTACAGCTTCTTAGGTCCAGCAAAGTAAAGAATGTCTTTCTGCTTCCTTAGTGAGATAATATACAGTGCTGTGCAAGCTTGTCCTACTTAACCTGGTTCCTACCTTAGCAAGGTTAAGTTTTCTTGGTAGTGCTTTTTCCCAAAAGCATTTACTCAGGCTGCTACTCCTTAACCAAGGATTCAGTAGCCTCTGCATGACACAAAGAACAGTCCATTGGCAGTTCAGTAATCAAGGGGTCTGGTTCATTATACTCCACTTGCACTTCCTCCTGGCTCTGGAATTATAATATCCTGCACTGAGCCCTCATGACCTGCCTCTGGTGGAATTCTTGCTGAGGATTCCTGTAACTCCCTCCAGGACTTCTCTACCCGGTAAGGAATATGGAGAACTGTATTACTGGATATCTTTCTTTGGTTCTCTTGCCCCAGTTCCTCTCTGAGGTTTAACCACGGCTCTCCGTTGGAGGCTGGGTTCTTCTGCCTCCTGGTTTGAAACCTAGGCACCCACCTCTGAGTTTTGTGAACCTCTTGGTCAGGAACAGAAGTTTGGAACCTGCCCTGCTCTCTCCGTCTGAGCAGCTCTTGCCTGGTTTCCCTTGTGCCAGACTCTTTCCAGGTCCTTCTTCTTTCCTCTGCTCGGAACTTTCTTTCTGGGAACTTCCAGCTCAATTTCCAGTCCTGCTCTGAGTCCGTCTCTGACTCTGTCTTCCTGGACTCTCTCCTTGAGTGTTTGCTTGCTCTGCTCTTCCCTTCTGAGCAACCTTTTCCTCCTGAGCAGCTCTTCTCCCCTCTGCTTTTCCCTTAGCAGGGTTTATGAAGGTGCTTCCTGGGCAGTGTTTCTCTCTGCCTTAACAGGTGTTCATAATCATGCTCCAAGCCTGCTACTCCGTCAGCAGAGCTTGGGTGTGGCAGCCTAGCCTCAGAAACTCTAAGCTTGCTCTGAAGCCTGTGCACTGCTGGAATGTTTTTAAAGGTACAATCACTGATTTTCTCTAACTCTGCAGGCTCACCAGTGCCTTCCTTATCACAATATATGATTGATTATCTCGGCCGTTCAAAATTTTTGAACAGACGGTGAAAAGGGATGGTTCCCTTTATGAAGTAATGCTGGTAATTGGGCTATTTGGGCTTAATGCTGTCAAGTTTTCAGAATTTTAGAATCTGATGAAATCTGATGGGCTTAATGCTGTCAAGTTTTCAGAATTTCAGAATCTGATGAAACAAGCGCTTTTTATATCAGCAAATCCTCAATAGACTTAATAGAATCTGATGGGCTTAATGCTGTCAAGTTTTCAGAATTTCAGAATCTGATGAAACAAGCGCTTTTTATATCAGCAAATCCTAACATGAGAGTAGATATATGATTGATTATCTCGGCCGTTCAAAATTTTTGAACAGACGGTGAAAGGGATGGTTTCCTTTATGAAGTAATGCTGGTAATTGGGCTATTTGGGCTTTATGAGGTAATGCTGGTAATTGGGCTGTTTGGGCTTAATGCTGTCAAGTTTTCAGAATTTCAATAAAGTAATCCTTCCTGTTAAACCACGCATTTGGACTGGGTATTTGAGAAAGGACAGCGTCCTTTCAGAAATCTGATCATCTGTTTGTTTTGTTTGGGGAGCCACGCAGAGATGAGGCGGCAGCTAAGGCCTCTATCTCCGGATGGATCAGGGAGGCAATCGCGTCTGCATACTTCCTGAAGGATAAAGTGGTGCCGACGAGGGTGTGGGCGCATTCCACAAGGGCTCAGGCGACTTTGTGGGCAGAGTTTAGTTTAGTTCCGCCAGTAGAGATTTGTAGGGTGGCGATGTTGTTGTCACTTCATACCCTCACTAAGCATTATCGCTGGATGTCCAGGCGGCAGGGGACGCTCGCTTTGTGTATGCAGTGTTTGACCGGTTGTGCGGGTCCTCCCTTTATTTTAACTGCTCTGATACATCCTAGTGGTGCGGGACTGGACTGGAGGGACGATAAGGAAAGAGAAATTAGACTTACCTGCTAATGGTTGTTCCTTGAACTCCAGTCTAGTCCCGGAACCCTCCCTCAGTACATTTTGTGATAATCTGTGGGCACCCCGGTCCTTAAGCCATTTTCCTTGGTGGAAGAAGTTGCCAGGGGATATCGGGGAATGGGGTGCAATGGACAGTGGAGGGGGACAGATGGATCAGAAGAGCTGTCGGTGTCTTGCTCCCCACTGGTTGGAATTGCTCTGGCGCTGAACAGGTAAGGCTCCTTCTCCTGGAGGGGTTCCATTCCCAGGTAAGGGGGGCCCATTTTAGGCGTAGAAGTGTTGTTTAATGTTTAAAGGTTTAACACTGATTTGTTGCTCCTGTGAGTCTGCTTTATCAATAGGTTACTGGAGCTGATAGGTGGTGCCAGCTGCATATGTACACTGATGTCATCAAAAGATGACATGCTCAGTCTCCAAGCTGCTGGAAGAGGTACACTACCCAGAAGTGCGTGACTGGACTGGAGTTCCTCAAGGACAAACAATTAGCAGATAAGTCTAATTTCTATTTTTTCCCCCCTTTTTTTCTTTCTTACTTTTTACCGCGGCTGGAACCATCAAGCCCTTTGACCTCACCAAGGCATGCTCCCAGGTATGTCCCAGAAATCAGCTAGCAGTTTTAAGAAGTGCATCAAATGTGCCAGGACTGACTGGCACAATTGTTGCCTTCAATGCTTGGGCCCCAACCACCAGCCTGCTTCTTGTAATCTGTGCCTTCAGATGAGAAGGAGAGGTCTGAAGAGTTGGGAGAAGCAGAGGGAGTTCATCTTTAGGCTGTCAAATTCAGCATCTTCAGCCCGAGCTTTGGTCCCATTGTCTTCATGCAGCTCTGCGGAGGCATCGTCATCGAAGGATGCCCAAGCACACTCTGAACCGAGGAGCAGCAGAGGCCTGGAGCGAAGACTGTCCATCGATCTTCGCCCGGAATTGAGGAAGGGCTCTTCATCAACTCCGTCAGCATCGAAGGGAGCATCTGAACACTGGTCCAAGGCCCAGGTGCATAGACACCAGAGCCCTTCCTGACACGATGTGGAGAGCGATGGCTGGGAGCGGCTTGCTAAAGTTCCCCGATGGGAGGAATCATCCCCCAGGGCATTGGAGGGACATGAGTATTCTCTGATGTCTCTATCATAGTGGATTCCCCAATGGAGGTGCCGGAGTCAGTGGCCGAAGTAGTAATCCTGGCCCTGATGCCTTTGGAGACGGCAGTCCTCGATGAACACCTTTGGGCCCTCAAGGTCTATATGGTGGCGGTGTTGACTATGCAACAGGCTGGCCCTTTGGTGCCCAGGACATTGCCACCGCAGTCCATACAGCCAATTATTGAGATCCATGTGCTCCTGCCAAAGCAGGCACATCAGGTCGGTGATTGGAATCGACGCCAGTTCCTACAGCCATCTCCCTCTTGAGCGTATCAGGGTCCAGTGCCCTGGTGATACCGCGGAAGCACTTTGTGCACCATCACTCCCATCAACACTCTACCTCTCTGCGTTATTAGAGACCGCACTGGGAAGAGGACCAACGTTACTTCAACTTCCTCTCAAGCTCTGATGGCTAGGAGACCAAAATGGAATCAGAGATGTCTGAGAGCAGGTCCCCTGAGCTCCCTTTGGACCCCTCTCCCCTGTATGAACAGAGGAAGTTGCCTCCAGAGGACATGTCCTTCCAGGACTTTGTGAGGGATATGGCCAAGGCCATCCCTTTTCCCCTGGAGTCTGAGGACGAGCCTAGGGCACAGGAGCTGGAGATCCTCCAGTACCCCTCAGCCCCCAAGGAGATTGACGGTGCCAGTATACCAGATGCTCCAGCGGCTGCAAATGAGGATGTGGGAGAACCCCTTCACAGTGCCATTGGTCAGCAGGAGGCTGGAGTCAATGTACTGGGTCCAAAGGCCCCGGGTTTTGAGAAGCCTCAACTCCCACACCCCTTTATGGTGGTAGAATAGGCAGTGAGAAGGATCAAGAGTAGCAGGCAGGAGGCGAGGACCTTGCACTGCTTTGACAGGCGGTGCTTCCAAAACACTATGTGGTGACCAGGGTCCTTTCTTACCAGCTGTACATGGACATGCTCCTGAGGGACATCATGCTGGATCTAGCTGAGATTGGCTCGCTCATCCTCTCTGAATGCATGGACTCCTTCCGCGCCCTGGTGGGCCATGGTAAGGACTATTCCAAATACATTGTTCGGGCGACTTATGACGCCTTCGAGTCAACCTGCAGGGCTGTGGCAGTGGGCATTGGATTCCTCCAGCTCGCCTGGCTCTAGTCCTCTGATATGGAGCAGTGGATGCCAGATGCACCTTGCCGGGGATACATTCTCTTTGGAAAAGAGGTAGAGACTAAGGCTGACAAGATTGAGACGTTGTATGTCATCCTCACCAGGCTCTCGAGGAAGACTGCCGACCCTTCTCGTAATAAATACCAGGATAAGAAGACTTTCTACCAGCGGAAGCGCTGATATCCCCAGAGCTCCCAGCATCAGCAATGCCAAGAGAAGCCTCGGAAGGCCCAGTTGGCCTCGCATCCCAACCTTGGGGCAGGATTTTGACTGGTACCAGCGCCTGCATTCGACAACCCTCCAGTGGGGGAGAGGCTCATGCTATTTGCCCACAGATGTCTCTCAACTCCTCAGATGTGTGGGTGCTGCAGATAGTCCAAAGTGGCTACATGCTGCACTTCGCCGAGCTGCCACCCCCCGAGGGAATATCCCCTAGACCCCCTGCATCTCAACCTGCTACAGGGAGAGATCTCTGCTCTGCTAACCGATCTCGCTATAGAGCCGGTGCTCCCGTTTCAGGTCGGGCGGGGCTTCTACTTTAGGTACTTCCTCATCCCCAAGAAGATGGGGGGGAGGGGTTTGGCCCATCCTAAACCTCCGAAACCTCAACACCTACCCAGTGCGAGAGAATTAAATATAGTCTCGCTGGGGACTTTTCTCTCTTTGCTATGTTTATTTATTTTTGATTCTTGATATACCTCCCTTCAAAAAATACACCAGAGCGGTTTACAATAATTCAAAACAGACTGCCAGAAGAAGGAAAAGAACGCCATAATCATGACAGAAAAGAGACAGAAGGGAGAGACTAGCAGAGAGGATACAAGAGAGAAAAATTGGGGACGAGATACCTCAGCTGGGGGCAGAGGGGACAGGGAGGTCAAAAGCGGTGCAAAAGAGGTGGGTCTTTAATAGAGATTTAAACCTGTTAAAGGAGAGTTCCAGCAGAAGATCTGGGGGGAGAGAATTCCAGAGTTTGGGGACAAGGAAGAAGAAGGCAGAGTTTCGGGTGGATTTCAGATGTGCGGGGGGGGGGGGGGGGGGGAGAGAGACATACGGTTAACATGAATATGCCAGAGCATATGTTGGGGAGTGTGGAGATGTACCAGGTTAGAGAGGTATTGAGGAGAGCCAGTGTGAATAGCTTTGTGAACGAGGATTAAACCTTTAACTGGATCCGGTAAGCAATGGGGAGCCAATGGAGGTGGATAAGGAGAGGTGCTAGGAAGATAAGATGCTACCTGCAAAAGGACGATCGGCTATGCCCCCTCGATCTTGATCCACCCCGCTCACAGAAAATATTTCATATTTACCCTGGGGGATTGGTACTTCCAGTACCAGGTACTTCCATTCAGCCTGGCATCGGCACCACAATGGTGGCCACTTACCTTCGGACTCTGGTGGTATTCATCTTCCCCTTCTTTGACGACTGGCTCATAAAGAGCTCCACTCCGCACAGGGTCCAGAAGTTGGCTCAGCTGACAATTCAGGTGCTCAAATGGTTGGAGTTTGTGGTTAATTACCCCATCCCACCTCTAGCCCTCCCAGCAACTGGCATTCAGTGGGGCCCTTCTTGACACCACTCATGCTCGGGACTCTCTCCTGATGGATCACCTGCAGAGACTTGCAGCCCTGATTTGCGATACCCAGCAGAGGCATCAAGTGACGACCCATGGGTTGCTGAAGGCGCTTGGCCATATGGCCTCGACGGTGCATGTCACTCCCATAGCACGTCTGTCAAGAATGAAACAAGCTCAATGGACTCTGACTATGCAGTGGAAACAAGCCATGGGCCGCCTTCGAGACCGGGTGGTGGTCACCGGGCCTGTGGTCCAGTCCCTGCAGTGGTGGCATGAGCTGCAGTATTACTTCAGAGGGCTCCTGTTTCAGACGTCACCTCCTCAAAGGTTGCTGATGAGAGATGCGTCCAACTTAAGCTTGGGGGGGCTCATCTGGACAGCCTGCGCATGCAGAGCCTTTTGTTCAAGCAGGAGAGCCTGTACCAGATAAACCTCTTGGAGCTGCGGTCTATAGCAAACATGCTTCGGGTATTTGAGGTTCATTTGTCCACCCAAACTGAGCTGTTACAATCAGGTGGCAATGTGCTATGTTAACAAGCAGGGCAGCAAGGGGTCATACCTCCTGTGCTGGGGAGCGGTCCGCTTGTGGTTCACCATCACTCACAGAATGAAGCTGAGAGCCACTTATCTGCTCAGGGTACTCAATTTCCTGGCAGACCAACTGAGCTGTGTCCCCCAGCCATACGAATGGACCCTCAACAGGGAGGTTGTGGGCTGGATCTTTCGGGAGTGGGGTATCCCCACAATAGATCTGTTTGTCACTCTGCACAATGCCCAGGTGGATTAGTTCTGCTCCAGGGTTGCGGCTGGCTGCCATCGGATGTCTTCCACCTACACTGGAGATGGGCCTACTATATGCATACCCTCCCATTCCACGCGAAGCGAAAACTTTGCTAAAGCTTCAGGCCAACAGGAGCACGCTGATCCTCATCATCCCAGATAGCTGTGGTTCCCCCTGCTGCTCCAGCTCTCTCAGCAGGAGCCTCTATGACTTGACTCTGTCCCTGACCTTATCTTTCAGGAGGAAAGACCTTACTACACCCACATGCCCAGTTCCTGGCCCTCACATCATGGATGTTGAGCAGGTAGTCCTCACAGAGCTCAACCTGCCCAAGAATGTTACGGAAGTCCTTATGGCCTCCTGCAAGACTTCAATGTGCAGGTTTTAGGCATTTAAACAGTGGAGGTTCTCACCTGGTGCACTGCCAGGGCCTTGGATCCCTTCTCCCTGCCATAGACAAGTTGCTAGAGTACCTCCTGCACCTCTTGGTCTCAAGTCCAATTCTGTCAGTCCGTCTGAGCACAATTGGGTGTACCATTGTGGCTCAGAGACCACCTCATGCTCATATTACCCCTCTACTCAAGTCACTTCATTTTCTCCCTATCAGTTTCCATATCCACTTCAAACCTCTGCTGACCTATAAGTGCATTCGCTCTGCAGCTCCTCACTCCCTTTCCTCTCTCATCTCTCCCTACACCCCCCCCCCCCCCCCGGGAACTCCGCTTTTCTGGCAAATGACTTCTATCTGTGCCCTTCTCTTCTGTTGCTAACTCCAGACCGCTCCTTTGACCTTGCTGTTCCTTATGCCTGGAGCAAACTACCTGAGTCTGTACATCAGACTCCTCCTCTGGACCTTTTCAAATGCAGGCTGAAAACTCACCTCTTCGCTGCCACTTTTGGGTCTTGACTCACCTGGTCTCCTTTGTTTCCTTACCATTCCTCCTAGATATATCCCCTGTCTACAGCTACTGTGTTCTCTGTCTTGACTATATTGTAAGCTTTGATTAGCATGGACCGTCTCTTACATGTGTCTGTGCAGTGCTGCATATGTCTTATAGCGCTATACAAATGCTCAGTAGTAGTAGTAGTTGCTCAGCCCTTGGTGGTTTGCTTCATGCGGGACTTGCTTCTCTATAAGCCTCCTTTCGCCCCCAGCAGTGGCTTGAGACCTTAATGTGGTTCTGACGCAGCTCTTGTCTGCTTCGTTTGAGCCACTCGCTTCCTGCCCTTTGAAGTTCCTGACCTAGAAGGTCTTGTTCCTTGTGGCGGTCACTTCAGCATGTCATGTCAGTGAGCTCTAGGCCCTGGTGGATCACCCACTATATACCAGGTTCCACCACAATAGGGTAGTCTTGCACGCGCATCTGCATTTCTTACAAAAGGTATGGTGTCTGCTTTCCACCTCAGTCAGTCGTTCTACCAACTTTCTTCCCCAGGTCTCATGCCAATAGAGGGGAGGCGACGCTGCACATGTTGGACTGCAAGCGGGCCCTTGATCTTCTACCTTGAATGAACGAAGTCCCACCATAAGTCCACCCAGCTGTTTGTCTCTTTTGATACCAGCAAACTGGGGGCTGCCATTTCCAAATGGACAGTCAGTTTGGCTAGCAAATTGTATCTCTTCACTTATGCCCAGGCAGGTCTGAGCCTTGTCATGGCTCACAACATATAAGCCATGGCAGCATCTTTGGCCAACTTGCGTTCGGTCTCCATGGAGGAGATCTGCAGGGCTGCAGCGGGTCTTCGGTCCACACATTTATAGGATTTTACTGTCTAGATGGGGATTCCCGACACACCAGCAACTTTGGCCAAGCTATACTCTGGCATCTCTTTGGGAATTAGGTCCAACTTCTTCCCACCAGTCCTACTGTCTATCCAGGCTGACAAAGATTGTATTCCTCAGTGAAGTTGTAGGCTGAAGATGCTGAATTCCCTAGGGAGACTACTCCAAACTGTTATGCTTGTTTCTAGAACATAAGATATGCCATACTGGGTCAGACCAAGGGTCCATCAAGCCCAGTATCCTGTTTCCAACAGTGGCCAATCTAGGTCATAAGTACCTAGCAGTCTCCCCAAAAGACACAGGTTCCTCAATGCTTGTATGGGTCAAGCAGTGATATCCTGAGTCCCTTTTAATAATGGTTTATGGACCTTTCCTCCAGGAACTTGTCCAAACCTTTTTTAAACCCAGATACACTAACAGCTTTTACCATATCCCCAGTAACAAATTCCAGAGTTTGATTACACGTTGAGTGATAAAATATTTTCTCTTATTAGTCTTCAATAGGTTACCCTGTAGCTTTATTGCATGTACCCTAGTCTTTTAACATAAGAACATAAGATCATAAGATATGCCATACTGGGTCAGACCAAGGTCCATCAAGCCTAATGTGGAACCTTGCATCGTGCAACCATAGTTTGGGTTGTTCTTTCCTAGGTGCATAACCTTGCACTTGTCCACATTAAATTTCATCTGCCATTTTGATGCCCAGTCTTCCAATTTATCAAGATCCTCTTGCAATTTTCCACAATCCTCTTGGTTTTTAACAACTTTAAATAGTTTTGTGTCATCTGCAAATTTGATAACCTCACTCGTTATTCCACTTTCTAGGTCATTTATGAATATGTCAAAAAGCAGCGGACCCAGCACAGATCCCTGGGGTACACCACTATTCACCTTTCTCCATTGGAAAATTGGCCATTTAGCCCTACCCTCTGCTTTCTATCTTTTTAACCAGTTCCTGATCCACAATAGTACACTGCCTCCTATCCCATGACTCTTTAGTTTTGCCAAAAGTCTCTCATGAGGGACCTTGTCAAAGGCTTTCTGAAAGACCAGATACACAATATCAACCGACTCACCTTTGTCCATCTGATTATTCACTCCTTCAAAAAAAGCATAACAGATTAGTAAGACCAGATCTTCCTTATCTAAACCCATGTTGGCTGTCTCCCATTAGGTCATGACTATCTACATGCTGAGTAATTTTATTCTTTATGATGGTTTCTACCATTTTTCCCGGTACTGATGTCAGGCTCACCGGTTTGTAGTTTCCCGGATCACCCCTGGAACCTTTTTTAAAAATTGGTGTTACATTGGCGATCCTCCAATCTTCAGGTATTAGAGATGATTTTAATGATAGTTCACAGATTACTAATAGCAGGTCTGCAGTCTCGTATTTCAGTTCTTTCAACATCCTTGGATGTATACCATCCGGCCCAGGTGATTTGCTACTCTTCAGTTTATCTAATAGTTGTAATACATCTTCCTGATGTATCGATATTTCCTTCAATTCTTCCGCACCTTTAAATACCACTTCAGTCATGGGTAACATCCCTACATCTTCCTCAGTAAAGACTGAAGCAAAGAATTAATTCAGTCTCTCCGCTATCGCCTTGTCACCTCTTAGTGCTCCTTTATCATCTAATGGACCAACTGACTCTCTCGCAGGTTTTTTGCTACGAATGTACTTGAAAAGGTCTTTACTTCGCGTTTTTGCTTCCGCAGCAAGCTTCTTCTCAAATTCTCCCTTTGCCTGCCTTATCAATGCCTTGCATTTGACTTGCCAGTGCTTGTGCTGTTTCCAGGTTTCGTCGTTTGGCTCTTTTTTCCATTACCTGAAAGATGCTTTTTTGGCAACAACAGCCTCTCTGATCTCACCTTTAAACCATGCTGGTAGTTTTTTGGACTTCCTTCCACTTTTCTTAAAGCGTGGAATACAGCTGGTCTGGGCTTCCAAGATAGTATTTTTCAACAACAGCCAAGCCTGATGTACGTCTTTAACCTTTGCAACTGCTCCTTTTAGTTTTTTCTTAACTGTTTTCCTCATTTTATCATAGTCTCCCTTTCGAAAGTTAAAAGGTAGTACTGTGGATTTCCTTACTATCCCTCCTCCACTAATTAAATCAAAGGCGATCATGCTATGATCACTATTGCCAAGTGGCCCCAACAACCTTATCTCTTGCACTAGATCTGGTGTTCCACTAAGGATTAGGTCTAATATGGCTTCCCCTCTGGTCGGTTCATGAACCAGCTGCTCCAAGAAGCAGTCATTTATTTCATCTAGGAACTTTATCTCCCTAGCATGTCCTGCCGTGACACTGACCCAGTTGATACCGGGGTAGTTGAAATCACCCATTATTATTACTGTGCTGTAACTTTGGTTAGCTTCCTTGATTTCTTTGAGCATTTCATCATCCATTTGGTCATTCTGGCCAGGCGCTCGATAGTACACCCCCACTGCCATTGCCTTCCCTCTTTTACATGGAATTTCAATCCGTATAGATTCTACAGCAGATTTTGTTTCCTGCAAAACTTTAATCCTTTCTGACTCAATGCCCTCTCTAACATAGAGAGCAACCCCTCCACCAATTTGATCAGCTCTCTCATTACGATATAGTTTGTACCCAGGTATCACAGTGTCCCACTGGTTGTCCTCCTTCCACCATGTCTCTGATATTCCAATCATATCTAACCTTTCATTTAGTGCTATATATTCTAACTCTCCCATCTTATTTTTTAGACTTCTAGCATTTGCATACAAGCATTTTAGAGAATGTATTTTATTCATATTAATTTGGCTATTGTTAGACATGGGTAATTTAGGATCTTTAAGCTCTGTCTGCTCCATACTTGAAGGCATTTGGGCTACTTTACTCTTTTGTGGAACCTCTCTGCTTTTGGTAGTATCCTTCAAAGATACATTCTTTCGAACCATCCGCTCTTGGGCGACTGTCGACTTTCCCCTAATATCTAGTTTAAAAGCTGCTCTATTTCCTTTTTAAAGGTTAATGCCAGCAGCCTGGTTCCATCCCAGTTAAGGTGAAGCCCATCCCTTCGTAAGAGCCCCTCCTTTCCCCAGAATGTTCCCCAGTTCCTAACAAATCCAAAACCCTCATCTCTGCACCATTGTCTCATCCACGCATTGAGACTCCGGAGCTCTGCCTGCCTTTTGGATCCTGCGCGTGGAACAGGAAGCATTTCAGAGAATGCTACCCTGGAAGTTCTGGATTTCAACTTCCTACCTAAAAGCCTAAATTTAGCCTCCAGAACCTCCCTACCACATTTTCCTATGTCATTGGTACCGACATGTACCAAGACAGCAGACTCCTCCCCAGCACTATCTAAGACCTTATCTAGGTGGCGTGTGAGGTCCGCTACCTTCGCACCAGGCAGGCATGTTACCAGGCAATTCTCACGTCCACCAGCCACCCAGCTATCTACATGCCTAATGATCGAATCACCAACTATAACGGCTGTCCTAACCCTTCCTTCATGGGCACATGGCCCTGGAGAAACTTCCTCGGTGTGAGAGGGTTTTACATCCCCTGGAGGACAGGTCCTAGTTACAGGATCACTTCCTGCCACACCAGGGTGATGCTCTCCTGTCACGTGACCTCTCTCCTCCATGGCAACAGGGATGCTGCCAGACTGGAGGTCGGACTTCAGGACTATATCCCTGTAGGTCTCGTCTATGTACCTCTCTGTCTGTCTTATGCTTTCCAAGTCTGCTACTTTAGTCTCTAGAGAACGGACTCGTTCCCTGAGAGCAAAGAGCTCCTTGCACCTAGTGCACACGTAAGACTTCTCACAAACTGGGAGAAAATCATACATGTGACACTCAATGCAAAAGACTGGAAAGCCTCCATCCTGCTGTTGGACTGCTGTCTGCATCTTAGTTTTAAGTTTGTGTTTAGATCTAAGTTCTTTACTTACTAAGGGTTGCTATGGATATTTATACTAATAAAACTGTACCTAATACGTGTAATATACCTTGTTCACCTGAAGCTTAACTAATCTCAGGTCCTTAGTGTATGACTGATTTGGGTAATGAGCTTCACCTGAGAGCACCTCCTGTCTTGTAAGATGTGTAAGTACCTATAAAGCTATGATTATCCCAGGGGAGGGAGGGAAATAACACTTATTAAAATAGGGCTGCTACACAGTACTCTGTCTTGTGCTGCTGAGGTGAGCTATATTCTGATTTGATTTAAATTATAGCTCTTAGCTGCTGCTAGGCTCTAACTTCTTATGAAATTTAAACTACAAGCTCTCTGCTAGATTCTAAATTTAACCAGAAAGCTCTCTTCTGTGTTTTAAATTTAAGCTAAAAGTGCTTTGCTGTTACTAGGCCCTGAGTGACTTATTAAATTTAAACTACAAGCTCTCTGCTGGGCATGAAATGTAACCAGAAAGTTCTGCTCTGTGTTTTAAAACTAAAAGTACTTTTCTGATGCTAGGCCCTGAGTGACTATTAAATGTAAACTACAAGCTCTCTGCTGGGTTCCAAATGTAACCAGAAAGCTCTCTTCTGTGTTTTAAATTTAAACTAAAAATACGTTGCTGATACTAGGCCCTGAGTGACTATTAAATTTAATCTACAAGCTCTCTGCTGGGTATGAAATGTAACCAGAAAGTTCTCCTCTGTGTTTTAAATTTAAACTTAAACTGCTGCTACTAGGCCCTGACTGATTTAACAAAAATAGTGGGTTCACAGATTAATTAGCTTTAATACAAAGAATTACCAGAAGTATATATTCACAGTTGCAGATCTCTCTCCAGAAGTAACAATCCCTTTTTCTAGTCCTGACAATGTAAACAATCGATCTATGTTTACCTGTTGCACTCCATTCATTAGTTTATAGACCTCTATCATATCTCCCTTCAGCCGTCTTTTTTCCAGGTTGAAGAGTACTAACCTTTGTAGCCTCTCTCGTAGGAGTATCCTTTCATCCTTTTTACCATTTTGGTGTCTCTTCTATGTACCTTTTCTAATAACGCTATATCCATTTTAAGATACGGCGACCAGAATTGCACACAATATTCAAGGTGCGATCTCACCATGGAACATGTCTTATTTTCCATTCCTTTCCTTATCATACCTAGAATTCTATTTGCTCTCTTTGCTGCCACTGCACACTGGGTGGAGGGATTTAACAAGTTATCCGCGATGACGCCTAAATCTTTTTCCTGGGTGGTGGTTCCCAGTGTGGAACCTTGCATCATGTAACCATAGTTTGGGTTGTTCTTTCCTAGGTGCATAACTTTGCACTTGTCCACATTAAATTTCAACTGCCATTTGGATGCCCAGTCTTCCATTTTATCAAGATCCTTTTGCAATTTTCCATAATCCTCTTGGGTTTTAGCAACTTTAAATAGTTTTGTGTCATCTGCAAATTTGATAATCTCACTCGTTATTCCCTTTCCAGGTCATTTTTGAATATGTCAGAAAGCAGCGGACCCAGCACAGATCCCTGTGGTACTCCAATATTTACCTTTTTCTATTGGGAAAATTGGCCATTTAGCCCTACCCTCTGCTTTCTATTTTTTAACCAGTTCCTTATCCACAGTAGTACACTGCCTCCCATCCCATGACTTTTTAGTTTTGCCAGTGGTCTTTGATGAGGGGCCTTTTCAAAGGGTTTCTGAAAGTCCAGATATACTATATCAACCGACTCACCTTTGTCTACCTGTTTGTTCACACCTTCAAAAAAACATAACAGATTAATAAGACAAGATCTTCCTTGTCTAAAGCCATGTTGGCTATATCCCATTAAGCCATGTCTATCTATATGATGAGTAATTTTGTTCTTTATGGTGGTTTCTACCGTTTTTCCTGGTACAAATTTCAAGCTCACTGATCTGTAGTTTCCCAGATCACCCCTGGAACCCTTTTAAAGATTGGCGTTATAATGGCGATCCTCCAGTCTTCAGGTATTACAGATGATTTTAATGACAGTTCACAGATTACTTATAGCAGGTCTGCAATCTCATATTTCAGTTCTTTCAAGACCCTTTGATGTATACCATCCGATCCAGGTGATTTGCTGCTCTTGAGTTTATCAAATAGTTGTAATACATCTTCCCGGTGTATCGATATTTCTTTCAATTCTTCCACAGTATCACCTTTAAATACCACTTCAGTCATGGGTATAACTTCCCTACATCTTCCTCAGTAAAAACCGAAGCAAAGAATTCATTCAGTCTCTCCGCTCTAGTTTTGTCCTCTCTTACTGCCTCTTTTACCCCTCTATCATCTAGTGGTCCAATTGACTCTCAGGTTTTTTGCTACGAATGTACTTGAAAAAGTCTTTATTAAGCGTTTTTGCTTCTACAGCAAGTTTCTTCTCAAATTCTCTCTTTGCCTGCCTTATCTCAATGCCTAAACTATCCAAAATTTCACTGCAATAGTACCTCTCAAAAGCTTAATATTATTTTGTCGGAGCTAAGCCGTGGGAGGGATATGATGTTTAACTTATCCCCCAACCAGACTGCTAGCTACTTTTTTTCTCTTTTTTGGTCCTGTGTTAATTAGACCGTGCCATTTAAATATAAAACCTTTTTTTACTTAACTGAAGTTTCTTGGTATTTCCGAAGAGCAGATAAAGGGGGCGCATTAGTGCTACAATCTTTGGATGACTACATGGCGTCTTTACGCCAACATTTAGAGGACAACACTACGTATCGAAAATTAGCAGAAGACCCTACTACTGCTTTATTATCTGAAATAAAATTATTAGTGGATGGAGCTTTATATAACCATTGGATTACTCCAAAGGAACATTGTTTTCTTATAAAAACCTCTCCGCGTATCCCGACTATATATCTTGTACCGAAGATCCATAAATCTTTGACATTGCCTCCGGGACGTCCTATAGTTTCCTGTAGAGATTCAGTGTTAGAGCCTCTCTCTATTTTTTGTGATTTTTTCTCGAAAAAAGAGGCCAGTCAAGTTGCCTCATTTATTCGAGACACCACGCACCTTTTGCAGATGCTATCAACAGTGATCGTTCCTTCTGGAGCTTTTTTGGTCACTTTAGACGTGGTTTCTTTGTATACCAAAATAGACCAAACTGAGGCATTAACATTATTGGAGAAATGTTTTCAATCTGCGCCAGTTAGATTACCAAAATCCTTTCTACTTCAATTAATTGAATTGGTGTTAACAAGGAACTATTTTCTATCAGGGGGAGTTTATTACCATCAAATATCTGGCATTGCAATGGGGGCTACGAGTGCCCCCTCAATAGCCACTTTATATATGGACGAGATGGAGAGAACGCAGATTCAAACATCATCAGAATTTTCTAAAATTTTGATTTGGAAGAGATTCCTAGATGACGTGTTTTTCATTTGGACATCATGCAAGACATCTCTCACTGCTTTTTTGACTTGGTTAAATACTCTAAGGGCCAATATTCAGTTTGTAGCGCACATCCATCCTACCACTATTGCCTTTCTAGATCTTCAAATTACAATATTGGATGGACATCTTCATACTACACTCTACAGAAAAACTGTTCAGCGTAACAGCCTACTGCATTTTCGAAGTTATCATCCTGGTCCTCTACGAAGAGGTTTGCCTTATGGGCAATTTTTACGCCTTCGGCGAAATTGTGCTACCCTACAAGACTTTATGATTCATGCCTGAGACCTTAGTGATTGATTAATAGAACGAGGTTATCCCCCTGAGGTGGTACATACCGCAATGAAAAGAGCACGGTTTACACATCGCGAGTGGTTATTAGACCCGCAATATACAGCTGATAAACAAACTTCATCAGACTCAATAGTGGGGGTTCTCCCGTTTTTTGAAGGCAGTTCGGCAGTCTCACGGATTTTAAAACGACATTAGCAGACATTACAAATGTTAGAATGTTTTAATAAACCTTTACAATTAGCTTTCTCCCGGGGGCGAAATCTGGGAGATATGATAATGAAGACATCTTTAGCATCTGATCGGCTAAATTGGCAGTCAGTAACGATTGGTCATGTCACCTGCAACAAGTGTAAACATTGTGTTTCTTCCCTAACAGGAATCCAATGGGTTCATCCGAAAACACAATGTAAATTTATAAGACATTGGGACACCACCTGCCTATCTAGTTTTGTGATTTACATGATCGTTTGTCCGTGTTCTTTACTCTATATAGGCCACACTACCCGTCCAATTAAGATTCGTTTAAACGAACATGCTTCACGAATACGTCAGGCAGTGTTGACTGCACCAATAGTGTCACATTGCATCACATACAACCATCGGTTTGAGGATTTAAAATGGACGATTATCGATCATACTCCACTGGATCCCAGAGGAGGAAACCGCTACCAAAAATTGCATAAATTGGAACAACGGTGGATCTTCCAATTGGCAACAGTAGAACCGGGCGGACTTAACCGTGAGATTGAATGGCAAGGCATCCTTTGACGTAATTTTTGACGTTTTCATCATTGGACCAATCAGCACAGGGATTCCCCTAATCAGTGGGGTGTTCCCTGTTCTCATTGGATGGCTCCTGTTTAAATACGTGAAAGTTTTCTTCCGCATTCATGGAGTAAGAAATGTACCTTGGCCGCATAGACGGCGTTTTTGGATACTTCGTTGCCTGAATAAAAGTAGTTTAACAGCATTTGATACAGGGCCCGATGGCTCGAAACGCGCGCGTCATGCTATTGGATACTTTTTGAGCAACGGAATCGTTCGGAAATACCAAGAAACTTCAGTTAAGTAAAAAAAGGTTTTATATTTAAATGGCACGGTCTAATTAACACAGGATCAAAAAAGAGAAAAAAAGTAGCTAGCAGTCTGGTTGGGGGATAAGTTAAACATCATATCCCTCCCACGGCTTAGCTCCGACAAAATAATATTAAGCTTTTGAGAGGTACTATTGCAGTGAAATTTTGGATAGTTTGGTCATTTATTGTTTTCACTGGGGGTTGGTGAGTTGTTATCTCAATGCCTTGCATTTAACATGCCGGTGCTTGTGCTGTTTCCAGTTTTTGTCATTTGGCTCTTTTTTCCATTTCCTGAAAGATGCTTTTTTGGCCACAACAGCCTCTCTGACCTCACCTTTAAACCATGCTGGCAGTTTTTTGGACTTCCACTTTTCTTAAAGCGTGGAATACAGCTGGTCTGGGCTTCCAAGATAGTATTTTTAAACAACACCCAAGCTTGATGTAAGTGTTTGACCTTTGCAACTACTCCTTTTAGTTTTTTCTTAACTATTTTCCTCATTTTATCATAGTCTCCCTTTTGAAAGTTAAAAGATAGTACTGTGGATTTCCTTACCATCCCTCCATTAATTAAATCAAACGCGATCACGCTATGATCACTGTTGCCAAGTGGCCCCAACACCCTTATCTCTTGCACAAGATCTGGTGTTCCACTAAGGACTAAGTCCAAATGGCTTCCCCTCTGGTTGGTTCATGAACCAGCTGCTCCAAGAAGCAGTCATTTATTTCATCTAGAAACTTTATCTCCCTAGCATGTCCTGCCATGACACTGACACTGACAATACCGGGGTAATTGAAATCATCCATTATTATTACTGTTCTGTAACTTTTGTTAGCTTCCGTGATTTCTTTGAGCATTTCATCATCCGTTTTGTTCATTCTGGCCAGGCGGTCGATAGTACAACCCCACTGCCATCGCCTTCCCCTTTTTACATGAAATTTCAATCCGTAGAGATTCTACAGCGAATTTTGTTTCCTGCAAAACTTTAATCCTTTGTGACTCAATGCCCTCTCTGACATAGAGTGCAACCCCGTCACCAATTTGATCAGCTCTATCATTACGATATAGTTTATACCTGGGTATCACAGTGTCCCACTGATTGTCCTCCTTACACCATGTCTCTGAGATACCAATCATATCTACCCTCTCATTTAGTGCTATTTATTCTAACTCTCCCATCTTATATTTTAGGCTTCTAGCATTTGCATACAAGCATTTAGGAGACTGTATTTTATTCATATTGATCTGGCTATCCGGTAGGCAGGGGTAATTTGGAATCTTTAAGCTCTGTCTGCTCTGTACTCCAGGGCATTTGGGCTATCTTTGTCTTTATTGGAACCTCTCTGGTAATGTGCCCTAACTTCTTTTTTTTTGGTAGTATCCTTCAAAGATACATTGTTCCTAACCATGCCCTCTTGGGTTACTGTCGGCTCTCCCCTATTATCTAGTTTAAAAGCTGCTCTTTCTCCAGTTCTGTTGCCCCATTGGGCTTTGGCCGCCTCGGTTTTCAGTAGTCTGTAGGTTGGGAGTCCCATATGTGAGGACCTACTTCCTGTTTGTCCACCGAGAAAGCGTAGTTACTCACCTGTAGCAGGTGTTCTCCATGGACAGCAGGAATAAGTCCTCACAACCTTACCACCTCCCTGAGGAGTTGCCTTCTTGGCTACAGTTTTAATACTTTACTGGAGAATATGGCACCATGGCACGCAGGAAGGCAGGTGCGCATGTGCAGTGGAGCTTCCCAAAAATTTCCATTGGAAGCTGGGGAGCTATCTCCAGGAACAAGCAGGAATGAGTCTTCACATATGGGTATCGTCGGTACCGACGGAGCCTGCGCAGGAACGCTCCCCAGCGTCCAAAAGGAAAGCTTTTGGGAGCATCCCACAGCACCTGCGCGCTGCCTTCCCGCCTTTCCCAACCGCCTCTCTCCAGTTCTTCTTTTCCGCGGAGCCAGCAGGTCGTGTTCCTGTCACCGCTGAAGAATTTCTTTATTTTCGTTTATTTCTTTGGTCGCGTGTCTGCCTTCTCGACGCCAGAACGGTACCGCCAGTCTTTTCTTTCTTTATTCTAAAAAAACAAAAAACAAAACTACTACTGTTTTTCTCACTCCAGTGCATTTTTTCTTTCTTTGGCCTTAGGCCTACGAAACATTTTCCTCATGGAAAAGCCCGCCTCCGGGTTTAAAAAGTGCACGAAATGCAGCTGCACTATTTCTGTCACCGACACCCATGACTGGTGTCTAAAATGTTTAGGTCCTGACCATTCCATTACGGATTGTGAGTCCTGTTCCATGATTTCTCAAAGAGGTCTACAGAATCGAGCAGCCAAGCTCAGTACCCTGTTTCCCTCTGATGCAGCTTCGGTGGCATCGACGTCTTCCAGGGCTGCTTCTTCCTCCCATGGATCTCAGGTAACCAAACTTAAGTCCAGCTGGTCCTCGAAGGGTAGATCTCCCTCTAAGTATCGAGATGCCTCCGGGCTTGCTCTCGAGGAATCCGCACCGGCAAAATTACCCCGGCGGGAGGCTCCGGCTTCCAAAGCTTTATCTATGGGGTCACAGGTTGACATCAATGGCTCGGCCTCGACCGATCACCTGTTGCCATGTTCTGGGGTACCGGTGGTTCCCACTGGTACCGACATCCAGACATTGGTGGCGTCGATGGATCAGAATATTTTGACCATGCAGCGTGCCATCACGGCATTCATACAAGCTGCGACGCCTTCGATACCGCAACAAACTCCGTTGTCGGTTCCGGCACCGATATCGGTTCCGGTGCCGGTACCGATTGCAGCGGTACACTGTTCTGTGATGCCCATCGGTACCGATCACTCCCGATGTCGATACCACCCGGTACGCGTATCGGGCTCTGCAGAAGCATCCAGATAGGCGATAGTTCGATTCCTCTGAAGACTCTGATGAATCAGAGGCCTCTATCGAAGCATCGGTGATCCTTCCTCAGGAGCCCTCTTCTCCAAAAAGGAGAATGTCTCCTCCAGAAGACTTGTCTTTTCAAGACTTCATTAGGGAAGTGGCCAGGGGCCTTTCCATATCAGTGGCCCCTGAGACAGAGCCTAGAGCCAAAAAATTAGATATTTTACAATATCCTAAGGCTCCTAAAGAGGCAGCCACTTTACCAATACATGAGATTCTTTATGATCACATGTTGGGCATATGGGAGACTCCTCTCACCACCTCCCCTCATTCTCGTAGGTTGTACACCATGTATCGTGTTCCTCCTTGTCCTAGCTTTCATAAGACTCAGCTTCCTCACCACTCCATTGTGGTGGAGTCTGCTATGAAAAAGATCAAGAGTACAAAAAGGCACTCTTCTACTCCTCCAGGAAGGGAATGCAGAGCCTTAGATGCCTTTGGCAGGAGAATTTTCCAGGCCAATATGCTTGTTGCCAGAATCAACTCCTATAGTCTCTATATGGGGATGTTTCTAAAACAAGTTACAGATCATCTGCAAACTTTGTCTCCTTTTATTTCAGAAGATAAAAGGGAAGAGTTTCTCACCTGGCTCAAACATGCCCAGGATGTTTCCAAGTTTTCCAACCGTGCAGCCTTTGACTCTTTTGAAGGTGCCAGCAGATCCTCGGCTATTGCCATAGGTGCACGCAGAATTGCTTGGTTACAAGCTTCTGATTTGGAGCCCTGCATTCAGGATGGACTAGGAAACCTTCCTTGTACAGGTGAAAACCTTTTTGGCAAAGATTGGCAAGCAAAGGCCACCCAGATGGATGCTGAAAATTCTGCTTTAGATAGACTTTCAAAGTCTACTTCTGCTCCTTTTAAGAAAAGGTTGTTCAGAAAGGGATTTTTCCCCAAAAAAGGGAAATATTATTCTGCTTATGGTCAGCAGGCATCTTCTGCAGGTCGTTTTGCTACAAAGAGACAGCAACAACCGAAGCAGGCCAAGTCTAAGGCTGCTAGGACTGCTGCGACCCAACAGCCTCTGCCTCCTCAGGGCCTTTGACTTACAACTAGAGAACTTAGCCTTTCTGGCTCTAGAACATCCAGAGCCTCTCACCATTCCAGGAAGGTTAACTCACTTTGCTCCCAGATGGGAACAAATCACAGCAGAGCAATGGACCCTCTCCATCATAAGGGAAGGGTACAAGCTTCATTTCTTAAACCTTCCCCCTCACACCATGGTGAGGCAGTTCAATTCTCCAACATCTCTCCTCGACCTTCTGGGTCAGGAGATTGCTACCCTTCTTGCCCAAGGGGCAATAGAAGAAGTACCCCTTCTTCAACAGGGCTCAGGGTTCTACTCCACCTACTTTCTCATCCCAAAGAAAACAGGGGGCTACAGACGCATCTTAGATCTCAGAGAATTGAACAAGTTTCTATGCAAGGAGAAATTCAAGATGACTTCTCTCGGTACTCTCCTTCCATACCTCCAGAGTCAGGACTGGCTTTGTTCTCTACATCTCAAGCATGCGTACACCCATGTCCTCATCCATCCAACACACAGAAGGTTCCTTCGGTTCCTTTTCCAGGGAAAGCACTATCAATACAGAGTGCTTCCCTTCGGTCTGGCCTCTGCTCCAAGGGTGTTCACAAAATGCATGGCAGTAGTAGCTGCATTTCTACACACTCTAGGAATATTTGTATTCCCATATCTGGACGACTGGCTCATCCGAGCTCCATCCCAGTCAGAGGCCCAGGCTTCCCTGGCCTGCACAAGCCGTATCCTTCAGTATCTGGGACTTCTAATAAACATCCCAAAATCCCATCTCACCCCCTACTCAATCTCTGGAGTTCATAGGGGCCTTACTGGATACCACCACTGCAAGGGCCTATCTTCCCCAGGCCCGTTGCCTACGCTTGGTGCAGTTAGCCACCCAGATTCAGTTAAAGTCCCATTTAACTGCTTGAGAGATGTTACAACTGTTAGGCCACATGGCATCCACTGTGCATGTGGTCCCTTATGCTCGCCTTCACATGAGGGCAGCTCAATGGACTTTGTCCACCCAATGGACCCAGGCATCAGGGTGCCTGTCAGACAAAATAGCAACCTCCAGTCGCCTTTTTTGCTCTCTCCAGTGGTGGAGGTCCACCCAAAATCTGTTGCTGGGGTCCCCCTTTCAACGGGTGTTACCCCAAGTAACCCTTACAACAGATGCCTCCCCAAAGGGTTGGGGGGCTCATCTACAAGATCTCTCCACCAAGGGCATCTGGTCTCCACAGGAGATATCTCTACATATCAACCTCTTAGAGCTCAGAGTAATTTTTCTAGCTCTCAGAGTCTTCCACACCCTGCTCAGCTACAAGACAGTCCTCATCCACACGGACAACCAAGTAGCCATGTTCTATGTGAACACGCAGGGGGGACTGGCTCTCTGTTGCTTTGCAATGAAGCTCTGGGATTGTGGGCCTTCGCCAGAGAGCATCAAATTCATCTCATGGCAATGTATCTTCCAGGGGTTCAAAACCTTTGGGCAGACAGACTCAGTCCAGTGGCATGGGACTTGAATCTGGTTCTTGGCCAGCTTATGAAGCCACTCTTTGAACCCTTAGCCACTACCTCTTTGAAATTCCTTTCCTGGAAGGTTATTTTTCTCATTGCAGTCACTTCAGCTCGCCGCATCAGTGAGCTGCAAGCCTTGGTGGCTAATCCTCCTTATACAAGGTTCCATCATGACAAGGTAGTCCTCAGGACCAATCCACACTTTATGCCTAAAGTGGTTTCACTTTTTCATCTGAATCAGGAGGTGTATTTACCTGTCTTTTTTCCAGGACCTCATGCATCAAGTGCAGAGAGGAATCTCCATACCCTGGATTGTAAAAGAGCGCTCGCTTTTTACTTACAAAGGATACAGCAACATAGAAAGTCCTCTCAACTCTTTGTTGCTTTTGATCCCTCTCATTTAGGACTTCCAGTCTCTAAGAGAAGTCTGTCCAATTGGATTGCTCAGTGTATTTCTTTCACCAACCAGAGTAAGAACCTTTCTCTAGAGGGCCATGTCACAGCTCACAATGTGAGGGCCATGGCAGCCTCTATGGCTCATCTAAACTCTGTGTCCATCGACCAAATCTGTCGAGCGGCCACCTGGGCTTCGGTTCATATCTTTACAGCCCATTACTGCTTGGACAAGGACTCCCGCCGGGATGCCTTGTTTGGTCAGGCTGTTCTCAAAGACCTGTTCCATGCTTAAACAACTCCTACCCCCCATCCCTGGTTGGATGCCCGAGATCCATGGAGGGAGGTAGAGCCCTTCTCAGGGACTCACAACCTTGGGGATCTCCCTGGCATCTCTAGCTGGGGAGTCCCCATATGTGAAGACTCATTCCTGCTTGTTCCTGGAGATAGCACAATTACTTACCTGTAACAGGTGATCTCTGGGAACAGCAGGAATAAGTCTTCACAACCCACCCACCTCCCCTAGGAGTTGTATCTCTCTATCTTTCCTTTCCTCTCTCTCTCTCTTTGTCTCAGCTTAAAACTCGAACTGGAGAGAGGCGGTTGGGAAAGGCGGGAAGGCAGCGCGCAGGCGCTGTGGGATGCTCCCAAAAGCTTTCCTTTTGGAAGCTGGGGAGCGTTCCCGCGCAGACTCCGTCGGTACCGACGATACCCATATGTGAAGACTCATTCCTGCTGTTCCCAGAGATCACCTGTTACAGGTAAGTAACTGTGCTTTCCCTCGTGAGGACTTATTCCTGCTGTCCACAGAGAGCACCTGCTACAGGAACTACACTTTTTCTTTATTCCCAAGCTCTCTCTGTCTCCCTCATCCTGCTCCCCCTGAATTCACTCTCTCCAGTCCTCCTTGGAATACAAGCCCTTCTCTCTGTCCTCTATACCCCAAGTATACCCTTGTGGGGGGAAGAGAGCACTGGTTGCTTTCTCTCTCGGCACAAAATATTAGTTTGTTCTGTCAGGGCGTTCCAATAGCATGTTAAGAGGAGAACAGATGCATGTGCGTGTCAGACCATGTCGTCTGCTGCCTATAATCAGACCATGACTCTAGGCAATAGACTCTCCTGCACAATTAAAATAGCAGTGAGGCCCAGGTCAGCAGAGCCGGAGAACACAACCCAGCATACAGGATAATTGGCGCAGCAGTACAGAGAAAATTGGTATTGTGTGTTGGGGGAAGGGGGCACCAAATTATACGATCTGCTTTTGCAAGTGCAGAATTTGCACAGGAGAATTCTGTAGAAATTATGCAGTTTCACAGAATTCCCCATACGCATATTATTACTATTTAACACTTTATTAATAAATAGACTTCATTGATAATAATGGGTTTTGCATTAAATAATGCATGTTAAATAGCGATAACATATATTAAATAGCTATAATGCATATTAATGCATTAGCGCAATTTACTAAATCTAGCCCTCAGATTATACATAAACCCTCTTGGTCAGGGAAATATCTACTGTCCTTGAATGTAAATCTTGAACTTAGATTCGGAAAGGTGCATAATTAAATCTAAAATCCAGATCCATCTGGAACTTTGACATTAGTTTTCTTTTATTGCATGCCTGCACCAGATAACACAGGTACCAGAAAGAACTATAAACTGCCTGGAACACTAACAAAGGGGCACTGTGTGGCCCTCTGCAGTCCGGTGGAAACCCAGAGACAGGAGGCTGACTTCTCCCTTTCCAAATTCTACTCTTTCTCTCTCTTTTCCCAGAACCTTCTCTCAGGTCACTAGATGAAAGTATTATAGCAACAAGAGGCCACAGAAAATGGTGGAACTCATTTGCTACAGTTTCCATTTCCAGTATGTCCTTCAGTGAGGAGAACATAGTCTCTAATAAGAAGTCTTAAGTCTCTTTCACGTATACTCATGCCATTCAGTGGCAGCTCAGATTTGTATCCTTTAATGAATTACTGGAGAGAAGTATGCAGAAGAAATTTTCTTTAGACATGAAGAACTGGCTCAGTTTATTGAAGTATTTTAGTCAATCATCTATTTGTATTTCTATACAGCCAATGTCTCAGCTCGCCACTTGATGAGTTCCTCTGTCCTCCAACAACGGTTGAAGGCCGCAATGATGAGAAAGCCCTCCTTGACCAACTTGTGTCTTTCCTAAGTGGCAAAGATGAGAGTGAGCTTGCTGAGTTGGATCGAGCTCTTGGAATCGATAAGCTTGTTCAGGTAATGAGCCATCAGGTTTAGAGATTGCTACAAGATTGCTGGGATATGACTACCATTATGTGTTTATGCTCCTTAAATATACAGTATTAGTCCCACATTTATGTAGTGCAGATTCACTACTACTTCAACTTATCGTCTGTATAGTGCCACAAGACATACACAGCACTGTACAGAGACATGTAAGAGACAGTCCCTGTTCTAAGAGCTACAGTGTAATCAAGACAGACAGCAAAACAAGTGGGGACTAGGATATATCTAGGGGAATGGTAAGGAAACACATAGGTGATGGACAGGAGATTAAGGGGGTCAGGATCCAAAAGCAATTTCAAAGAAGTGAGTTTTTTGCCTGGATTTGAACAGGGCCAGAGATGGAGCCTGACATATTCACTCAGCTAGTTTGTTACAGGCATAAGGAGCAGCAAGGTAGAAAGATTGAGGTCTGGAGTTGGCAGTGGAAGAGAAGGGATTTGCCAAAAGAGTGGAGTTCCCAAGGAGGGTTGTAGGGAGAGAGAAGAGAGGAAAGGTGGTGAGGAGCAGCCAAATGAAGGCACTTTTATAGGTCAGAAGTTTGAACCGAATGCAGAAATGTATAGGAAGCCAGTGAAATAACTTGAGAAGAAGGGCGACATGAGCATAGCAACACTGGCAGAAGATTAGCCATTCAGCTGAGTTTTGAACAGATTGAAGTGGGAAGAGATGATTCAGAGGAAGACCAGCGAAGAGGAGATTGAAACATTGATATTTTCACATTTGCATTGTGGCAGTGCTAAATATATTTGCAATCAAACAAGACAAAACACACACTGCAATGGTATCAGTTTAATTTATATACAAAAAATACCCTTAGTAAATAGACTTCCAAAGTCACCTGTTGTCGTGTTCTGGGGTACCGGTGGCCTCCACTGGTACCGACATCCAGACTCTGGTGACGTCGATGGATCAGAAGATTCTGTCCATGCAGCGCACCCTGACGGCGTTTATGCAGGCTGCGACGCCTCTGGTACCGCAACAGTCTCCGTTGCCGGCTCCGGCTCCGGCACTGGCATCGTTCCCGGTGCCGGTACCGATTGCATCGACATCGGCTTCGGTGTCGACTGCAACGGTACCCTGTCCTACGATGCCCATCGGTACCAAACCAGTACCGCTTACTCTCGATGTCGATCCCACTTGGTAGGCATATCGGGCTTTACAGGAGCATCCAGACAGGTGATACTTCGATTCCTCCGAAGACTCTGATGAGTCGGAGGCTTCTGTCGAGGCATCGGTACTTCTTCCTCAGGAGTCTGCTTCTCCAAAACAAAGAATGTCTCCTCCAGAAGACTTGTCTTTTCAAGACTTCATTAGGGAAGTGGCTAGGGGCCTCTCCATTACAGTGACCCCTGAGTCAGTGCCTAGAGCCAAGCAATTAGATATTTTGCAATATCCTAAGGCTCCTAAAGAGGCAGCTACCTTACCTATTCATGAGATTCTCTATGATCTCATGTTGAGCATGTGGGAGACTCCTCTTACCACCTCTCCTCATTCTCGTAGGTTAGACACCATGTACCGTGTCCCTCCTTGTCCTGGCTTTAATAAGTCTCAGCTTCCTCACCACTCTATTGTGATAGAGTCTGCCATGAGGAAAATAAAGAGTGCAAAGAGACACTCATCTAATCCTCCAGGACGTGAATGCAGGACCCTAGATTTATTTATTTATTTATTTATTTAGACAGATTTGTATACCGCCTTATCCTTCAATCAAAGCGGTCACAACACAATTGGGGGATACATTTAACACACGGGGATATGAGACACATACACTAATACTTACAGGGAACATGGGCAATGGAGGGTTAAGTGGCTTACCCAAGACCACAAGGAGCATCTGTGGGACTAGAAACCCCAGTCCTTCCGGCCCAAAGTTGCTGTCCTCTAGTGGGATTTGAACCCCCGACCTTCCGGCCTGAAGTACCTTGCCCCAACCACTAGGCTACTCCCTCCCTCCCTGCTTTCGGCCGAAGGGTTTTCCAAGCTAATATGCTTGCTGCCAGAATCAACTCCTATAGTCTCTATATGGGGATGTTTCTAAAAGAAGTCACAGATCATCTGCAGACTTTAGCCCCTTTTATTTCAGAAGATTAAAGGCAGGAATTTCTTACTTGGCTCACACATGCCCAAGATGTTTCCAAATTTTCCAACCGTGCAGCCTTTGACTCTTTTGAGTGTGTAAGCAGAGCCTCGGCTATTGCCATAGGTGCACGCAGAATTGCTTGGTTACAAGTCTCTGATTTGGAACTCTGGGTCCAAGATGAATTGGGAAATCTTCCTTGTACAGGTGAAAACCTTTTTGGCAGGGATTGGCAAGCAAAGGCCACTCAGATGGATGCTGAGAACTCTGCTTTGGATCGACTTTCAAAGTCTACCTCTGCTCCTGTTAAGAAAAGATTGTTCAAAAAGACACCTTTTTCTAAAAAGGGAAGATATTATCCTGCTTATGGTCAGCAGGCATCTTCTGCAGGTCGTTTTGCTGCAAAGCTTCAGCAACCACCTAAACAGGCCAAGTCAAAAGCTGCCAGGCCCCCCACGGCCCAGCAGCCTCAGCCTCCTCAGGGCCTTTGACTTGCAACTAGAGAACTTAGCCTTTCTAGCTCTGGAAGAACCAGAGCCCCTCACCATTCCAGGAAGGTTGGCTTACTTTGCTCCCAGATGGGAGCAAATCACAGCAGAGCAATGGACCCTCTCCATTATAAGGGAAGGGTACAAGCTTCATTTCTTAAACCTTCCTCCCCACACCATGGTGAAACAGTTCAATTCTCCAACATCTCTCCTCAACCTTCTGGGTCAGGAGATTGCTACCCTTCTTGCCCAAGGGGCAATAGAAGAAGTACCTCTTCTTCAACAGGGCTCAGGGTTCTACTCCCCTTATTTTCTTATTCCAAAGAAAACAGGGGGCTACAGACCCATATTAGATCTCAGAGAATTGAACAAGTTTCTATTTAAAGAGAAACTCAAGATGATTTCTCTTGGTGCTCTGCTTCCATACCTTCAGAGTCAGGACTAGCTTTGTTCTCTAGATCTCAAGGATGCGTACACCCATGTCCTCATCCATCCAACACACAGAAGGTTCCTTCGGTTCCTTTTTCAAGGAAGGCACTACCAGTACAGGATGCTTCCTTTCGGTCTGGCCTCTGCACCAAGTTGTTCACGAAATGCATGGCAGTAGTAGCTGCATTTCTACGCACTCTAGGAATATTCGTTTTCCCATATCTGGACGACTGGCTCATTCGAGCTCCATCCCAGTCAGAGGCCCAGACTTGTCTAACCTGCACAATGCGTGTCCTTCAGTATTTGGGACTGGTAATAAACATCCCAAAATCCCATCTCATCCCTACTCAGTCTCTGGAGTTTATAGGGGCCTTGCTGGATACGACAACTGCAAGGGCCTATCTTCCTCAGGCCCGTTGCCTACGCTTGGTGCAGTTAGCCTCCCAGATAGAGTTAAAGTCCCATTTAATTGCTCGAGAGATGTTACAACTATTAGGCCACATGGCATCTACCGTGCATGTGGTTCCATATGCTCGCCTTCCCATGAGGGCAGCTCAATGGACTTTGTCCACCCAATGGACTCAGGCATCAGGTTGCCTGTCAGACAAAATAGCAAACTCCAGTCGCCTATTTTGGTCTCTCCAGTGGTGGAAGTCCTCTCCAAATCTGTTGCTGGGGTCCCCTTTTCAGCAGTCGCTACCCCAAGCAACTCTGACAACAGATGCTTCTCCAATGGGTTGGGGAGCTCATCTGCAGGATCTCTCCACCCAGGGCATCTGGTCTCCACAGGAGACTTCTCTGCATATCAGTCTCTTGGAACTCAGAACAATATTCTTAGCTCTCAGAGTGTTCCATTCCCTGCTCAGCTACAGGACAGTCCTCATCCATACGGACAACCAAGTAGCCATGTTCTATGTTAACAAGCTGGGCGGGACTGGCTCTCTGTCGCTTTGCAATGAAGCTTTGCGACTGTGGGCCTTCGCCAGAGAGCATCACATCCATCTTCTGGCAGTATATCTTCCAGGCGTTCAAAACTCTTGGACGGACAGACTCAGTCGAGTTCTGCTTCCACACGAGTGGTCCCTCCACATGGACCAGGTAGCCAGGATTTTTTCGAATTTGGGGAACCCCGGACATAGACCTCTTTGCAAGTCCGTGGAATGCCAAACTTCCCCGGTTCTGTTCCAGAATTCCGTGTCAGGGAGTTCAGGCCAAGGATGCCTTCCTCCTTCACTGGGGTCAAGACTTCCTCTATGCCTTTCCACCCATTCCCCTAATTCCCAAAACTCTTTTCAAGCTTCAGAGAGATCGAGGGACCATGATCCTCATAGCACCACATTGGCCACGCCAAGTGTGGTACCCTCTACTTCTGCATCTCTCTCAAGCTCCTTCCCTGGACTTGGGCTCTGCACCAGGGAATGTTGTGGCACCCAAACCCCCAGTCTCTCCATCTCAGGGCTTGGTTGCTGAGGGCCTAGATCTTCAAGATTTTCATCTCTCTCAGCAAGTCAGAGATGTTATTCATGCCTCTAGAAAGCGTTCCTATGCTTTCAAATGGAAAAGATTTACCATTTGGTGTTCAGGGAAGGGTCTTAACCCTCTTGCAATACCTTTCAATTCTTTACTAGAGTATCTCCTGCATCTATCCCATGCAGGTCTGAAAACAAATTCCGTAAGAGTCCATTTGAGTGCTATTGCAACGTCCCTCAAGCCTCTCAATGGACAGCCTATTTCCTCTCATCCTCTTATAGCAAGATTCATGAGAGGCCTTCTAACTAAACCTCCCATTAGACCACCTCCAGTGGCATGGGACTTAAACCTGGTTCTTGGCCAGCTTATGAAGCCACCTTTTGAACCTTTAGCCACCACCTCCTTGAAATTTCTTTCTTGGAAAGTTATTTTTCTCATTGCAGTCACCTCAGCACGCCGCATCAGTGAGTTGCAAGCTTTGGTGGCTAATCCACCTTATACAAGGTTCCATCATGATAAGGTAGTCCTCAGGACCAATCCACACTTTATGCCCAAAGTGGTCTCGCCTTTTCATCTGAACCAAGAGGTATATTTACCTGTCTTTTTTCCAGGACCTCATGCATCAAGTGCAGAGAGGAATCTTCATACCTTGGATTGTAAGAGAGCTCTCGCTTTTTACTTACAAAGAACACAGCAACATAGACAGTCTTCTCAACTCTTTGTTGCTTTTGATCCTTCTCATTTAGGACTTCCAGTCTCTGAGAACACTGTCCAACTGGATTGCTCAGTGTATTTCTTTCGCTTACCAGAGTAGGAACATTTCTCTGGAGGGCCATGTCACAGCTCACAATGTGAGAGCCATGGCAGCGTCAGTGGCTCATTTAAACTCTGTGTCCATCGACCAAATCTGTCGAGCGGCCACCTGGGCCTCGGTTCATATCTTCACAGCCCATTACTGTTTGGACAAGGACTCCCGCCGGGCTGCCTCTTTTGGTCAGGCTGTTCTCAAACACCTGTTCCATTCCTAATCAACTCCTACCCACCTACCCTGGTCGGAAGCCAGAGATCCATGGGGGGAGGTTGAGTCCTTTTCAAGGACACACAACCTGGGGTTTCGCCCTGGCATCTGCAGCTAGGGAGTCCTCATATGTGCAGGCTCCGTCGGTACCGACGATACCCATATGTGAAGACTTATTCCTGCTGTTCCCAGAGATCACCTGTTACAGGTAAGTAACTGTGCTAAATGTAGGGTTTGAGCCATCCTGAGGTCTTATTTGCCTTTCGTTATTACTGAGTTAGTTGAATTAAAAAAAGTTTTTTATACGAATAATTGACTTTGGAAGTCTATTTACTAAGGGTATTTTTTGTATATGGTTTAGTTGGCCCTTAGGCGATTATTTGTGTTTTGTTATCAATTTAAATTGACATATATCAGGGTTAACACCAGTGATATAGTACTATAACAAACAAACAAACAAGCACTGCTTCGTTTCTCTTCTCCCATTTTAATCACAAGAATTGAATTCAAAAATAGAAGTGGGGAAAAAGATCTCAGACCATCTCCTTCAATTATTTCTAGATATGAGTTGCTCTCATGCGGCTAATAGCTGGCTATAATGACCATTCATCATATGTCAAGAACAAAGCCTTCATTACTTCAAATTGATATTATTTTTCATTTTATATTACTTTATTTTATATAATTTTCAGAAAGACGTATCTGATTAATTCACCAGCCATTTATACTATGCACCCAACGAGGCCTGCGTTTCATTAGTTCTGTTGCATCAGGAGTGCATCGAATAATAGTATGGTTTTTAGTATAATCTGTAGCAGGACCTATGCTCTATCCCACTTGCTGCAATTTAATTTACCATTGTAAGTCAACTAATTATATTCCATATCAGGCATGAAATTGGATGATCTCACAATATTCACTGTTTCAGTGTTCTTTCTTTGCAGTAATGCAAAATTGCTTGAATAAGTGTTTATTTTTAATACTTAATAGGGAGGTGGACTGGAAGCATTAAATGAGAGATTTCCCCCTCAGCATTCAGCATCTCCAGTGATGATGGATCAAAAACCTGGCATGTATCCTCAGCCTTATACTTCTGCTTCTCCCAGCACCAGTCTCCCCAGCCCTTTCATAGGGATGCTCAGGCAGAAGACTACCTTTGGACCTATGCCAGTCCAGGTACCGCCACCTCGAGGGGCTTACCCTACCAGTATGGGTTTGCAGCCACGGCAAACACTAAATAGGCCTCCATCAATGCCAAACCAGCTTCGACTGCAACTACAACAGCGACTACAGGGACAACAGCAGGTGAGGAATTATTGTGAATTAATGTAATATTAATACCAGGTCCTTAGTCAAGTATGATATAGTCTGTCTGAAAAGTACAGAATGGCAGGCTGCTAGAAGTTTGTGAGAAGAAAGCTAGCTGAAAACATTATCCTGTTTTGTTTTGGAAAGCCACTGTAGCCTTTTAGTTCAGACTATATAGTGTAAACTAGATTAGTTCATTGATGTCCCTTCTCCATTATCCATTAAGATATCCTCATAGTACTGCATTGCACTCTATGAAGGGAAGCACATCATAGGAAAATCTTGGAGATCTGTAATCTAGTTCCATTCTTGTCATAGTCTTATTGTATAAACTTTAACAAGACACTTGATTTCCATATATTTTTGTTTTTAATTTCCTTTGTCTTTCTGTGCTTTCTCCTTATCATATATGGTGCAAAGTACTTGGGGTATAATTTGGAGGAGAGGTGCACGTGAATATTATATTTGATGTTTTTTTGCTGCTAGCGGTAACTCTTGATAGTCCATTCCACATTTCCAGCTTACATTTATTTATGGTTATAGCTCATGCATTTTCAGTAGTAGTTCAAGATGAGTTACATTCAGGTAACTGTGGTTATTTCCTTGTCCCCAGAGGGCTTACAGTCTTAAGATTTGTCTTGAGGCAGTGGAGAGTATTTTTCCAAGATCACAAGAAGTACTAGTGGGATTTGAATCCTGTCTTCTCTAGTTCTCAGCCCAGTGCTCTAGTTACTAGGCAGCCTCTCCACATTGTATTTTGTGTGCATTATAATATTTCTGACATCCCAGTATAACTGATTGTTCCTTTCTGTTAGCCTTGATTAAGGTCCTGCGCTACTACTACTACTACTGCTATTAATCATTTATATATGTGTGGAGTGGAGGAGTGGCCTAGTGGTTGGGGCAAGGTACTTCAGGTCGGAAGGTCGGGGGTTCAAATCCCACTAGAGGACAGCAACCTTGGACTGGAAGGACTGGGGTTTCTAGTCCCACAGGTGCTCCTTGTGGTCTTGGGCAAGCCACTTAACCCTCCATAGCCCATGTTCCCTGTAAAATAGTTATCTCCAAGTTGTTATGCCCTGTTCAATGTAATTTCAGTTTCTTCAATGTAAACCGCACTGATGCAGAATAGCGCGGTATATAAGAGAATGTAAATAAATAAATAAATATAGTGCTGCAGTGCTGTACATACACATATAAAAGACAATCTCCAGGAACAAGCAGGAATGCAGTCTTCACATATGGGTGATGTCTGCACCGACAGATCCCGCGTGGGAATGCTCCCCAGCATCCAATAGGAAAGCCTTTAGGAGCACTCCATTGTGCCTGTGTGTCTGCCTTCCCAACTTCTCTCCTCAGTTCTTCGTTTTCAGCGGAGCCAGCAGGACGTGCGGTCCTGTTACCGCTGAAAAACGTCTAATTTTGGTGTGAAACATCGTGCTTTTGCCTTCCCGTCAACGCCGGTCCGTCGCGTCTGATACCTGTCCCAATAGTTCTTTTTTTATTTGTTTATTTTCTGTATTTTTTTTCTTTCACACGGTTTCACCACTTGACTTTAGGCCTCCATAGTTTTATCTTCAATCTTGTAGACAACTTTTTCAGGCATAGAAAAAACTAGTGGTTTAAAAAAAAAATGTACCAAGTGTTCTGGTACCATATCAATCACTGATAAACATGACTGGTGTTTAAAATGTTTGGGACCTGACCATCAACCCAATCATTTGTGTCAGCAAATGACAGAGATCTAAAGAACCGAGCCAGACAGTATGGGTCGTTGTGTGCCTCTGACTCAATGTGAGTGAGTGGCTTCTACTACCTCGAGGGCATCGAATACCTATCAGTAATCTCCGATTTCTTCAAAGTCCAAACATAAAAATAATTCAAAGGCTCTGGCCGCTCCAAAGTCATCAGCATCGAAGACCGATCCCGAGTCCAGAGAGAAGTCGCAACATATAAGCATCATGACTCCCCCAGGAGTGCTTCCAATGCAGACCGGCCAGCCAAACAGCCATGGCAGGAGGATCAGTCCTCCAAAGCACATGAGGGCCTCTGGGACACTCCCGAACAATCAACCTCTGAAGAGCTACCAATTCCATGTTCTGGGACGGTGGCTCACAGCCCCGTTGGTGATTCCACCCAGATATTGGTCATCTCCCTGAACCAGTACATGCTGGCTCTCGAGAGGAGTTTGACTGCACTCCTGGCAGCCTCAGTGCCAATAATATCAAGAGCTCCAGGAGTGCAACCTTTGATGCCAACACTACAATCAGGTGTATTGGCCCCAATGCTGGCCTTAGAACCAGCTTCGGAAACCCCAAGGCCACTACCATCATTGAAACCACCGGTATCCAACAGACACAAGCTGGCATGGTTCTCAGTTCTGATACTTCTGAGCTTCGGTATCGGCATTGACCTTCGTCTATGAAATATTGACATTGAACCAAGGACCGCCGATACTTTGATTGTTAGATTCTGACGAGGGATCACTCTATTCCCAAGAACTTCCAGACATCCCTTCAGACTCTTTGGCACCTCAGGAACAGCGTCTGTCCCCATCAGAAGACATGTCCTTTCAGGACTTCATATGTGACATGGCAGCAGGACTTGCCATCACAGTTGCCTCAGAAAAGGAACAGAGGAAATAGAGATACTCCAATACGCTCCCACACCCAAGGAGGCAGCTACATTACTGGTGCACCGAATCCTATAGGATCTTATGGTCCGCATGTGAGAAGCTCCACTCATGATTCTGCCTGTCTCGGTATCGTGTACTGAGTACCAGAGTGCCCAGGCTTCCAGAAATCTCAGCTCCCCCACCACTCAATGGTGGTGGAATCAGCAATGTGCCGATATGATCGCTAGATGGAATGCCACTCTGAGCTCACTTTCTCAGCTACCTCCCTCGGACAAATCACTAACTCCAACAGACTGGCAAGAAAAAGAAAACCAGCTCCCTGGTTCTCTGCAGAACTGCGGACGTCTCTTCTTCTCCTTAGGAAGCATGAAAGAAAATGGCGACGTTCTTGTTCCATAGTTGACCAATCAACATACATTGACCACTTTAAAACTTCACCGTGAGACAATATCAGTCAAAATGAGAGAATACCACTCAGAGGTCCTCTACCACTCTCTAAACAAACCCCGGGACCTCTTCAACTTAGTAAAATCCCTAACTAAGGAACCATCCCCTCCTCAACCAGAACCAATACAACCCCAGTTATATGCTGACTACCTCCAAACAAATAACCCTGGCATAAACCTCCGTACGTATAGATTAAATTAAATAAACATGCATATAAGAAAACGTATCTTCTTCCTTATTTCTTTTTGTTGGAGTGACCATACAAAAGGGGAAGGAATTCCAACCCGCCCCTCGCCGTGGTCACTCCGGTTTAATCATTTTAATGCTTGAAAAAATTATTCAAAAACTTAGCTGAATCCAGCCATTGCAGAATTCATGGAACAAGCACAACGTGCCACGTTTCGGGCCAGCCAAAATCCAATGGCCCTGCATCAGGTGGAAAAGATGAATTCCCAAGGTAATGGCTTCTAGATGTGAAGAAAAACAAACGGTCAGGTTTAAAAGCACAGCGTGTGACGTAAAATGCAAAGACTGGAGAACAGCAGCCAATAAGCAATCAAAACGTTGCAAGCATTAGTAAATTGGGGAAACCCCACAAACAAGGGAACCCCCAGCAGTAATGAGCAGTCCATATAAGGAAATCCGACATCACAGCAAGGTATGCCACTCAACTGAAGCATTCAAGCCCCGAGGGGAGAGCGTCTTTAGACAAAAAATCCAGCGCTGCTCCAAGCGCTGCAATTTGGCTATCCGATCACCACCTCGGGGATCCAAAGGGACAAAATCCAAAACCCGCCAATGTAATTGATGAAACAGATGTGCTGCGTGTAGACAATGTTCAACCATAGGTGCCGTCAAAGTACTAGTCCGCAGCCGGGAGGCGTGCTCACTGAGTCGTACCTTAACACTACGAGTAGTGCGGCCGACATACAGCAGTCGGCAAGGACATTGAATCAGATAGACTACAAAAGAAGACTCACATGTGGTATGCCAGTGAGATGTATAAGCGATGGAGGTATGGACATCCACCCAAACAGGCCCTGTAAGAGCCATGTCACAATAGCTACAAGAGCCACAAGTGTAATGACCAGGGTCAGCATGGGCAGTAGGGGGACGATCCGAAGGAGAAGTTGACTTCACAATTTTGTCCCGTAAATTAGACCCCTAGAATATGCTGCCCTGAACCTCTTGCCAGCAAAACAAGAATGTACCGCTAATACTGGCCAATAGCGGCGTAAAATTTGAATTACCTTGGGGGCTCCTGCACAGTATGGAAAAACCCCAGTAAACTCTTCCCCATCAGAGCCTAAAGCAGTGTTAGATGTAGACCATGGAGACAACAACCATTCTCGATGTAAAAAACGAGCTCGCTTAAAAGCCGTCTTCAGCAATGAAGGGGGATACCCCCAAAGTAGTAGCCGTTCCTGTAAATCAGCAGCCTGCTTCTTGAATTCCTCCAACGTCGAGCAATTCCGGCGGAGCCGCAAGAATTGCCCGAACGGTAGACCCCGTTTTAGCGATGCCGGATGATAACTGGAGAATTGCAACAACGTATTCCTTTGCACCGGTTTCCTAAATAACGTAGTTTCAATCCCATCAGGGGACAACTGAATAGTAAGGTCCAAAAACTGTATCCTCTGACGGTCAGACGTCGCTGTGAACTGGATGTGAGAAGAGTGAGTGTTCAACGAAGCCACAAACAGCTGTAAATCCTCCAGCGTCCCAGACCAGAGAAAAAAGATATCGTCCAAAAACCGGCGCCAGAACGGCACATGGCGAAAAAATGGGGAATTGTAAATATACATCTCCTCAAAAATAGCCATATAGATAGTGGCAATTGAGGGAGCTACCGTGGCCCCCATCGCTATACCAAATATTTGTCGGTAAAAGCATTGATCATACAAAAAATAATTGCTATTGAGGACCAGATCCAGCATCTCAAGCAAAAAAGAACGGGGAATCCGTGGTGGAAGATCAAACGGAAAAGTGGAAAGACAATGGAGCACTTCATTCTGGTCAATATTAGTATAGAGGGCCTGCACATCCAAGGTCACCAAAAAATTGTACGATTAAATATCTGTACAGGATGACAACTGTGTAAGGAAGTCTCCGGTGTCACGTATATAGGAAGCAACCTGGACCACTGCTGGCTGCAAAAACACATTGCAGAATTTTGAAAGAGGCTCCAAGAGAGAATCACGGCACGAAACTATAGGCCGTCCCGGAGGGTTATGTGAACTCTTGTGAATTTTAGGAACCAAATAAAAAACGGGAATTTTGGGGTTTTTATTCACCAGAAAGTTGAACTCCCGGCTGGTGATCCAGCCCTTACGCAGAGCCTCCGTCATCAAAAGCTGTATCGTCTGTAGCAGTACCGATGTAGGGTCCGCAGATAAAAGTTGATAATGTTGGCGGTTCTGAAGATGAACTTGAATCTCAGACTGATATTGAGCAGGAGACAAAACAACAATCGCCCCTCCCTTATCGGCCCTCCGAATAATAAGATCTGAAGCAGAAAGCTCCTGCATTGCATGAAATTGCTGCTTGGTAAGATTCGGGTAGGCAACCGGCATACTACTTTCAAAAACTTCCAAATCCCGTAGAATAAGGTCCTGAAATGTGGAAATAACGGGATCAGCCACCCCAGGGGGGAGCCACTTAGAGGAACCAGAAATAACCGATGGGTCCAAAATGCCGGACCCCTGTTGAGCAAAATAAAGAAAAACACGCAACTTCCTAAAAAAACGATGGAGCGCCAGCCGAACCTCAAATCCATTATAACAAGGAGTAGGGACAAAGGAGAGACCCAATTCTAACAGCTGCGATTGAGAGGATGTCAATGGTCGTCCAGAAAGATTAAAGACTACTGAGTCTTGGTGTGGGAGCGGGTATCGGGGCCCTCCCAAAAATCCTGTTGATATGGACGTCACGAACGGCGTTCCCGTCGAGAAGTCGTGACTTCCTCAGAAATCATGGGGCGAGATTGATGACCTCCACGTCTGCTATAGACATAGCATTAAGACCCACACCTAGCCACATCCCCCACCTACAGCCACCGCTCACAGAGCTCACACCTCCAGCCAAGAGAATTATCGAAGACCTTATTGCCACCATCAATACCACCACCGCACCAAATGACCCATGCCCAGCATACTGGATCAGAGCAATGCGCATGGAACTCAGCCCAATTCTAGCCAACATCATAAGACTATTCTTCTCAACAGGAACATTCCCTTCATCACTCAAACAGACGTCCATACGACCCCTCCTGAAGAACAACAGACTAGATCCGCTGAAGGCGGAATCATACCGCCCTATTTCAAGTATACCCCTGCTAGCCAAAATAATCGAGAAGGTTGTCCAAAGACAGATCCAGCATCACATTGACCTAGCAGCCCCCCTGGATCCCTGCCAGCACGGGTTTCAGGAATCTCACGGAGTGGAGACACTACTCGCCACGCTAACCAACACCTTAAACAGAAGGATAGACAATATTGAAAATGGGTTTGCACTTATTTTCCTTGACATTGCTGCTGCATTCGATTCTGTCAATCATGATCAGCTCCTTACCTCCATGAGAAGGGAATCCAGGGCTTGGCTTGGGATTGGTGCAAATCCTACCTAGCGGACCGATGGCAACAGGTACGAATGGGATCCAACACATCCGAACCGTTTCAGCAACATCAGGGGGTACCCCAAGGCTCCTCTCTGTCCGCACTACTCTTTAACATTTACATGCAGCCTATATGCAAAATCATCCGCTCATTCGAAATCTCCAGCCTGATCTACGCAAATGATGCCCTGCTGTTTGCACCAATCAAAGTCATGCACCCCGACTTTACTGCTCTAGTGGAATGCTTTAATGCAATCACCGACTGGCTTCAAGCCCAGAACCTCCACATAAATTTCAAGAAAACTGAGGTCCTGTTTATCACAAAGAATACATTTTTTTCTCCTCCCACGACTCTAAAGGTGAGAGACGCAGAGCTCTCAAGTAAACCCACGATACACTACCTCGGCATTACACTTGACCAACGCCTCGACTTCAAAATGCACATAAACAACACCACCAGAACTATATACAATAAAATCAAGACACTAAGGCACTTAAGACCTATGTTGGCTCCAGATGATTTCCGAACAATATTCCAGGCGCTGGTAACACCACATTTCGACTATGTGAACATCATTTTGCATGGCCTTCCCAAGAGCACCCTCAACCCGTTACAACTCACGATGAACGCTGCTGCCCGCGTTCTCTCTGGAGTATCCAGAAGAAACCACATCACTCCCATCCTTAAGGACCATCACTGGCTACCGATAAACTGCAGGCTCACATACAAGGCACTACTCACCTTCAAAGCCATCAACAAGATATCCCCCCTCGTCCATCACGGTCCTCCTTACCCCCACCCCTAACAACAAGTCGAGAAGGACAGTAGCCACCAACACACTGATTATCCCCATCGAATCTACAAAATGTACGCAAGCAACTAGGAATAGAGACTTTGCTTTCTATGCCCCAAAGTGCTGGAACAACCTCCCACCTAGTATCAGATCGATTAGAGACCTTACACAATTCAGGAAAGCCCTCAAGCATCACCTATTCCTTCTACACTTCTCGCAACCAACACTTCTCCACCTCCCACACCCCAATCCACCCAAGCAGCGCCCAACACATCACAAACAAACTAGGACAAACCTAATATCTGACCCATCCATTGATGCTCAATAATATCAATCTAAGGTGTATATAACAGATTGGTGATAGTAACACTATGAATACTACCAATACCTAAACTGTAACAATGAATATGTGTCGATACATATGCTATAACGCTTACTGTAAACAACCGATAAGACCAAGTCCTAACCATGAGGATTGGGTCTAACACCTAACATGTAAATAGTCACCTCGCCACATCTTTTGATGGTCCAATGTAAATAGTCCACCTATTAAATTGTAAATAGTTCACCCAGTTACAACTCCAAGTTACCGCTCCCGTTCAATGTAAACATAAGGCAGTTCTGCCTTGACTGTTTGAGAATTGTTAATTGTAAACTGCACTGATAATAAAGAGCGTGGTATAGAAAAGCTTTTAAATAAATAAATAAAGAGTTCTAAGAACCATTCATCCATGCCACCTGGCAGAGACTCGCGGACACTCGATGTCTTCAGGCGTCGATGCTTCCAAACATGCATGTTGGCCTCCAGAATAAGCTCTTACATGCTGAACATGGGCATGCTCCTGAAAGATGTCACCAGGGTTCTGGAGACTTTTGCCCCCATGCTTCTTGAGGATAAGCAGAGAGCATACCAGACACTCACCAAGCAAGGCCAAAATTATTCTTTCTGACCAGGGCCTCTTTCGATGCCTTTGAATCAACAAGCAGAGCTCCAGCAGTCTGCATTGGGGCTCATAGAATGGCTTGGCTATAGGCATCAGACCTCGAGCAATGGGTTCAGGATAAACTGGTCAACATCACATGTACTGGAGAGAACCTGTTCGGCAAAGGTTGGAGGGAGAAAGCAGGGGAGATTGAAACCCTCTGGGGACAAGGAAGTAACCTCACCCTGAAGTGCCTTATCAGGAAAACAACTGACCCATCCAAGAGGAAGGCTCTTCCCAAGAAATCTTTCTATCCTAAAAAGAAGACAATACTCTCCATCTCCTGGAACAAGCAGGAATGCAGTCTCTTCCCATATGGGTATCGTCAATACCGATGGAGCCCATGCAGAAACACTCCCCAGCGTCCAATTGGAAAGCTTTTCGGAGCACTCCACTGTATCTGCACATCTGCCTTCCCAAGTCCTCTCCTCAGTTCTTCGTTTTCCATGGAGCCAGCAGGTTGCTTTCTTCCTGTCACTGCCAAAAAAGTCATTTTTTTGTTTATATCTGTGCTCTGCCTTTCTGTTGAAGCTGGTACCTTCCCAGATACCGACCCTGATATTTTCTTTTTGGTTTTTCTATATTTTTTGTTTGTTTTTTCATTTTTTCTAGTTTTGGTGGTGTCTACCACCAAATTAGGCCTCAAACTATCTTTTTCCACCACGATGGAAAAAACATCAGTGGCTTCAAAAAACATACCAAGTGCTCTGGTACAATATCAGTCACCAATAAACATGACTGGTGTTTAAAATGTTTGGACCCAGACCATTCTTTCAGACAACAAATGACAAAAAGAGACCTAAAGAATAGAGCCAGAGAGTATGGTTCTCTGTTTGCCCCAGACTCGATTTCAGTAGCTTCTGCTTCGTCGAGGGCATTTGCCTCCTTTCTTGATTCTCAGGTCTCCACAAAGTCCAAATATAAGTCTAAGTCATTGGCATCGATGACCGATACTGATGCTCGAGATAAGTCCCTTAATCGTTTTCAGGATTCACTGAAAGGTGCATCCGATGTAGATCAGCTGCCAAACAGCCTCAGTGGGAGGACCAGCCCTCCAAATTACAAAAGGGGCTCCAGGACGCTCCCAAGACCTCGACCTACGGAGAGCTACTGGTTCCATGCTCTGGGGCAGTGGCTCAAAGCCCCGTTCTTGATTCCACCCAGGCATTGGCCTCCTCCCTCAACCAGCGCATCCTGGCTATCGAGAGGAGCATGGTAGCATTCCTGGTAGCCTCAGTACCGGCTGTATCGACAGCTCCAGGGATGCAGGTGTCAGTATCCGGCTTAAGAATAGTACCTTCGGGGCCGATGCCAGCCCTCAAACCTGCATTGGGAGATGCTCTCCCTCCAGTGCCTGCTTTGGAACAGGCAGGCATCGTCGGTACTCAACAAGCTCCCGGTACTGTACTCGACCGATCATTGGTATTGGCATCGAGCCTTAACATTGGCATGAGACTGTCGATACTTTGAATTTTTATCAGAATCAGACTCTACTCCTGATTCCAATTGGAGGGTTCTAGGGGAACCCAGGATCTCCCTTCCGATTACTCCCCTCCTCATGAGCAGCATCTGTCCCAGCCAGAGGACGTCTTTTCAAGACTTCATTCAGGACATAGCAGCGGGCCTGCAGATTACAGTGACATCGGAAATGGAACCGAGGACAGAGGAATTGGAGATCCTTCAATACCACTCAGAACCCAAAGAGGCTGTCACATTACCTGTGCGTTGCATCCTGCAGGATCTAATGCTATGTATGTGGGAGGCCCCACTAACAGTTCTGCCTATCAGCAAACTACTCTATACCATGTACCATGTCCTGGCTTTCAAAAGCCTCAATTACCACATCATTCCATGGTAGTGGAATTGGCATTGCCTTGCATCAATAGTTCTAACAATCATTCTTCCATGCCTCCGGGCAAGGACTCTAGAACTCCCGATGACTTTGGGTGGTCGTCATTTTCAGGCATGCATGCTCACTTCTAGAATTACATCCAACATGCTCTACATGGGCATCTATCTCAAGGATATCTCCAGAGATCTGGAGAACCTTGCTTCTGATCCTTCCTGATGACAAATGTGATGCATTTCTAGCCTTAATCAGGTAGAATCAGAATACATCCACATTTCTTCTCTGAGCATCTTTTGATGTCTGAGTCTTCCAGCAGAGTTTCAACAGTCTGCATTGGTGCTTGCAGAATAGCCAGGCTCCAGGCATCTGACCTTGAGCAGTGGGTTCAAGATAAATTGGCCAATGTCCCCTGCTTTGGAGAGAACCTCTTTGGAAAAGGTTGGAGAGAGAAGGCTGGAGAGATTGAGACAGATGATCTCACCCTCAATTGACTCTCCCAAAAGGTGTCAAATCCTTCTAGGAGAGAGACCAATTTCAAGACGTCTTTATGTCCTAAAAAGAAGAAATGATATCTTGTCCACCTGCAGCTGCTTACCAACTTCAGCAGCAACAGCAGAAACACACGGCCAGCTGCACAGCCACAGCCTGCACCTGGTTTTTGACTCCTTCCTAGCGAGAATAGCTACTTTGCTTTTGCAGGGTCCCCAGCCAATTCACATAGCAGGCAGACTCTGTTCTTAAGCCCACAGGTGGCACCTCATCACATCAGAGCAGTGGACTCTCAACATTGTCCAAAGGGGCTATCTTCTTCATTTTGAAAGCTTACTCCCCACCACCTTCACCAGGGATTAATCCTGCAAAACCTCTGCAGGCCAATCTCCTGTCGGCCGAGGTGGCCTCCCTATTAGCTCAAGGGGCTGCAGAAACAGTTCCTCCCGACCAAGAAGGCAGGGGTTTCTACTCTCCTTACTTTCTTATCCCCAAGAAGTCAGGAGGGGTCAGGCACATTCTAGATCTGAGGGATCTCAACAAATTCCTTGTTTGAGAAAAATTCAAAATGATTTCCCTAGGTACTCTTCTGCCATACCTTCAGAGGAACGACTGGCTATGTTCTCTAGACCTCAAGGAGGCATACACACATTTGGTGATCCACCCTCTACACAGAAAATATCTGTGTTTTTGGGTCAGCAGACCCATTACCAATATTGGATACTCCCTTCGGGCTTACTCTGCACCTTGAGTGTTCCGCACCCCTGCTAGCCTCTACACCCCAAGTACCTAGGAGAAATAAATGGAGTGCAGTATGGTACACACAAGACCTCGGAGACCAGAAAAAACAGCTGAGAAAACTGGAAAGGTCCTGGAGACGAACACCACAATATGAAACACAAATAAACTACATGAAAAAATTAAAGGAGTACCGTAAATCCAACTGAAACTATTAGAGGAAGAACAAGATCAGCTTTTCTAAAGCTATGAGAGTTAAAGATGCTGATGATACCACATTACTGGTGGAAAGTGAAGATGATCTGAAATATTTGCTTCTCAAGATCAAGGAACATAGTCTTAAAATGGGCCTATACCTTAATGTAAAGAAGAGAAAGATCCTGACAACTGGCAAAATCAAAAAGTTCATTGTTGATGGAGAAGAAATAGAAATAGTGGACAACTTTAACCTACTTGGATCAACTATCAATAAAGAAACAGCAAGCAATCAAGAAATCTGACAATGCATTGCTCTTGGTAAAATGGCTATGAAGGACCTAGACAAGATTCGCAAGAGCAGAGATGTCTCTCTCCATACAAAAATTCAACTTATTCAAGCCTTGGTATTTTCAATAGCATCCTATGGGTGTGAAAGTTGGGCAGTGAAAAAGATAGACAAGAAGAAAATTGATGCCTTTGAATTATGGTGTTGGTGACGAATGCTGTGTATACCATGGACTACCCAGAAAACAAACCAGTCAGTATTAGAGGAGATCAAATCTAAGCTTTCTTTAGAAGATCAGATGACAAGACTTCAACTGTCATACTTTGAACACATCATGTGAAGAGAGAGATCATTAGAGAAAGACCTTCTACCTTGCCAAGCATGATGTCAGTACAAAAGAGGAAGGCCAGCAATGAGATGGATGGATACAATGACAGCAGCTATGGGTGCTACTCTGTCAACAAAGAGCCGCCTGACTGAAAACTGAACACAGTTTAGGACAACTATCCAGAAGGTTGCCATGCGTCAACACTGACTCTATGGCACTTAACAATAACAACAACCGTGAATCCATCAACAGAAATAAGAAATATTATCTTTACCTTTATCTTTATCTTTATTTAATACTTGGTATACCGCTTTATGAAGAGACACCAAAGCGGTTCACAATAGACTAAATAACTGCCAGAAAAGGAAAAGAAAGTCATAGTCAACAGGAGAGGGGAGATAGGAAAGAGAGGAACAGAAGGAAGAGGGACTAAGGGGAGAAAAAGGGGGGGAAAGAACCTCAGCTCGGAGTAGCAGGAACAGGGAGGTTGAAGGCAAAGAAAAAGAGGTGTGTCTTGAGAAGAGATTTAAACCTGTTGAAGGAGAGTTCCAGCCAGAGATCTGGGGGGAGAGAATTCCAAAGTTTAAGGCCTAGGTAGAGAAAGGCAGAATTCTGGGTAGACTCCAGGTGTGCAACAGAGGGGGGAAGAAGGAACATGCGATTGACATGGATGTGATGAAGTGTACGGTGGAGAGTATGGAGACGGACCAAATTGGCAAGGTACTGGGGGGAACCGGAGTGAATAGCCTTGTGGACAAAAATGAAGACCTTATATTGGATACAGTAAGTAATGGGCAACCAGTGAAAGTGGATGAGAAGGGGAGTGATATGGTCAGTGTGGGATGCATGAGTGACAAGACGGGCGGCAGTATTTTGTAACGGAGTCTTTGGAGCTGAAACTGGGGGAGAATGGCGAGAGCAATATTGCAATAATCAAGTCTGCTCACAACTAGGGAGAGGAGAAGGGTAACCAGGGAGGGAGTGGCGAGGAAGGGACAGACAGCACAGATCTGGCGGAATGAATAGAACGAACGACGAATCACAGAGGACAGGTGATCATGGAATGACAAAGCGGAGCCCAGAGTTGACACCAAGGTAATGCAAAGTGGGGACCAGAGGGATGGCAGTGGAGGAGAGTAAAGGTGAGAGGGTAGGGGGCAGGGCTGCTGAAAGTAAAACCAGATAGCTTGGGTTTTGGTCAGGTTAAGCTGGAGAAAGTTGGAGACCAGCCAGGTACTAACTGAAGAAGGCAATCATTAAGAGGAGTGATGTCAGAAGCAGAGGTGTCAGTATGGTGCAGGAGTATGATGTGATCGGCGTAGTAGTACGCTGAGATGCAATGCTGTTGAATAAGGGTAGGGAGGGGGGCCAGAAAGACATTAATTACATACAATCTAAGTTATGCTGCACAAACAAAATTACAATACCCACTATCCTGAATGATCATGCACTCCCAGCCCCTTTAGCTTCTTTCTCCACCCCTTCTTTGAAGCTAATTGAAGATATTATCTCATCTCTCAACTTATCCACAGCACACACCGATCCGTGTCCAGCTTTTTGGATAAAGGACCTCCGCAAAGAACTTGCTCCAACAATATCCAAAATCATAAGCCTATCATTTGACACTGGCTCATTCCCTTCTGCCCTCAAACAGACTTCCATCCGACCTCTACTAAAAAACCTCAAATTAGATCCGCAAAAAACAGACTCTTACCGACCCATCTCCAGCATACCCACCCTTGCGAAAATAATCGAAAAGATAGTCTACAGACAATTGCAAGACCATATCGACACTGAAGCGCCTCTTGATACCTGTCAACATGGATTCCGGGAATCTCACGGGGTCGAAACGCTCCTCACCTCACTTCTCAACAGCTTAAACTCTGGCATCGACAACATCAAACAAGGCTTTGTTCTCATCTTTTTAGATATTGCGGCTGCTTTTGACTCGGTCTGTCACGACATTCTTATTGTCCGCCTAAGAGAGAAGGGCCTCTGTGGAAATGCTCTTGAATGGTGCAACTCTTACCTCTCAGAAAGATGGCAGCAAGTTCGCTCAAATGGTGAAACATCAGAGCCATTTCACCAAGGTCAAGGAGTCCCACAAGGTTCCTCTTTGTCATCATTATTATTCAACATCTACATGCAACCCCTATGCAACATTATCAGGTCTTTCAAAGTCAATTATATGATCTATGCTGATGATGTCCTATTATATATGCCATTTTGCATTGATAAGATGAATCTCACCACCATAACCAACTGTTTTAATGCCATCTCAGACTGGCTACTGACTCAAAATCTCAGAATCCAGAACAAGAAAACAGAGGTACTTTTCATTTCAAGAAACCCCAAGTTCACACCACCTTCATTCCTTGAAGTCCAAGATGCTAAGTTGCAAGTAAAACCCCACATCCGTTATCTTGGTGTTACCCTGGATCAGAATCTAGACCTGAAGACCCACATAGCCAACACTGTAAAGGCAATTTATTTCAAGATTCGCTCCCTTAGAAACCTTCGCCAACTAATTGATCCAGATGATTTCCGTACTGTCTACCAGGCTTTAATTATCCCACATTTTGACTTCGCAAATTGTATACTACAGGGGCTCCCCCAATCAACCCTCAACCCGCTTCAACTCGCATTAAACAGTGCTGCAAGAGTGCTCTTCGGGACACCAAAAAGAGAACATGTAACACCTCTCCTGAAACAATTACACTGGCTCCCTATCCAAGCGAGAATCACCTTCAAGACCCTGCTACTAGTCTTCAAAGCTCACAAAGGACCTGCTCCCTCCTCTCTATCAGAGTTGATCCAACCTATCCCCTCCAACAGGCTTAGAAGAATCTCGGAACTAAACATGCTTAAAGTTCCAAAAGAATCCTTAAAATACATCTCTGCAACTGTGAACCGATCATTCAGCTTATGTGCTCCAAAACTGTGGAATACCCTCCCACCACACATTAGGGCCATCTCTGATATCCCCCAGTTCAAAAAGGCCTTGAAGCATCACCTTTTCATCATATACTTTCCAGAGAACACAATAACACAAGTTCATCTAAACAGCTCCAATCCCATCCCTATCTAACATGATACTTTTTCAAGTAATATTACTATCATATGTATATAGTTCAAGTTCTGTTATCCTTTGTTACTATTACCCCTGTTTTCCAAGTTTTTCTTCCTGTTCCATGTAAAAACAGATATATGTATCTTATCTTATCTGATGTTTTGTAGTTCTATGTAAACCGCGCTGATGATGAATAGTGCGGTATATAAAAATGTTAAATAAATAAATAAATTAAAGAGGAGAGGGGTGAGAACGGAGCCTTGGGGGACACTGCAGAGAAGAGGAGTGCTAGGTGAGGAGGAAGTACCGGAAAAAAACTGAAAAAGACCTGGAAGACAGAAAAGAACAAAATCAATTGAGTACCTCCCCCCCCCCCCCCCAAGCTGGCATCAGAAAGATGAGTGAGGAGTGTTTGGTCCACAAGATCAAAGGCGGAGGACAGATCAAGGGAAACCGCAATAGAAAACAAACCCTGGTCATAGGAAGAGTGAAGTTCATTGAGGAGGGAGGGTGAGGATAGTTTCAGTGCTGTGTCCCATACAGAAACTAGATTGACGGGGGTGAAGGATTAGTGCAGAGTCCAAGTGAGAGGAGAGTTGGGAGAAGACAAGCTTTTCCAAAAGCTTAGACAAGAAAGAGAGGTTAGAAACAGGGAGCCAGTTAGCAGGAATGGAGGTGTCCAGGAGGGTTTCTTGAGGATGGGGCGAATTATAGTGTGCTTTCAAGGGGCAGGAAAGAGGCCAGAGGAAAGACTGGAATTGAAAATGGAGAGGATGCGAGGAAGGAGTGCAAGAGAAGGCTCGCTGAGCCAACAGGAAGGGATAGGGTCGAGCTGACAAGTGATTTTCTGGGAGGTAGAGAATGCCTTAGAGAGTTCAGCAGAGGAGATGGGATGGAATAGGGGACCATTGGTGGGAAAGCGCAGGAGCTGCAGGGGGGGGGAAGGAGAGGGGAGATAGGGACAGAGGGGGGGGGGACAGAAGGGGAAGGAGGAACAAAGGGCCAGGACCTTAGTACTGTAAAAGAACGCGAGGAGGGCAAGATCAGGTAGATCAGCAGAGGGCACTGGTGAGGGTTGGGCATGGGGAGCTCATAGGGACTGCAGAATAGAATAAAACTGGCGGGAAGAGTTAGAGGAAGAAGCAATAAGATTGGTATAATAGGAGTGCTTAGCAGAGTACACTTTAAACTCATTAAGTCCTTACTAAACAAACTCGTCAGCATTGATAAATCCCTAACTAAACCCCAGATGCAAGATAAGCCTACACTTTCACCAGAAGCAATTGCGCAGTGCTACCTGGGGAGAAAAGGGAAAGTTCTCCATACCAACCGTTATAACTAACTACAACATCCTCAAACCCACCATTGAATGGACAACATTCTCAACAATATCCTCAAAACAGCTACAGAAAATAACTGATCTCAATACAACCACATCAGCCAACAACCCCTGCCCAGTAAGATGAGAAGTATCATATGAAGAACTCTCCCCTATAATACTCTAAATTATACAGCTATGTTTGGAAACAGGTTACATGCCTAAAGACCTAAAAACTGTATCAATACAGCCTATTCTCCGGGAACAAGCAGGAAATCGGTTCTCACATATGGGTGACATCGGTGCTGACGGGAACCCATGCGAAAGCATCATCCCACCTTTCAAGGAAAGCCTTTGGGAGATGCACCATGCATGCCTGGTCCACTTCCCTCCCAAGGGTGCCATCTTGCCTCAGTCTCCTTTTCCGTGGAGCCCACTTTTCCCTGGAAAAAGTATGATTTTTATTGTCAAAATTTTCTCCGGTTTGTGTACCGGTTCCTTCCCACTCCCGAGCCAGCTTGCCGTGGCATCGTACCTCGGGTTCATCTATAGATTTTCTCATTTTTTTCATAGAGGTATTCCTCAACCCGCATTTGTGCCCTTTTTCAGTCAAAGGCCTCGGGATCACCACTAGACGGTGGGGACCTCCTTTTTCTGAAGGCCTCTAGTGGCTTAAGAAAGTGTAACTAGTGTGGCAAAATGATGTCACTCACTGAACCACACGACTGCTTCCTCCAGTGCCTCAGCCCGGAACATAACAACTCCGACTGTGAACTCTGCAGAACCATGATCCCAAGGTCCCTAAAGAGCCAACATCAGCAGCAGGAAAAAAAATTTCAGAAGTCTGACTCCGTGCTGGAGTCTCTGGTGATACCACGCTCCAAGGCCCCCTCCGATACTTTGAGGAGGCTCTGGCTCTGTAGGGCACCGGAGTCCTGCAACCATGGTTCCTCCAAGTGGAAATCTCCAGAGGTGGAGCACAAGAAGAAACAACCCTCGAATAGCACCTTGGAGGAAGGATCTGGGAAGAAAGGAAAATCCTACCCCAGGATGTGCAGTCCCAGGCATGAGTCTGAGGAGTCGGGGCAGGAGCAGCCTTCCAAGCTGCCCCGTAAGGAGTCATTGGCACCCGCCAACCGGCCTCAGACCTCCAAAGCCATCCTCATCAAGGACTCCCTTTCTACAGTACCAATGCTGCGCCCAACATCCTCGTGCCCGCATCGAAGGCTGCAGAGCCAACTGGTATGGAGACCAGAATGGCAGCTCTAGAGAGCATTATATCTGCCCTAGTGGCAATGCTGCGGGCATTCATGTCCGGCTCATCTGGTTCATCCTCCCCATTGATGGGACCCTTGCCATCGAGGACTTCCCCGAACGTTGAGCCAGTCCTCGAGCACCACTGGCCTCGAGAGCGTCCCCGGCCCTGGACGAGGACCCAATCCCATTCCTCAGGACACCGGTCCTCCCCAGCAAGCTCCTGCAGCTCGGACTGATGATTTTGGTCCTCAACTGAGGTGATCGCGCTGCGTTGTACTCATACTCAGACTTAGAGTCTGAATGGGAGACTGAAGACGAACAGTCCCTGGACACGAGGTGACACAGAGACTTGCCCTCGGACCCATCTCCCCCAATGACCTGATGCTGTTCCCCGCCTGAGAACATTGCATTCCTTGATTTTTCTGCAGGACATGGCGAAGGCTCTCACTATCAAGACCAAGGCCGAGGAGGACTCATGCACCGAGGAATTGGAGATACTCCAATACAAGGCACCCCCAAAGGAATCCCTTATGGTCCTGGTACCCCTGATCCTCGACTGCCGCCGCCTCCGGATATGGGGAAACACCAGCATTGGTACCAATCATTAGTAGGCACCTCAATGCCATGCAGCGAGTATGCTGAAGCCCTGGGTTTCAAAAGACCCAGCTTCCCCAAAACTCCATGGTCATGGAGTCAGCCATGCACCAGCTTAAAAGCCAAAAAGCTCAATCATCTGTGCCACCCGAAAGGGAGACCCGAATCCTTGACGCCTTTGACTGGAAGACCTTTCAGGGCTCAATGCTAATGTGTGGATCCAGTCCTACCAGTTCTAAATCAGGCATGTACCTGAAGGAACTGTCTAAGGAGCTTGGTGGATTCTCGGCAGACCTCACTGGGTAACCGCTACAGAGGTACAACACCCTGACCTAGACGGTAAAAGAATGCTCAAGATTTTGTCCCGGGCAGCCTACGAAGACTTTGAGTCATCGGCCAAGGTAGCCACTGCAGGCATCGGGGCATGACGCCAGGCATGACTGCAGTCATCCGACTTGAAACAGTGGGTGCAGGACAAACTAACTGATGTCCACTGCATAAGAGAAAATCTATTCAGGATAAGGAAGCGGAGATAGAGACCAAGTACGTGACGAGAATCACGCTCTAAAAGGAGATGTCGGTGCAGCCCTGGAAAAAGCCCTGGGGAAAAAGCCCTTCTTCTCGAGGCTGACAGGGGGCTTTAGCAGTACACTGCACTTCCAGGCCTTCCCGGCCCCTCAAAAGGGCCAGCAACAAAAAGGCCAGGGACATGGTCCCAGAAAAAAAAGTCCCCAAAGTTCAAGACGCCGGCTCCAGCCCAGCCTGGGGGGAGCTTTTAACTGTCTGCACATGACCTCCCTAACCCCAGGGGTTCCTCTGCTGCCCACAGATGGACAGTCATCACCACCAAGACCTGTGTGCTACAAGTAGTCAAAAAGGGCTATCACCTCCACCTACAACAGGTGCTACCCTCGTACTTACCAGGAGAATCCACCAGACCCTGCTCGTCACCGAGCTAGCAGCCTAATCAATGACAAAGCAGTGGACCCAATGCCAAAACGTCTCTGGGGCACAAGCTTGTACTCCAGGTTTCTCCAGGAACAAGCAGGAAGTCAGTCCTCACATATGGTTGACATCGGCACTGACAGATCCATGCTGAGCATTTCCCCAGCTTTCAAAGAAAACATTTGGGAATACTATCATGCATGGGTGGTCCCCTTCCCACCCAAGGGTGCCATCTTGCTCAGTCTCCTTTTTTTCACGAAGCCAAACAGATGTCTGTCCAATTTCCCTGGACAACATCTTTGCTATATCCTTTAAAAATAAGCTGTTCCCGGTTTGCGTACCAGTTCCTCTTCCCGCCTCGAGCCGGCGCTGTTCTCTGCTCTTTTCCAATTTTTTTCTTTGAGGCTTGCCTTGACCGGCGTTTGTGCCCTTTTTCGCCCGGGGGTCGTCAACCCACCATGTCTCCCGGTGGGTTAAAAAAATGTGACCGCTGCAATCAAACTATGTCTGTTACCGACACCCATGGCCGCTGCCTGGGACCGGACCATGACAGTACCTCCTGAGACCTGTGCCAGGCCATGATGCCTAAGACCAATAAAAAGAGGTCGGCGTTGCAAGTGAAACTGTTCCCAGATCCAACTCGGCACTGGCCTTTGCGACACCATGCTCCATGTTCCAAAAAGGGCCGAGCGTCTTCGGAGTCCTGTGGCAGCAGCTCCTCTGGAAAGACATCTGACCCCGAGCAGAAAAAGAAAAAATCCTCGAAGTCCGTCGAGATTATGCCAGAGAAACCTGGTAAGATCACCTGGAGGGACTCGGGCAACTCTGAGAAAACGTCCCATTAAGGGTCCTCAAGAAGGATACCTTGGCTGGCGGAGACAGTGTAAGGATCCTCGAGTCCGTAATCCTCGACAAGGATGCAGTTGCGAAGTGCCAGCACTGGGACCAAGTTCCTCGGTGCCTGTGCCGAAAGCTGTGGAACCTTCAGAATGGCCACCATGGAGCACAACATCACTGCTATCCTGGTAATGCAGCAGGCAATGATGGCAGGTTCATCCGCTTCATCTGCCCCAACGACCGGTCCCCTGACTGCAAGGGAGTCCCCGGTCAACAAGCCGAGCTCCAAGCGCCCCAGGCCTCGGGTAAGTCCTCGGCCCCGGTCGAGGTCCTGTTCCTCAGGAATCCGGTCCTCCCCGGCCAGTTTCTGAGACTCTGACCCCAGGTCCTCAGGGGAGGTCCTGGCCCTTCGGGGCAGGCCTCGAGCCAAGGAGTCGCCAGGTCGTGGACTCGTTATCCCTCCTCGACTCTGACTGGGAGACTGATGAGGCCTCTCCAGAAATAAGACGGCACAGAGACGTCCCCTCAGACTCGTCTCGCCAGTACCATTCTCTGGAGAAGGACATGGCCTTGCATGACTTTGTCAGGGATGTGGCCAGGGCCCTCTCTGCAACCGAGACGGAGAACGACCCACGCACAGAGGAGCTGGAGATCCTCCAGTTCGAGTCTTCACCTAAAGAGACTCTCACGGTGCCAGTACAGCCGATCCTCGTGCGGCTACTACTGAGAATGTGGGAGACCCTGGCATCAGTGCCGGTGGTCAGTCAATGCCTCAATACCATACACCGTGTCAGGAAGGGGCCGGGGTTTCACAATCCCCAACTCCCACACAACTCCATGGTTGTCAAGTCAACCATGCAAAAACTCAAAAGCCAGAAGACTTATTCTTCTGTCCCCCTCTGGCAGGGATGCTAGAGCCCTTGACGCCATGGGGTGCAAGTGCTACCAGGGCTCGATGCTGGGGTGTCGAATCCAGGTCTATGAGCTATACATAGGCATGTATTTGAAGGCATTTACCAGGAATTGTCTGGGTTCTCAGCGGGGCTGGCTGAGGAACCTCTCAATCGGTTCCAGGCTCTGACCTCCGGGATCAACGACTATTCAAAATTCCTCTCCTGGGCGGCCTACGATGGATTCGTGTCCTCAGCCCGAATAGCAGTAGCCAGCATCGGTGCCTGATGCCAAGTCTGGCTACAGTCCTCAGACCTTGAGCAGTGGGTCCAGGACAAGCTGCTCGATGTCCCCTGCACCGGTGAGGATTTGTTCGGCAAACCAATGGCCAAAAAGGCGGCCGAAATAGAGGCCAAAGTAGTGAATCGCCAGAGGCTCTTGAGGAAGACCTCTTCCTTTCCCTGCAAAAAAACCCTTGGGGAAAAGACCCCTATTGCACGGGAAAAAGGGGCACTTCCAGCAGGGTCACCAATACCAGGCCGCCTTGGGCCAGCAACAGGGCTCACACCCCAAAAGGCAGGGCCAAGGAGCTCAGAAGCATAAGACTCAGAAGCCCCAGGCCCCGGCTCCAGCCCAACAAGAGGGGAGGGAGCTTTTGACTTCAAGGGCAGGGCCTCCCCTCCCTTGGGAGATCCTCACCAGCCCACAGGGGGCCACCTGGCTCTCTTTGCCCAAAGGTGGGCCGATGTCACCTCAGACCAATGGGTGCTGAAAGTAGTAAAGGAGGGATACCTCCTGCACTTACAACAGGTACCACCCAGGTTCTTTCCAGGAGAGCCAGTATGACCTTTTCTTCACCAGACCCTCCTGCTCTCAATTGTCACAGGTCTGCTCAGGGACAACGCTGAGGAGCCTGTACCCTGGCATCTCTGGGGGGGGGGGGGGGGAGGGTTTCTACTCAAGTTACTTCCTTGTCCCCAAATGAACAGGGGGCCTCAGACTCATACTCGACCTGCGAATCTTGAAAAAGTTTCTGGTGAGGGAGAAATTCAAGGTGCTCTCCCTTGGAACATTGCTACCTTACCTCCACCAGGGAGATTGGCTATGCTCCTTGGACCTAAAGGATGCATACACTCACATCCTGATCCATCCCTCCTACAGACTGTACCTACAGTTCATGGTGGGAGGAGGGCACTACCACTACAGAGTGCAAAGGTATTTACCAAATGTTTGGTGGTTGTAGCTGCCCACTTGCGCCTTCAAGGGGCCTTTGTCTTCCCTACCTGAGCGACTCACTAATCAGAGGCGAGAGAGCCTCAGAGGTCGGTCAGACCACAGAGCGTGCAACCCTCCTCCTGCAGCACCTGGGGTTCGTCATCAGCTACCCCAAGTCCCATCTCGCTCCAATCCAAAGTGTGGAGTTCATAGGACACAGTTGGGCACGCTACAGGTCAAGGCTATCCTGCCAAGAGAAAGGGCAGACTGCCTCATTCAACTGACAGGAGAGGTACAGTGCCGCTGGTCAGTGCTGGCTTGCCGCCACCTCTGCTTGTTGGGTCACATGGTCTCAATAGTCCATGTCACACCACTAGCCCGCCTACACATGTGGGCAGCCCACTGGTACTTCCGCTCTCAGTGGACTCAAGCCATGGGCAGGCTGCAAGACAGAGTCACCCAACATGTGGTGGAATCTCTCTCCTGGTGGCAGAACTTGCACCACTTCTGTGCGGGAATGCCTTTTCAGTGGACCCTGACAACGGATGCCTCCCTCCTGAGTTGGGGGCCGCATTGCGGGAATCACCGCACGCAAGGGAGCTGCTCCCAGGATGAGTCACTCTTGCAGATCAATCTCCTCAAACTCAGGCAATTTTCCTGGCCCTGCGGGCGTTCTGCCACCGTCTACGGCACCAGCCTGTCCTGATTCAGACAGACAACCAAGTGGCCATGTTCTATTTCAACAAGCAAGGGAGTACAGGCTCGTACTCCCTCTGTCAGGTGGCTCTCCTCTCCTTCGCAGTGCGCAACAGTAGACCCCTGCGAGTGGTATACCTGCCAGGCCTGGACAACTGTTTAGCAAACAGGCTGAGCAGGCTCCTTTGCCCACACGAGTGATGCTTGAACCCCAGGGTAGCGAGGCAGCTCTTCCACCATTAGGTCCAGCATTGGCTTGCCCCATTTGCCTTCCTAGACAACACACAGCTTCCTCGCTTCTGTTCGCACCAACTGCATCTGGGGAGGGTGGCAGCAGATGCCTTCCTAATCTCATGGTCAGAGGACCTGCTATATGCGTTCCCACCGACTCCACCCCTCCTCCCCCCCGGTTGCCAAGACCACCTTCAAGGTCCAGATCGAGAGGGTGTCAGTCATACTGATTGCACCTAGGTGGCCCAGGCAGCCCTGGTTTCCCCTGCTGCTATCCCTGTCAGTAGCACTTCCAGTCCCGCTGAGCTTGGACCTCCTATCCCAGGAGTAGGGCTCCCTTCTACACCTCAGTCTGGGGTCATTGTTGCTAAAGGTGTGGCTGTTGAAAGGGTAGTACTGGCCCCCTTCAGCCTGCCAGAAGAAGTTGAAGAGGTCCTACTAGCCTCTTGGAAACCCCCCACCAGGAGGGCCTACACCTTTGAGTGGACACCGTTTTCAATCTGGTGTGCAGAGAATCCCTTCTGCCATGTGCAACTGGTTCTTCAGTACCTATGACACCTGTTGCACACTGGACTGAAATCCAACTCGGTGAGAGTTTATCTAAGTTCCATAGCTGCACACCTCTACCCTGTCAAGGGAAAAACCTCTTTCTAACCAGTGCCTGGTCTCTAGGTTCCTCCGGGGCCTCCTGTTGTCCAACCCCCCCCCCCCCCTGCCCTTCGGCAGCAGAATGGGACCTCAGCGTGGTGCTCTCCCAGCTCACCAAACCGCCAATCGAGTCACTGTCCTCTTGCCACCTGAGATTTGACTTGGAAAGTGGCCTTCTTGGTGGCAGTAAGTCTGTTCGAAAAATGAGCGATCTCCAGGTCCTGATGGCAGATCCACCATATACGAGGTTCTTTAAGAACAGAGTGGTGCTCCATACACACCTAAAATCCTCCAAAGGTGGCCTCCCCTTTCCATCTCAATCAAGAGGTGGTCCTCTCCACCTTCTTCTCGTGGCTTCATGCTGGCAGGAGGAACTCATACTTCACATACTAGCAGGGCCGGATTTACCTTGAGTGAGGCCCTACGCCAACAAAAATTGTGGGCCCCCAGCAGGGGCGGCCCAAGGGGGGGGTGGGCCTCATTTGCATAAGGGGCCTCATTTGCATAAATATTTGCATAATGTTACCATATACTAACTTTTAGTAAACGTGCCTCTTAATGAGTGTATGGATAAAGAAAGACTAAAAGATTTCTACATTACTATAATCCAGTGCCAACTGCCAGACACATTAGGAACTACTACAAACACTGCCCATAGTAAACCCGCCGTATCCTAACAGCACTACCAGGACTCACAAAGCACCATACTCTACCAATCAAAAGGCAACACTGCAAATATTAAACCAATACATTTCAGAGAACAACAATACATGACCTACTGGGGAAAGAGAACAAGTGGCAATGTCAAATAGGAATTATATAAACAGAACACCTCAGCTCAGTTACACATGCAGAACATAGACCATCACCAAACAAGTAATCACAATTTAGAAACAGGAAGACAATAATTAAACTGGGAATCCCAAAAGCCAAACTTGGAATGTACAACACTGTAGAAATAAAACTATACATTAATTTGCTCTTGTACTAAACAAAGCGCAGACGTTAATGATGCACATTTACCAGAGCTGACATATTCCAATTAATAAATTCAAAATAAAGAGATATTTTTCTACCTTTTGTGCATTTTTTTCAGCTGCAATTGCTCCAGCCACTTTCTTCTGGTTTCTTGGTGTCTTCTGCTAACTCTCCATCGTCTGCTGTCCATTTGTCCTTTCTTCTTTCTTCTAGATTTTTTTCCATTCTCTCTCTACATCTGCTATAACATACTAATCTTTCTCCTTTTGCTCTTTCCTCATTCCTATTTCATCCACTCAAATTTTACCCCTCCATCCTCAATCCCCACTTAATCTCCCAATACCCGGCCAATTGTAGATTTTTTATCCCTCCCACACAAAATATTTTTCCCTTCTCCATTTTACTCTTCCAGCCCCATCCCATTCTAATCCTCCCCCAACATCAGCTCCCTTCTAGTTCCAGCCTCACCCAGCATCCATTCCCTTCTAGTCCCTGCATCAGCCCATTTCCAGTCCTAGCCATCCATCAGCCCATTTCCAGTCCTAGCAACCCCCCAACCCAATACCAGTCCTAGCCCCCCATCAACCCACTTACAGTCCTTAACCCCCCATCACCCCATTTTCAGTCCTTAACCCCCCATCACCCCATTTTCAGTTTAAGCCCCCCCTATAACCCATTACCAGTCCTAACCCCCCATCAGCCAACTTCCAGTCATAACCCCATCAACCCATTTACAGTCTGCCCCCATAGCCCATTGCCAGTCCTACCCCCCCATCAGCCCACAGCCCATTACCAGTCCTAACCCCATCATCCCACCTCCAGTTTTAACCCCCCAGCCCATTTCCAGTCCTAGCCCCCCATAGCCCATTACCAGACAACCCCCATCAGCCCACAGCCCATTACCAGTCTTAACCCCCCCCACAGCCCATTACCAGTTCTAACCCACCCCCAACAGCCCATTACCAGTCCTAACCCCATCAGCCCACCTCCAGTCTTAACCCCCCAGCCCATTTCCAGTCCTAGCCCTCTCATAGCCCATTACCAGACAGCCCCCATCAGCCCACAGCCCATTACCAGTCTTAACCCCCCCCAAAGCCCATTGCCAGTTCTAAGCCCCCCCAACAGCCCACAGTCCATTACCAGTCCTAACCCCATCAGCCCACCTCTAGCCTTAACCCCCCCCCAGCCCAGCCCATTTCCATCCCCAGCCCCCCCAATAGCCCATTACCAGCCCTACCCCCCCCCATAGCCCATTACCAGCCCTACCCCCCCCCCAGCCCATTTCCAGCCCCAGCCCCCCCCATAGCCCATTACCCGTCCTACCCCCCCCCCCGGCCTAAACTAAAATTTAATTTAAAAAAAAACCTGGTGGCTGCCGCCGCGGGGCCCCCTCTGCTGCCGCGGCAGCACGGACTGACCCGCGGGGGCCCCGTCTACAAGCTGAAGCCGTCGGTTCGGGTCGGTTCGGTTCTCCCTCCCTCCCTCCGTGCAGGCTGCAGGCTGTGAGAGACGCGAAGGGAGAGCGTCTCCTCGCGTCTCTGTTAAGCCCGCAGGGGCTGATGGGAAATTTCCCCTCAGCCCCTGCGGGCTTAACAGAGACACGAGGAGACACTCTCCTTTCGCGTCTCTCACAGCCTGCAGCCTGCAGCGAGGGAGGGAGGGACGACCCGACCCGACGGCTTCAGCTTGTAGACGGGGCCCCCGCGGGTCAGTCCGTGCTGCCGCGGCAGCAGAGGGGGCCCCGCGGCGGCAGCCACCAGGTTTTTTTTTAAATTGTATGTAAAAAAAATGAACTTGTTCTTTTTTTGTGGGCCCCTGCCGGCTGTGGGCCCTACACCATGGCGTATAGGTAAATCCGGCCCTGCATACTAGATTGCAAGCGGGCCTGTCCTTCTACCTGCAGCAGACTCAGGCCCATCAGAAAGCTCCGCAGCTTTTCTTGTCATATGACCCCAGCAGACAGGGGGCTTCCTGTGACCAAGCAACCTCCATCTACTTGGGTGGCAGACTGTATTGCCCTTGCCTATGAGCGAGCTGACCTCTCCCTTGAGCAGTGGATCACAGCTCATTGCGTGATGGCAATGTCGGTGGCCCACCTCTGCTCAGTGCCGGTGACTGAGATCTGTAAGGCCGCCACATGGTCTTCAGTTCATACGTTCGCAGCTCACTACTGCCTGGAGAGTGAGTCCCACAGGGACGGTGCCTTTAGCCAGCCGGTACTTCCTAATATTCTCGGTGGATTGGCACCTCATGCCCTCCGATCATTCTGTGTTCAGGCTACCAGTGTGATAGCATTGCTGGACACTAGGGTCTTGCAGAGTCTCTCAGAAGGGACTCACCTTCTGCAACTCACAGCTACCTAATTAATCGCCGATGGTGCTGTATTGGTTCAGTCCTCGGCAGCCTGGAGCTAGGGAGTCCCATATGTGAGGACTGACTGCCTGCTTGTTCCTGGAGAAAGCATAGTTACTCACCTGTAACAGGTGATCTCCAGGAACAAGCAGGAATGAGTCTTCACATATGGGTATCATCGGTACCGACGGAGCCTGCGCGGGAACGCTCCCCAGCGTCCAATCAGAAAGCTTTTGGGAGCATCCCACAGCGCCTGCGTGCCGCCTTTCCCAACTGTCTCTCCTCAGTTCTTCTTTTTCCGCAGAGCCGGCAGGTCGTGTTCCTGTCTCCGCAGAAGAATTTCTTTATTTTTCTTTGTTTCTTTTCTGTCGCGTCTGCCTTCTTCGACGCTCCACCGGTACCGCCGGTCTTTTTCTTTTCTTCTAGTTAAAAAACAAAACAAAAAAAACCCCACTTTTTTCCGTTAATTTTCTTCAGGTGCACTTGCGTTTTGGGCCTTAGGCCCAAAACCTTTTTTCCTTAACATGGAAAAACCTGCCTCAGGATTTAAGAAGTGCACAAAATGTGGCAGTACAATTTCCGTCACCGACACCCATGACTGGTGTCTAAAATGTTTAGGTCCTGACCATTCCATCACAGATTGTATGTCCTGTTCTATGATGTCTAAAAGAGGTCGGCAGAACCGAGCTGCCAAGCTCAGTACCCTGTTTCCCTCTGATGCTGCTTCGGTGGCATCGACATCTTCCAGGGCTGCTTCTTCCTCACATGAATCTCAGGTAACTAAACATAAATCCAGCCGGTCCTCAAAGGGTAGATCTCCTTCTAAGCATCGAGATGCCTCTGGCGTTGCCCTCGAGGATTCTGCACCGGCAAAATTACCCCGGCGGGAGGCTTCGGCCTCTAAAGCATCATCATCGGGGTTCCAGATCTCCTGGTGCCATGCTCTGGGGTACCGGTGGCTTCCACCGGTACCGACTTCCAAGCATTGGCGGCGTCGATGGATCAGAGGATTCTCCAGGACCAAGCAGGAAGTCAGTCCTCACTTATGGGTGACGTCGGCGCCGACGGAGCCCTCGCGGAGCAATTTTCCCCAGCTTTCAAAGAAAGCCTTTGGGAATTGCAGCGCGCATGCGCGGTCGTCTTCCCGCCCGAGGGTGCCATCTTAGCCAGTCTTCTTTTTTCCGCGGAGCCCTGCAGACGTCCCCGTCTTGTCCCCGCGAAAAAGTTGATTTTCCTCTTTATTTTATACTTTTTTCTTTCGGTTCGACGCCGATCGTTTTCCCGCCCGGACTCGCGACGCCGGTCTCGAGTCCTCTAGCGTTTTTCGGTTTTTCTGACTTAGTCAGCTTTCATTTTCGTTTTCCCTGGCAGCCCGGTCCTTTGACCTCGCAGGGGCCCTTTTTCCCCCGATGGCTGCCAGTGGCTTTAAGCGGTGTGGTCGGTGTGACCGAAATATGTCACTAACCGACACACGCGACTTTTGCCTCCGCTGCTTGGGCCCGGATCATGAGGAACTGATCTGTGGGCCCTGCAGCAAACTGTCCTCGAAGGCGTTGAGAAGTCGGCGGCATCAGCGCGAGAGAATCTTCGCTGACCCCAGCCGTACCCGGACCTCGTCGGAGGCCTCCGTGTCAAAGGGCTCCAGCTCGGACCGTCGCCGGAGCTCCTCCGACCGGGGTTCTCCCTCCGGGGACCATCGTCGGAAGGAAAAACCCGCGAGGGCGGCGTCGGTGGACGCTCCTGGCTCCGCGAGGGCCAGGTCGCATAGCCCCGACAGCCGCCCCGGGTCCTTGGAGAAGGAACATCTCCCGAAGCGACCTCGCCTGGAGTCGGAGATGCCTGCCCGGGTAAGTCCTGTAGTCCTTCTGGACTCGCCTCCGCGACAGCCGACGTCGGGCCCGACGCCGTCGGGGCCCGAGTCGGGGGCTGCTGGGTCACCTGAGCTCGGACTCAGGTTGACGGCCTTGGAGAGCAGACTGTCTGCCTTCATGGACCAGCAGCGGGCACTGCTCGCTGGCCTCGCTGGCGCCGCTGCCCCGACCGCCGGGACGTCGACGTCCAAGTCGACCCCGGAGACCGAGCCGATCCTCGAGTCAATGAGAACTCGAGTCGATCCTCGGTCGAGGTCACCCTCGGCCTCCCGTTCGGGACCGAGGTCGCCGACGCCGACTCCCTCGACGTCGGGGCGGCTGGCGCCGCACCCTGCCCGGGCCGACCCCACCGAGTCCTCGTCGGAGTCGCTCTGGGAGTCTGAGGAGGAAGAGTCACCTGATTCTTTCCGGACTCGGTGTGTCCCATCGGACTCACCGGGGTCCGAGCCTCGGAAGCAGTCCCCCCCGGAGGATGCCCGGTTCTCGGACTTCGTTAGGGATATGGCCAAGGCTTTGGCCTTCCCTCGGATCCCGAGGAGGAGCCTCGAGCCGAAGAGCTCGACGCCCTCCAGTATGACTCTCCCGCGAGGGAGCACTTTACTGTGCCGGTTCCTCCTATGCTGGAACGACTACTCTTCCGCATGTGGGAGAGTCCGGCCTCCTCGCCGGTCCTGAGCAAGCGGGTCGATTCTATCTATCGGGTCCGCAAGAGCCCTGGCTTTCAGAAGGCACAGCTGCCACACCATTCCATGGTAGTGGAATCGGCCATGCATCGTCTTAAGAGCCAGAAGATGCACTCCTCGGTGCCTCCTGGAAGGGAGGCCCGTAACCTGGATGGCCTTGGCAAGAAGTGCTTCCAGGGCTCTATGCTCGCATGTCGTGTCCAGACTTACCAGCTCTACATGGGCATGTATCTCCGGGATCTGGCTAAAGAGCTAGCCGGATTCTCCGCTGGTCTCTCCGAGGAGCCCTTGCGGAGGTTCCTAGCCTTGTCCACGGGCATTCGGGAATGCTCAAAGTTCATGTCCCGAGCAGCCTATGATGGCTTTGAGGCCTCGGCTAGAGTGGCCGCAGCCGGCATCGGTGCCCGCCGACAGGCTTGGCTTCAGTCGTCGGACCTTGAGCCCTGGGTACAGGACAAGTTGGTCGATGTCCCCTGCCGAGGCGAAAACCTCTTTGGCAAGCCCATGGCGGAAAAGGCTGCACAAATTGAGACTGAGACTCTCACCAGGACCAGGCTTTCTAGGAAGACCTCCGCCCCTTCCCAGAAAAAGAAGGGCTCGGGAAAAAAGTCCTTTTACCCGAGGAAGGCGGCTGCCTACAAACAGTACCCCCATTATCAGGCCCCTGCAGCTCCCCAACAGGGCCAGCAGGCCAAGGGACGGGGTAACGGGTCCCGTAGGCAGCAAGCCCCCAAGCCTGCACCACCAGCCCCTGCTCAGCAGGGAGGGGGTTTTTGACTCGCTCAGCATAGCCTCTCCCCCCCCGCTGGTCCCTCCCAGCACCGGAGGCCGGCTGGTTCACTTCACCCACAGGTGGTCCAGCATCACCGCAGATGCCTGGGTGCTTCAGGTCGTGCGAGAGGGCTACCTTCTCCACTTCCATCAGGTCCCTCCCTCCTATTTTCCGGGAGAACCTTCGCGCCCCCCTCTGCACAGGGAGTTGCTCCTTCAGGAGTTAGCAGGTCTTCTGCAGGAACAGGCGGTGGAACCGGTGCCCCACCACCTGAGAGGTCAAGGCTTTTATTCAAGGTATTTTCTGATACCAAAGAGAACAGGGGGCCTCAGACCCATCCTGGACTTGCGCAACCTCAACAAGTTCCTTGTGCGGGAGAAGTTCAAAATGCTTACCCTTGGAATCCTTCTGCCCTACCTCCAGCAGGGAGATTGGCTATGCTCCTTGGATCTAAAGGATGCCTACACGCACATCCTCATCCACCCAAGCCACCGCCAATACCTAAGGTTTGTGGTGGCAGGAAATCATTACCAGTACAGAGTACTGCCCTTTGGCCTATCCTCCGCACCGCGAGTCTTCACAAAATGTCTCGCGGTCGTGGCGGCCCATCTCCGGCTTCACGGCCTCTATGTCTTTCCGTACCTCGACGACTGGCTCATCAGAGCAGCGTCCGCTCAGGAGGTCACCAACGCCACGTGCCGCACGGTGACTCTGCTGCAGCACTTGGGCTTTGTCATAAACTTCGCAAAGTCCACTTTGCTCCCCTCACAGGATCTCGAGTTCATCGGCGCAAGGCTGCACACTCCTCGGGCACGAGCGTACCTACCGCTCGACAGGGCTCAACGGCTCATGGACCTAGCCGACCGCTTTCGCAGCCAGCCCCTGGTCTCCGCCAGGCGCTTCCTGAGACTGCTCGGCCATATGGCTTCCACCGTCCATGTGACCCCCAATGCCCGCCTGAACATGCGGTCTGCTCAATGGTGTCTCCGCCAGCAGTGGCGACAAGCCACAGGCGGCCTGGCAGACCTAGTGCGCGTCTCCGAGCCGCTGCTCTCGTCTCTCCGGTGGTGGCTCCGGCAGCCGAACCTGATATTCGGAATGCCTTTCCAGTCACCTCAGCCGACCCGGGTGCTGACCACCGATGCATCCCTCCTGGGCTGGGGAGCACATTGCCAAGAGGCACGTACTCAGGGCCTCTGGACCACGTGGGAGTCTGCTCAGCAGATCAACTTCCTGGAGCTCAGGGCGATCCGCCTCGCTCTCAAGGCCTTCTCCCACCTGACTTCCCAACAGTCCGTCCTTGTCCAGACGGACAATCAAGTGGCCATGTTCTACGTGAACAAGCAGGGGGGCACGGGCTCCTTCCTCCTCTGCCGGGAGGCACAGAAGCTCTGCTCTTGGGCCGTCAGTCACGGCATTCTCCTCAAGGCAGTTTATCTCCCGGGCCAAGAAAATTGCCTTGCAGACAAACTCAGCAGGGTCCTCCAGCCGCACGAGTGGCGTCTGGATCCCTTGGTAGTTCAGAAGCTCTTCCTCAAGTGGGGTCTCCCCACGGTGGATCTCTTTGCCAGTCCTCACAACCGGCAGCTTCCTCGCTTCTGCTCTCGTCAGCCACACCCCCTTCGGGTTGCGGCGGACGCCTTTCTGATCTCGTGGTCGGGGAGCCTTCTGTACGCTTTCCCTCCCATCCCGCTGGTCTCTCGGACTCTTTTCAAGGTTCTCCGAGACAAAGCCTTCATGATCCTGGTGGCCCCTCGCTGGCCCAGGCAGCCGTGGTTTCCACTCCTGCTGCAACTGGCGGTGGAGGGCCCAATCCCTCTGGGGATACAACCGGATCTCCTCACTCAGGATCAGGGGTCCCTTCTGCACCCCAACCTCAGGTCTCTCAACCTTATGGCCTGGCTGCTGAGAGGGTAGTCCTTGCTCCCCTTCTCCTGCCGGCGGAGGTGGAGGAGGTCGTCTTAGCTTCGCGACGGCCTTCTACCCGCAAATGCTACGCCCTTAAATGGCGTCGCTTTGCAGTCTGGTGTACCCAACAGTCTGAGGATCCCTTCTCCTGCCCGGTGTCGGTGATCTTGCAGTACTTGCTGCACCTCTCTAATCTGGGACTTAAGTCCAACTCCGTCAAAGTTCACCTCAGTGCTCTTTCAGCACATCATGTGCCAGTGGACGGTAGACCTCTCTCCAATGACCCTCTCGTAGCGAGGTTTCTCCGAGGTCTCCTTCTACTTAAACCACCTCTGCGCCCGCCAGCGCCTGACTGGGACCTGAATGTGGTTTTGCAGCGGATCACCTGTCCGCCTTTTGAACCTATGGCTACCTGTTCTCTACGTTTTCTGTCTTGGAAAACACTGTTCTTGATAGCCCTCACTTCCGCTAGGCGCGTAAGTGAATTGCAGGCCCTCGTGTCTGATCCCCCTTACACTAGGTTCTACAAGAATAGGGTAGTCCTACGGACTCACCCAAAATTTCTGCCTAAAGTGGTCTCCCCTTTTCACATCAATCAGGAGGTGGTACTTCCAACCTTCTTTCCCAGACCACACTCCAGCCGAGCTGAAACGGTCCTCCATACCCTGGACTGTAGAAGGGCATTGAACTTCTACCTTGACCGTACGCGGGAGCACCGTAAAGCTGCTCAGCTTTTTGTGTCTTTTGACCCCAATAAATTGGGGCTCCCGGTCTCCAAGCGTACTCTGTCCATCTGGGTTGCGGACTGTATCTCTTGGGCTTATGGGGCAGCCGGACTCTCCTTAGAAAGTCGAGTCACGGCTCATTGCGTTCGGGCAAAGGCCACGTCAGTGGCTTACCTCCGCTCTGTTCCGCTGGCAGACATCTGCCGGGCCGCTACTTGGTCTTCGAGCCAGACTTTTGCGGTCCATTACTGTCTCGAGAGGGAGTCCCGTAGGGACAGTGCTTTCGGACAGGCAGTCCTCCGTAATCTCTTTGAGGTCTGAGCAACTCCTACCCTCCATCCCGGATGTGGGCTACCGGTGGGTGATAATTCAGCGAAGATTCTATCCTTCTGTGCTGCTGAGCTAGAGGGAGCTCATTTTTGTGCTTAGGGTCTCCGGTAGCCTTGAGCTTGGGAGTCCCATAAGTGAGGACTGACTTCCTGCTTGGTCCTGGAGAAAGCGTAGTTACTCACCTGTAACAGGTGTTCTCCAGGAGCAGCAGGAATCAGTCCTCACTACCCTCCCTCCTCCCCTTGGAGTTGCAATCGTCTGCTTATGTTCTTTTTGCAAATTTTTATGCTGTCTTTTTTAGCTATGTCATCTAACTGGCTAAGATGGCACCCTCGGGCGGGAAGACGACCGCGCATGCGCGCTGCAATTCCCAAAGGCTTTCTTTGAAAGCTGGGGAAAATTGCTCCGCGAGGGCTCCGTCGGCGCCGACGTCACCCATAAGTGAGGACTGATTCCTGCTGCTCCTGGAGAACACCTGTTACAGGTGAGTAACTACGCTTTCTGTCCATAGAACGCAGTCTGGCATCTTTCCTTGTGGCATCAACGCCCGTGGTACCGCAACAGACTACCCCACCGGTACCGGCTATAGCATCACCATCGGTACCGATCCCGGTACCGGTGGCATTGGCATCGGTGTCCGCTATGCCGGTACTCTGTCCTCTGAAGCCTTCCGGTACCGATACCCCGGTACCGGTTATTCCCGATGCCAATCCCAGTCGGTACGGGTATCGAGCTTTGCAAGAGCATCCGGACAGGCGATACTTCGATTCCTCTGAGGATTCTGAAGAGTCGGTCGATGCAGTGATGCTTCTTCCACAGGAGGAGTCCTCTCCTAAATGAAGGATGTCTCCTCCAGAGGACTTGTCTTTTCAAGACTTCATCAGGGAGGTGGCACGGGGCCTTTCAGTTACGGTGGCCCCTGAGACAGAACCCAGAGCCAAGGAGTTAGATATTTTACAATATCCTAAAACTCCTAAGGAGGCAGCTACCTTGCCTGTTCATGAGATTTTGTATGATCTCATGTTAAGGATGTGGGAAGCACCTCTGACCACCTCCCCTCATTCTCGCAGGTTGGATACCATGTATCGTGTCCCTCCTTGTCTTGGTTTCCATAAAACTCAACTTCCTCACCACTCTATTGTGTTTGAGTCTGCTATGAGAAAGATTAGAAGTGCCAAAAGACATGCCTCTAATCCTCCAGGACGTGAATGTAGAACCCTGGATGCTTTTGGAAGAAGAGTCTTCCAAGCTTCCATGATTGCTGCGAGAATTAATTCCTATAGTCTTTACATGGGAATGTTCTTAAAAGAAGTCACTGATCATTTGCAGACTTTAAGTCCTTTCATTTCTGAAGATAAAAGACAGGACTTTCTCACTTGGCTTAAACATGCCCAAGATATCTCCAAATTCTCCAACCGTGCAGCTTTCAACTCCTTTGAATGTGTCAGCAGAGCCTCAGCTATTGCCATAGGTGCACGTAGAATTGCTTGGCTTCAAGCATCTGATTTGGAGATCTTGGTTCAAGATGAATTGGGAAATATCCCTTGTACAGGTGAGAACCTGTTTGGTAAAGATTGGCAAGCAAAAGCCAATCACACGGATGCTGAAAACTCTGCCTTGGATAGACTATCCAAATCCACAGCTGCTCCTGCTAAGAAAAGGTTGTTCAAGAAAGCACCTTTTTCTAAAAAGGGAAGATTCTATCCTGCTTATGGTCAGCGGGCATCTTCTGCAGCTCAGTTCCCTACCAAACGTCAGCAATCATCCAAACAGAGCAAAGCAAAGGCTGCTAGGCCTCCACCGACACAGCAACCTTAGCCCCCTCAGGGCCTTTTTTTCCGCTAGAGAACTTGGCCTTCCTGGCTCTGGAAGGACCAGAGCCCTCCACCATTCCAGGAAGGTTATGTCATTTTGCTCCCAGATGGGAGCAAATTACATCAGCATTGAACACTCTCCATCATAAGAGAGGGGTACAAACTTCATTTTTCAAGCTTGCCCCCTCACACAAGAGTGCACCAGTTCAATTCTCCAACCTCCCTCCTCAGCCTGTTGGGGCAGGAGGTTGCCACCCTTCTCACCCAGGGGGCAATAGAGGAAGTGCCTCTTCAACAACAGGGCACAGGTTTCTACTCCCCCTATTTTCTTATCCCAAAGAAAACAGGGGGCTACAAACCCATCTTAGATCTCAGAGAATTGAACAGATTCCTAGTCAAGAAAAAATTCAAAATGATTTCTCTGGGAACTCTGCTGCCATACCTTCAGAGTCAGGATTGGCTTTGTTCTCTAGATCTCAAGGATGCGTACACCCATGTTCTCATCCATCCAACTCACAGAAGGTTCCTTTGGTTCCTTTTTCAAGAGAAGCACTATCAATACAGAGTGCTCCCTTTTGGTCTGGCCTCTGCACCAAGGGTGTTCACAAAATGCATGGCTGTGGTAGCTGCATTTCTGCGCACTCTGGGAATATTCGTCTTCCCTTATTTGGACGACTGGCTCATCCGAACTCCCACTCAGTCAGAGGCCAAGAGTTCTCTAGCCTGCACAATGAGTATCCTTCAGTATTTAGGGCTGATAATAAACATCCCAAAATCCAATTTAACCCCTACTCAGTCCCTGGAGTTTATAGGGGCATTGCTGGATACCACAAAGGCAAGGGCCTATCTCCCCCAGCCCGTTGCCTTCGCTTGGTGCAGTTAGCTTTTCAAGCAGAGTAGTAGCCTCACTTAACTGCTCAAGAGATGTTACAATTACTAAGCCACATGGCATCCACCGTGCATGTGGTCCCATATGCTCGCCTTCACATGAGAGCAGCTCAGTGGACTTTATCCACCCAATGGACCCAGGCATTAAACTGCCTGTCAGACAAAATAGCAAACACAAGTCGCCTCATTTTGTCGCTCCAGTGGTGGAAGTCCCCTAAAAACCTGTTGCTGGGGTCCCCCTTTCAGCAGTCTCTACCCCAAGCAACTCTCACAACAGATGCTTCTCCAATGGGGTGGGGAGCTCATCTACAAGACCTCTCCACCCAGGGCATCTGGTCCCCACAGGAGACTTGTCTACATATCAATCTCTTGGAACTCAGAGCAATCTTCTTTGCTCTGTGAGTGTTCCACACCTTGCTCAGCTGCAAAGACAGTCCTTATCCACACGGACAATCAGGTAGCCATGTTCTATGTGAACAAGCAGGGCGTAACTGGCTCTCTGTCGCTTTGCAACAAAGCTTTGCGACTGTGGGCCCTCGCCAGAGAACATCAAATTCATCTTCTGGCAGTTTATCTTCCAGGCGTTAAAAACTCTTGGGCAGTCAGGCTCAGTCGAGTTCTTCTTCCACACGAGTGGTCCCTACATGTGGACCAGGTGACCAGGATTTTTCAGATTTGGGGAACCCTGGACATAGACCTCTTTGCAAGTCCGTGGAATGCCAAACTTCCCCGGTTCTGTTCCAGAACTCCTGCTCAGGGGGCTCAGGCAAGGGTTGCTTTTCTCCTTCACTGGGGTCAAGACTTCCTGTATGCCTTTCCACCCATTTCCCTAATTCCCAAAACCCTGTTCAAGCTTCAGAGAGACAGAGGCCACATGATTCTCATAGCTCCACATTGGCCACGGCAAGTGTGGTACCCTCTGCTTCTACATCTCTCTCAAGCTCCCTCCCTCGAGTTAGGGTCTGCTCCAGATCTCCTATCTCAAGAGGACTGGAAGTTATGACATCCCAATCCCCAGTCTCTGCATCTCAGGGCTTGGTTGCTGAAGGCCTAGATCTCCAAGATCTTCATCTTTCTCAACAGGTGAAAGATGTTCTTTATGCTTCCAGAAAACCTTCCACTAGACGTTCTTATGCTTTCAAGTGGAAGAGGTTTACTATCTGGTGCTCTGGGAAGGGTCTTAACCCCCTTGCCATACCCCTGGAATCTTTGCTGGAGTATCTCCTCCATTTGTCTAATGCAAGCCTTAAAACTAATTCAGTAAGGGTCCATTTGAGTGCTATTGCAGCTTCCCTTAAGCCTCTGAATGGACAACCTGTTTCCTCTCATCCTCTTGTAGCAAGTTTTATGAGAGTCCTCCTTTTAACAAAGCCTCCCATTAGACCACCTCCGGTGGCATGGGACTTGAACCTGGTTCTTGGTCAGCTTATGAAGCCGCCTTTTGAACCTTTGGCTACCACCTTCTTGAAATACCTTTCTTGGAAAGTTATCTTTCTTATTGCAATCACATCAGCACGTCGTATTAGTGAATTGCAAGCACTCGTAGCTAATCCACCTTATACAAGGTTCCATCATGACAAGGTAGTCCTTAGGACTCATCCACATTTTATGCCTAAGGTGGTCTTGCCCTTTCACCTCAACCAGGAGGTCTACCTACCTGTCTTTTTTCCAGGGCCTCATGCAACATAAAAAGGATATAACGATTTTAGAAAAGGTTCAGAGAAGAGCCACCAAAATGGTAAAGGGGATGGAAGGATACTCCTATGAAGAAAGGCTAAAAAGGTTAGGGCTTTTTAACCTGGAAAAGAGACGGCTGAGGGGAAATATGATAGAAGTCTATAAATTAATGAACAGAGTGGAACGGGTAAACGTAGATCGATTGCTTACCTTATCAGAATATAGAAAGACTAGGGGACATGCAATGAAGCTACAGGGTAAACTATTTAAGACTAATAAAAGAAAATATTTTTTTACTCAAAGTGTAATCAAACTCTGGAATTTGTTACCGGAGGATGTAGTAAAGGCTGTTAGTGTAGCTGGGTTTAAAAAAGGTTTGGACAAGTTCCTGGAGGAAAGGTCCATAAACCATTATTAAGAAAGGGACCCAGGATATCAATGCTTGAACCAATACAAGCATTGTGGAACCTGTGTCCCTTGGGGAAACTGCTAGGTACATATGACCTAGATTGGCCACTGTTGGAAACAGAATACTGGGCTTGATGGACCTTGGTCTGACCCAGTATGGCATATCTTATGTTCATCAAGTGCAGAGAGGAATCTTCATACCCTGGACTGTAAAAGAGCTCTGGCTTTTTATTTACAAAGGACACAGCAACATAGAAAGTCCTCTCAGCTCTTTGTTGCCTTTGATCCTTCTCATTTGGGACTACCAGTCTCCAAGAGAACACTATCTAACTGGATTGCCCAGTGCATTTCTTTCGCCTATCAGAGTGAGAACCTTTTTCTGGAGGGCCATGTCACAGCTCACAATGTGAGGGCCATGGCAGCCTCAATGGCTTATCTGAACTCTGTGTCTATTGACGACATCTGTCGAGCAGCCACTTGGGCCTCGGTTCATACTTTCACAGCCCATTACTGCTTGGACAAGGACTCCCGCCGGGATGCCTTGTTTGGTCAGGCTGTTTTCAAACACCTGTTCGATACTTAATCAACTCCTACCCACCATCCCTGATGGGATGCCAGAGATCCATGGGGGGAAGTGGAGCCCTGTCCCAGGGACACACAACTTCTGGGGTCTCTCCCTGGCATCTAAAGCTAGGGAGTCCCCATATGTGAAGACTCATTCCTGCTTGTTCCTAGAGATAGCACAGTTACTTACCTGTAACAGGTGATTTCTGGGAACAGCAGGAATAAGTCTTCACAACCCACCCACCTCCCCTGGGAGTTGTATCTCTCTATCTATCTTTCCTTTCCCCCTCTCTCTCTCTCTCTCTTTTTGTCTCAGCTTTAAAACCTAACTGAGGAGAGACAGTTGGGAAAGGCGGGAAGGCAGCACGCAGGCGCTGTGGGATGCTCCCAAAAGCTTTCTGATTGGACGCTGGGGAGAGTTCCCGCGCAGGTTCCGTCAGTACCGACGATACCCATATGTGAAGACTTATTCCTGCTGTTCCCAGAGATCACCTGTTACAGGTAAGTAACTGTGCTTTCTCCAGGAACAGCAGGAATCAGTCCTCACAACTCTCCCTCCTCCCCTGGGAGTTGCCTCCCTACCTTGTTTTAGTTTTTATTGCCGTCCTAGCTATGTCATCTGACTGAGCAAGATGTCACCCTTTATTTATTAATTTTATTTAACAATTTTTCTATTCCGCCTTTGTCCAAAGCGGTTGCAAGCGGGTCCTTGGGTGGGAAGGGGACCATGCATGTGTAGTAGCATTCCCAAAGGCTTTCTTTGAAAGCTGGGCAAATGCTCCGCGCGGTCTCTGTTGGCGCCGATGTCATCTATATGAGACAGATGAGTAACTATGCTATTTCCTCATCCCCAAGAGGACAGGAGTCTTCAGGCCCATCCTGGACCTGCGAGAGCTCAAAAGGTTTCTGGTCAGGGAGAGGTTCAAGATTCTCTCTCTTGGGACTGCCATTGCTCCTGCAGGGAGATTGTCTATGCTCCTTAGACTTAAAGAATACCTACACTCACATCATAATTCATCCCAGCCACAGAAGATACCCTCTGTTCTTGGTGGGGGGACAGCACTACCAATACAAGATGCTGCCCTTCGGTCTGGTCTCATTACCAAGGATCTTCACAAAATGCCTCGCAGTGGTCGCAGCCCACCTCCGGCTCCAAGGGGCGTTCGTCTTCCATTATCTGGACAACTGGTTCATAAAGGGGGAAATGGCTGCAGAGGCACAATGCGCCACTGAGTGCATCAACAACACCTTGCTGCACCTGAGGTTCGTCATAAGCTACCCCAAGTTTCACTTCATTCCAGCCCATTGCCTAAAGTTCATAGGGTTGCAACTAGATAACCTCCAGGCAAAAGCTTTCCTCCCTCAGGATAGGTTAGAACCGCCTCAAGGAGTTGGCCATAGAGGTACACCGATGCCAGACGCTGTCCGCCCGCCTCCTACTCCGCCTGTTGGGACACATGGCCTCCATTGTCCATGTAACACCATATGCCTGCCTGTCCATGAGGGCAGCACAGTGGTGCCTCCGCTCCCAGTGGACACAAGCCACAGGCATGCTCAGGTACAGAGTGAAAGTGACCTGCCAGCTGGTAGGCTCCCTCGGATGGTGGCAGATTCCATGTCACCTTCAGTCCCGGATGCCCTTCCAGGTACCCATCCCCCAGAAATTCCTCACCACGGACGCCTCCCTAATGGGCTGGGGAGTGCATTGTGGGAGCCTCCAGATGCTAGGCTACTGGTCTCAGAGGGAATCCCGGATGCAAATCATCCTGCTAGAGCTCCAGGCAATATACCTAGCCCTCCGAGCCTTCCGCCACCAGCGCCATCATCACTCTGTGCTGATCCAGACCAACAATAAGGTCGCAATGTTCTACATAAACAGGGGGGAAAAGGGTTGAACTTCCTCTACCAGGAGATGGTAGCCCTCTACTCCTATGCTGCACACAGAGGGATGCTGCTAAGGGCAGTGTACCACCTAGGCCAGGACAATGCCCTGGCGGACAAACTAAGCAGGGTCCTCCAGGTGCATGAGTGGCACCTGGTTCCAGCGGTAGCCTCACGGTTGTTTTGTCTTTGGGGCATCCCCTCAATGGACCTGTTCGCCAGCCTGGACAACATGTAGTTGCCCCGATTCTGCTCTTGCCAACCGTACACATCCCGGGTGGCAGCTGATGCATTCCTTATCTTGTGGATGAAAGTTCTCATGTATGCCTTCCCACCGACACCGCTGGTAGCCAAGACACTATTCAAGGTCCAGTGCGACAGAGCATCCCTAATGCTGATAGCCCTTTGGTGGCCCAGGCAGCCCTGGTTCCCATTGCTCCTCTCCCTATCGGCAATGTCACCGATTTCCCTGGGCCGAGCTTCAGGGCTACTCTCGCAGGAGCAGGGATCTCTCCTACACCCCAACCTGGGGTCCCTCTTACCCACGACTTGGCTGTGATGTGGAAGAGATTCTTCTGGCCTCTTATAAGGTCTCAACAATAAGGGCGTATGCCTTCACGTGGCGCTGATTCTCGGTGTGGTGTGTAGAAAGGCGGGTGAATCCGTTTTCCTACTCAGTACAAGTGGTACTCCAATACTTGCTTCACCTATCGCAAGTGGGACTGAAGTTCAATTCAGTCAGAGTACACCTGAGTGCCCGTATAGCACATCACCATTCCATTGAGGGAAAACCCCTCTCGGCTCAGCCCCTTGTGTCCGGATTCTTGCAGAGCCTCATGTTATCCAAACCCCCCATCTGTCCTCCAGAGGCGGAGTTGGGATATCAGTGTGGTGCTCTCTCAGTTCACTGAGGCCTCCAATTGAGCCCCTGGCTACCTGCCACCTCCAGAACCTTTCCTGGAAGGACACCTTTCTAGTAGCATTCACATTAGCAGGCAGAGTCAGCGGAACCACCCTACACCAGGTTCTACAAGAATAGGATGGTGTTCCTTACACACCGCAAGTTTCTGCTGCAAATGGTGTCCCCTTTCCACCTCAACCAGGATGTGGTACTCCCCACCTTCTTTCCGAGGCCTTATGCTGGTAGGGCGGAGACCGTTCTCCACAGTTTGGATTGTAAGAGAGCCCTTCCCTTTTACCTGCAGTGGATTCAGGGCCACCGCAAAGCACCACAGCTTTTTGTATCCTATGACCACATCCGTCTGAGGCTCCCAGTGACTAAGCGAACTCTGTCCACTTGGGTTGCAGATTGCATTACCATTGCTTGTGAGAAAGCAGGGCTCTCACTGGACCAGAGGATCACAGCACAGCACGTCAGGGCCATGGCTACTTCCATGGCAAATCTGCATTCCATCCCCGACTGAAATCTGCCAGGCCACCACCTGATCGTTGATCCATACCTTCACAGCTCACTACTGCCTGGAGAGAGAGTCCCAAAGGGACAGCGCCTTCGGCCAGGCCGTACTCTGTAATCTTTTCCGGGTGTAGGCAACTCCTGCCCTCCGATCCTTCTGTGTTCAGGCTACCAGTGTACTGGTTCTCTGCCGGACACCTGGGTCTTGCAAAAGTCTCTCAGAAGGGACTCAACTGCTGCTGATTACGGCTCACCCTTTGCAGGTCACCGGGTCGTTTTTACAGGTTCTCGGTAGCCTGTAGCTGGGGAGTCCCATATGTGAGCACTGACTTTGTGTTTGTTCCCAGAGAAAGCAGTTACTCACCTGAAACAAGTGTTCTCCGGGGACAGTAGGAATCAGTCCTCACAACTCTCCCTCCTCTCCTTCGAGTTGCTTCTTTGCCGTATTTTATTTTTCCTTGGCCATCTTAGCTATATCATTTGACTGAGGCAAGATGGCACCCTTGGGCAGGAAGTGGAACACGGCATGCATGCTGCATCTCCTAAAGGCGTTCCTTAAAAGCTGGGGAGATGCTTCCGTCCGGATTCCGTCGGCGCCGATGTTACCTATATGTGAGGACTGATTCCTGCTGTTCCCGGAGAACACTTGCTATAGGTGAGTAACTACGCTTTCTAAAACATACAACATTGAACAAATCAGACTCTAGTTCATACAAACCTATTTCTAGCCTTCCTCTAATAGCCAAAATAATAGAAAAATAATCCCAAGCTAATTACAAGAGCATATTGAAACACACTGCTTCCGGATCAACCATGGAGTAGAGACTCTACTCAGAAGACTAATGGATAGGGTGATAAGATGGATTGACAAACAAAAAACAGCCTTCGTAATCTTCCTAGACATAGCCTCTGCGTTTGACTCCATATGCCATCATCTGGAGTGAAGGAGTAGCCTAATGGTTAGAGCACTGGTTTGGGAACCAAGAAACCAGGGTTTGATTCCCACTAACACGCCTTGTGGCCTTGGGCTAATCCCTTAACCTTCCATTGCCTCAGAAAATTCCAAGTTATCAATGTCCCTGTTTAATGTACATTACCAAGTTTAAGTTACAATGTAAACCGCTTTGATTGAAATGATAAAGCAATATAAAAGACCTGTAAAATAAATAAATAAATAAATCTACTACTTAACAGACTGCAAGAACTTGGTATTAAAGGCACTCCACCACAATGGTTTACATCTTACCTAACTGACAGGAACCAGCAAATATAAATTGGCTCTAACTCATCAATGCCTTACCCTCAACTTCAGGGAATCCCTCAAGGCTCCGCCCTATCAACACTACATTTTAACCTCTACTTACAGCCCATCTGCAATAATCTAAAAAGATAACGTCTTCTACCTCTTATATTCAGATGACATTATGTTCTTCTCCCCATTTGACATTAGCAGCCCTGATCAGACCAAAACAACCACATGCTTTGATGAAAAAGCTTCATGGCTGAATATAAATGATAAAAAAACAGAGGTTCTTTATGTATCGAGAGATGATACATTCACTCCGCTGAAAACCCTGCAAATAAAAGATGCAATTCTGGAATTCAAGAATGAGGTGAAATACCTAGGCATCACAATTGATAGGCACCTAAACATGATAAGCTACATTAGCAATACTACAAGAGCTGTCTACTACAAAATAAAGACATTACAACACCTACGACCTCTCCTGTCCACTAACTATCTCTGCACAGCACTACAAGCAGTGGTACTCCCCCACTTGGACTTCAGTAATAGTATACTTACTGGCCTACCAAAACAAACTATACAACGCGTCCAATTAGCACAGAACACTGCCACCCAAACCATCACACAAACTCCAATAAGTGATCCCATCACACCAATATTGGAGGGAGGAATGGCCTAGTGGTTGGGGCAAGGTACTACAGGCCGGAAGGTCGGTGGTTCAAATCCCACTAGAGGACAGCAACCTTGGGCCGGAAGGACTGGGGTTTCTAGTCCCACAGGTGCTCCTTGTGGTCTTGGGCAAGCCACTTAACCCTCCATTGCCCATGTTCCCTGTAAGTATTAGTGTATGTGTCTCATATCCCCTCGTGTTAAATGTATCCCCCAACCGCTTTGACCCGGTGAAAAGCGGGATATAAATGCAGCTAAATAAAATAAATAAACTCCACTGGCGTCCAATAAACAGCAGGATAAAATACAAAAACCTACATTCTGTCTTCAAGATCCTGCAGAATGAACCACCCACCTATTTAAGAACTCTCCTACAGACCACTCCAGCATATAGGGAAAGGAGAGCGCATACAAGGTATTCCCTAACCACCCGGTGGAATTCAGTAAAAGTAACTCATCCACATCAAGCAGATCCTTCTCTCTTTATATACCAGATCTCTGGAATTCACTCCCAGAAACACTAAGATCAACAAAAGACCATCAAGTTTTCCGCAAACATCTAAAATCATGGTTATTCCATGAATACTTTGAAAATACAGTCACATTAACAATTACCACCTCAACAGCTCCTAGTTAAGATCCAACCACTCACTGGACTCATAACAACATAAGAACATAAGATATGCCATACTGGGTCAGACCAAGGTCCATCAAGCCCAGTATTCTGTTTTCAACAGTGGCCAATCTAGGTCATATGTACCTAGCAGTTTCCCCAAGGGACACAGGTTCCACAATGCTTGTATTGGTTCAAGCATTGATATCCTGGGTCACTTCTTAATAATGGTTTATGGACCTTTCCTCCAGGAACTTGTCCAACCTTTTTTAAACCCAGCTACACTAACAGCCTTTACTACATCCTCCAGTAACAAATTCCAGAGTTTGATTACACGTTGAGTGAAAAAATATTTTCTTTTATTAGTCTTAAATAGTTTACCCTGTAGCTTCATTGCATGTCCCCTAGTCTTTCTATATTCTGATAAGGTAAACAATCGATCTACGTTTACCCGTTCCACTCCGTTCATTAATTTATAGACTTCTATCATATCTTCCCTCAGCCGTCTCTTTTCCAGGTTAAAGAGCCCTAACCTTTTTTTTTTTTATTTAAATTTTTATTAGCATTTATAACATTTACATTTCCATGTGAACAACAGCTCCAATACACCAAGGTTTCCGCAAACACAAGAGAAAACCAGCAGCTTACACACAATACCTACTACACAGATCCCGTCCATAGCACCCCCTCCGCCCAGTCTCCCCTCTCCTCCCCTAACCGTATGCTCTGGCACGAGCTATGTAACAACCAAATGGGAACGCCTTACAGCGTACCGCCCATGTGGCTTTCTCAATAATCAACATACACAAGTCATTCTCCCCCTGTATACATCCCCCCCACCCCTTCCACCCTACTTCCACCCCTCTGCACGCAACCACCTCCATACCCCCGCCCACTGCTTCTCCATTTGCTCCCCTCTCCCCCCCCCCCCACTCTCCCCTGTCAGTTTATACATGGCATAAAGATTCGACACCCTGCATGCAAAACTCGCTATGGAGGGTAAAATTGGTCTATTCCAATACCATGCAATTTCGCACCTGGCCGCTGTTACACAATACCAAATAATTCTCCAATCCACCTCCCATCTTCCATCCGGTCTATGCAGGAGACACATCTCAGGTCCAAGCTCAATGTTCGCCCCCACCATTTTATTGATGTTCTCCCCTATACGGCGCCAATACTCTCCCACTACCGGGCACGTCCACCACATGTGCATCCAGGAGCCTCGCTCCCCACACTTTCGCCAGCATTCATCCTTTTGCAACACTCCCGCTTTGCACAACCGTTCTGGTGTGAGATACCAGCGACTCAGCACCTTAAACCCATTCTCTTGCAGTGACGTGGCAATGGAGAATCGTGCTATGCCCAATGCAACGGCCTCCCACTCTTCCACCCCCCACGTTACCCCTAGATCCTTTTCCCACGCTTCCATGTATTTCAACTTACCTTCCCCGCACGCTATCAACCCTCGGTAAATCCTAGAGAGCATCCCCTGTCGTCCCAGGGATCCCAGACAGGCTCCTTCAAACCACTCTCCTCCCCCCCTTCCCCCTTGCTCCCTTCCCTTTTTGCTCACTACTGAGCAGATCTGCCTGTACGCGAACCTATCCACCTCCCCCAATCAAAAGAGGTCCCTGACCCCCTCAAAGCCGCGACAGTGTCTTCCTACCACAATCTGGGACACCTGGGTCAACCCTAGCTCCGCCCATTTACGGAGCACTGTGGCACCTGGCCCCCCGCTCTCCGCACAGCAAGCTTGTAATGACATGGTAGCCGACCATCGTTTATCACCCACCAACCGCTTCCTGTACTGTTGCCACACTTGCAATGTATGCCCCACTATGGGATTCCTCCCCTTCTCTCCTCTCCCCTCCCATACTATCCGTTCTAATTCACCCGGCCTGTATTCGTCCATCTCCATCTGTACCCACTGCTTCTGGGGCTCCCGCAGCCACGCGTATACTGCTCTCAGCTGTGCTGCCGCATAATATAGTCTAAAATTTGGCACCCCATCCCCCCTTCCCCTACCGATACTTGCATCGTCCTTGCCGCCACCCGTGGTCGCCTCCCCCCCCAAATGAATCGCTCGACCTGCAGCTGGATCTTCTTCAACACTTTCTGCGGGATCGGGACCGGCAAGGCTTGAAACAGAAACAGGAACTGGGGGAGAAGCATCATTTTGACCGTCGCCATTCGCCCGAACCATGAGTAATACCCCCTGCTCCAGCCCTGTAGCCGCTCCTCCACCTGCCCCACCAATTTTTTATAGTTTAAAGCGTACAACTCCTCCAAAGTTCTACCGAGTTGTACCCCTAGGTAACGGATCGATGTCTTTGCCCATTTAAAAGGAAAATTCTGTTGCCAGTCTCGCTGCTCCCTCCCTCTCCCCCACTATACTCAAAATCTCAGATTTCCCCCAGTTGATCCGGAAGCCCGCCCTCTCGCCATAGTCTTGGATCTCTCTCATCACTGCCCTCAGGGATTCCCTAGGATTCGTGAGGGTCAGAAGTATATCATCTGCGAATAGGGACGCTCTACATTCCTGGCGTCCCACCCTAACCCCCGTGATCTCGGCGCTACTTCGCAACTTTGCCGCTAACGGCTCTAAGGAGAGCGCAAAAAGTAAGGGGGACAGTGGACATCCCTGCCGCGTCCCTCGTTCTAGGGGGAAGAACCTTGAGTACCCCCCATTCACTCGGACACATGCCTTCGGCCTAGCATAAAGAGCCCTTATCCACTGCACAAACCCAGGCCCAAACCCCTGGGACTCCAGTACCGAGTACAGGAAATCCCAGGACACCTGATCAAAGGCCTTCTCGGCATCCAGTGATACCAACAAGGCCTCCGTCCCTCGCCGCTGCGCCGACCACATCACATTTAACACTTTGCGGATGTGGTCTGCCACTTGCCGGCCCGATACAAAGCCAGCCTGTCCTCATGCACCAGTTTTCCTAACACTCCATTGAGTCGCGTCGCTAGCACCTTCGCTAGCAATTTCGCATCAATGTTCAGTAACGAGATTGGGCGGTAGGACGCGCACTCCTGCGGGTCCTTCCCCTCTTTGTGGATAAGTGTGATGCCTGCCCAGCCCATTGTTTCGGGCAGGGCCTCCCCCCGTCCCGGCCCATTAAAGACCCTAGTCAGTGGGTTCAACAGGAGGTTCCCAAATCGCTTGTAAAACCTTGCCGTTAAGCCATCGAGCCCTGGGGCCTTACCATTCTTTAATGCCTTGATGGCCTGGCAGACCTCTTCAGTTTGTATTTCCCTATCTAACCCCTCCTGGTCATCTCCCGTCAAGGTCGGAAGCCCTGCTTCCCTCACATATTCCCGAATGTCCTCCCCCGACCTTGCGTCACGGGCTGCATACAAGTTACTATAGAAGGACACAAATTCCTCCCTAATTCGCTGAGCCTCTCGCACCACCACCCCCCTACTCTTGAGCTGTGAGATCCTATTCCACTCCCTCCGCTTTTTCAGTTGTCTCGCGAGGAATTTCCCGGCTTTGTTCCCCCCTTCAAAGAACCTCTGTTTTAACAGCTGCAGGCGGAATTGTATCTTCTCCGCCTCAAGGGCATTCACTTGGGCCCGCAATGCCAGCACCGCTCCCCGCACCTGCCCAGTTCTGTCCTGTCCATCTCTTTCCTCCATCTCCCGCAGTTGCCGGCGTAACTGGTCCTCCTCCTCCGCCCGCTCCCTCTTTATACGGGCCCCCCACTTAATTAGAACTCCCCTAACTACAGCCTTGAAGGCATCCCAAACTGTTCCATCCGTGACCTCCCCCCCCGCCGTTTTGTTCAAAATACTTCGGGATTAGACTTTCAATCTCTCTCGCCACCCGCGCATCCTCGATGAGCCCCTCATTCAGCTTCCAGAATTGACGGCCCCTATCGTCCCCTGCCACACGCACCTGTACCACCACCGGGGCATGGTCGGACCAAGTGATGGGCTCGATCTCGCCCCCCAGGAGCCTCCCTGCTATCTCTTTCCCCACCCATATGGCGTCTAACCGGGAGTAAGTGCCATGTGCTGCGGAATAAAAGGAGAATTGCCTTCGCCCTGGGTTCAGGGTCCGCCACACATCTATCAGGCCATTCTCCCTCACAAATCTGTGATAGTGCTTCCTATCGGTGCCTCTCCCCTCCCTCCACCCCGTCGTATCTCTCCCTACCTCCCAGGCCACGTTGAAATCCCCACCACAGATCAGGACCCCGTCCCCCATTGCCGCCACTTGCTCACTCAATTCATTCCAGAACTCAGTTTGCGTACCCGTAGGGGCGTACACATTTACCACACAAAACCACTCCTCACCGAACTTGACCCTCAACAAGAGATACCGCCCCCCCTTATCCCGGGATATCACCTGAACCTCCGTTGGGACTGCCTCGCTGATGAAAACCCCCACCCCGCCTTTCTTCTTCTCTTTAAGATTGGAGGCGAACACACGATGCTTGTACCCCCGGGGCTGCACCAATGCCTCATGCTGCCTCAGTAGATGTGTCTCCTGCAACAATACTATATCCGCTTTATGTCTTGTTAATTCCTTATACAGTTTCTGTCTTTTCATTGGCGAGTTTAATCCTTTCACATTTAGAGTAAGAATTTTTAACACCCTTCCTTCCTGCGGTCCCCCGCCTCGCCCCCCTAAATCCCTCCGCTCCCTCCTCCCACCCTGACCCCCCCTCCCCCCCCCACCCCCCACACCCCCTCTCCCCCCGCCCCCCACACCCCCCTCTCCCCCTCCCCCTCCCCCCCTCCTAACTCTCCTCTGCGGAGATTCAACTTCCATTTCGGTGACCACCTCTCCCTCCCCACCTACCTACCTCAACCGCCCCCCAGCCCCCCCTGCTCCCCAACCTAACCCCATCCGCCACTACCCCCCTCCGCCCTTACCCCCTCCTCTCTCCGCCCTCCGTAGACCTCCTCCCTCTCAGTCTGATCCCCGCCTCATCCCCCCTCCCTCTCCCCTTGGCCTACTACCCATCCCTCCTTTCCCCCCCCACCCACAACCTTGCTTATACAAGAATACCAGTCCTTTAGGAAGGTGTTTCAGCTCAGCCAGTCTCTTGTTCTGAGTCCCGACTCTGGTGCGTGTCCTTGGTTGTCCTGGCCAGTCGCCGTCCACTCGCCCTCTGCCACTTCGTCTGTTCCGCTCCTCCGGACCTGGATTCCTTTCTCGGCGGAGTAGAGGAGCCGCCTGCCTGCTCCGGTAGTTGCTCGGCTCCGAGCTCCCTCAGCGCCCTCCACGCCTCCACACTGGATCTCACCGTCCTCGATCGTCCTTTCACCGTAATAAGTAGTCCAAAGGGGAAGAGCCACTTGTAGCGCAGGTCAGCGCGTCTGAGATAGGCTGTGACCTCTCTGATCTCCCTCCTTCGTTGTAACGTGCCCTGGGACAGGTCTTGGTACAGCTCCACCGTATGTCCCTCCCAGCGGAAGCTTTTCAGTTTGCGGCCAGCTCCCAGCAGGAGTTCCTTACTCTTAAAAGAACGCAGGCATACCACAATGTCTCTCGGCCTATTGTCCCGGATGGGCCCCAGACCCCTGTGTGCCCTTTCTATTTCGGGGCGAGACTCCTCTGTAGCCCTCCCTGGACCAGCTGCTACTAGTAGGTCTCGGAAGATCCGCTGGACTACTTCCTCACAGTTCTTATATTGCGGTTCTTCCGGTACACCTCTCACCCGGAGATTGCATCTGCTGCGTGAGCGGTCCTCCAGGTCCTCAGTTTTAGCTTTCAGGATCTCCTGCGCCCTCTGTAGCTCTTCCCAGCCTCTCTGGGCCTGCGTCAGGGTCTCCTCTTGACTCTCCAACTTGGTCTCCACCTCTTCCATTCGTCCTCCCAGCTCCATCAGGTCTTGGCGCATAGTCTGCATTACTTCTTTGATCTCATTTTTAACCCCACACATTTCCACCTTCAATTCCTCCTTTAACTCGAGGAGCCATTGTTTAATCTGCTCCGCAGCCGACAGGCCCTCTTCTCCTCCTTCGCTCCCCCCTGGGCTCTGCGGGGTCTCTGTCACGGGTTTCCCTGCTTTGTCCCCCTCCTTCCCTCCTTTGGTAGTTGCATATGGGGATCGGAACTCAGCCAGCTTTTTTTTCACCAGGGTCTCTTTTTTGCTGTTTTTCTCCATTTTGGGCTGGCCAGCCCCTCTCTCCCCGGGCTCCCCGGCCTGTAGTTCGGATGCAGTGCCCACTCACTTCACTATAGCCTCTGCTAGGAACAGGTCCTGTATCCGGCTGTGCTCTGCCTCTGTTCCCTCTCTTAGTGCATTCGGGGCTTATGGGACTCACCGCTGCTGGCTGCTCCTGCACTCCGCTCCCTTGTTGTTAGTGTTATTGGCGGCAATGGTATCTGCCTCAGGCTCCCACCAGCCACGTGCTAGGCCTTTCCGGCCCCCTCTGCCTCCGGGCGCCGCTTTCCGCGGGTCACCCCCGTCGTCAGCCACGTGGTCTTTGGGGTTTGGCGACGCGGACTCCTGCCGCTGAGGAGCTCTCTGCCCCTGCTCTCCTCCAGGCCTCGTTCAGCCCTGCGAAAACTTTCCCGGCTGATCCTGCTCGGCGCAGCCTCCGGCCAAGAAGCCCTCTGTTGTTTGGGCTGCTGCACCCGATCGGCTCCCGCCTTTTTACCGCGCCTCCGCACTTGCTTTTGCCGCCGTTGCGGTTCGCCGGTGCTCCCCTCTCTCGCCTCCACACACCGGACTGCCTCTCCGTTGCCCGTAGGGGCTAAAGTTGCATTTTTTTGCTGGTTGGTGGCGGAGCTCCCTCGCTACGCCGCCATTCAGGTAGGTGACGTCACCGGAAGTGAAGAGCCCTAACCTTTTTAGCCTTTCTTCATAGGAGTATCCTTCCATCCCCTTTACCATTTTGGTGGCTCTTCTCTGAACCTTTTCTAAAATTGCTATATCCTTTTTAAGATACGGCAACCAGAATTGCACACAATATTCAAGGTGCGGTCTCACCATGGAACGATATAGAGGCATTATAATATCTTTTGTTTTATTTTCCATTCCTTTCCTTATCATACCTAGCATTCTATTTGCTCTCTTGGCCGCTGCTGCACACTGGGCCGAGGGTTTTAACATGGTATCCACAATGACGCCTAAATCTTTTTCATGGGTGGTAGTTCCTAATGTGAAACCTTGCATCGTGTAACCATAGTTTGGGTTGTTCTTCCCTAGGTGCATAACCTTGCACTTGTCCACATTAAATTTCATCTGCCATTTTGATGCCCAGTCTTCCAATTTATCAAGATCCTCTTGCAATTTTCCACAATCCTCTTGGGTTTTAACAACTTTAAATAGTTTTGTGTCATCTGCAAATTTGATAACCTCACTCGTTATTCCACTTTCCAGGTCATTTATGAATATGTCAAAAAGCAGCGGACCCAGCACAGATCCCTGGGGTACACCACTATTCACCTTTCTCCATTGGGAAAATTGACCATTTAGCCCTACCCTTTGCTTTCTATCTTTAACCAGTTCCTGATCCACAATAGTACACTGCCTCCTATCCCATGACTCTTTAGTTTTTCCAAAAGTCTCTCATGAGGGACCTTGTCAAAGGCTTTCTGAAAGTCCAGATACACAATATCAACTGACTCACCTTTGTCCACCTGATTATTCACTCCTTCAAAAAAACATAACAGATTAGTAAGACAAGATCTTCCTTGTCTAAAGCCATGTTGGCTGTCTCCCATTAGGTCATGACTATCTACATGCTGAGTAATTTTATTCTTTATGATGGTTTCTACCATTTTTCCCGGTACTGATCTCAGGCTCACCGGTCTGTAGTTTCCCGGATCACCCCTGGAACCCTTTTTAAAAATTGGTGTTACATTGGCGATCCTCCAATCTTCAGGTATTAGAGATGATTTTAATAGTTCACAGATTACTAATAGCAGGTCTGCAGTCTCGTATTTCAGTTCTTTCAACACCCTTGGATGTATACCATCCGGCCCAGGTGATTTGCTACTCTTCAGCTTATCTAATAGTTGTAATACATCTTCTTGATGTATCGATATTTCCTTCAATTCTTCCGCACCTTTAAATACCACTTCAGTCATGGGTAACATCCCTATATCTTCCTCAGTAAAGACTGAAGCAAAGAATTAATTCAGTCTCTCCGCTATCACCTTGTCGCCTCATAGTGCTCCTTTAACCCCTTTATCATCTAATGGACCAACTGACTCTCTCACAGGTTTTTTGCTACGAATGTACTTGAAAAGGTCTTTACTTCGCGTTTTTGCTTCCGCAGCAAGCTTCTTCTCAAATTCTCCCTTTGCCTGCCTTATCAATGCCTTGCATTTGACTTGCCAGTGCTTGTGCTGTTTCCAGGTTTCGTCGTTTGGCTCTTTTTTCCATTTCCTGAAAGATGCTTTTTTGGCAACAACAGCCTCTCTGACCTCACCTTTAAACCATGCTGGCAGTTTTTTGGACTTCCTTCCACTTTTCTTAAAGCATGGAATACAGCTGGTCTGGGCTTCCAAGATAGTATTTTTCAACAACAGCCAAGCCTGATGTACGTCTTTAACCTTTGCAACTGCTCCTTTTAGTTTTTTCTTAACTGTTTTCCTCATTTTATCATAGTCTCCCTTTTGAAAGTTAAAAGGTAGTACTGTGGATTTCCTTACTATTCCTCCTCCACTAATTAAATCATAGGCGATCATGCTATGATCACTATTGCCAAGTGGCCCCAACAACCTTATCTCTTGCACTAGATCTGGTGTTCCACTAAGGATTAGGTCTAATATGGCTTCCCCTCTGGTTGGTTCATGAATCAGCTGCTCCAAGAAGCAGTCATTTATTTCATCTAGGAACTTTATCTCCCTAGCATGTCCTGACGTGACACTGACCCAGTCGATACCGGGGTAGTTGAAATCACCCATTATTATTACTGTGCTGTAACTTTTGTTAGCTTCCTTGATTTCTTTGAGCATTTCATCATCCATTTGGTCATTCTGGCCAGGCGCTCGATAGTACACCCCCACTGCCATTGCCTTCCCCCTTTTACATGGAATTTCAATCCATATAGATTCTACAGCAGATTTTGTTTCCTGCAAAACTTTAATCCTTTCTGACTCAATGCCCTCTCTAACATAGAGCGCAACCCCTCCACCAATTTGATCAGCTCTATCATTACGATATAGTTTGTACCCAGGTATTACAGTGTCCCACTGGTTGTTCTCCTTCCACCATGTCCCTGATATTCCAATCATATCTAACCTCTCATTTAGTGCTATATATTCTAACTCTCCCATCTTATTTTTTAGACTCGTAACCCTTCTGATCGAAAAACAAAATTGATCACCATTATACAAGCTCAAGCTCTCTAAAAACCATGTCAACACAAATGTAACCTTTAATGTAAATAATGTTTTCAATAAATGCAATGTAAATAGTTAACTATTTAATATGTTACATGGTATTATAGATACAATCATTGTAAAAATGTTACCTGTTTTTGTAATAGCTGATGGTTCTATGTAACCATTAATCATTCTATCTAAACCGTCCTGATTTATTGATAGGGCGGTATATAAAACCACACAAATAAATAACATGCATGACAGTGATGGCCGCCTACTTTCGTGCCTTGGATATCTTTGTCTTCTCCTACTTAGACGGCTGGCTAATCCCCAGAAGAGGTAAAACTATCTCTTCATTGCACCATTACTGTGCTTCAAAATCTGGGATTCCACTTAAATTTTCCCAAATTGCACCTAGTCCCATCCCAACAGCTCAACTTTATTGGGGCACTTCTGGACACTTGTCGGCCACGAGCTTTCCTTCCACAGGACTACTCTGCCCGCCTCATTGAGCTGGCCCACATTATAAAAAGCCACAGTGCCGTGACAGCTCGAGAAGTGCTGTGTCTTCTGGGACACATGGCCTCCATGGTCCATGTCGTCCCTTATGCCCGCCTGCATATGAGACAAGGTCAATGGCCGCTCTCGTCTCAATGGAGCCAGGCAACCGGGCGTGTCTCAGACAAGATTTGCATCACTTCTCCTCTTGTCAACTCCCTTCAGTGGTGGTGCTCCCCTCAAAACCTACTTGGAGGGTCACTTTTTCAGATGCTTCCCCCTCAGTGACAACGGATGCTTCCAAACTCGGGTGGGGAACACATCTGGACAGTCTCACCACCCAAAGTCAGTGGACACAACAGGAATCTTTGTTGCAGGTCATCCTGCTGGAGCTAGGTGCTCTCACAAATGCCCTTTGGGTTTTTCAACCTCAACTTTCAGGCAAACAGGTCTTAGTCCGAACGGACAGCCAGGTGGCCATGTTCTATGTGAACATGCAGAGGGATACGGGTTCCTATCCCCTCTGCCAGGAAGCCCTTCATCTCTGATTCTTCTCCATTGCACACCTGTATCCATCTCAGTGGTATATCTCCCAGGCAAACTCTATTTCCTTGCGGACAGACTCAGCTGCATCCTACGTCCACACGAGTGGACTCTAAATTGGGAAACGGAATCTTGGATCTTCCACATGTGGGGGATCCCCAGAATGGATCTGTTCTCCACCCAGAAGAATGCACATCTGCCACTGTTTTGCTCAATGCTTCCCTCACACAGTCAGGCAACGAATGCCTTCCTTCTCAATTAGGGAAGGGGCGTGCTTTATGTATTTCCACCCATCCCCTTAATAGCCAAAACCCTGTTCAAATTGCAGATCAACAGGGGCTCCATGATTCTAAAAGCCCCATCTCCAGGAACAAGCAGGAATGAGTCTTCACATATGGGTATCGTCGGTACCGACGGAGCCTGCGCGGGAACGCTCCCCAGCGTCCAAAAGGAAAGCTTTTGGGAGCATCCTACAGCGCCTGCGCGCTGCCTTCCCGCCTTTCCTAACCGCCTCTCTCCAGTTCTTCTTTTCCGCGGAGCCAGCAGGTCGTGTTCCTGTCACCGCTGAAGAATTTCTTCATTTTATTTTATTTCTTTGGTCGCGCGTCTGCCTTCTCGACGCTGGACCGGTACCGCCGGTCTTTTCTTTCTTTATTCTAAAAAACAACAACAACAAAAAAAACCCTACTGTTTTTCGCACTTCAGTGTTTTTTTTCTTTGGCCTTAGGCCTAGGAAATTTTTCCTCATGGAAAAGCCCGCCTCTGGGTTTAAAAAATGCACGAAGTGCAGCGACACTATTTCTGTCACTGACACCCATGAATGGTGTCTAAAATGTTTAGGTCCTGACCACTCCATTGCGGATTGTGAGTCCTGCTCCATGATGTCTAAAAGAGGCCTACAGAATCGAACAGCTAAGCTCAGTACCCTGTTTCCCTCGGATGCAGCTTCGGTTGCATCGACGTCTTCCAGGGCTGCTTCTTCCTCACATGGATCTCAGGTAACCAAACTTAAATCCAGCCGGTCTTCGAAGGGTAGATCTCCTTCCAAGTATCGAGATGCCTCCGGGCTTGCCCGCGAGGAATCCGCACCGGCAAAATTACCCTGGCGGGAGGCTCCGGCTTCCAAAGCTTTATCTATGGGGTCACAGGTTGACATCGATGGCTCGGCCTCGACCGATCACCTGTTGCCATGTTCTTGGGGTACCGGTGGTTCCCACTGGTACCGACATCCAGACATTGGTTGCGTCAATGGATCAGAATATCCTGACCATGCAGCGTGCCATCACGGCATTCATACAAGCTGCGACGCCTTCGGTACCGCAACAAACTCCGTTGCAGGTACCGACTCCGGCACCGGTACCGACATCATTTCCGGTACCGGTACCGATTGCATCGACATCCGCTGCGGGGTCGACTGCAGCGGTACACTGTTCTGTGATGCCCATCGGTACCGATCACTCCCGATGTCGATACCACCCGGTACGCGTATCGGGCTCTGCAGGAGCATCCAGACAGACTATACTTCGATTCCTCTGAAGACTCTGATGAATCAGAGGTCTCTGTCGAAGCATCGGTGATTCATCCTCAGGAGCCCTCTTCTCCAAAAAGGAGAATGTCTCCTCCAGAAGACTTGTCTTTTCAAGACTTCATTAGGGAAGTGGCCAGGGGCCTTTCCATCTCAGTGGCCCCTGAGACAGAGCCTAGAGCCAAAAAATTGGATATTTTACAATATCCTAAGGTTCCTAAAGAGGCAGCCACTTTACCAATACATGAGATTCTTTATGATCACATGTTGGGCATATGGGAAACTCCTCTCACCATTTCCCCTCATTCTCGCAGGTTGGACACCATGTATCATGTTCCTCCTAGTCATGGCTTCCATAAAACTCAGCTTCCTCACCACTCCATTGTGGTGGAGTCTGCCATGAAGAAGATAGAGTACAAAAAAGCACTCTAATGCTCCTCCAGGAAGGGAATGCCGAACCTTAGATGCCTTTGGCAGGAGAGTTTTCCAGGCTAGTATGCTTGTTGCCAGAATCAACTCCTATAGTCTCTATATGGGGATGTTTCTAAAAGAAGTTACAGATCACCTGCAAACTTTATCTCCTTTTATTCAAGAAGATAAAAGGGAAGAATTCCTCACCTGGCTCAAACATGCCCAGGATGTTTCCAAGTTTTCCAACCGTGCAGCCTTTGACTCTTTTGAAGGTGCCAGCAGAGCCTCGGCCATTGCCATAGGTGCACGCAGAGTTGCTTGGTTACAAGCTTCTGATTTGGAACCTTGGGGTCAGGATGGACTGGGAAATCTTCCTTGTACAGGTGAAAACCTTTTTGGCAAAGATTGGCAAGCAAAGGCCACCCAAATGGATGCTGAAAACTCTGCTTTAGATAGACTTTCAAAGTCTACTTCTGCTCCTTTTAAGAAAAGGTTGTTCAAAAAGGGTTTTTTTTCCCAAAAAAGGGAAATATTATTCTGCTTATGGTCAGCAGTCATCTTCTGTAGGTTGTTTTGCTACAAAGAGACAGCAACAACCGAAACAGGCCAAGCCTAAGACTACTAGGACTGCTACGGCCCAACAGCCGCAGCCTCCTCAGGGCCTTTGACTTACAACTAGAGAGCTTAGCTTTTCTGGCTCTAGAACATCCAGAGCCTCTCACCATTCCAGGAGGGTTGGCTTACTTTGCTCCCAGATGGGAACAAATCACAGCAGAACAATGGACCCTCTCCATCATAAGGGAGGGGTACAAGCTTCATTTCTTAAACCTTCCTCCTCACACCATGTGGGACAGTTCAATTCTCAAACATCTCTCCTCGACCTTCTGGGTCAGGAGATTACTACCCTTCTTGCCCAAGGGGCAATAGAAGAAGTACCCCTTCTTCAGCAGGGCTCAGGTTTCTACTCCCCCTACTTTCTTATTCCAAAGAAAACAGGGGGCTACAGACCCATATTAGATCTCAGAGAATTGAACACGTTTCTATGCAAGGAGAAATTCAAGATGATTTCTCTCGGTACTCTCCTTCCATACCTTCAGAGTCAGGATTGGCTTTGCTCTCTAGACCTCAAGGATGCGTACACCCATGTCCTCATCCATCCAACACACAGAAGGTTCCTTCGGTTCCTTTATCAAGGGAAGCACTATCAATACAGAGTGCTTCCCTTCGGTCTGGCCTCTGCACCAAGGGTGTTCACAAAATGCATGGCAGTAGTAGCTGCATTTCTACGCACTCTAGGGATATTCGTATTCCCATATCTGGACGACTGGCTCATCCGAGCTCCATCCCAGTCAGAGGCCCAGACTTCTCTAACCTGCACAAGGCGTATCCTTCAGTATCTGGGACTTGTAATAAACTTCCCAAAATCCCATCTCACCCCTACTCAGTCTCTAGAGTTCATAGGGGCCTTGCTGGATACCACAACTGCAAGGGCCTATCTTACCCAGGCCCGTTGCCTGCGCTTGGTGCAGTTAGCCTCACAAGTTCAGTTAAAATCCCATTTAACTGCTCGAGAGATGTTACAACTGTTAGGCCACATGGCATCCACCGTGCATGTGGTTCCTTATGCGCGCCTTCAGATGAGGGCAGCTCAGTGGACTCTATCCACCCAATGGACCCAGGCATCAGGTTGCCTGTCAGACAAAATAGCAACCTCCATTCGCCTCTTTTGGTCCCTCCACTGGTGGACGTCCACTCAAAATCTGTTGTTGTGGTCCCCCTTTCAACAGGTGTTACCCCAAGCAACCCTTACAAGAGATGCCTCTCCTAGAGGTTGGGGAGCTCATCTTCAAGATCTCTCCACTCAAGGCATCTGGTCTCTAGAGGAGACATCTCTACATATCAACCTCTTAGAGCTCAGAGTAATCTTTCTAGCTCTCAGAGTCTTCCACACCCTGCTCAGCTACAAGACAGTCCTCATCCACACGGACAACCAAGTAGCCATGTTCTACGTGAACAAGCAGGGCGGGACTGGCTCTCTGTCGCTTTGCAACGAAGCTCTGAGATTGTGGGCCTTCGCCAGAGAGCATCAAATTCATCTCATGGCAGTGTATCTTCCAGGAGTTCAAAACTCTTGGGCAGACAGACTCAGTCAAGTTCTGCTCCCACACGAATGGTCCCTCCATGGGGACCAGATAGCCAGGATCTTTCGAATTTGGGGAACCCCAGACATAGACTTGTTTGCAAGTCCGTGGAATGCCAAACTTCCCCGGTTCTGTTCCAGAATTCCGTGTCAGGGAGTTCAGGCCAGGGATGCCTTCCTCCTCCATTGGGGGCAAGACGTCCTCTATGCCTTTCCACCCATTCCCCTAATTCCCAAGACACTCTTCAAACTTCAGAGAGACAAGGGGTCTATGATCCTCATAGCACCACATTGGCCATGCCAAGTGTTGTACCCTCTACTTCTGCATCTCTCTCAAGCTCCCTCCCTGGACTTGGGATCTGCTCCAGACCTCCTGTCCCAGGAGGAGGGAAAGTTGTGGCACCCAAATCCCCAGTCTCTTCACCTCAGAGCCTGGTTGCTGAAGGCCTAGACCTTCAAGATTTGCATCTTTCTCAGCAAGTGAAGGATATCCTTCATGCTTCCAGAAAGCCTTCCACCAGACGTTCCTATGCTTTTAAATGGAAAAGGTTTACCATTTGGTGTGCAGAGAAAGGTCTTAACCCTCTTGCAATACCTCTGAATTCTTTACTAGAGTATTTGCTGCATTTATCCCATGCAGGCCTTAAAACGAATTCAGTAAGAGTCCATTTGAGTGCTATTGCAGCATCCCTTAAACCTCTCAATGGACAGTCTATTTCCTCTCATCCTCTATAGCAAGATTCATGAGAGGCCTTCTTTTGACTAAACCTCCCATCAGACCACCTCCAGTGGCATGGGACTTTAATCTGGTTCTTGGCCAGCTTAGGCAGCCACCCTTTGAACCCTTAGCCACTACCTCCTTGAAATTCCTTTCCTGGAAGGTTATTTTTCTCATTGCAGTCACTTCAGCTCGCCGCATCAGTGAGCTGCAAGCCTTGGTGGCTAATCCTCCTTATACAAGGTTCCATCATGACAAGGTAGTCCTCAGGACTAATCCACACTTTATGCCTAAAGTGGTCTCACCTTTTCATCTGAACCAAGAGGTTTATTTACCTGTCTTTTTTCCAGGACCTCATGCTTCAAGTACAGAGAGGAATCTTCATACCCTGGATTGTAAAAGAGCTCTTGCTTTTTACTCACAGAGGACACAGCAACATAGAAAGTCCTTTCAACTCTTTGTTGCTTTTGATCCCTCTCATTTAGGACTTCCAGTCTCTAAGAGAACTCTGTCCAATTGGATTGCTCAGTGTATTTCTTTCGCCTACCAGAGTAAGAACCTTTCTCTGGAGGGCAATGTCACAGGTCACAATGTGAGGGCCATGGCAACCTCTATGGCTCATCTAAATTCTGTGTCCATCGACCAGATCTGTCGAGCGGCCACCTGGGCCTTGGTTCATACCTTCACAGCCCGTTACTGCTTGGACACGGACTCCCGCCGGGATGCCTTGTTTGGTCAGGCTGTTCTCAAACACCTGTTCCATACCTAATCAACTCCTACCCTCCATCCCTGGCTGGATGCCTGAGATTCATGAGGGGAGGTAGAGCCCTTCCCAGGGACTCACAACCTGGGTGATCTCCCAGGCATCTCTAGCTGGGGGGCCCCATATGTGAAGACTCATTCCTGCTTGTTCCTGGAGATAGCACAGTTACTTACCTGTAACAGGTGATCTCTGGGAACAGCAGGAATAAGTCTTCACAACCCACCCACCTCCCCTAGGAGTTGTATCTCTCTATCTTTCTTTCCTTTCCTCTCTCTCTCTTTGTCTCAGCTTTAAAACTCGGACTGGAGAGAGGCGGTTAGGAAAGGCGGGAAGGCAGCGCGCAGGCGCTGTGGGATGCTCCCAAAAGCTTTCCTTTTGGACGCTGGGGAGCGTTCTCGCGCAGGCTCCGTCGGTACCGACGATACCCATATGTGAAGACTTATTCCTGCTGTTCCCAGAGATCACCTGTTACAGGTAAGTAACTGTGCTTTATTGGCCCCGTCAACCATGGTTTCCTCTGCTGCTTGGACTAGTATAGACTCCACCCTTCAGCCTGGGACATGCACCCAATCTCCTCTGTCAGGATCACAGGAAGCTTCTCCATCCCATTCCATAAATCCTCCATCTCACGGCGTGGCTGCTGAAAACATGATTTTTGCTGACCTCGACCTTCCACAACAGGTCAAGGATATCCTACTTGCATTCACACAAGCTGTCTACAAGATGTTTTTATGCCTTCAAATGGCGCAGGTTCACCCTCTGGTGTACTCCGAAACATATTGACCCCTATGCCTGTCCGGTGGAATTTCTTTTGCAGTATCTCCTCCATTTGTCCTCAACAGGTCTTAAGACTAACTCAGTGCCATCTCAGCCTATTACATGCCAGTGAACAGGCATCCTGTTTCTTCACACTCTTTGTTACAACGATTTATGCGGGGGTCTTCTGCTATCCAAGCCACTGATCAAACCACCTCCGGTAGCTTGGGACCTCAACATGTTCCTAGCGCAGCTTCTAAGTCTCCTTTTAAACCTTTAGTCACCACTTTTTTTTAAAATTCCTCTCTTGGAAGGTAATTTTCCTTATCGCCCGTATCTCAGCTTGTATCAATGAATTGCAGGCCTTAGTGTCGGATCCTCCATACACCTGGTTCCACCACAACAAGGTGGTTCTCCGTAAGCATCCACACTTCCTTCCAAAGGTGGTCTCTGTCTTCCATCTCAACCAGTCAGTGATGCTACCAGTCTTCTTCCACATGCCTCTAGGGCTGAGGTAGCGCTACACACTCAAGATTGGCTTTCTGCTTGAACAGAACCAAGGATCTCAGGAAATCCTGTTCATTTCTTATGATCTAAGTCACCTTGGGCTTCCATTGTCAAAGCGCACCCTCTCCAACTGGATTACAGACTGCATTTCTTTTGTCTCTGCTCAGGCAGGACTCTCCCTTGAGGGCCACGTCACCACTCACAATATGTGAGCCATGGCAACATCAGTTGCCAACCTTCGTTCCGTCTCCATTGACAGACACTCTCAAGCAGCCACCTGATCCTCCATTCACACCTTTACTGCTCACTACTGGCTAGACAGGCTGTCTTTGGCCAGACTGTCCTCCAGCACTTTTTTGGGACTTAACTGCATCTCTTACCCTCTGTCCTGGACTTTTCTGGCACCAGGCTTCCCTGTCCATGCGCTTGCAAGCTGTAATAGAGTTCAATGGGGCCAGTTCCTCGGCTCCATACTTTAGCCTCAGGGATGCCATTACTTCCAGCTCAGTCTGGTACCTGGGAGCTAGTGGGTCCCATATGTGAAGACTGCATTCCTGCTTGTTCCTGGAGATAGCGTTGTTACTCACCTGTAACGGGTGATCTTCGAGAACAGCAGGAGTCAGTCTTTACAACCCACCCTCCTTCTCTAGGAGTTGTAGGGTATTCTTTCTTCCTCTATCTCTCAGCTACAAGCTCTACTGAGGAGAAGACTTGGGAAGGCAGATATTCAGGTGCAGTGGAGTGCTCCCAAAAGCTCCCCAATTGGACTCCGGGGAGCATTCTCGCACGGGCTCTGTCGGTACTGACAATACCCATATATGAAGACTGATTCCTGCTGTTCCTGGAGATCACCTGTTACAGATGAGTAACAGTGCTTTCTTACTGCCTTCTGCTGCTTGTCAGCCTCAGCATCCGCAGCAAAGACAGTAGGGCCCTCGCCAGCCCAAGAAGCCCAAAGCTCCTAAGCCTCAACCAACTGCAGAGGCACAACCTGCACCTGTTTTTTTGACTCCTTCCTGGAGAGTATTGCCAATCTGCCCCTGGAGGGACCCCAGCCCCTCCACATAGCCGGCAGACTCTGTCATTATGCCCACAGGTGCCACCTCATAACATTGGAGCAGTAGACACTTCAGATGGTCCAAGGGGGTTATCAGCTTCCCTTCAAAACCTTACCCCCCACCAGCTTTACAGGGGATTATCCCACATAACTCCTTCAAAACACTCTTTTAAAAGAAGAGGTGACCACCCTTTTCTCTCAGGGTGCCATAGAAAGAGTTCCTCCTCCTCAAGAACAGATGGGCTTCTACTCTCCCTATTTTCTCATTCCAAAGAAAACAGGAGGATTCAGGCCCATCTTGAATCTCAGAGACCTAAACAAATTCATGGTCTGAGAAAAATTCATAACGATTTCTCTAGGAACTCTTCTACCATACCTCCAGAGACAAGATTGGCTATGTTCTATAGACCTAAAAGAAGTGTACACACATTTACTGATCCATCTCTCGCACAGACAGTATCTGCACTTCATGTTCCATGGAAGCCACTGTCAATACCGGGTTCTTCCCTCCAGTCTAGCCTCTGCCCCAAGGGTCTTCACAAAATGCATGGCAGTATTCGCTGCCTTCCTTTGTACCTTGAGGGTATTCGTCTTCCCTTACTTATACGATTGGCTGATCAGGGGAGACTCCTCTCAAGAGTTAAGACTCTCCTTTCATTGCACCATCATGGTGCTCCAAAACTTAGGCTTTATCATAAACTTCCCAAAGTCTCACCTCGCTCCATCCCAATGACTGGAATTCATTGGAGCACTCTTAGACACTCAACAGGCCTGAGCTTTCCTTCCGAAGGATCGCTGTGCCTGCCCCATAGAGCTGGCAAAGTGCGTGCAAGAGGAAAGCTGGATAACAGCTCAAGAAATGCTATGGCTATTAGGACACATGGCCTCCACAGTCCATGTCATCCCCTATGCTCGATTACACATGCATCAAGTACAATGGACTCTGTCTTCTCAATGGACACAAGCAATGTGGCATATCAGAGACAAGATCCACATCGCTCTTCATCTGATCAAGTCCCTTCAGTGGTGGTGTTCTCCACAAAACATACTCATTGGGTCACCTTTTCAGATGCCTTCACCTCGATGTTATCACACATCAGATACTTCGAAGCTGCGTTGGGGAGCGCATCTCAATGACCTAAACACACAGGGACTATGGACATGTAAGAAAACATAACTTTTTACACAATAACAGACTTCTCAGTAAAGCAGAGTTTAATGACTTTGCTTGCAAGTAAAGGGTGAGATGCTTCAGTAAGCACTCACACAGATCCTCTGTTTCACAGTTCTTTTTATAGTAGATTATAGTACTTGCCCTCTTTTTCAGCATGTCCATAATTCATTGGATAATATTATACACCTGTATCAGGCTATGTGTTATTAGCCACGTAGTCTCTCTTCCCAGAATGCAAACATACAGTAAAGGTGAATCAGCTTTCTACCTCTGCACCTGTGACAGTCTACGTATTATTATCCATGTAGTCTCTCTTCCCAGGATGCAGACATACAAAATTATATTACAGAATGGTAAATGAATGGAATACAAGCATTATATTACATTATAAAAATAAAATAACACATTTGTTTATATCGGACACAAGAATCTGCCATGCAGATCTATCTCCTAGAACTATGGGCACTTACAAATTCCCTTTGGGTTTTCCAATCCCAACTTTCGGGGCAACCAGTTCTAGTCAAGACGTACAACCAAATTGCCATGTTCTACATGAACAAATGGGGGAATGGGGTCCTGTCCCCTCTGCAAGGAAGCAATTCACCTGTGGCCCTTTTGCCATCTCACATTGCATTCATCTCAGAATAGTGTATCTCCCAGGCAAACTCCATGTCCTTGTGGCCAGACTAAGCCATATCTTTCGTCTACCGGACTGGACCCTGCATTGGGAGACAGTTGCTTCAATCTTCCAAACATGGGAAACCCCACTCATAAATATTTTTGCTACTCCACAAAACACACAGCTTCCACTCTTCTGTTCCAGAGTTCCATCCCTGCACTGACAGGCCCCAGATGCCTTCTTCCTACATCGGGGACAGGGACTGCTCTACACATTCCCACCCATCCCCTTGATACCCAAGATGCTCTTCAAGCTACAGGTTGACAAGGGCTCAGTGATTCTCATAGCCTCCTTTTGGCCCCATCAACCATGGTTTCCTCTGCTTCTTCGTCTTGTGCATACTCAACCTTTCAGCCTGGGATTTGCACCCGAACCCCTCTCACAGGACCACGGGACGCTCCTCCATCCCAATCTTCAGTCGCTATGCGTCACAGCATGGCTACTGAAGAGATCATGCTCGCTGACCTCGACCTGCCACAGGTGGTCAAATATGTCCTCTTTGCATCACACAAAGATTCCACCAGGCATTCTTATGTCTTCAAGTGGGGTAGGTTTGCCCTCTGGTGCTCCCCAGAGGACACTGACCCCTTTTGTTGTGTAATGGAATCCCTTCTACAATATCTCGTCCACTTAGGTCTGAAAACTAACTCGGAGTTCACCTTAGTGCCATTGTGCCCTCTCACAAACCACTGGATGGACAGCCTATCTCTTGACATTCCTTAATAGCATGCTTCATGTGGGGTCTTCTTCTGTCCAAGCCAACCATTAGACTACCTCCGGTGGCCTGGGATCTTAATGTGGTTCTCGTTCAACTTCTGAAGTTTCCCTTTGAGCTTTATCAACCACTTCACTGAAGTTTCTATCTTGGAAAGTAATCTTCCTCATTGCCCTCACGTCAGCTCACCGCATCAGTCAACTGCAGGCTCTAGTGACAGATCCGCCTTATACCCAGTTCCACCATGACAAGGTGGTTCTGCATACCCATCCCATTTCCTTCCAAAGGTAGTCTCCTCCTTCCATCTAACCAGTTGGTGATCCTCCTGACTTTCTTCTGTAGACCACATGCATTTCGGGCTGAAGCAGCACTACATACCTTAGACTGCAAGCGAATGCTGACTTACTACTTGAATAGAACTAAGGATCACAGAAAATTCTCTCAGTTATTCATCTCATTTGATCTTAGTCACCTTACTACTACTGCTATTACTACTACTACTGAACATTTGTATAGCGCTTCAAGACATACGCAGCACTGCACAGACACACGCAGTGCTGCACAGACATGTAAAAGGCAGTCCCTGCTCATCAGAGCTTACAATCTAGTCAAGACAGCACAGTAGCAGTAGACCTAGAATACATCTAGTGGGAATGGTAAGGAAACACAAGGAGAATAAGCAAATCAAGATCTGAAAGTGGCAGCGAAGAGGTGAGTTTTCAGCCTGGATTTGAAAAGGGCCAGAGATGAAGAATGACGTACAGATTCAGGTAGTTTGTTCCAGGCATAAGGAGCAGCAAGGTGAAAGCAGTGAAGTCTGGAGTTAGCAATAGAAGAGAAGGGCACAGATAGAAACAATATGCCAGAAGAGTGGAGTTCCCGAGGAGGGGTGAAGGGAGAGATAAGAAAGGAAAGGTAGTGAGGAGCTGCAGAATGAATGCACTTATAGGTCAGCAGGAGAAGTTTGAACTGGATGCAGAAATGGATAGGGAGTCAATGAAGTGATTTGAGAAGAGGGGTAATATGAGTATGACGAGGCTGGCGGAAGATTAGCCATGCAGCAGAGTGTTGAACAGATTGAAGGGGAGAGAGATGATCCAGATGGAGAATAGTAAGGAGTAGGTTACAATAGTCAAGATAGGAGGTGACTGAAGAGTGGATAAGTGTCTTAGTAGTGTTTTCAGAAAGGAATGGGCATATTTTGGTGATGATGCAGAGATAGAAATGGCAGGTTTTAGCTATCAGTTGGATCTGTGTGGAGAAGGAGAGAGAGGAGTTGAAGATGGCACCATGGTTGTAAGCTGAGAAAACAGGGAGTAGAGAGTTATCCATAGAGACTGAGAAAGGAGGAAGGAGGAGAGGAGGATTTAGGGGGGAAGTTAAGAAGCTTAGTTTTGGCATGTTCAATTTCAAGTGGCAGTGAGACATCCAAGCAGCAATGTCAGAAAGACAGGCAGAGATCCGGACCTGGATTGCTGGAGAGATTTCAAGTTTATAGAGGTAGATCTGGGAGTCATCAACGTAAAGATGGTACTGAAAGCTATGGGAAGAGATGAAGGCACCAAGGGACTGGGTATAGAGAGAGAAAGGAAGTGGACCCAAGACACACCCTTGGGATGCACCAACTGAGAGTGGGATAGCAGTAGAGGAGAATCCACCAGAACAAACACTGAAGGAGTGATGGGAGACATAAGAAGAGAACCAGGATAGCACAGAGCCCTTAAAACCAAGCAAGGACTAGGTGTTAAGGAGAAGGTTGTGGTCAACCATGTCAAAAGCAGCAGAAAGGTCAAGAAGGATGAGGATCGAGTAAAGACCTTTGGATTTTGCCAAGAACAGGTCACTGGAGACTTTGGCAAGAGCTGTTTCGGTAGAATATAAAGGAGGAAAGCCAGATTGTAGAGGATTCAGAAGGGCTTGAGAGGAGATAGTCAAGGCAATGGCCGTGAACCTCACTTTCTCAAGTACTTTAGAAACAAAGTGGAAGAGGGAGATAGGTCGATAGTTAGATGAACAGGTAGGGTCTAGTGAGGATTTCTTGAGGAAAAGAATGACCATAGCATGCTTGAAGGCTGCAGAAAAAGTTGCAATGGAGAGCTACAGGTTGAGAATATGAGAGATAGAAGGGACTACAGTAGAGGAGATGGAGCTAAGGAGATGGGGGGAATAAGATCAGAGGAGTAGGTAGTGAGTTTGGATGAGGAAAGAAGGTGAGTGGCTTCCTCCTCAGAGATCATATAAAAGAAAGGATAGCAGAGGTGGGGGGGGGGGGGAGTTGGGAGTGAAGACTGGAGGAGAGGAAGTAGTTGACCTCGTGAGGATTTTGAGCATGATCTTGTGAATTTTGTCATGGAAGTAGTCAGCTAGGGTTTGGGCAGAAAGGGAGGGAGGGGTCTAAGGCGGAGGCACCTTGAGAGAGTTGAGTTGTAAAGAGATGATAGGATCAGAGGCCAGAGGGTTAGTCAAATGGACATAATCCCCACGTGTTAAATGTATCCCCCACTTGTGTTGTGACCGCTTTGATTGAAGGATAAGGCGGTATATAAATACCATTAAATAAATAAAATAAATAAATAAATAATAGGCTTGTTTGGCGAGTGCTATGGCTGACTGGAAAGAAACAAGCATGAATTTGAAGTGTAGAAAGTCTGCAAGGGTGTGGGATTTGAGCAAAGCATGCTCAACTGAGTGGGCGCAGGAATATAGATAGTGGGTAGTGGAATACAGCCAGGGCTGAAGTATACTATTCCTCACAGGACGTGGCATGGGCAGAGCAAGAGTATCCCAGAGCCAGGGAGAGTGCAGTATTATAAGAAACTACTGCCTCATCAACAGACTCAGATTACATAGTGGAGGAAAGAGGTGATCAGACAGTGGAGGAGAGAGCCAGCGGGTCAGTAGATAAAGATTTCTAAAGAGGTTGGAGGAGACTGAGGTTAAGGTGGCGGGTGATGAAGAGTGATGAAGAGTGAAGCTTAGCAGGTGATGGTGTGATAAGGGATGAAGTGAGGTACAGAATTTCTGTTTGAAGGTAAGTAATTAGAGAAGAATACAAGGTCAAGGCAGTGGCCTTGCTGATTGGGAGCAGTAGAGCAAAACTGGAGGTTGAATGAGGTAAGGGAGAGGAGCTTTAAAGCATAATGGTCAGAGGGGTATCAACATGAATGTTAAAATCCCAGAGAATAAGGGAGGGGGAAGATGAATCTAGAAAGAAGGAAATCCATGAGTAAGAGAGAAAGGTAGAGGTGGACTTGTCAGGGGGTCGATAATTAACAGCTAATTGGAGAGATAGTGGAGTAAAAGGCTGGATGGAATGGACTTCAAAGGAAGGAAAGGAGTGAGACAAGGCAGAAGGAGGGATTGAAATTGACAGGCAGGAGAGAATAGAAGCCCAACATCACCACCTCGACCAGTGGGACGAGGCGTGTGGGAGAACTGATAGCTGCCATGACAGAGAGCAGCGACTGAAGCTGAGTCCTCTGGGAGGAGCCAGGTCTCAGTTAGAGCAAGGAGATGGAGAGCATTAGAGAGAAAGAGATTGAGTCAAGGCATGTTTATTTGAGATGGAGTGTGTGTTCCACAATGCACATGAGAAAGGGAGAGATGAGCAAGAAAGGAGAGGGATATGAATAAGATTTGAGTTCTTACATGAGGATCTGTTCTGGCAGTGTGATAAAAGTTTAGAGTGGCCAGGGTTGGGGTTAATATCTCCGGAAGAGAGAAGGAGAAGGAGTAGAAGAGTGTGGGGCAGAGAGGAGGCAGCAATGATCTGGATATTCGGTGCCAGTGGCCGGATATGGCCCTGGCATTGAATATCCAGGGTTAGTCTACAGTGGCGATAGCTATGCGCTTTACAGCGCTAATCACTACTACTGAATATCCCCTCCTAAAAAAATACTCTGGTAACTTAAGCAATAAACTGTTAAGTTACAAAAATGCCTCCCTTCCCCCCTCTTTTCTAACAACTTTCAGACCGAAAAGGACTTTTGCTTGAAATGAAGCCCCTTCAGGAATGGCAGAGCTAGCAATGTTCTGTGGACTTTTATTCTACACTCAAAATCCTTAATCCCAAACAATTTAAGAATACTTCCATCACAGCTATGTTGAGATGCACTTAAGAACTATACCAGCTGCTGGCCTTGGAGAAAGAAAGTATCTGCCCTGAAGAGACTGTATTGTGTCAATTTGGTCCTATTCTGCCAGCTCCTGAGAAGATAGCCAAGCTGCCTCAGAGGGCTAGTGTGCCGCTGTAATTTTCAACCCCCCCTCCCCCAAGCCATGTGGCTCCAGAAAATAGGCTGCAAATCCAAAGCTAAAGATGATCAAGGACTAGACTGGGCTGAGGGAGTCTCTTCTAGGAATCCTTGATCCTGCAAGATCAGGAGTCAGTAGCAGCCTTGATCAGCAACCCTCTGGCCCTACCAGGCATAACTGTAGGAGAGCAACAGCACACATACGCCTTTCCTGCCCTCTCCTCCCCAAGCAGGAAGAGGTAGAGAGATGGAGAGCAGTGGAGTTGCAGGCTGATCCAGGCCTCTTTTCCACTTGAGAGCATGAGATGGGGAGTGTGAATGGAAAAGGCAAGAGGAAAGGGAGGTTGAAGAGCGGAGGGAACAAGATAAGAGAGCTGAGGAACAGGAAAAGGAGGTGGAGGGGAGAGATGAGAGCATTTTGGTATCTCCAGGAACAAGCAGGAATAAGTCCTCACATATGGGTACGTCGGTACCGACGGAGCCCGAGCGGGAAAGCTCCCCAGCTTCCCAGAAGGAAAGCTTTTGGGGCCTCCCACTGCGCATGCGCGCTGCCTTCCCGCCTTCCTGACCAACTCTCCTCAGTTCTTCTTTTTCCACGGAGCCAGCAGGTCGTGTTCCTGTCACCACTGAAGAAGTTGTTATTTTAATTTATTTCTTTGGCCGCGTGTCTGCCTTCCCCGATTCCAGACCGGTACCGCCGGTCTTTTTTTCCTTTATTTAAAAAAAAAAAATCTTCTTTTTTCCATCACTTGGTGTGTTAGTTCTGTGAGGCCTTTTGGCCTTCACTAATTCTCCCTCATGGAGAAACAAGCCTCTGGGTTTAAAAAATGCACCAAGTGCAGCGGTACTATTTCAGTCACAGATACCCATGAATGGTGTCTTAAATGTTTGGGGCCTGACCATTCCATTCCGGATTGCCCATCCTGTTCTTTGATGTCTAAACGTGGCTTACAGAACCGGGCAGCCAAGTTTCACATGCTGTTTTCTACAGATACTCCAGCATCGACATCTTCCAGGTCTTCCTCTCCTGATGGATCTCAGGTAACCAAACATTCCTCTGGCAGGTCCTCAAAGGGCAAATCTCCCTCTAAGTATCGAGATACCCCTGGGCTTGACCCTGAGGACCCTGCCCCAGCCAAACAACCCCGGCGGGAAGCTCCGGCTTCCAAAGCTCCTCCTATGGGGTTACAGGTTGACATCGATGGCATGGCCTCGACCGATCACCTGTTAGACTGTTCTGGGGTACCGGCTCAATCATCCGGTACCGACATCCAGACAGTTGTGGCGTCCATGGATCATACAGTTCAATCCATGCAGCAGGCCATTTTGGCTTTTATTAAGGCTGCGACGCCCTCGGTACCGCACCCTGCGGTACCGACTCCGGTTCTGGTACCGATACCGGTACCCATGCCTTCCACATCGACCAGGATACCGATTCCGGTTCCTGGTTCCGGGGTTTTTCCCGATACCGATCCGGTTCCGGGTACCCCCGATGTCGATACCGGTCGATACGCTTATCGATCCCTGGAAGCAAACAGACGATACTTTGAGTCTTCTGATGATTCTGATTCATCAGATGACTCTGCTGAAGTATCCCTTACTCTGCCTGAGGAGCCCTCTTCTCCAAAGAGGAGAATGTCTCCTCCAGAGGATTTATCCTTTCAAGACTTCATCATTGAAGTAGCTAAAGGTCTTTCTATTTCTGTATCCTCTGAAAAAGAACCTAGAGCAAAGAAGTTAGACATTTTAGGATATTCTAAGGTTCCCAAAGAGGCAGTCACCTTGCCCATCCATGAAATTCTTCAAGAACACATGATGGACTTATGGGAGACTCCTCTCACCCTATCTCCACATTCTCGTCGTCTGGACACCATGTATCGTGTCCCCCGTTCTCCTGGGTTTCAAAAAACTCAGCTCCCGCACCACTCCATCGTGGTGCAGTCAGCTATGAAAAGGATCAAGAGTACTAAAAGACACTCTTCTACTCCCGCAGGAAGAGAATGTAGGACTCTGGATGCTTTTGGAAGAAAAATCTTCCAAGCAAGTATGCTTATTGCCAGAATCAACTCATACAGCCTCTATATGGGCATGTTTCTGAAGGAAATAGCATTAAAAATACGCCATTTCCTCCCTTTTATCCCAGAGGATAGAAAGGAGGAGTTCCTTCTTCTGCTGAAGCATACCCAAGATATTTCAAAGTTCTCCAACAGAGCAGCCTTTGACTCCTTTGAAGGTGCTAGCAGAGCCTGAGGTATTGCCATAGCGGCTCGCAGAATTGCTTGGCTCCAGGCCTCTAACCTTGAACCCTGGGTCCAGGATGGGTTGGGAAATTTGCCCTGTACAGGTGAGAATCTGTTTGGTAAGGAGTGGCAAATCAAAGCCACTCAAATGGATGCAGAAAATGCTGCTTTAGATAGACTTTCTAAGTCTACCTCTACCCCTGTCAAGAAGAAATCTTTCAAAAAGCCTTTCTACAAGAAGGCCAGATTTGCCACAAATACTGGCCAACAATCTTCTGCAGCTCGCTTTGCTCCTAAGCGTCAGCAGCCTAAACAGGCCAGGGCAAAACCTGCAGGGGCTGCTACAGCCCAACAGTCCCAACCCCCTCAGGGTTTTTGACTTAAAACTAGAGAACTTAACCTTTCTGGCTCTAAAACATCCAGAACCTCTCACCATTCCAGGAAGGTTAACTCATTTTGCTCCCAGATGGGAGCAAATCACATCAGAGCAATGGACCCTCGCTATCATCAGAGAGGGCTACAAACTACATTTCTTCAACCTTCCTCCCCATACCATGGTGAGAAGTTTCAATTCTCCCCCATCTCTCCTAGACCTGTTGGGTCAGGAGGTGACCACTCTTCTCGCCCAAAAGGCAATAGAAGAGGTTCCTCTTCCTCAACAAGGGTCAGGTTTTTACTCCCCTTATTTTCTCATTCCCAAGAAAACAGGGGAGTACAGACCCATTCTGGATCTCAGAGAATTGAACAAATTTCTATACAGGGAGAAATTCAAGATGCTTTCTCTAGGCACTCTCCTTCCATACCTACAGAGTCAGGACTGGCTTTGTTCTCTAGATCTCAAGGATGCGTACACACATATACTCATCCATCCATCCCACAGAAAATTCCTACGGTTTCAGTTCCAGGGAAAACATTTCCAATACAGAGTACTTCCCTTCGGTCTAGCCTCGGCTCCAAGGGTATTTACCAAATGCATGGCAATAGTAGCTGCATTCCTACGCGCCCTGGGAATTTTTGTCTTCCCATACCTGGACGACTGGCTCATCCGAGCTCCGTCTCAGTCCGAGGCTCAGACTTCCCTGGATCGCAGCAGGCAAATTCTACAGTATCTGGGACTTGTGATCAATCTGCCAAAGTCCCAACTCACCCCTACTCAATCCCTAGAATTCATAGGGGCCTGGTTGGATACCACCACCGCAAGGGCCTATCTACCTCAGGCCCGTTGCCAACGTCTAGTGCACTTAGCCTCTCAGACTCAGTCCAGAAGCCACTTGACTGCCAGAGAGATGCTACAACTATTAGGCCACATGGCCTCCACAGTGCATGTGGTGCCTTATGCTCGCCTGCATATGAGAGCAGCTCAATGGACTTTATCCACCCAGTGGACTCAAGCATCAGGAGCTCTCTCAGACCAAATAGCAAACTCCAATCGTCTCTTTTGGTCTCTCCAATGGTGGATATCCACTCAAAATCTGTTGTTGGGGGCCCCCTTTCAACCATTGTTGCCCCAAGCAACCCTCACAACAGATGCCTCCCAAACAGGTTGGGGGGGCTCATCTCCAAGATCTCTCCACTCAGGGCACTTGGTCTCCACAGGAGACCACCCTTCATATCAACCACTTGGAACTTCGAGCAATCTTTCTAGCTCTCAAAGTTTTTCATACCCTCTTCAGCAACATGACAGTCCTTATTCACACGGACAATCAAGTAGCCATGTTTTACATAAACAAACAAGGAGGGACTGGCTCTCTGTCGCTTTGCAACGAAGCTCTAAAATTATGGGCCTTCACCAGAGAGCATCAAATCCATCTCCTGGCAGTATATCTTCCAGGAATCCAAAACTCTTGGGCAGACAGACTCAGTCGAGTTCTGCTTCCACATGAATGGTCCCTGCACATGGATCAGGTACTCAGAATCTTCCAGAAATAGGGAACCCCGGACATAGACCTCTTTGCAAGTCCGTGGAATGCCAAACTTCCCCGGTTCTGTTCCAGAATTCCGTGTCAGGGAGTTCAGACCAAGGATGCCTTCCTCCTGCATTGGGGTCAGGGTTTCCTGTATGCCTTTCCACCCATTCCTTTGATTCCCAAGACTCTGTTCAAACTTCAAAGGGATCCAAGGGTCCATGATCCTCATAGCTCCACGCTGGCCACGCCAAGTGTGGTACCCTCTACTTCTGCATCTCTCCCAAGTCCCCTCCCTGGACTTGGGAGCGGCTCCAGACCTTCTGTCTCAAGAGGAGGGGACTTTGTGGCACCCAAACCCCAAGTCCCTTCACCTCAGAGCTTGGTTACTGAAGGTCTAGACCTTCAACACTTCAACCTTTCGCAGCAAGTGAAGGATATCCTACATGCCTCTAGGAAACCTTCCACTAGGCGCTCTTACGCTTTTAAATGGAAAAGATTTTCCATTTGGTGTGCTCAAAAGGGTCTTAACTCTCTGGCACTCCCATTGAATTCTCTTTTGGAATATCTCCTGCATCTCTCCAATGCAGGACTCAAAACGAATTCAGTAAGAGTCCATTTGAGTGCTATTGCGGCATCACTTAAGCCCATCAATGGACAACCTGTTTCCTCTCATCCTCTTATTGCAAGATTCATGAGAGGCTTAACTTTAACTAAACCTCCCATTCGACCTCCTCCGGTGGCATGGGACTTAAACTTGGTTCTTGGTCAGCTTATGAAGCCACCTTTTGAACCCTTAGCCACTACCTCCTTGAAATTTCTTTCCTGGAAGGTTATTTTCTTCATTGCAGTCACTTCAGCTCGCCGTATCAGTGAGCTGCAGGCCTTAGTGGCTAATCCGCCTTATACAAGGTTCCATCATGATAAGGTAGTCCTTAGGACAAATCCTCACTTTATGCCTAAAGTGGTCTCACCTTTTCATCTTAATCAAGAGGTATATTTACCTGTCTTTTTTCCAGCTCCTCATGCATCCACTGCAGAGAGGAACCTTCATACTCTAGACTGTAAAAGAGCTCTTGCCTTTTACCTCCACAGGACACAGCAACATCGAAAGTCTTCTCAGCTTTTTGTTGCTTTTGATCCTTCTCATTTAGGACTTCCAGTCTCCAAAAGAACACTCTCCAATTGGATTGCTCAGTGTATCTCTTTTGCTTACCAGAGTAAGAACCTTTCTCTGGAGGGCCATGTCACCGCTCACAACGTGAGGGCCATGGCCACCTCTATGGCTCATCTAAACTCTGTGTCCATTGACCAGATCTGTCGAGCAGCCACCTGGGCCTCGGTTCATACCTTTACAGCCCATTATTGTTTGGACAAGGACTCCCGCCGGGATGCCTTGTTTGGTCAGGCTGTCCTCAGACACCTGTTCCATTCTTGAACAACTCCAGCCCACCTTCCCTGAATGGATGCCTGAGATCCATAGGAAGATGAAAAACCTTTCAGGGTCTCATACCCTTCAGGGGATCTCCCGGGCATCTCAGCTAGGGAGTCCCCATATGTGAGGACTTATTCCTGCTTGTTCCTGGAGATAGCACAGTTACTTACCTGTAACAGGTGATCTCTGGGAACAGCAGGAATTAGTCCTCACAACACGCCCACCTCCCCTAGGAGTTGTATCTCTCTCTCTTCCTTTCCTCTCTCTATATTGTCTCAGCTATAAACTCGAACTGAGGAGAGTTGGTCAGGAAGGCGGGAAGGCAGCGCGCATGCGCAGTGGGAGGCCCCAAAAGCTTTCCTTCTGGGAAGCTGGGGAGCTTTCCCGCTCGGGCTCCGTCGGTACCGACGTACCCATATGTGAGGACTAATTCCTGCTGTTCCCAGAGATCACCTGTTACAGGTAAGTAACTGTGCTTTCTTGAACCATGAGATGCTCTTCCAAGGGCTGCTGAGCAGAGACAGTGTCCACCTCCCAAGAAGGGTGGAAGTATCTTCCACAACAGACTGGCTAACCTACTAAAGAGGTTGAGAACTACAGACTGTTTAGTCTGACTTCTCTTGTAAGTAAATTATTGGAAATGCTGCTAAAACAAAGCATAGTGAGTTTTCTGGAGTCCAGTGGATTGCAGGAACTGAGGCAGGTCTTGTCAGACAAATCTGATTGATTTCTTTGACTGGGTGACCAGAGAGTTGGATCTAGGGAGAGCTCTAGATATGGTGTACTTAGATTTCAGTCAAGCCTTTGACACAGTTCTGCATAGGCGACTTATAAATAAATTCGAAAAGGTACAGAGAAGAGCCATCAGAATGGTAAAGGGGATGGAAGAATACTTTATTAAGAAAGGCTTAAAAGGTTAGGGCTCTTCAACCTGGAAAAGAGATGGCTGAGGGGAGATATAATAGAGGACTATAAATTAATGAATGGAGTGGAACGGGTAAACATAGATCAACTGTTTACGCCATCAAAAAGTAGAAAAACTAGAGGATATGCAATGAAACTACAATGTAACCCATTTAAGACTAATAAAAGAAAATATTTTCTCACTCAATGCGTAATCAATCTCTGGAATTCATTACCGGAGGATGTAATAAAAGCTGTTAATGTAGCTGGGTTTAAAAAAGGTTTGGACAAGTTCCTGGAGGAAAGGTCTATAAACCATTATTAAAGCAGACCCGGGAAATTAACTGCTTGCCCCAGGACAAGCATTCTGGAACCTGTGTGCCTTTTTGGGAACGTGCTAGGAACTTGTGACCTTGATTGGCCACTGTTGGAATCAGGATACTGAGCTTGATGGACCTTAGTCTGACCTAATATGGCATATCTTATGTTCTTAGAGGAGATGGCCGAATGAGAGGGCAAAAGTGGTGAAGCTCAAGAGCTGATGATAGGGTAGATGACAAGATGGTGGGGGAAGTGAGAATGGTAAAGAGAGATAAGGGGGAGGGCTTGAAGGTGTTGATAGGAGGGGAGACAATTAGGTAGTATGAGCCAATAGTAAGAAAAAGTGCTGAGGAATCATAAAGAGAGAGAAGGAGAGGAGCACAGAAGTCAGAAAAAATAAAAGGATAGGGTAGAAATTGCAGGGGATAAGGTGCACTTATGAGTGATCATGGTCTTTGTGTCTGTACAGAGCTGCGTATGCCTTGTGCTTTATAAATGAATTACCAGTCGTAGGAGACTTCAACCTTCCATCACTACACCAAAATCATGCCCAGTCCTTCCTTCAGGCAATGAGAGCGATAGATGTAACACAACTAGTAAACTCTCCTACACACACAAACGGAAACACACTGCCACAACGTCCAAAAATATGGCCCCTACTCTATTCAGGCATTCCCAGTCCCATGGTCCGATCACAAACGCATCAAGTTTTACTCCCACAAAACCCCATCAACGCCAGCCCCAACCAGCAGCCATCAACCAGAAGAAGATTTAAACCATTCAATAAGGACAACTTCATCAAAGAAACCCTCAAACTGCCTACAGACACACTGACCCAGAAATTCTCATTGAGAATTGGAACACCATTATCAGAAATGCAGCAATTGCCCCCAAAGCACCAAAGACCAAATAAGCTGTAAATACACACACAAAGCATTCCAAGACTGACTGGTATATCCCAACCCTCCGAAACCTAAAAAGGAAACTCTGTAAGCAAGAAAGAAAATAGCAAAAAACGAAACAACAAAGTGAGAGAGCACAATATCTACAGCTGTTGAAGGAATACCATATCAAAACAGATACTTTCCTTGTGTCTCCAGAGCTGCATAACATAGAAAACCATCATGCTAACCCACAAAGCAATCCACTCAGACCCCCCTCCCCCCACACCTACAATTACTTATACAGCCCTCACCACACAGAGCTAGAAGAACCACAACAATGAATACCCTTCACATCCCCTACATCAAAACCAAACCAAATCAAATCAGCAGGCATGCAAAAGAGCTTTCCAACTCTATGCACCTTCTATATGGAACAGACTGCCAGACCAGCTCAGGAACTCCATGGATCTCAAGACCTTCCGCAATGTGTTTACCGAACATTTCAACACAAGAGACTAACCCTTCCCCCCCCCCCCCTTCCGAAGAACAATGCCCAGCTAACTGCCATTACTGTTGTATGTAATCAAACCTGTATATAGTTAAGAGCCAAAAGCTCATTGATTACATGCTGTACATAGTTTGATACCGCTTTTTCATTGTAAGTTACATTTTGTTTCCTTGTAAACCACCCAGTGAAAGGCAGTATGTAAATACAGCTAAATAAATAAATTAATAGTAGTAGTAGTAGTAATGAGCACAGGGCGGCTATAAGAGACTATAAACCAGGGGGTGGTTGGGCTGTGGGGAGGGAGGGTGGGATAATGAGGAAGAGCAGAGAGAGACATAGCTGAAAACAGAGGGAGAACCAAACAAGTTCACAAGCATAAATACTGAAAATTAAGGCGCACTAACAAAGATTAGATAAATAAAGAAATGTTAACAGGCAGACAGACCTTAAAAGCAAGAGGGTTAAAAAGCAGACCCTAGCCAGAAGCTACCAACACAGCCTGCAAGAAGACAAATGGCTGAGCACATGTGGGGAAGACGTTTTATGAGGGGGAGAGGTTATACTTTCAGCACACAGTAGTAGCAGGCAGGCAAGGAGCGGGCAATTTTAAATGCCAAGAAGGCTGCAGAGGTAGAATGGATAAGGCAATTGAAATTAATACTTGATTTCCAAAAGCAGTGACCAGAGAAAGAGGGAGCAGGGAAGTTACAATTCATTACGCAGAAAGAGAGAGACACAGCTGAAAACAGAGGGAGAACTGAACAAGATCACAAACAAAAATACTGAAAAGTAAGGCACTCTAACAATGATAAAATAATTACCGGTGACAAAACTATCTAGATTAATAGCAGATTGCATTTATTTTGCTTATGCACAGGCAGGACTCTCTTTGGAGGGTCATGTCACTGCTCACAATGTTCGGCCTGTGGCAACCTCCGTAGCCGGTCTCCGTTCAGTATCTATTAACGAGATTTGTCAGGCAGCTTACTTGGTCTTCCATTCATACTTTTGCTTTAACACCATTGTCTGGACAGACTCCCATCGGGACACTGTCTTTGGCCAAGCTGTACAAGCAAAGGGGAACATCCCTCCTGCAGCAACACAAGGGACAGACAGAGCAGGACACACAAGTTCACTGTGGAGGCACAATTTATTTCCAACAGAGAGGTGAGCCTGACACGTGTTTTGGCTGGAGGCCTTTGTTGGGGGACAAAAACTTCTAAAAAGAAAATAGGAAAAGATAAAAACATAAATAAAATATTACATTTATAAATCATAAACCAGTGTTAAAACAATATTAAAAATTGCAGTATCAAAAAGATATAAAATATAGACAAACATATATTAAAAACCACAAAAAAACTGAAAAAGCCATACTATGTAACGTCTGTATAGAGTAGAATATGTGATAAAACTTAGTTAAAACACCTGAGAGACCAAAATCATAAACAAAAATAACTTTGCAATAGGCTAAGGTGCACAAAACCTAAACTTGCAAGGCCATATGAATAATTAAGTAAGGACATAAGAAAGTACAAAGAAGACCTAGTACCCATGGAGTAACTCACCAGCTGCTACTTCTAGCAATAATTGATATGGAACCTAAAAACACAGTGAAATGATAACATAAAATGATATTAAAATGATTTCCGGGAACAGCAGGAATCAATCTTCACAACCCACCCTCCTCCCCTAGGAGTTGTAAGGGCTTTTTACTTTTTCTCTTTCTCTTAGCTATAAACTCTATTGAGGAGAGGAGTTGGGAAGGCAGGCCCGCAGGTGCAGTGGAGTGCTCCCAAAGGCTTTCCCATTGGACACTGGGGCACGTTCCCGCATAGGCTCAGTCGGTGCCGACGTCACCCATATGTGAAGACTGATTTCTGCTGTTCCCGGAGATCACCTGTTACAGTTGAATAACTACACTGTCCCTGCTCAACAGAGCTTACAATCTAATTAAGACAAGACAATACAATAGATGAGAATAAGGATACAAATAGGGAAAGGTAAGGAGACACAAGGAAAGTGTAGTTACCTTTAACAGGTATTCTCCGGCCCTAGGCAAACCTTCAACTTTGCATATGCCTCTTCTGCCCCCCCCCAATCAAATTAATGGTCAAGTTCCTAGCTCTCTTCCCCCAAGACTTTGATAATTAAGCTGAACAATCATAATTACTCCAAAATCAAGTTTCCCAGAACGATCCTGCTGAAGGTGGACATCGTACTTCATTTTGTATATACAGGACGATTGAAAAATCCCTCCACAGTGAGTGCTGAACCAAAACCAAAGGCAAACTAACTGGTAGAGACAGCAACAACTTCCACCAACCTGCCAACATCCAGCTAGTACCCACACAAGCCCCCTCCCTTTCCCAAGTGCTTTACAGGATTTAATTTGCAGCATTTTTTGACTTCTTTGTACTTCCAATTCACTCACACCACGAGCCTTCATTTGCAACTACCTGGGGATTTTTCACCTTTTTTATGCATCCCTTCTTTTCCTGACAAGATACCTAGTTAATGCAGTGACAGTGCTAGGCCTGGGACCATCGCACACGGGCTATGAAGGCAGCACAAAATGCGACTCGTAGATCACATCAGAGATTTATGACATTTGTATTAGTTACTGCTGATCTTCAAACCTGTCTTTTTCTTACTTTTTTATCCTGCTTTCCAAAAAAGGAAAAGTAAGCTTATGAGATCACCATGCGTGTGTGTGTCCCCCCTACCCCAATAACTAGTTTAGTGTCTGAATCATGGCAAATTTTCAGTACATTCAGAGAGCCTGACAAGGGTGTGGTTTTTTTTGAGCAACACACGTTTCATAAAAAATAATATCCATTAGTTTTACATGGAACTTATTGTTAATGAAGAGCTTCCACACTTTGTAGGCTGTTTTCCACGCATCCTCCAAAGTCTTACCTCTGAGGGACAAATAGTGAGCACGTGATGGCCACAAAGTCCTTTATTGTAAGGTTACTATTTACAGCTTTATATTTACCCTTGGGTTTTTCTCTATTCTCTCTCTTTTACTGCAACAACTTACACATTCTTTCTAGTGGTTAATAGAGACAAAGTCTCTCACAGATTATGGGGCATGTTTACTAAAGCCCACACTGCTAATGCACGTGTACGCTATGATCTCCAGGAACAAGCAGGAATGTAGTCTTCACATATGGGGTATCGTCGGTACCGACGAAGCCTGTGTGGGAACGCTCCCCAGCGTCCAATAGGAAAGCTTTTGGGAGCATCCCACAGCGCCTGCGTGCTGCCTTCCCACTTTTCTACCTCTCTCACTTCAGTTCTTCGTTTTCCGCAGAGCCGACAGGTCGTGTACCCTGTCACCGCAGAAAATTTATTCATATTCTTTTGTTTCTTTGTGGTCATGTCTGCCTTCACTCGACGGCTACCGGTACCGCCGGTTCTCTTTTCTTCTTTTTAAAAAAAACCCCTAGCTTTCTAAAAGTTGTTTTCTTTCAGGGGTCTCTCCCCTTTCGGTGCTAGGTGCCATTTTGGGCACTAGGCCCACTTTTCTTCAAACATGGAGAAGCCAGCTAGTGGTTTCAAGAAATGTTCTAACTGTGGCTGTACTATATCCGTCACTGACACCCATGATTGGTGTCTTAAATGTTTAGGTCCTGAACATTGTCCATTGGAGTGTCTCTCCTGCAGAAAGGTGACCAACTCGGTACCCTTTTTGCCGCAGATATGATGTCAGTTGCATCGATGTCTTCCAGAGCTTCATCTTCCTCCCATGGATCTCAGGTAACTAAACTTCAGTCTTCCAAGACTGGCCGGTCCTCAAAGGGTAGATCTCCTTCTAAGCATCGAGATGCCACTGGCGTTGCCCTCGAGGAAAGTTCACCGGCAAAACAGATCCAGCAGGAGTCTTCGGTCTCCAAAGCATTAACGAGGCTCCAGGATGTTCCAGAGGCTTCCACCTCTGTAGAACTACTGGTGCCATGTTCTAGGGTCATAGTCACTTCCACCGGTACCGACACCCAGGCATCGGCAGGAGCGATGGATAAGAGAATCCTCGCTATCGAACGCAGTCTAGCAACCCTCTTAGCAGCTTCAGTACCGCTAAGACCACTACAGACGGTTCCACAGGTATCGGTGCTGACATCGGTGACGGTACCGAGTGCACCTGTCTCGGCAGGTATGCTTCTGCCCATGCCAAGCCTCAAGTCTTTCTCAGGCATTGAAGGGCCGGTACCAAGACACCCCGATACCGACCGAGCGGTACTGGTACCGAGCGTTGCACGAACACCGGTCACCGAGATATTTCGAATCTTCAGATTCTGATGACTCTACCGGTACTAGAGCGATCCTACCAGAGGATCCAACTCTTCCTCCTCAACGCAGAATGTCTCCTCCAGAAGACATGTCCTTCCAGGATTTCATACGTGATTTAACCAAAGGTCTTTCAATCGTGTTGATTCCAGAAAAGGAACCTAGGGCAGAAGAATTAAGAATTCTACAATATCCCATGGCTCCTAAGGAAGCAGCTGCGCTTCCCATTCACAAGATCTTACATGATCTTATGTTAAGGATGTGGGAAACTCCTTTAACGGTGTCTCCACATTCCTGACGCCTCGATACCATGTACCAAGTGCCAAGCTGTCTTGGCTTTCAAAAGACTCAGTTACCACAAAATGGTAGTGGAATCGGCCATGCGTAGAATTAACAGTGCTAAAACGCATTCTTCTTATCCTCCAGGCCGGGAATCGAGAACACTTGATGCCTTTTGGTGTCGATGCTTCCAGTCCTCCATGTTATCAGCCAAGATCAGTTCCTACATTCTTTATATGGGTATGTTCCTGGAAGAAGTCGCACGTGACTTAGAGCTCATGAGCCCTAATATGTCTGAGGACAAAAGGGAAGTTTTTCTTACCCTGGTCAAGCACGCCCAGAATGTCTCTAAATTCATGAACCGTGCAACCTTTGATTGCTTTGAATGCATAAGCAGAACCTCTGCTATCTCCATAGGTGCACGTCGTATTGCCTGGTTTCAAGCATCAGACTTAGAGCAGTGGGTGCAAGACAAGCTGGGAAACATTCCTTGTACAGGAGAAAATCTCTTTGGCAAGGACTGGCAGGACATGGCTAATCAGCTTGAATCTGAAAATACTACCTTGAACAGACTATCAAAGTCTACAACCAACCCAGCAAAGAAAAAGTCATTCAAGAAACCCTTTTTCAACAAGAAAAAGACGTTTTGCCAATCATACCCCCATTTGGGCCCCTGTCCATTTCATGTTCCCCAAAAGGGACAACAGAATAGACAGCAAAGAAAGCCTCAAACTCAAAGAGCTCAACCAGACTAGCAGACTCAGCCTCCTCAGGGGCTTTGACTCTTACCTAAAGAACTTAGTCATTCTGCCCCTGAAAGGACCAGAGCCCTTAACCATTCCAGGCAGGTTATGCCATTTTGCCAAGAGATGGCAACAAATAACATCAGAAAACTGGACTCTGTCCATTGTACGACTGGGGTACAAGCTTCACTTTCTCAACATGCCCCCGCCTACAATAATCAAACAGTTTAATTCTCAGGTCCCTGCTACCGACCTCTTGTGGCAGGTCACATCACTTCTTGCTCAAGGAGCAATAGAAGAAGTACCCATATCCCAACAGGGTACGGGGTACTCCTCCCCCTATTTTCTTATTCCAAAGAAAACAGGGGGACACAGACCTATACTGGACCTCAGAGAATTAAACAAATATCTGTTCCGAGAAAAGCTCAAGATGATCTCCCTCCGAACACTCCTGCCATACCTTCAGAGTCAGGACTGGCTGTGTTCTCTAGATCTAAGAGATGCGTATACGCATATTCTCATCCACGCAAATCACAGGCAGTTCCTTCGATTACTGGTCCACGGAAGACACTTCCAGTACAGAGTTCTTCCCTTCGGTCTGGCTTCTGCCCCAAGAGTCTTCACAAAATGCATGGCAGTGGTAGCAGCATTTCTGAGAACTCTAGGAATATTTGTCTTCCCTTACTTAGACGATTGGCTCATTCGCGCATCAACAGCTCCAGAGGCCAGCTTCGCTCTTTCTCGAACAATGAGAATCCTTCAATATTTGGGATTGATCATAAACCTCCCAAAATCTCATATCAACCCCTCTCAATCTCTCGAGTTCATAGGGACTTGTCTAGGCACACGGCAGTTTCATAGCTTTCCTGCCACAGCCGCACTGTCTGCGTATAATACAGCTGGCATCCCAAGCAGCTATGAAGGTCTTCCTGACTGCTCGGGAGATGCTTCAGCTTCTGGGGCATATGGCATCCACTGTCCATGTGGTTCCCTATGCTTGCCTTCATATGCAAGCAGCCCAGTGGACCCTATCCTCTCAGTGGCAACAGGCCTCGGTCGGCTAACGGACAAAATCAGAAACTCCACACGTCTAATTTCATCCCTGCAATGGTGGCAATCACTGGAAAACCTCCTCGTAGGCTCACATTTCCAGCAGCCTCTGTACCAAGCCACCCTAACAACAGATGCATCTAAGTTGGGTTGGGGGGCCCACTCGCACGATATCTCAACTCTCAGGGTCTCTGGACCCCACAGGAGGCTTCTCTTCACATAAACTTCCTAGAGCTGAGAGCCATTTTCAATGCTATTCGAGTATTTCAGGTCCATCTCAGCCACAAGACAGTTCTGGTCCAAACCGACAATCAGGTAGCAATGTTCTGTCTGAACAAGCAAGGCGGAATGGGCTCTCTGTCGCTATGCAACGAAGCTTTGCGACTATGGGCCCTCGCCAGAGAGCTTCAAATCCACCTTCTTGCGGTATACCTTCCAGGCATTCAAAATTCATGGGCAGACAAACTTAGTCAAATATTGCTGCCACACGAGTGGTCTCTCCACTCAGACCACCTTGCTCGAGTATTTCAAATCTGGGAAACACCAGATATAGACCTCTTTGCAAGTCCACAGAATGCCAGACTTCCCCCGATTCTGTTCCAGAATCCCAGCTCACAACTGTCAGGCTAGGGATGCCTTCCTACTCCACTGGGATCAGGACTTTCTCTATGCCTTCCCACCCATTCCCCTCATTCCCAAAACTTTATTCAAACTTCAGAGAGACAGACATTGTATGATACTTATCGCTTCACGTTGGCCATGGCAAATGTGGTATCCTCTGCTTCTGCGTCTCTCTCAAACCACTCCTGGAGTTGGGAAATGCTCCAGATCTCCTTTCCCAGGAGAACGGATCCTTACTGCACCCGAATACCCACTCCCTGCATCTCAGGGCCTGGTTACTGAAAGCCTAGATTTCTTGGATATCAACCTCTCTCAGCAGGTAAAAGATATCCTTCTCCAGGAACAAGCAGGAAGTCAGTCCTCACATATGGGTGACGTCGGCGCTGACGGAGCCCTCGTGTGGAGCAGTTCCCCAGCTTTCTAAGAAAGCCTTTGGGATTGCATCACACAAGCGCGGTCCCCTTCCCGCCCAAGGGTGCCATCATGCTCACTCTTCTTTTTTCCGCAGAGCCCAACAGACGTGGTCTGATTTTCACCGTGAAAAAAGTAGAAAAGTTGCTTTATTTTTTTCAGCTTCCTGGTTCGACCACGGTTCCCCTTCCCACCTTCAGCTTGGTACACCAGTACCGAGACCAGTCAGTTTTCGTTTTTGTCCTTCGTGACTAGTGTTCGCGCTCTTTTTATTTTTCACTGGCAGCCCGGTCATTTGATCTCGCAGGGGTCCTTTTTCCCCCGCTGGCTGCTAGTGGGTTTAAGAAGTGTGATTGGTGTAAGAAGTTGATGTCTCTCACCGACACACACGACTGCTGCCTCTGATGCCTCGGCCCTGACCATGACCCGGTGGTCTGTGGGCCGTGTGGTAAGATGTCTTCAAAGTCTTTGAAGAGCAGGCAGCATCAGCGTGACAGGATTTTTCCTGAGTCCACAACCGCCCGAGCCCGGACCTCGTCAGAAGCCTCGACATCTTGGGAATCAGAGCCCGAGCACCATCGTGGGTCTTCGGGGGGGGGGGGGTGTCTCTCTCCAGGGAACACCGGAGGAAGAAGAAGCTTGTGAGGGCGACGTCGCTGGATGCCTCTGATCGGCTTGGGCCCTCGGGTTCCAGGCCGCAGAGCCCGGACCACTGCCCTGGGTCCTCGGAGTTGGAGCGGCCGGCTAAACAGCCTCAAAAGGAGCTGGAGACATCAGATAAGGTAACTTCTGTTGTCCTCGTGGACTCTCCTCCGGGAGAGCCGGCATCGGGCCCGCCAACGTGGGGACCCAAGCCAGGAGCTGCGGAGCCGCCTGTGCTCAGTCTCAGGTTGGCGGCCCTGGAGAGCAGCATGGCTGCCTTCATGGAGCAGCAGTGGGCGCTGATGGCGGTCTTGCCGGTCTGTCTGCCCTGACTACCGGGACGTCGATGCCGGAGGCCGAGCGGATCCTCGAGTCAATCAGGTCTCGAGTTGATCCTCGGCCAAGGTCTCCCTCGAACTCCCGTTCGGGACCGAGGTCATTGATGCTGATGCCCTCGGCGTCGGGGCGGTTGGGCTTGAAGCCCTTGAGGCCGGAGCCGATCGAGTCCTCCTCAGAGGCATGGGAGACGGAGGAGGAAGACGACTCCCCAGACACCTTCCGGACCCAGTGTATCCTGTCGGACTCTCTGGGTTCGGAGCCTCGGAATAGGTCCCCTCCGGAGGACACTCGGTTCTCAGACTTCGTCAGGGACATGGCCAAGGCTTTGGCATTCCCTGCGGATGCCGAGGAGGAGCCTCGAGCCGAGGAGCTCGATGCCCTCCAGTATGATTCTCCCCCGAAGGAGGCCCTTACTGTACCAGTACCTCTGATGTTGGAACGGCTGATGCTCCACATGTGGGAGTCCCCGGCCTCGATGCCGGTGCTGAGCAAGCGGGTCGATTCCATCTATCGAGTCCGCAAGAGATCTGGGTTCCAGAATGCGCAGCTGCCGCACAACTCCATGGTTGTGGAATCAGCCATGCAACGGCTGAAAAGCCAAAAAACGCACTCCTCGGTGCCTCCTGGCCGGGAGGCCCAGAACCTGGACGCCCTCCGCAGAAAGTGCTACCAGGGCTCGAAGTTGTTATGCCGTGTCCAAACTTACCAGCTGTACATGGGCATGTACTTGCAGGACCTGGCAAAGGATATTGCTGGGTTCTCGGCTGGCCTATCGAGGAACCCTTGCAGGGCTTCAAAGCCCTGTCCACGGGGATCAGAGAGTGCTCAAAGTTCATGTCTTGAGCAGTTTACGAAGGCTTTGATGCTTCGGCCCGAGTAGCCGCGGCCGGCATTGGTGCACGCCGTCAGGCCTGGCTCATGTCGTCGGACCTGGAGCCATGGGTTCAGGACAAGTTGGTTGATGTCCCGTGCCGGGGAAACAACCTCTTCGGCAAACCCATGACTTAGAAAGCTTCAGAAATTGAGTCCGAGTACTTGACCCGGACAAGGTTGTCGAAGAAGACATCTGCACCTTCTCAGAAGAAGAAGGCCTCGGGGAAGAAGCCCTTTTTCCTGAGGAAGGGTGCGGCTTACAGAAACTACCCCACTTACCAGGCCGCCCCAGCTCCCCAACAGGGGCAGCAGGCCAGGGGACAGGCGCATGTCCCATGTAAGCCGAAGACCCCCAAACTTCCAGCTCCAGCTTCTACCCAGCCAGGAGGGGTTTTTTGACTCCCAGTGCATAGCTCCTCTCCCACCAGTGGTTTGGCCCTGCACAGGAGGGAGGCTGGCCCTGTACGCTCACAGGTGACCAGCCATTACTACCGACGCCTGGGTTTTGCAAGTAGTCCAGCAGGGCTACTTACTTCACTTCCACCAGGTGCCCACCTCCTTTTTCCCAGGAGAGCCTCTCAGGCCCCCTCTTCACAGGAACCTCCTCCTGCAGGAGTTGGTAGGTCTGCTAAAGGATCAGGCGGTGGAACCGGTGCCCCACCACCTGCAGGGGCAAGGCTTCTACTCCAAGTATTTCCTCATACTAAAAAGAAAAGGAGGCCTTCACCCCATCCTGGGCTTGCAAATCTGAACAAGTTCCTGGTGAGGGAAAAGTTCAAGATGCTCTCCCTTGGGATCCTACTGCCTTACCTCCACCAGGGAGACTGGCTATGCTCCTTATATTTAAAGGATGCTTATACTCACATCCTCATACACCCAGACCACAGACAATACCTCAGGTTTGTGGTCGGAGGAAACCACTTCCAGTACAAAGTGCTTCCCTTTGGTCTAGCTTCCGCTCCCAGAGTATTTACCAAATGCCTAGCAGTGGTGGTGGCCTTCCTCAGAAGCCAGGGAGTCTTCATCTTTCCATGCCTGGACAATTGGCCCATCAGGTGCCAATCGGCACAAGAGGCACGGCAGGCCCCTGCTCGCACAGTCAACCTGCTCCAGCACCTAGGCTTCGTTATAAATCACGAAAAGTCCACTTTGCTTCCCACTCAGAACTTGGAGTTCATAGGGGCAAGACTGGACACACTTCAGGCAAGGGCTTACCTACCGTTGGACAGGACAAGGCGGTTGCTAGACTTGGTACAACAGGTCCAGCACAGGCCTCAGGTCTCTGCAAGGGTCTTCCTCCACCTCCTGGGCCACATGGCCTCCACGGTGCATGTGACTTCCTATGCTCATTTCCACATGTGCACAGCTCAGTGGAGCCTCAGAGACCAGTGGACACAAGCCACTGGTTGCCTCAGACAGAATAGCAATTTCCAAGCTACTAGTGTCAGCCTTGCAATGGTGGCTTCACACCCCCCCCCCCCCCCGGGAGTACCATTCCAACCTCCCTATCACACCAGAGTACTGACAACAGATGCCTCCTTGCTGGGCTGTGGTGCCCATTGCCAGGGTTCATATACTCAGGGTCTGTGGTCCTTGCAAGAGGCCACACTTCAGATCAATCTTCTAGAGCTTTGAGCCATCCGCCTAGCTCTTCAAACCTTCTGTCATCTTGCACATCAGTCAGTGCTGATACAGACAGACAATCAGGTAGCGATGTTCTACATCAACAAACAGGGGGGCGCAGGATCTCGCATCCTATGCCAGGAAACTCTGGACCTCTGTTCTTTTGCAGTGGCACATCACATGTCCCTAAAGGCAGTTTATCTGCCAGGTCGAGCAGGATTCTTCAGCCTCACGAATGGCAACTGAACCGGGATGTAGCCTAGCGGATCTTCAACTGTTGGGGTCTCCCATCCATGGATCTCTTTGCCAGTCCACAAAACCATCAGTTGCCCAGGTTCTGCTCAAGGCAGCCGCATCCGCTGAGCGTGGCAGCGGATGCTTTCCTGATCTCGTGGGCACAGGGCCTTCTCTATGCGTTCCCACCCATGCCCCTGGTGGCACACACTCTGTTCAAGATTCTTCGGGACAAGGCCTCTGTCATCCTGGTAGCCCCCAGGTGGCCCAGACAGCCTTGGTTCCCTCTTCTCCTTCAACTGGCGGTCGAAACTCCACTCCCACTGGGGGTGCAGCCCAACCTCTTGACCCAGGAACAGGATTCCTTGCTACACCCCAATCTCAGATCCCTCAACTTAACGGCCTGGCTGCTGAGAGGTTAGTACTTACTCCTCTACTTCTTCCCAGGGAGGTTGAGGAGGTGTTGCTGGCCTCTAGGAGGCCATCCACTAGAAAATCCTACGCGTTCAAGTGGTGTAGATTTGAGGGGTGGTGTACCCAGAATAAGGAGAACCCGTTCACTTGTCAAGTACCTCAGGTATTACGGTATTTGCTCCACCTTGCGGAGTTAGGCCTCAAGTCTAACTCTGTTAGAGTCCACCTGAGTGCGCTATCAGCTAACCACTCTCCAGTGGATGGGCAACCTCTGTCAGCTCACCCTTTGGTATCCCGATTCCTCAGAGGCCGCCTCCTCTTGAAGCCTCAAATTCGCCCACCGGCAACAGAGTGGGACTTAAATGTGGTCTTGCAGTGGCTTACTTGCCCACCTTTTGAACCAATGTCCACCAGTCCTCTCCGCTTCCTTTGCTGGAAAGCACTCTTCCTGGTGGTACTCACGTCTTCCCGTCGTGTGAGCAAGCTGCAAGCCTTAGTATCAGATAGAACGTACACACGGTTTTATAACAGGGTGGTACTACATACTCGCCCCAAGTTCCTTCCAAAAGTGGTTTCCTCGTTTCACCTCAACCAAGAGGTTGTTCTTCCAACCTTCTTTCCCAGGCCGCATACCTGCAGGGCAGAAGCGGTTCTGCATACCCTGGACTGTAAGAGGGGCTCGCCTTCTACCTGGAGTGTACGTGGGGGCATCGGAGAGCTTCTCAGCTCTTCGTCTCTTATGACCCTAGTAAACTGGGTTTCCCTGTCTCCAAGCGCACGTTATCCACCTGGGCGTACAGGGCAGCTGACCTTCAGCTGCAGGGCCGAATCATGGCCCACTCAGTCAGGGCTAAGGCCACCTCAGTGGCTAATCACCACTCTGTTCCGTTGGGAGACATCTGCCGGGCCGCAACTTGGTCTTCAAGCCAGACGTTTGCAGCCCACTACTGCCTGGAGAGAGAGTCCCAGCGGGACAGTGTTTTTGGTCAGGCGGTACTCCGTAACCTATTTGAGGTTTAGGCAACTCCTACCCTCCGACTCTTTGGTGTCAGGCTACCGTGGGGGTTGTATTCTCGGAGAAAAATCCTATCATTGCTGCTGAGGCTCTTCTAGAGAGAGCCATTTTCAGCTATGGGTTCTCGGTAGCCCATAGCTAGGGAGTCCCATATGTGAGGACTGACTTCCTGCTTGTTCCTGGAGAAAGCGTAGTTACTCACCTGTAACAGGTGTTCTCCAGGGACAGCAGGAATCAGTCCTCACGACCCTCCCTCCTCCCCTGGAGTTGCAGTCCTTGATTAATTTTTTCTCTTTTTGCCATCTTTTTAGCTATGTCATCTGACTGAGCAAGATGGCACCCTTGGGCGGGCACATGCGTGATGCAATCCCAAAGGCTTTCTTAGAAAGCTGGGGAATTGCTCCGCACGAGGGCTCTGTCGTCGCCGATGTCACCCATATGTGAGGACTGATTCCTGCTGTCCCTGGAGAACACCTGTTACAGGTGAGTAACTACGCTTTCTGGCTTCCAGAAAACCTTCCACGAGGCTTTTAAGTGGGAAAGATTCTCTGACTGGTGTTCACAAAAGTGACTTAACCCCCATTTGGTACCTGTGGAGTCGCTACTGGATTATCTCCTCCAACTATCCGCATCCGGTCTTAAGACCAATTCAGTGAGAGTCCATCTTACTGCTATTGCTGTTTTTCACAAACCTTTTGATGGACCACCTGTTTCCTCTCATCCATTTGTGTCAAGGTTCATGAGAGGCCTACTCTTAGCATAACCTCCCATTAAACCACCACCAGTGGCATGGGATCTAAATCTTGTTCTTGGGCAGCTCATGAAACTGCCTTTTGAACCCTTAGCCACTACAACCCTAAAGTTTCTTTCATGGAAAGTCATTTTCCTAATTGCTATCACTTCTGCAAGACGTATTAGTGAACTGCAGGCTTTAGTGGCTGACCCTCCTTATACAAGGTTCCACCATGATAAAGTAGTCTTCAGGACTCACCCTCACTTTATGCCAAAGGTGGTTTCACCTTTTCATCTAAACCAGTCGGTTTATCTTCCTATATTCTTTCCTAGGCCTCATGCCTCCAGTGCAGAAAGGAATCTTCACACTTTGGATTGTAAAAGGGCCTTATCCTTTTATCTTCAAAGAACTAAGCAGCATAGAAAATCTTCTCAGGTTTTTGTTGCTTTTGACTCTAGTTATTTGGGACTTCCAGTTTCCAAAAGAACTTTATCGAAATGGATTGCAGATTGCATATCCTTTACATATGAGAGTAAAGGACTTTCTCTCAAGGGCCATGTCACAGCTCACAATGTGAAAGCCATGGCAGCCTCGATGGCTAATCTTCGTTCTGTGTCTGTTGATGACATCTGTAGAGCAGCTACTTGGACTTCGGTGCATACCTTCACAGCCCACTACTGCTTAGACAAGGAATCCCGTCGGGATGCCTCGTTTGGCCAAGCTGTTCTTCAGCATCTCTTTCATTCTTAATACAACTTCTACCCGCCGGTCCCGAGTTTGATGCCAGAGGTCCATGGGAGGAAGCATGACCCATCTCATCTGGGTTCGCAGCTTGCTGGGGTCATTCCCTTGGGATCTATAAGCTGGGGAATCCCCATATGTGAAGCCTGCATTCCTGCTTGTTCCTGGAGATACCGTAGTTACTCACCTGTAACAGGTGATCTCCGAGAACAGCAGGAATTTAGTCTTCACAACCCATCCACCTACCCTAGGAGTTCTCTTTCTCTACTCCTCTCCTTTGTTCTCATCTGTAAACTCAACTGAAGTGAGAGAGGTAGAAAGGCGGGAAGGCAGCATGCAGGCGCTGTGGGATGCTCCCAAAAGCTTTCCTCTTGGACGCTGGGGAGCATTCCCGCGCTGGCTCCGTCGGTACCGACGATACCCCATATGTGAAGACTAAATTCTCCAGGACCAAGCAGGAAGTCAGTCCTCACATATGGGTGACGTCGGCGCCAACGGAGCCCTCATGCGGAGCATTTCCCCAGCTTTCACAGAAAGCCTTTGGGAATTGCAGTGCTCATGCGCGGTCCCCTTCCCGCCCAAGGGTGCCATCTTGCTCAGTCTTCTTTTTTCCGCAGAGCCCGACGGACGTAGTTCGTTTTTCCCCGAGGAAAAAGTTGATTTTCTCTATTTTTCTATTTTTTCTCCGGTTCGACACCGGATCCTTTTCCCGCTCGGACGGATACGCCGGTATCGAGTCCTTTCTCTCTTTTTTCGTTTTTTGTCCTTTGTGACTGGCGTTCGCGCCTTTTTTCTTTTTTCCCTGGCAGACCGGTCTTTTGACCTAGCAGGGGCCCTTTTTCCCCCGATGGCTGCCAGCGGGCTTAAGAAATGTGATCGGTGTAAGAAACTTATGTCTCTTACCGACACACATGACTGCTGCCTCCGTTGCCTCGGACCCGATCATGACCCGATGATCTGTGGTCCGTGTGGCAAAATGTCCTCGAAGGCCTTGAGGAGTCGGCAGCACCAGAGGGATAGAATTTTTTCTGACTCCGCGTCCGGCTGGGCCCGGACCTCGTCAGAGGCCTCGACGTCTCGGGACTCCGGCCCTGAGCAGCGTCAGGGTTCCTCTGAGCGGGGGTCTCTTTCACGGGAACATCGCAGGAAGAAGAAACCCGCGAGGGCGGCGTCGGTGGACGCTCCTGGTTCCTCGAGGGCCAGGTCGCATAGCCCCGATAGCCGTCCCGGGTCTTCGGAGTCGGAGAGGCCTGCCAAGCATCCTCGTGTCGAGATGGAGTCTCCTGGACACGTAAGTGCTGTTGTCCTCGTTGACTCTCCTCCGAGGGAGCCATCGTCGGGCCCGACGCCATCAGGGCCCGAGTCGGGGGCTGCTGGGTCTCCTGAGCTCGGACTCAGGTTGACGGCCTTGGAGAGCAGCTTCGCTGCCTTCATGGAACAGCAGCGGGCATTGTTCGCCTGTCTCACCTGTGCATCTGCCCCGACCACCGGGACCTCGACGTCCAAGTCGACCCCGGAGGCCGAGTCGATCCTCGGCCACGGTCTCCCTCGACCTCCCATTCGGGGCCGAGGTCGTCGACGCCGATACCCTCGGCGTCGGGGCGGAGGGCATCGGTGCACGCCCGACCGGAGCCACTTGATTCCTCCTCCGAGGAGTCGGGCTGGGAGACGGAGGACGAAGAGTCACCCGACACCCATCGGACTCGGTGTGTCCCCTCGGACTCACCCGAGTCCGAACTTCGGAGACGGTCCCCACCAGAGGATACCCGGTTCTCGGACTTCGTACGGGATATGGCCAAGGCCTTGGCCTTCCCCGCGGATCCTGAGGAGGAGCCTCGACCCGAGGAGCTAGAGGCCCTCCAGTATGACTCTCCCCCGAAGGAGGCCTTTACTTTTCCAGTTCCTCCGATGCTGGAGCGGCTACTATTCCGCATGTGGGAGACCCCGGCTTCGACGCCGGTGTTAAGCAAGCGGGTCGATTCCATTTATCGAGTCCGCAAGAGCCCCGGGTTCCAAAAGGCACAATTACCGCACCACTCCATGTTTGTGGAATCGGCCATGTATCGACCGGAACCTGGATGCCCTCGGTAAGAATTGCTTCCAGGGCTCTATGCTTGCTTGCCGTGTCCAGACTTACCAGCTCTACATGGGCATGTACCTCCGAGACCTGGCAAAGGAGATTGCCGGGTTCTCTGCTGGTCTCTCCGAGGAACCTTTGCAGAGGTTCCAGGCCTTGTCCACCGGTATTCGAGAGTGCTCGAAGTTTATCCCTCGAGCAGCCTACGATGGCTTCGAGGCTTCGGCCCGAGTAGCTGGGGCCGGCATCGGTGCCCACCGACAGGCTTGGCTACAGTCATCCGACCTCGAGCCATGGATCCAGGACAAGTTGGTCGATGTCCCCTGCCGAGGTGAAAACCTCTTTGGCAAGCCCATGGCTGAAAAGGCTGCAGAACTCGAGACCGAGACTCTGACCCGGACTAGGCTTTCCAGGAAAACCTCTGCCCCTTCTCAGAAAAAGAAGGGCTCGGGGAAAAAAGACCTTTTACCCGAGGAAGTCATCTGCCTACAAACAGTACCCTCATTATCAGGCCTCTGCAGTTCCCCAACAGGGTCAGCAGGCCAAGGGGCAGGGTCAAGGGCCCCGTAGGCCGAAGACCCCCAAGCCACCAACACTGGCCCTTCTCAGCAGGGTGGGGGTTTTTGACTCAAACAGCATAGCCTCTTCTCCTCAGCTGACTTCTCTCAGCACAGGAGGCCGGCTGACCCACTTTGCCCACAGGTGGTCAGCCGTCACATCAGATACCTGGGTTCTTCATATAGTCCAAAAGGGCTATCTTCTCCATTTTCACCAGGTACCTCCCTCCTATTTTCCAGGGGAGCCTCCAAGACTCCCTCTGCACAGGGACCTACTCCTTCAGGAGTTGACAGGTCTACTAAAGGATCAGGCTGTGGAACCGGTGCCCCACCACCTGAGAGGTCAAGGCTTTTATTCCAGGTACTTTCTGGTACCAAAAAGAACAGGAGGCCTCAGACCCATCCTAGACTTGCGGAACCTCAACAAGTTCCTGCAGAGGGAAAAGTTCAAGATGCTTACCCTTGGAATCCTGCTGCCCTACCTCCAGCAGGGAGACTGGCTATGCTCCTTGGATCTAAAGGATGCGTATACTCACATCCTTATCCATCCAGACCACAGACAATATCTCAGGTTTGTTGTGGGAGGAAACCACTACCAATACAGAGTGCTTCCCTTTGGCCTCTCATCCGCTCCCAGGGTGTTCACCAAGTGCCTGGCAGTGGTGGTGGCCTACCTGAGGCTTCAGGGTCTCTGTGTGTTTCCGTACCTGGACGACTGGCTCATAAGGGGCCAATCTTCCCAGGAGGCCAACCAGGCCACCCTTCGCACTGTGGCTCTGCTTCAGCCCTTGGGGTTTGTCATAAACTTCGCAAAGTCCACTTTGCTCCTGTCCCAGAACTTAGAGTTCATAGGGGCCAAACTAGACACTCTTCAAGCAAAGGCTTTTCTGCCTCTGGACAGGGCCCACAGGCTAATGGATCTGGCCAGCCAGTTTCGCAGCAATTCCCTGGTCTCTGCCAGGCAGTTCCTGAGACTACTCGGCCATATGGCTTCCACGGTCCATGTCACCCCCAATGCCCGCCTACACATGCGTCCTGCTCAGTGGAGCCTTCGCACTCAGTGGCATCAAGCCACTGGGGGCCTAGCGGACTCAGTGAGGATTTCCGACCTCCTGATCTCCTCTCTGCAATGGTGGCTTCATCTTCCAAATCTGGTGCTCGGAGTGGTTTTCCAATCCCCTCCGCATACTCAGGTGCTGACGACCGATGCCTCTCTTCTCGGTTGGGGAGCACATTGCCAAGGGGCATGTACTCAGGGTCTCTAGACCCCTTGGGAGGCTGCTCAGCAGATAAACTTCCTGGAGCTACGGGCGCTACGCCTAGCTCTGAGAGCCTTCTCCCACCTCGCCTCTCACCGGTCTGTACCGGTCTGTACTGGTCCAGACGGACAATCAAGTTGCCATGTTCTATGTGAACAAACAAGGGGGCACAGGCTCCTTCCTCCTTTGTCAGGAGGCACAACGACTGTGCTCTTGGGCTGTCAATCACGGAATCCTTCTCAAGGCTGTCTACCTCCCAGGTCAAGAAAATTGCCTGGCAGACAGACTGAGCCGGATCCTGCAACCACATGAATGGAGATTGAATCCGTTGGTGGTTCAGCAGGTCTTTCTCAAGTGGGGCCTCCCCACCATGGATCGTTTCGCCAGTCCTCTGAACCGGCAACTCCCGAGATTTTGCTCCAGGCAACCGCATTCTCTCAGAGTAGCAGCGGATGCGTTTCTGATCTCGTGGTCCACAGACCACCTGTATGCGTTTCCTCCCACACCACTAGTGTCCAGAACGCTGTTCAAAGTCCTCAAGGACGGGGCTTTATTGATTCTCATAGCCCCCAGGTGGCCGAGGCAACCGTGGTTCCCGCTTCTGTTACAGCTGGCGGTGGACACACCTCTTCCTCTGGGGTTTCAACACGATCTCCTGTCACAGGATCAGGGGACTCTCTTGCACCCCAACCTCCAGTCCCTTCATCTGATGGCCTGGCTGCTGAAAGGGTAGTCCTAGCTCCCTTACTGCTACCTCGAGAGGTGGAAGATGTAGTCTTGGCCTCTCGGCGTCAATCCACCAGGAAATCCTACGCTCTTAAGTGGCGTAGATTCTCCGCTTGGTGTGCTCAGCACAGTGAGAATCCCTTCTCCTGCTTGGTAGCGGTAGTATTGCAATATTTGCTCTACCTCTCCAATCTGGGCCTTAAGTCTAACCTTGCCCTTAGTGCCCTCTCAGCGCACCACTCGCCAGTGGACGGCAGGCCTCTTTCGAACCACCCTTTGGTGGCTCGTTTCCTCAGAGGCCTTCTTCTGCTTAAGCCTCCTTTACGTCCACCGGCCCCTGAGTGGGATCTGAATGTGGTCTTACAGCGACTTACTTGTCCGCCTTTTAAACCTATGGCTACCTGTCCGCTCCGTTTTCTCTCCTGGAAAACTTTCTTTCTGGTAGCTCTCATCTCTGCTAGGCGAGTGAGTGAACTGCAAGCACTAGTGTCTTATCCTCCTTACACTAGGTTCTACAGGAATAGGGTAGTCTTACGGACTTACCCTAAGTTTCTTCCTAAAGTTGTCTCACCTTTTCACCTCAATCAGGAGGTGGTTCTTCCGACCTTCTTTCCCAGGCCGCATGCCAACCGGGCTGAGATGGTCTTGCATACCCTGGACTGTAGGAGGGCATTATCCTTCTACCTTGACCGTACGCGGGAGCATCGGAAGGCTGTTCAGCTTTTCGTTTCTTTTGACCCCAATAAGTTGGGGCTCCCTGTCTCCAAGCGTACGTTGTCCATATGGGTCGCTGACTGTATCGCCTGAGCTTATGGCGCAGCCGGCCTCTCGTTGGAGGGTCGAGTCAGGGCGAAGGCTGCGTCAGTAGCTCATCTCCGCTCTGTTCCGTTGGCAGACATCTGCCGGGCCGCTACTTGGTCTTCAAGCCAGACTTTTGCGGCCCTTTACTGCCTTGAGAGGGAGTCCTGCAGGGACAGTGCTTTCAGACAGGCAGTACTCCATAATCTCTTTGGGGTTTAGGCAACTCCTATCCTCCGGCCCTGATGTTGGGCTACCGGTCGGGGGCGTTCTCAGAGAAGATTCCTTCCTTCTGTGCTGACGAGCTCGAGGGAGCTCATTTTTCCGCTTGGGGTCTCCGGTAGCCTTAAGCTGGGGAGTCCCATATGTGAGGACTGACTTCCTGCTTGGTCCCGGAGAAAGAGTAGTTACTCACCTGTAACAGGTGTTCTCCAGGAGCAGCAGGAATCAGTCCTCACAACCCTCCCTCCTCCCCTTGGAGTTGCAGTCATATGATTTCTTTTTGCTAATTTTTTTGCTGTCTTTTAGCTATGTCATCAGACTGAGCAAGATGGCACCCTTGGGCGGGAAGGGGACCGCACATGCACGCTGCAATTCCCAAAGGCTTTCTGTGAAAGCTGGGGAAATGTTCCACATGAGGGCTCCGTTGGCGCCGACGTCACCCATATGTGAGGACCACTGTTCCCTCTAAGATGTGCGCGTGCACACACCTCGCCAAGCGAGCGCACATACTTTACAACAGAGCGCACAAAAATTACGGCTCTGATTCTGATAGAAAACAACACAGATGTCTTAAAATTTAAAAGTTATGATTATAATTACTAGAAATTTCCTGCTTCATTTAGTAATCGTCTATTTTCATTTAATTTGATTAAAATCAATGTGGTGTACATACTGTATTATGACGTGTGGTCAAATTTTAAAGTATATAACTCCAAGTGTCGTTATGTGGCGCACAAAAATTTAACCTTCCTTCAAAAGCTGCACAGCTGATATTTTATGCACACGCACCCTACAGAAAATTAGAGGGAACATTGGTGAGGACTGATTCCTGCTGCTCCTGGAGAACACCTGTTACAGGTGAGTAACTACGCTTTACTGGTGTGGGGGGCCCACGCTAACTTCAGGGGAGGGGCATCTGTCCATTTCCCTGTAGTTAACACAGTGCAAAAACACAGCACCGCACAAGCCAGTAGGCAGCAAGCACAGTTAGCATGAGCTAATAATGCCCGTGTTAGCCACAACTTGCTATCAATGCCTCCATTCTTTTCCTGACCTGTCCAGTCCTCACCTTACTGTGCTCTACCCATTTAGCACTGGGACCTTTGCTACTTTTTATTGCAGTGTTCAACCCCATGCTAAATCCTGGGCCACTGTGTGGAGCACTTCAGTAAACATGCACCCCTCTCTCCTCTCTGAGGCCACCAGTGGCTGTTTTCAAAGATAGTACAGGCTCTTGAAGACTGAGAGCATCATGTTTACATTGTGATGGTTCACTGAATGTAGCTCCCAACTACTAAGCCATTAGGCCTGCCCATGTGGTTAATGTACTTTTAAAAAGTTGTGACCATCAACAGAGCTGTGTTTGTCTGTCTTTTCTCTCTCTCTATCTTTTTTCAAAAATACCAACTATTGAGCTGATGCAGAAAGCCAGGGCTGAAGTCGCGCACTATCAGCTTTTTATGCCTATTTGCAGTGCACCGATAGCGCACAAATTAAACTTTAGTATGCAGAAAGAGGCTCACATGCAAATTAGCCATTTGTTAAACTGTGCACAAATGGCAGCGTTAAACTGGGATAGCAAGCCAAACACAGGTGCAAATTTGGCATGCTGTCCCAGAGAAACAGGGGCATAGAGTGGCTGTTTTTCATCTGAGCCTTAACAGTATTTTGATGGCACTGGGGACTTTCTCCGATGACTGGATCATCTGAGGGGAAATGTCAAACTCCCCTCAGATGATTCAAGCATCAGAAAAAGTCCCTGATGCCATCAAAATACTGTTGGGGGCCAGTGCCCCCAACAGAAAGCAAATCCTGGTGGCCCAGCAGCCCCGAACCCCCACCCAACTAAAAATAAACCTGGTGGCCCAGTTCTTTTAGAAATGAGCTGAAGTGCTGCCCATGCACTCCTGCTCCTGCGCCGCTATCATGAAGAATGATGGCGCCTGGCCCTGTGCACACGGTCAGACTGCCGTATAAGGCAGATATATGGCCGTCTGACCCCACGCGGTGCAGCCCAGGATGCACTGCGTTGGGTCAGGCGCCACCATTTTTCAAGATGCAGCACAGGAGCAGGAGTGCATGGGCAGCGCTCCCACTCATTTGTAAAGATACCGGGAGGGGGGTGGGGATCTGGGACTGCTGGGCCATCAGATTTATTTTTAATTGGGAGGAGGAGGGGGGTTTGGGGCCGCTGGGCCCCCAAGCTTCTTTTTAGTTGGGTGGGGGATTGGGGCCTCTGGGCCACCAGGTATTTGTTTTCTGTTCTTGGCACTGTCCTCCAACAGTATTTTGATGGCTTTGGGGTCTTTCCCCATTGCATGGATCATTGACATTTTCTCTCAGAGGATCCAGGCAACAGGGAAAGTATCCAATGCCATCAAATACTATCGAAAGCATGCGCTAGATGTTTAAGCCATCTCAAGACCAGACGTAGAGATATTGGTGCTAAAGCTGGTTGCGAAATCCTCTACGCGTTTCTCTGCGTCGGGCGCAGCCAATATTAGCATACCATTTTATTTTGTGCAGCTCATTTGCCTATAATTTAAGTACTCTTGGTGTTAGTTGTGCGCTAGTTTTTCCTTTGTTGTTTACACACGCGTCCATTTCTTCTCCAGGAACAAGCAGGAAGTCAGTCCTCACATAATGGGTGACGTCGGCACCGACGGAGCCCGTGCGGAGCATTTCCCCAGTGGAGCATTTCCCCAGCTTTCAAAGAAAGCCTTTGGAAATGCCACCACGTATGCATGGTCCCCTTCCCGTCCAAGGGTGCCATCTTACTCCGTCTCCCTTTTTCCATGGAACCCTTCGGATGTGCATCTTGTCCACAGAAAATGTTTTCTCTGTTTCCAACCAGTTTTTGCTATCCGGCCTTTATCGGTCCTCTTCCCGCCTCTCGAGCACTTATGCTTCGGCCTTGGTCTCGTTTTTTTCCCTTTTTGCCTTTTTTTGTGTTTTATCGCGCTTTCGCACTCTTCTTAATGTTGACCGCATCAAGGGTCTTCAACCTCGCAGGGGTCCTTTTTCCCCCAGTGACCTCCGTTTTTAAGAAATGCAATAGGTATTGAAAAAACATCGCTCACGGACACCCATGACTGTTGTCTCAGGTGTCTAGGAGCTGATCATGACCCGAAGCTATGCTCCCTCTGTAGGAAGATGTCTTCCAAGGCCATCCAGAGTCATAAGCAGAAGCTGGATGATCTCTTCCATAAGGCAGCCCCGTTATCCCCCGTAGCCTCCCGCTCTTCGGCCCTGCAATCCCTGGAGTCTCCCAAGGCTCCTCCCAGGGCCCGGCAACACTCTGACCAAGGGTTGCCCGAACGTGAGCGGAAGAAGAAGGCTGCGAGGACTCTGGGGGCACCAGACAAGCATGAGAGGTCACGTGCCTGGTCTCTCAGACCTCCTCGGCAAACTTTGGAATCAGAGAGGGAGCGGCCCAGTAAGGTGCTTCGAACCGATATGGAGGCCTCCAGTGAAGGTGCCCGATCTCCTGAGTGTTGTCCTGGCGAGGACCCCCCCCATCCTCCTTGACACCCGACCCAGTCATCCCGGCGTCAGTGTCACAGGGCCCCACTCTCGAGTGGGAGGCCCAGATTCTGGCCTTGGAACGCAGCGTTTCTGCATTCCTCACTGCCCAGCAGGTGCTGTTGCCCGGCCCCGCTGGCACGCTCCTCGGGACCATAGAGACCTCGACCTCAAGGACTCCCCAGGCCTCCGCAATGACCCCCGAGAGCCAGAAGCCTCGTGAGGTCCTCAGCACAGGTCTCAATATCCGTCCCGGTCTTTGGGCACGAGATCTTCTCGGGCAAGTGCCTCCAGCTCCAGGCAGGCTTCGGCCTTGGGAGTCCGACACGGGTCACTAACCCATCTCGAGCCTCCCGTCCTCGAGTCCTCCATGGACTACTCAAAGTGGGAGTCCGATGGGGAAAGCTCCCTGGTGACGGTCCCACTGAGACCTCCCCTAGGATCTCTTTCCACCAACCCAGAGGCAGCAGTCACCTTCCGAGGACACCACCTTTCTGGAGTAGTTCTGGGACATGGCGTGGGGCCTAGCGCTTGCCACAGAGTCAGAGGAGGAGCCCTGCGCCGAGCAGCTCGATATTCTTCAATATGAACCCCCTCTGAAGGAAACTCTCTCGGTGCCGGTTCCTCCCATTCTGAACCAACTCCTCCTCATGTGGGAGACCCTAGCCTCTGTCCCTATAGTGAGCAAGCGCCTGGATGCTATGTATAGAGTTCAGTGGGGCCCCGGGTTTCGGAAAGCCCAGCTCGATGGTGGTCGAATCAGCCATGCGGAAGCTAAAGAGCCCAAAGACTCATTCTTCGGTACCACCGGGTAGAGAGTCTCATACCCTCGATGCCCTTGGGTACAAGGCTTATCAGGGCTCCATGCTCTCATGCCGCATCCAAGTGTACCAATAATACATTGGGATGTTCCTCCATGACCGCGCTAGAGAGCTCAGAGGCTTCGGGTCAGGCCTTGATGGAGACCATCTCCGATGTTTTCAGGCTCTCTTGAAGTCCGTCGGGAAATGCTTGAAGTACCTCTTGCGAGCGGCATACGACGGCTTCGAGTTTTCTGCCCGGGAGGCGGCGGCTGGCATCGGAGCCAGGTCCGAGGACTGGAGCAGGCTTGGCTCCAGTTCTCGGACCTGGAGCAGTGGGTCCAGGAGAAGCTGCTGGACTTCTCTTGCCTCGGGGAGCAAGCCCATGGAGGGTAAGGCAGCGGAGATTGAAACTCGTACTCGCCTCCCCCAAAAGCTTCCTCCCTCCCCAGGAAGAAACAGCAGAGCAAGAACCTCCCTTCCACCGGAAGGGGCTCCCATACAGAGGCTACCCGTCCTACCCGCTGGCGTCGACCCCCATTCATAAGAACATAAGATATGCCATACTGGGTCAGACCAAGTCCATCAAGCCCAGTATCCTGTTTCCAACAGTGGCCAATCTAGGTCGTACGTACCTAGCTGTTTCCCCAAAAGACACAGGTTCCGCAATGCTTGTACTGGGTCAAGCATTGATATCCTGGGTCCCTTCTTAATAATGGTGTATGGACCTTTCCTCCAGGAACTTGTCCAAACCTTTTTTAAACCCAGCTACACTAACAGCCTTTACTACATCCTCCAGTAACAAATTCCAGAGTTTGATTACACGTTGAGTGAAAAAATATTTTCTCTTATTAGTCTTAAATAGTTTACCCTGTAGCTTCATTACATGTCCCCTAGTCTTTCTATATTCTGATAGCATAAACAATCGATCTACGTTTACCCGTTCCACTCTGTTCATTAATTTATAGACTTCTATCATATCTCCCCTCAGCCGACTCTTTTCCAGGTTAAAGAGCCCTAACCTTTTTAGCCTTTCTTCACAGGAGTATCCTTCCATCCCCTTAACCATTTTGGTGGCTCTTCTCTGAACCTTTTCTAATAACGCTATATCCTTTTTTTAAGATATGGTGACCAGAATTGCAGACAATATTCAAGGTGCGGTCTCACCATGGAACGGTATAGAGGCATTAAATATCTTTTGTTTTATTTTCCATTCCTTTCCTTATGATACCTAGCATTCTATTTGCTCTCTTGGCCGCCACTGCACACTGGGCCGAGGGTTTTAACATGTTATCCACAATGACACCGAAATCTTTTTCCTGGGTGGTGGTTCCTAATGTGGAACCTTGCATCGTGTAACCATAGTTTGGGTTGTTCTTCCCTAGGTGCATAACCTTGCACTTGTCCACATTAAATTTCATCTGCCATTTTGATGCCCAGTCTTCCAATTTATCAAGATCCTCTTGCAATTTTCCATAATCCTCATGGGTTTTAACAATTTTAAATAGCTTTGTGTCATCTGCAAATTTGATAATGTCACTCGTTATTCCACTTTCTAGGTCATTTATGAATATGTCAAAAAGCAGCGGACCCAGCACAGATCCCTGGGGTACACCACTATTCACCTTTCTCCATTGGGAAAATTGGCCATTTAGCCCAACCCTCTGCTTTCTGTCTTTTAACCAGGTCTTGATCCACAGTAGTACACTGCCTCCTATCCCATGACTCTTTAGTTTTGCCAAAAGTCTCTGACGAGGGACCTTGTCAAAGGCTTTCTGAAAGTCCAGATATACTATATCAACCGACTCACCTATGTCCACCTGTTTATTCACACTTTCAGAAAAACATGACAGATTAGTAAGACAAGATCTTCCTTGTCTAAAGCCATGTTGGCTGTCTCCCATTAGGCCATGACTGTCTACATGCTGAGTAATTGTATTCTTTATGATGGTTTTTACCATTTTTCCCGGTACTGACGTGAGGCTCACCGGTCTGTAGTTTCCCGGATCACCTCTGGAACCCTTTTTAAAAATTGGTGTTACATTGGCGATCCTCCAATCTTCAGGTATTAGAGATGATTTTATTAAAAGTGGGCTGCTACACAGTACCCTGTCCTGTGCTGCTGAGGTAAGCTATATTCTTATTTGATTTAAATTATAGCTCTTTGCTACTGCTAGGCTCTAACTTATTATGAAATTTAAACTACAAGCTCTCTGCTGGGTTCTAAATTTAACCAGAAAGCTCTCTTCTGTGTTTTAAATTTAAACTAAAAGTACTTTGCTGATGCTAGGCCCTGAGAGACTATTAAATTTAAACTACAGCTCTCTGCTGGGTTCCAAAGTTAACCAGAAGGCTCTCTTCTGTGTTTTAAATTTAAACTAAAAGTACTTTGCTGATACTAGGCCCTGAGTGACTATTACATTTAAACTACAAGCTCTCTGCTGGGTATGAAATGTAACCAGAAAGTTCTCTTCTGTGTTTTAAATTTAAACTTAAACTGCTGCTACTAGGCCCTGACTGATTGAACAAAAAATAGTGGGTTCACAGATTAAATAGCTTTAATAGAAAGAATTCCCTTCAGAAAATTCCCAGACGTATATACTCACAATTGCAGATCTCTCTCCAGAAGTAACAGTCTCCTGTTCTAGTCCTTCAAGACATTCAGAGCGGTCAGGGCAAGAGCACAGCCCACAGCCCTCAGCCCTCATAAGCCAAAGGGTCCCAAGACCCAACCCCTGGCAGCGACTCAGCCGTCCTTGGGGTTTTGACGCCATCAACATAGCCTCTCATCTTTTGACAGATCGGCTGTCCGTCGGGAGGTGTCTGATCCACTTCTCCCACAGGTGGGAGTCCATCTTCACCCATGTCTGGATTCTCCATGTCATTTGGGAGGGCTATCTCTTCCATCTGGTCTAGTTCCCCCCTCCCCCGTACTTCCCTGGAGGCCAAGGCAGCTTCCCCAGCACCAGGCCCTCCTGAGTAAGGAGTTTGCAGGTCTCCTCGAGGACGGGCGATAGAACCAGTCCAACTGCACCTCAGAAGGCGGTGGTTTTACTCCCAATACTTTGTCGTCCCAAAGAAGACAGGGGGCCTTCGGCCCATCCTCGACCTGCAGGAGAAGTTCAAATGCTCTCCCTTGGAACATTACTGTCCTACCTCACATCCTCGTTCATCCCATGCACAGAAAGTACCTCTGCTTCATGGTTCAGGGAAACCACTACTAGTACAGGGTGCTTCACTTTGGCCTCACATCCACCCCGTGGGTCTTTACAAAATGCCTGACCATGGCTGCGGCCCACCTCGAGCTGCAGGGCACTTTGGTCTTTCCATACCTAGAGGACTGGCTCGTAACAGGGGGCACGGCCTCCGAAGCCCAGCAGGCCACAGACAGCACCATTCACCTCCTGGAGCATCTGGGGTTCATGGTCAATTAGCCAAAGTCCCACCTCACTTCAGTTCAGTCCCTGGAGTTCATCAGGGCTCGCTTGGACACCCTGCGGGCCATGGCTTTCCTTCCTCAGGACAGTGCAGACCGCCTTGTGCTCCTTGCATCCGAAGTGCGGTGCCGCAATGCCGTCTCAGCCTGGACAATGCTTCACCTTCTCGGCTTTCACGGTCCATGTCGTGCCCGATACCCGCCTCAATATGCGAGCACCTCTGGGCATAGTGGATGCAATCGACCGGCAGCCTCCGAGACCCCATCTCGGTCATGCGGCGGAGACCCCATCTCGGTCATGTGGCGGAGTCTCTTGCATGGTGACAGGAGGATCGGAACCTGCTTTGAGGCATGCCCTTCCAAGCTCCGGCGCATCAGGTGATCTTGACCACGGATGCTTCCCTGGTGGGCTGGGGAGCCCCACTGCAAGGGATGCCAAACTCAGGGGATCTGGTCCCCCGAGGAGTCCCAGCAGCAGATCAACCTGCTGGAGCTCTGGGCCATCCACCTTGCACTGGAGGTTTTCAGGAATCTCGTGCAGTGCCAAGCGGTGCAGGTCCGGACGGACAACCGAGTCGTGATGTTCTATGTGAACAGACAGGGAGGGACCAGCTCCTACAGCCTCTGTTTGGAGACGGTGGCCCTGTGCACCTTTGCCACAAGCCAGGGCATGACCATCCGAGCCACCTATCTTCCAGGCCAGGACAGTGTGTTGGCGGACCGGTTCAGCAGAGTCAACCAACCGCACGAGTGGTGCCTGTGTCCCACGGACAGCGCAGTTGCTCTTCCAGCATTGGGGGGACCCCTGTCCTGGACCTCTTTGCCAGCCCTGTGAATTGCAGCTCCTCCTGTGATCCCCTTCCATACCCGGATAGGGTGACCCTGGATACCTTCCTCCTTTCGTGGGCAACTAGCCTATTGTATGCCTTCCTTCCCATACCCCTCATTGCCCGGACCCTTCTCAAGGTCCAGTGGGACAAGGCCTCAATGATCCTCGTGACCCCGAGGTGGCCCAGACAGCCGTGTTTTCCCCTGCTGCTTCTCCTCTCGGCAGATCCCTCAGTCCCTCTCGGGATCTCACGCAGGAGGGGGGGGGGTGTCTGTCAACTTCACCCCAAATTGAGGTCTCTATGCCTCACAGCATGGCCATTGCACGGGTTGCTCTAGCCTCCTATCATTTTCCATGGAGATTGAGGATATTATTTTGGCCTCACGAAAGGACTCGACCAGGCATGCATATGCCTTCAAATGGCATCGGTTATCGGTGTGGTGCTCGGAGCTCCAAGCGTACCCATTTTCCTGCCCTATCAGCTTGATCTGGAGGTACTTACTGCATTTCTCAGGCTGGACTGAAGTCTAACTCAGTCAGGGTTCACCTGAGTGCCATCTCAGTGAACCACCACCCTGTCGAGGGTAAACCCCTCTCAGGGCAACCGCTTGTCTCCCGCTTTATGCGGGGCCTGATCCTATCCAAGCCCTCACCCGCCCTCCTCCGGCAGAATGGGACCTGAACGTGGCCCTCATGCAGCTGACCAAGCTGCCCTTTGAGCCCATGGCTACCTGCTTGATACGGCACCTGTCATGGAAGGTGGCCTTCCTTGTGGCACTCACCTCTGACTGGAGAGTCATTGAGCTTCAGGCACCAATAGCCAAGACGCCATACACAAGGTTTTATCGGAACCGGATGGTCCTGCACACGCACCCCAAGTTCCTCCCGAAGGTCGTCTTGGACTTCCACCTCAACCAGGAGATAATGCTGCCCACATTCTTTCTGAAGCCCCATGCCGACCGGTCATTGGCGATTCTCCATACGTTGGATTTTAAAAGGACTCTTTCCTTCTATCTGCAGCAGACTCGGGATCACCGCACATCCGGGCAGCTCTTCGTCTCCTATGATCCCAACCGCTTGGGGCTGGCAGTCACCAAGCGTACTTTGTCCATCTGGGTAGCTGACTGCATTGCCTTTGCCCAGGCCCAGACTGGGCTTCCCCTGGACCACCGAGTCACAGCTCACAATGTCCGGGCGATGGCGGTTGTTGCTAGTCTGTGCTCGCTGCCACTGACAGACATCTGCCGGGCTGCCACCTGGTCATCCTCTCACACCTTTGCAATACTGCCTGGAGCGGGAGTCCCATCAGGAAAGTGCCTTTGGCCAGGCCGTAATCTGTTCTGAGTTTAAGCAACTCCTGCCCTCTGACTCTTGTTCCCAGCTGCTGGGAGCATGGCCATCCATGGATCCGGAGTGCACTGGCTGCCTTCAGCCTTAACTGGCGACTTCTCACGGCTCTGCTGTGCTTTTTCCTACAGGTCTTCGGTAGCCTGTAGCTAGGGAGTCCCTTATGTGAGGACTGATTTCCTGCTTGTTCCTGGAGAAAGCGTAGTTACTCACCCATAACAGGTGTTCTCCAGGGACAGCAGGAATCAGTCCTCACAACCCTCCCTCCCTCCTCTTGGAGTTGCTATCCGTTTTTGCCATCTTCTTGGAGGGACTCTAGCTATGTCATCTGACTGAGTAAGATGGCACCCTTGGGGGGAGAGAGGCTGGAGGCAGCGCTGAGGTCCGGAGACATCGGGCTTCCTTTCCCGCCGGCCCCGATGTCATCGGGGGTCCTTCATTAAGCTGCACAGCTGATTTGCAGCTTTGGGAGAGAGGTTGTAGGCAGCGCTGTGGTCCGGAGACATCGGGCTTCCTTTCCCGCCGGCCCCGACGTCATCGGGGGTCCTTCATTAAGCTGCACAGCTGATTTGCAGCTTTGGGAGAGAGGTTGGAGGCAGCGCTGAGGTCCGGAGACATCGGGCTTCCTTTCCCGCCGGCCCCGATGTCATCGGGGGTCCTTCATTAAGCTGCACAGCTGATTTGCAGCTTTGGGAGAGAGGTTGTAGGCAGCGCTGTGGTCCGGAGACATCGGGCTTCCTTTCCCGCCGGCCCCGACGTCATCCGAGGTCCTTCATTAAGCTGCACAGCTGATTTGCAGCTTTGGGAGAGAGGTTGGAAGCAGCGCTGAGGTCTGGAGACATCGGGCTTCGTTTCCCGCCGGCCCCGACGTTGTCAGGGGCCCCTTTAAAAGCTTGGTAGGCCAGGCGCAGCCGGAGGCGCTAGTCGGGGCAGTGATATAAGGGGCTAGATACAAGGGGCATATTAGGCCCCTTGGGAGCCCCTTGGAGCCACGAAGGAGAGCAGGAGAGCTGGTTCAAGTGCTGCGTCCTTTGTAGCTGCCGGATAGATGGGTAAAAGAAAAAAGAAGATCCTGCCGGCGGAGCAACCGGAGGTTGCTGTTGGACCCATGGATAAACATGTTAAGGTAGTGACTAACACCAATGTATCACTTGATCCTGACTTTCTTGTTCTACGTTCGTCCCCGGTATCTCTTAGCTCCCCGGACCGGTCACCACCATCTCCTCCAGTATATGTATCTCCACCTTTGCCCACTTTGCCGGGCACTCAGTTTCAGCAGAGTACCCCGATAGATGTTGGGGAAAAGCTGAAACCAGTGATATGGGCGCCCGTTCCAGATGAAGCCAGGGTGGTCCCGGATGATCAGGTCACCCTGGCAGATATTTGGAAAGTGGTAACCCGTATTGAGAACACCTTGGTGCCCACTGTAATACAGCTTTGTGGTTTCTCTTCTGAGATTACCACTAGGCTGTCTGAAGTGGATAATAAGGTTGAGACCATTTCTATACAGGTTGCTAAGTGTGAAACCCAGTGTCAGGCCCTTGCAGCTGTTAATTCTTCTCATATAAAGGAAAGTTTGTATATGCACAATAAGATGGAACAGTATGACAATATGTTTCGAGCAAAAAATGTTAGATTGTTGAATTTCCCCTTTTCTCATTTGCTTTCTGCTGAAATTTTGCTGAGGAAGTATTTCAAAGAGGTTTTGGGGCTGGCTTCGGCTGACTCCATTGCTCTCTCTATGTTATATTACCTTACTGGTAAGAAGTTGGTTACGGGCTCTCTGGTTGGGTTTGATGAGGTTAAGGGCATGGATGCCCTGGACCTTACCAAGTTCCTAGAGGACTCTAGGGATAATATTTCCTCTAGAGCCACCTTGGTGGTATCTTTTCTTTCAGACCAGGATAGAATGCTTGTTTTTCGTAGTTATTTCAAAATATGTCAGCTCTGTTCTGTGGTGCCAGGGTTCAAATGTTCCCAGATATTAGTAGAGCGACTCAGACTAGGAGACAGGCCTTTTGGCCCTTAAACCTAGACTGCTCGCTATCTCTGCTACTTTCTTTCTTAGATATCCTTGCAAATGTTTGGTCTTGTATCAAGGTTCAAAGTTTGTTTTTCTTGATCCTTCTCAGCTTGAGGTATTTCTTGCTGACAAGGAACGACAGGGTAATTAGTAACTGGAGGTGGGTGGGTTAAGTTAGTAATGCTGCCTGATAATTTAGAGTTTGCTCTATTTATTCTTTGTGGTGATTTGTTTTCTCTTTAAGTATCTTCCCGGATTGTGAGCTATGATGATGTATTGCTATTGATTGTGTGTATTGCTTAATGTCTGTTTGATTTTGCCTTTATGAATACATCTGTGGTTTCTTTATGCTTGCTTTGTAAGTTGGTTGAAATTTCAATTAAAAAAAAAAAAAAAAAGATGGCACCCTTGGGCGGGAAGGGGACCACTCATGCATGGAGGCATTCCCAAAGGCTTTCTTCGAAAGCTGGGGAAATGTTCCACGCGGGCTCCATCGGTGCCGACGTCACCCATATTTGAGGACTGATTCCTGCTGTCCCTGGAGAATACCTGTTACAAGTGAGTAACTATGCTTTTTCTTCATTTGGTGGTGATGGTAATTGTGCTTAAAAATAGCGTTCTGTGCTTAAAAGCCACGCTAGTTTTCTGGTTTGGCCTGATTGAGTGCTAGCAAGTCAGCAGATAGGTTCATTTGGCCATTACATGCTCACTATTGTCCCAATGTGAGGTTAGCATACGTGATAACATTCTTTTATCACATCTTAAGCAGCCTATTATGCAATATTTGCTGCTTATATAATCTTTAGAGTATTTTCAATTGCTTTTACAGAAAGAAAAGATTCATATTTAAAAGATATATAAGTTGCTATCTCTAGGAACAAGCAGGAATGTAGTCTTCACATATGGTAGGTATCGTCTGTACCGACGGAGCCCGCGCGGGAACACTCCCCAGCGTCCAATAGGAAAGCTTTTGGGAACATCCTACAGCACCTACGTGCTGCCTTCCCGCCTTTCCAACTCTCCCTCTTCAGTTCTTCGTTTTCCACAGAGCCGACAGGACGCATACCCTGTTACCGCTGAAAAATTTATCCTTATTCTTTTGTTTTTTTGTGGTCACGTCTACCTTCATTCGACGCCTGCCAGTACTGCCGGTTCTCTTTTTTTCTTTTTAAAAAATAAAACTAGCTTTCTAAAAGATTTTTTTTTCAGGGGCCTTTCCCCTCTTGGTGCTAGGCGCCATTTTGGGCACTAGGCCCACTTTTCTTCAAACATGGAGAAACCAGCCAGTGGTTTCAAGAAATGCTTTAAATGAGGCGGTACCATATCCATCACCAACACCCATGAATGGTGTCTTGTGTTTAGGTCCTGACCATTTTCCATCGGAGTGTCTCTCCTGCAGAAGATGACCAAGAGGGGCCTGCAGAATAGAGCTGCAAAACCCGGTACCCTTTTTGCCGCAGATATGATGTCAGTTGGATAGACGTCTTCCAGAGCTTCATCTTCCTCTCATGGATCTCAGGTAACTAAACCTAAGTCTTCTAAGACTGGCTGGTCCTCAAAGGGTAGCCTTCCAAGTATCGCGATGCAACTGGCTTTGCCCTTGAGGAAAGTTCACCGGCAAAACAGCCCCGGCGGGAGGCCTCGGTCTCCAAAGCATTAACGGGGCTCTAGAATGTTCCTGAGGCTTCCACCTCTGCAGAACTACTGGTGCCATGTTCTGGGGTCGTGGCCGCTTCCACCGGTACCGACACCCAGTCATTGGCAGGAGCAATGGATCACAGAATCCTCGCTATCAAACACAGTCTAGTGGCCCTCTTAGCAGCTTCGGTACCGCTAAGACCGCTACAGATGGTTCCAAGGGTATCGGTACCGGTACCAAGTGCCTCAGCGGGTATGCTTCCCCCCCCATACCGAGCCTTGAGTCTATCTCAGGAATCGACGGATCGTTACCGAGACACCCCGATACCGACTTCGAGCGGTACCAGTACCATGCGTTGCAGGAACACCCGGCGCAGAGATACTTCGAATCATCCGATTCTGATGAATTTGACTCTGCTGATACCAGAGCTATCCTTCCGGAGGATCCATCTCCTTTTCAACATAGAATATCTCCTCCAGAAGACATGTCCTTCCAGGATTTTATACGTGATTTAGCTCGGGGTCTTGCAATCACGGTAACTCCAGAGAAGGAACCCAGAGCAGAAGAATTAGAAATTCTTCAGTACCCTAAGGCTTCTAAAGAGGCAGCTACCCTGCCCATTCACAGAATCTTGCATGATCTTATGCTAAGAATGTGGGAAACACCTTTAACGGTGTCTCCACATTCTCGACGACTCAGTACCATATACCAAGTTCCAAGCTGTCCTGGCTTTCAAAAGACTCAGTTACCACACCATTCAATGGTAGTGGAATCGGCGATGCGTAGGATTAAGAGTGCTAAAACACATTCTTCCAATCCTCCAGGCCGTGAATCAAGGACGCTTGATGCCTTTGGTGGTCGATGTTTCCAATCCTCCATGGCAGCTAGGATTAGCTCCTACATTCTCTATATGGGAATGTTCCTCAAAGAAGTTGCAGATGACTTGGAGCTTATGAGCCCTCTTCTCCCTGAGGAAAAAAGGGGGGAATTCTTTACTCTGGTCAAACATGCCCAGGATGTCTCTAAGTTTGTAAACTATGCAACCTTTGATTGCTTTGCATGCATTAGCAGAACCTCTGCTATTTCCATCGGTGCACGTCGTATTGCCTGGCTTCAGGCATCAGACTTAGAACAATGGGTGCAAGATAAACTGGGAAATATTCCTTGCACAGGAGAAAATCTCTTTGACAAGGATTGGCAAGACAAGGCCAATCAGATTGAATCTGAAAATACTACCTTGAACAGACTATCAAAGTCTACAGCCAACCCAGCAAAGAAAAAGTCAGTTAAGAACCCCTTTTTCAACAAGAAAAATAAATTTTACCCATCTTACACCCATCAGGGACACTGCCCAGTTCATGTTCCCCAAAGGGGGCAACAACCAAACAGACAGCAGAGGAAGCCTCAAGTTCCTAGAGCTCAACCAGCTCAGCAGACTCAGCCTCCTCAAGGGCTCTGACGGCTTCCTAGAGAACTTAGGGACTTGTTTACAAGGCTGCTGTAACGGTTACCGATTGTTATCGGAGCCACGGCCCCATTGATTTTCAATGGGCCGTGGCTCCGATAACGATCGGAAACTGCTACCGCGGCTTTGTAAACAAGCCCCTTAGTCTTTCTGCCCCTGAAAGGTCCAGAACCCCTTACCATCCAGGGGCAGATTATGCCATTTTGCCAGAAGATGACATCAGAAAACTGGACCCTGTCCATTGTACGAGAGGGGTACAGACTTCATTTTCACAGTATGCCCCCTCCTACAATCATAAGACAGTTCAATACTCAGGTCCCTGCCACCAATCTCTTGGGTCAGGAGGTCGCATCACTTTTTGCTCAAGGAGCAATAGAAGAGGTACCCATATCCCAACAGGGTACGGGATTCTACTCCCCCTACTTTCTCATTCCAAAGAAAACGGGAGGACACAGGCCTATTCTGGACCTCAGAGAATTAACAAGTTTTTGTTCCGGGAAAAATTCAAGATCTCCCTCGGAACACTCCTGCCATACCTTCAGAGTCAGGATTGGCTATGTTCTCTAGATCTAAAGAATGCATATACGCATATTCTCATCCATGCAGATCACAGGAAATTCCTTCGATTTCTTTTCCAGGGAAGACACTGCCAATACAGAGTTCTTCCCTTCGGTCTGGCTTCTGCCCCAAGAGTCTTCACAAAATGCATGGCAGTAATAGCAGCATTCCTGAGAACTCTAGGAATATTTGTCTTCCCCTACTTAGACGACTGGCTCATTTGAGCATCAACAGCTCCAGAGGCCAGCTTCGCTCTTTCTCGCACTGTGCGAATCCTTCGATACTTGGGATTGGTCATAAACCTCCCAAAGTCTCATCTCACACCTCAGCCTCTAGAATTCATAGGAGCTCGTCTAGACACAAGGCAATCAAGGACTTTCCTGCCTCAGCCACGTTGTCTTTGTATAGTACAGCTGGCCTCCCAAGCAGCTATGCAGGTCTTCCTGACTGCTCGGGAGATGCTTCAGCTTCTGTGGCATATGGCATTCACAGTCCATGTGGTCCTCTATGCTCACCTTCATATGCGAGCAGCCCAGTGGGCCCTATCCTCTCAGTAGACACAGGCCTCGGGTCGGCTAACGGACAAAATCAGAAACTCCACATGTCTCATTTTGTCCCTGCAATGGTGGCATTCACTGGAAAACCTTCTTGTGGGTTCTCCTTTCCAGCAGCCTCTATGCCAAACCACTCTAACAAATGCGTCCAAGTTGGGTTGGGGGGCTCACTTGCACGATCTATCAACTCAGGGTCTCTGGACCCCACAGGAGGCTTGTCTTCACATAAACCTCCTAGAACTCGGAGCCATTTTCCACGCTGTCCGAATTTTTCAGGCCCATCTCATCTACAAGACAGTTCTGGTCCAGACCGACAATCAAGTAGCAATGTTCTGTGTGAACAAGCAGGGTGGAACAGGCTCTCTGTCATTATGCAACAAAGCTTTGTGACTATGGGTCCTTGCCAGAGAGCTTCAAATCCACCTTCTAGTCGTATATCTTCCGGGCATTCAAAATCTTTGAGCAGACAAACTCAGTCGAATACTGCTGCCATACGAATGGTCTGCACTCTGACCAGCTTGCTCGAGTGTTTTGAATCTGGGAACGCCAGATATAGACCTCTTTGCAAGTCCACAGAATGCCAGACTTCCCCGATTCTGTTCCAGATTTCCGGCTCAAAACTGTCAGGCTTTCCTCCTCCATTGGGGTCGGGACTTCCTCTATGCCTTCCCACCCATTCCCCTCATTCCCAAAACTTTGTTCAAGCTTCAGAGAGACAGAGGTCATATGAAACTCATAGCTCCACGTTGGCCACAGCAGACGTGGTATCCTCTGCTTCTGCGTCTCTCTCACGCCATACCTCTGGAGTTGGGATGTGCTCCAGATCTTCTTTCCCAGGAAAACGGGACGCTATTGCACCCGAATCCCCAGTCCCTGCACCTCAGGGCCTGGTTACTGAAAGCCTAGGATTCCCAGATATCAACCTTTCTCAACAGGTAAAGGATATCTTTGTGGCTTCCAGGAAACCTTCCACAAGGCGATCCTACGCCTTTAAGTGGAAGAGATTCTCTGTGTGGTGTTCTCAAAGGGGACTTAACACCCATACAGTGCCTGTCAAATCGCTTCTGGAGTATCTACTCCATCTATCAGATTCTGGTCTTAAGACCAATTCAGTAAGGGTCCATCTTAGTGCCCTTGCTGCTTCTTGCGAACCTCTGGATGGACAACCTCATCCACTCGTAGCGAGATTTATGAGAGGTTTACTTTTAACAAAACCTCCCATTAAGCCATTGCCGGTGGCATGGGATCTGAATCTTGTTCTCGGGCAGCTCATGAAACTGCCCTTTGAGCCTTTAGCCACTGCAGCTCTAAAGTTCCTTTCTTGGAAGATCATCTTCCTAGTTGCCCTCACTTCTGCAAGACGCATCAGTGAGTTATAGGCTTTAGTGGTGGATCCTCCTTATACAAGATTTCACCATGATAAGGTAGTTCTTAAGACTCATCCTCACTTTATGCCAAAGGTGGTTTCGCCTTTTCATTTAATCCAAGCTGTTTACCTTCCTGTATTCTTCCCTAGGCCTCATGCCTCTAATGCAGAAAGGAATCTTCATACCTTAGATTGTAAAAGAGCTTTAGCTTTTTACCTTCAAAGAACTAAGCAACATAGAAAATCTTCTCAGCTTTTTGTTGCTTTTGATTCTAGTCATTTGGGACTTCCAGTTTCCAAAAGAACTCTCTCTACGTGGATTGCAAATTGCATATCCTTTGCATATGAGAGTAAGGGATTTTCTCTCGAAGGCCATGTCACAGCTCACAATGTGAGAGCAATGGCAGCCTCAATGGCTAATGTTCGTTCTGTATCCATTGATGACATCTGTAGAGCAGCCACTTGGGCTTCGGTACACACCTTTTACAGCCCACTATTGCTTAAACAAGGACCCCCGTTGGGATGCCTCGTTTGGCCAGGCTGTGCTCCAGCATCTCTTTCAGACTTAGTACAACTCCTACCCGCCGTCCTGGGTTTCGATGCCAGAGATCCATGGGAGGAAGCATGACCCATCTCACCTTGGGTTCACAGCTTGCTGGGGTCATCCCCCTGGCATCTCTCAGCTGATGAGTCCCCATATGTGAAGACTACATTCCTGCTTGTTCCTGGAGATAGCGTAGTTACTCACCTGTAACAGGTGATCTCCGGGAACAGCAGGAATAAGTCTTCACAACCCACCCACCCACCACCCCTAGGAGTTGTCTCTATCTCTCTCTGTCTACTTCTCTCCTTTGGTCTCAGCTATAAACTCAACTGAAGATCGTGAGTTGGGAAGGCAGCACACAGGCGCTGTGGAATGCTCCCAAAAGCTTTCCTATTGGACCCTGGGGAGCGTTCCCGCGCAGGCTCCGTCGGTACCGACGATACCCATATGTGAAGACTTATTCCTGCTGTTCCTGGAGAATCACCTGTTACAAGTGAGTAACTGCGCTTTACTGTCTAACAAGTTAGATGGAAATTATCTAATGTCAACTATGCAGCTGTAAGGTATCTTGTTTTCTGTCTGCCCTTCTCCAGCTGCTGCACCAGAATCGACAGGCTGTGCTCAACCAGTTTGGTGGAAGTGGTTCTGTTGGCCTCACCATGAGGCCTGGCATGCAACAGCCAATCTCACCTCAGGTAAAGACCAAATGCAACATGTTAATTCTACTCATAAAACTACACAGAGCTTAGTAACTTTATCCTCAGCTGTTTCATATATATTCTTATTTAAACCTAGGTACTTCACTACTGCTTGTCTGTCTTGTTGTTTTTCCTCCCTTGCTTGCTTTATCCCAGTACCTACTTGAAGAATAAGATGATTTTTGGGCTGTATAGAATAAATTTCCACATGGAAAGAAATTTATGACATATGGTCCTAACACTGGACAGATAACATTATTATTATTTTTTATTATTAGTTATGCTAATTGTAACATTATATTGAATAATGATGATGGATAAAAATAATAATAAAATGGAAATGCTGCCTGTCAGGGTAGAAAGCTTCCTACCAGTCTGTATATGTAGAGTGATATTAAGAACAAATAAAAAGTATATAAGGGGCAGAAACCGTAAAAACGATTAGAATAACATGCTCATTAATGTAACCTAAAAAAGGCCATGAAAAAACTAATAATAAAAAGGTCTTCTCTAGGAACAAGCAGGAAGGGAGTCCTCTCACATAAGGGTGACGGGGCCGACGGAGCCTGCGCAGAAGCATCTCACCAGCTTTCAAAGAAAGCCTTTGGAAGATGCACCACGCAGAAGCATCTCCCCTTATGTGCCTAAGACCCAGGCACCGGCTCCGGCCCAGCCTAGAGGGAGTTTTTGACTCCTTGGATATGGCTTCCTCTCCCCTAGGAGGTCCTCAGCAGCCCACAGGCGGACATCTGGCCCTATTTGTCCACAGGTGGTCCTCCATTATCATGGACTCCTGGGTGCTGCACGTAATCAAGGAGGGATACCTCCTCCACTTACAGCAGATGCCACCCTCGTTCTTCCCAGGAGAAACCTGTAAGGCCTCTCCTTCACCAGACTCTGCTCTTCATCGAGCTTTCAGGCCGCCTCATGGACAAGGCGGTGGAGCCAATGCTCAAACATTTCTGTGGTAAAAGCTTCTACTCCAGGTATTTCCTTGTTCCCAAGTGAACAGGGGGCCTCAGGCCCATCCTGGACTTACGGGACTTGAACAGATTTCTGTTGAGGGAGAAGTTCTAGATGCTCTCCCTTAGAACACTGCTGCCTTACCTCCAGCAGGGAGACTGGCTATGCTCCTTATCTTTATCTTTATTAACGCATTTTATATACCACTCATACCATAGACTTGAAGGATGTTTATACACACATCCTGATCCATCTCCACCACAGACAATACCTCTAGTTTGTGGTGGAAGGAGGTCACTACCAGTACAGGGTACTATCCTTTGGACTGGTGTTGTCGCAAGGGTCTTCACCAAATGCCTAGCGGTGGTTGCAGCCCACCTTCGTTCCAAGGGACCTTTGTCTTTCCCTACCTGGATGACTGGCTCATAAGGAGAGGCACAGCTGCAGAGATGCACTACACCACTGAGTGCACCATCCACGTCCTACATTGTCTAGAGTTCGTCATCAACTACCCCAAGTCCCACGTCTTTCCGGCACAGTGCCTAGAGTTCATAGGGGCTCAGCTAGACACCCTCCAGGCCAAGACCTTTCTCCCTCCTGAGAGGACAGAGTACCTCAGGACGCTGACCGCAAAAGTGCACCTCCGGTCAGTGCCCACTCACCACCTCCTCTGCCTGCTGTGCCACATGGCCTCCACTGTCCACGTAACCCCGTATGCCCACTTGAATTTGAGGGCGGCTCAGCGGTGCCCACTCCCAGTGGATGCAATCCTCGAGCAGGCTTCGAGACAGGGTAAAAGTGACCCGCCATCTGACAGACTCCCTAGTCTGGCAGATTCCCTGCTACCTTCAGGCTGGGATACCCTCCCAGGCACACACACCCCCAGAGGGTTCTCACTATGGATACCTCCCTGTGAGGATGGGGATCTGATTGCGAGGAATTCCGTACCTAAGGCACGCGGTACCAGATGGAGTTCCAATTGCAGATCAACCTCCTGGAACTCTGGACAATATCTCTGGCCCTCTGAGTCTTTCGCCACTGGTTACAGCACCAGTTGGTGCTGGTCCAGACAGATAACCAAGTTGCAATGTTCTCTGTCAACAAACAAGGAAGCACGGGATCGTATTCCCTCTGCCAGGAGGCGGTAGCCCTCTCCTCATATGTGACATACAACAGGATGCTGCTGCAGGCAGTCTATCTCCCGGGCCTGGACACACTCTGGCGAACAGGTTGAGCAGAGTCATCCAACCGCATGAGTGGTGCCTAGATCCCAGAATGGCCTCCCAGCTTTTCTGACTCTGGAGCATCCCCCTAGTGGGTCTGTTCTCCAGCCTGGACAACACGCAGTTGCCTCGCTTCTGCTCCCGCCAGTTGCACCCGTCCCAGGTGGTGGAGGATGCGTTCCTCATCCCCTGGATGGAAGTCCTCCTTTATGCCTTCCTGCTGACACTGCTGGTCGCCAAGGTCCAGGACAACAGGGCATCACTGATTCTGGTAGCCCCCCGTGGCCCAGGCAACCCTGGTTTCCGCTGCTTCTCTGTCTGTCAGCAGTACCTCTGATTCGTCAGGGCTGTGCCCCGGGATTACTCTCACTGGAGAAGAGTTCTCTCTTGCATCCCAACCTGGGGTCCCTGTCACTCACGGCATGGCTGCTAAAAGGGTATTGCTAGCTCTCTTCAACCTCCCATATGACATGGAGGAGATCCTTCTGTCCTCCCGCTAGGCCTCCACGAGAAGAGCATTCATCTTCAAATGACATCGTTTTTCGGTGTGGTGTGCCAAGAGGCAGACAAATCCTTTCTTCTTCTTGGTGCAACTGGTGCTCCAGTACTTACTCCACTTATCACAGATGGGACTGAAGTCCATCACAATCAGAGTGCACCTGAGCGCTATTTATTTATTTAACATTTCTTATATACCACCTTTCATGATATCAAGGCAGTTTACATTGAACAAACTGAAATTACATTGAACAGGGCATTATAACTTGGAGATAAATAAATATTGCGGCACACCACCATGCTGTCGAGGGCAAGCCCCTCTCGACGTAGCGCCTCATTTCCTGTGGGGCCTTATGCTGTACAAGCCCCCCATCCGCCTACCAACGGCTGAATGGAATCTCATTATGGTGCTCTCACAGCTCACTAAGCCATTGTTTGAGCCCCTGGTTACCTGCCATCTGTGATACCTCTTCTGGAAGGTTGTCTTTATCGTGGCACTCATGCCCACTCACAGGGTCAGAGAGCTACAGGCTCTGATGGCAGAGCTGCCCTACACGTGGTTCTACAAGAACAGAGTGGTGCTCCGCACACACCCCAAGTTACTTCCAAAGGTGGTGTCCCCCCCCGTCCATCCCAATCAGGAGGTGGTGCTCCCCACCTTTTTCCTGAGGCCTCACACCAGCAAGGTGGAGACCATTCTCCTATCTTCAGCGGACTCGGGGCCCCCGCAAAGTGCCTCAGCTCTTTGTCTCCTATGACCCCAGTCGACTGGAGCTTCCAGTAACCAACTGAACTCTGTTCACTTGGGTGGCATACTGCATTGCCCTTGCCTATGAGCAGGCTGGGATCTCACTAGACCACTGGGTCATGGCGCAGTGTGTCAGAGCCATGGCTACCTCTGAAGCAAATCTGCATTCCGTACCTGCTATGGAAATCTGCCAGGCCACCACCGGGTTTTCAGTCCATACCTTTGCAGCTCACTACTACCTGGAGAGGGAGTCCTGATGGAACAGCACCTTTGGCCAGGCCTGCTCTGTAATGTCTTCGGGGTGTAGGCAACTCTTATCTTCCAACTTTCTATGTTCAGGCTAGCAGAGTGCTGGTTTTCCGCCAGACACTTGGGTCTTGCGAGAGTCTCTCAGTTTGGACTCAACTACTGCAGCTCACAGCTCACCTTCTCTGGTCACCGTGGCATTTTGTACAGATTCTCGGTAGCCTGTAGCGGGGGAGTCCTTTATGTGAGGACTGACTTCCTGCTTGTTCCTGGAGAAAGCGTAATTACTCACCTGTAACAGTTGTTCTCCAGGGATAGCAGGAATCAGTCCTCACAACCCTCCCTCCTCCCCTTGGAGTTGTTTCTTTGCCATATTTTATTTTTGCTGTCTTAGCTATGTTATTAAACTGAGGCAAGGTGGCACCCTTTTGTGGGAGGGGGACCATGCATGCGTGGTGCATCTCTCAAAGGCTTTCTTTGAAAGCTGGGGAGATGCTTCTGCACGGGCTCCGTCAGTGCCAATATCACTCTTATGTGAGGACTGATTCCTGCTTCCTATCATATGGAGAAAGGAAGGAGGGAGGGAGAGGAGGGAAGGGGAGGGGAAAAGTAGTAAGTTAGCATTCAGGGCAATTTACATGTTATAGTTTATCTATAGCTTTCATCGTAGATGTTGGCTTGTGATTGGAATGTGTAAGGCTGGGATTAAGGGGTCCAGAACATTGCATTTGCTGGGGTTAGGTGATATTTCTATAGTGTAATGTATAGAGGAGTGTTTTCATTTTTTTCTGGAAGTCCTTACTGTCTGCTGTGGTTCGTATATCTTCTGGGAGGGAGTTCCATAAGGCGGAGAGAGCAAGTGCTCTTCTGGATGTGGATTGTTCAGATTTCTGGTATACAGTTGGCGTGATAATCATGTTTTTGTACACTGAAACCCTCTGCCCATTGTGTAGCAGCGGCCAAGAAAGCAAATAGAATGCTAGGAATTATAAGGAAAGGAATGGAGAATAAAACAAAGGATATTATAATGCCTCTGTATCATCCCATGGTGCGACCGCACCTTGAATATTGTATGCAATTCTGGTCACTATATCTTAAAAAGGATATAGCAGAATTAGAAAAGGTACAGAGAAGAGCCACAAAAAATGTTAAAGGGGATGAAAGGGATACCCCTATGAGGAAAGGCTTTAAAGGTTGGGGATCTTCAACTTGGTATAGTGACGTCTGAGAGGAGATATGATAGAAGCCTATAAATTAATGAATGGAGTGTAATGGGTAAACGTACATTGGTTGTTTACTCCTACACAAAGTAGAAATACTAGTGGACATGCAATGTAGCTACAATGTAGCCCATGTAAGACTAATAAAAGAAAATATTTTTTCACTTAACGAGTAATCAAATTCTGGAATTTGTTACTGTAGCAAGTAATCAAATTCTAGAATTTGTTACCGGAGGATGTAGTAAAAGCTGTTAGTGTAGCTGAGTTAAAAATAAAGCTTACACAAGTTCCTGGAGGAAAAGTCCATAAAGCATTATTAAAGAGGACCCAGGAAATTCACTGCTTACCCTGGGATAAGCATTGTGGAATCTGTATATATTTTTGGGAACCAGAAAAGTACTTGTGACCTGGATTGGCCACTATTGGAAACAGGTCTGACCCAGTGTGGCATTTCTTATGTTCTTATATCAGGTCATCACAAATTTTGTATGGATTGAGGAGCCAGACCATAATCTTAGGAGCCAGGGCTTGTGACTTCCTCATGTGTCCACCCCACCCCCACCCCCAGTTATCTCTCGTGCTGGTCTCATCATGGTCTCAAGTCTCCTGAGACCAGCACCATAGTTCCTATACCATGCGTCATTGTTAGATAACAGCAGTTATAGCTTTGGATAGCAAGTTTCTCGGGGGGGGTGCGGTACAATGGTGGTATGCCTGTCTGTGCGTGGGATATGGCGGTGGGTGCCTTCTCCTGGATCAAGTGGGAAGTCTGTCCTCATATATGGGTGATGTTGACGCCAACAGAGCCCACGCAGAAGCATCTCCCCAGCTTCCAAAGAAAGCCTTTGGAAAATGCACCATGCATGCATGGTCCACTTCCTGCCCAAGGGTGCCATCTTGCCTCAGTCTCTGTTTTTTCCGCGGAGCCCTTCAGGCGCTGTCCAATTTTCCCCAGAAAAAGACTGATTTTATTTCCAAGTTTTGTCCAGTTTGCATACCGGTTCCTTTCCACCCCCGAGCCAGCTCGCCTCGGCCCATTTGTTTAGTTTTTCATAGAAGTCTCCCTCGACCAGCATTCGCACCCTTTTTCAGCCGAAGGCTTCGGACCCCCGCTAGCAGGCAGGGACCTCCTTTTTCTGATGGCCTCCAATGGCTTTAAAAAGTGTAATTGGTGTGGCAAATTGATGTCACTCACCGACCCACATGACTGCTGCCTTCGATTGCTTGGTCCAGAGCACAGCGACTCTGTCTGCGAGCTCTGCAGAACCATGACCCCAAAGGCCTTAAAGAGCCGCCATCACCAGCAAGAAAAGTTGTTTCAGAAGTCCAACTCGCCCTGGAGTCTCCGGTGACAACGCACTCCAGGGCCCCCTCCGATACTTTGGCACCCCGTGAAGCCAGTCTCTTCGGAGTCCTGCGGCCATGATTCCTCCAAGCGGAAGTCCCCGGGGGTGGAGCATAAGAAGTAAAAATCCTCAAAGTCTGCCTCAGAGGATGGATCTGGGAAGAAGGAGAAAATCCCAGCCCAGGTACTGCAGTCTCAGGTATGAGTCCAGAGAGTTGGGGCAGGAATGGCCCGCTAAGATGCCCCACAAGGAGTCGTCTGCTCACGCCAACCGTCCTTGGACCTCTGAGGCCATCCTCATCGAGGACTTTCCCTAGACAGTACCGACTCTGGGCCCGATGTCCTCGGTGCCCGCATTGAAGGCTGCGGAGCCAACTGGCATGGAGACCAGAATGGCAGTCCTAGAGAACAGTATATCTGCCCTAGCGGCCATGCAGCAGGCGTTTGTCTGGCTTGTCCAGTTCATCTGCCTCGGTTATGGGAGCCTCGACATCGAGGGCTTCCTCAGATGTCAAACTGGTCCTTGAGCACCATTGGCCTTGAGAAAGCCCCTGGCCACAGTCGAGGTCCCGTTCCTCCAGACACCGGTCCTCCCCGGTGAGCACCCACGGCTTGGACTGACGATCCTCCGGAGGTCATGCACCGCAAAAAGCGGTCCCCGACTGAGGTGATCGTGCAGCATTGGACTTGTACTCAGACTTTGAGTATGAATGGGAGATCGAGGACAAAGAGTCCCCAGACATGAGGTGCCACCATGACGTGCCCTCGGACCCATCTCCCCTGGCAACCTGACGCTGTTCCCTGCCCGAGAATGTGGCGTTCCTCGATTTCGTGAAGGGATATGGCCAAGACTCTCACTATTGAGACCGAGGCCGAGGAGGAACTGCGAACCGAGGAATTGGACATCCTCCAATACAAGGCACCTCTGAAGAAAACCCTTATGGTCCCAGTGCCCCTGATCCTAAACCATCTCCCCCTACGCATGTGCAAACACCAGCATCGGTACCAATCATTAGCAGGTGCCTCGACACCAGGTACCAAGTATGCCAAAGCACTAGGTTCCAAAAGTCCCAGCTTCCCCACAACTCGATGGTCATGAGTTGACCATGCGTGGACTTAAGAGCCAAAAAACCCATTCATCAGTGTCACCCAGCAGGGAGGTCCAATCTCTCGATGCCCTTGGCTGGAAAGCCTTTCAGGGCTCGATGCTAACATGCCAAAAACAGTTCTACCAGCTCTACATTGGCATGTAGCTGAAGGAACTTTTAAAGGAGCTGGGGGGATTCTCGGCAGGCCTCAATGACAAACCACTGCAGAGGTTCAAAACCCTGACCTCTGCAGTACAATAATGCTAGAATTTTCTGTCCCAAGCAGCTTACGATGGCTTTGAGTCATTGGCCAGGGTGGACGCCACCGGTATCGGGGCACAACGCCATATCAACAGCTAAAAGGCATAGTAAACAATCCACGAGCAACAGGGCCTTCTCCCTCTACGCCCCATCCCTATGGAACACCCTCCCTTTTGAACTTCAACTGTGAGAGCCACTCCGAATTCCGGAAGAAATTAAAAACCCACCAATTCCTGGAGCATTTTTCCCTCCCACCCTAGCTCCTAATCTCTTCATCTACCTCTCTGCCCAAGTTCCCCCAACTATTCACAATTAACTGAAGTCATATTTATCCAATGTAAATAGTTAACCTTGATCTTCGATCAAGTAGTCAGTTCTTGTTATCCATGTACCTGTTACATTGTTACCTTGTTACCTGTTATATTATATTATATTATATTGTTTCATTGTTCACTGTAAACAGTTGAAATACACTGTCTTGTTATGTTTCATGTAAACCGTCTTGACTTGTAGAAAGACGGTATAAAAAAACTGTTAAATAAATAAATAAATACCTGGAGCAATGGATACAGGACAAATTAATCAATGTCCCCTGAATAAGTGAAACCTATTCGGAAAGCCCATGGCAGATAAAGCAACAGAGATAGAGACCAAGAATGTCATGAGAACCAGGCTCTCAAAGAAGACAATGGTGCAACCCTGAAAGAAAACTCCAGGGAAAAAGCTCTCCTTCCCGAGGAACAAAGGAGGCTTTAGTAGTACTGTACTCTTTCAGGCCTTCTTGACCCCTCAGCAGGGCCAACAACAGAAGGGCTAGGGAGATAGACCCAGAAAACAAAAAGCCCCGAAGCCCCAGGCATTGGCTCAGGCCCTGCCCGGTGTAAGCTTTTGACTTCCTGGACATGACCTCCACTCCCCAGGAGGTCCTCCGCTGCCCACAGGGCTGTCCACCTAGCCCTGTTTGCACACAGGTGGACAGCCATCACCACCGATACCTTGGTGCTACAAGTGGTCAAGGAGAACTACCTCCTCCACCTACATCGGCCACCACCCCGTACTTCCCGGGAGAACCCACCAGGCTTCTCCTCCACCAAACCCTGCTCCTCACCGAGCTAACAGGATTACTTAGTGACAAAACAGTGGAGCCAGTGCCAAAACCTCTCTAGTGCACCGGCTTCTACTCCAGAAATTTCCTCATCCCCAAGAGGACAGGGGGCCTCTGACCTATCCTGGACCTGCGAGAGCTCAAGTTTCTGGTCAGGGAGAAGATCAAGATGCTCTCCCTTGGAACACTGCTGTAATTCCTCCAGCAGGGAGATTGACTTTGCTCCTTAGAACTAAAGGATTCCTACACTCACATCCTAATTCACCTCAGTCACAGAAAATACTTACGGTTCTCTAGGAACACGCAGGAAGGTCAGTCCTCATATATGGTCGACATCAACGGAGTCCTGCGCAGAAACATCTCCCCAGCTTTCAAAGAAAGCCTTTGGGAGCTGCCACCACACATGCGTAGTCACCTTCCTGCCCACAGGTGCCATCTTGCTCAGTCTCCCTTTTTCCGCGGAGCTCTACAGATGTTCGTCTTGTCCCCCGGAAAAAAGTTTATTTTTCCCAACTTCGAGCCCCGCTGCTCCATCATTGGGTCTCGAGACTCTCTTTTTTTTTTGTTCCTTTCCACCCAAGCGTTCTTGCACCTTTTCCAGTCACTAGCCGCATTGAGGGTCTTCAACCTCGCTGGGGTCCTTTTTGCCCCAATGGACAGTGGTTTTAAGAAACGTGATAGGTCTTCCAGCAACATATGCCTCACCAACACTCACGACTATTGCCTTTGGTGTCTGGGCGCTGATCATGACCCAGAGGATTGCTCCCTGTGTAAGAAGATGACTAAAAAGACCAACCAGAGCCGCCGGCTTAAGCAGGATGACATCTTCCACAAGGCAAACTCGACCCCGATATCCCTGGTAGTCTCACTCTCAAAGGCCCCACACGGATCCTCGGAGTCACGTTAAGTCCACATGGTTCCAGAGTGGGCTCGCAGACATTCTGAGCAAGGGTCCCCGGAGCAAGAGCATAAGAAGAAAAAGACGACCTCAAGGGCCTCGTCCTGGGAGGCAGATAAGCACAGGGGGGATCCCAGGCATCCGAGGAGTTGGAGCGGGAGTGTCCCCGAAAGGTACCCAGGACTGACGTCAAGGTCTCCGGCGACAGACCCCAGTCTCCCGAGAGCCGTCCCGTCGAGGACCCACGCTCCTCCTCGACACCCGACCCGGTCACCCCAATGTTTGTGTACATGGCTGCTACCTCAAAGTGGGAAGCTCGAATGCTGGCACTGGAACGCAGCATTTCTGCGTTCATCGCCTCCCAGCAGGCATCGATGCCGGCCCTGCCAGTGCTCACCCTGAGACCTCAGGGACCTCAATGTTGAGGAATGCTTGTATGCAAATGCTAGAAGTCTAAACAATAAGATGGGAGAGTTAGAATATATAGCACTAAATGAGAGGTTAGATATGATTGGAATCTCAGAGACATGGTGGAAGGAGGACAACCAGGAGGATACCTGGGTACAAACTATATCGTAATGATAGAGCTGATCAAATTGGTGGAGGGGTTGCGCTCTGTTAGAGAGGGCATTGAGTCAGAAAGGATTAAGGTTTTGCAGGAAACAAAATTTGCTGTAGAATCTCTCTGGATTGAAATTCCATGTAAAAAGGGGAAGGCGATGACAGTGGGGGTGTACTAACAACCGCCTGGCCAGAATGAACAAATGGATGATGAAATGCTCAAAGAAATCAAGGAAGCTAACAAACGTAACAACACAGTAATAATAATGAGTGATTTCAATTGCCCCGGTATCGACTGGATCAGTGTCACGGCATGACATGCTAGGGAGATAAAGTTCCTAGATGAAATAAATGACTGCTTCTTGAGCAGCTGGTTCATGAACCGACCAGAGGGGAAGCCATATTGGGCCTAGTCTTTAGTGGAACACCAGATCTGGTGCAAGAGATAAGGGTGTTGGGGCCACTTGGCAATTGTGATCATAGCATGATCGCGTTTGATTTAATTAGTGGAGGAGGGATGGTAAGGAAATCCACAGTACTACCTTTTAACTTTCGAAAGGGAGACTATGATAAAATGAGGAAAATAGTTAACAAAAAACTAAAAGGAGCAGTTGTAAACGTTAAAGATTTACATCAATCTTGGGTATTTAAAAATATTATCTTGGAAGCCCAGGTCGGCTGTATTTCATGCTTTAAGACAAGTGGAAGGAAGTCCAAAAAACTGCCATCATGGTTTAAAGGTGAGGTCAGAGAGGCGGCTGTTGCCAAAAAAGCATCTTTCAGGAAATGGAAAAAAAGAGCCAAATGACGAAAACTGGAAACAGCACAAGTACTGCCAAGTTAAATGCAAGGCAAAGGGAGAATTTGAGAAGAAGCTTGCTGCGGAAGCAAAAACATATAATAAAGACTTTTTCAAGTACATTCGTAGCAAAAAACCTGTGAGAGTCAGTTGGTCCATTAGATGATAGAGGGGTTAAAGGGGCACTAAGAGGCGACAAGACGATAGCAGAGAGACTGAATGAATTCTTTACTGAGGAAGATGTAGGGATGTTACCCATGACTGAAGTGGTATTTAAAGGTACGGAAGAATTGAAGGAAATATCGATACATCGGGAAGATGTATTACAACTATTTGATAACCTCAAGAGTAGCAAATCATCTGGATCGGATGGTATACATCCAAGGGTGTTGAAAGAACTGAAATATGAAATTGCAGACCCGCTATTTAATCTGTGAATTATCATTAAAATCATCTGTAATACCTGAAGATTGGAGGATGGCCAACGTAACGCCAATTTTTTTTTTTTATAACATTTTATTTATCATTAAAGAAACATACAAAATTTAACCCATAACAAAAGGAAGGGGAAACCCCAACCCCCACATTACAACAAAATCCTAAAGAAACACACATATCAATAGTCCTCATTCAGGAGGAGTACTATAGTAAGAGAAAATTCCTTTCCCTGACCAACCTGGTAATTAATTTGAACCCAGCAAAGAAGAGACAAAAAAGAGAAACTACAGCAGACTACAAAATGATACTAAGACTGGCCCTTACCAATCAAAAATGCCTCAAGCTGCGAAGCCTCAAGAAAAATGTAACGAGTACCTTGGTAAATAATGTGGCACCGACAGGGAAATTTTAGGTAAAGCAAAGCGCCCAAAGCCAAAACACGCGGGCGAAGTTCCAAAAAGGCCCTCCGCCTTTGCTGCGTGGCCCTCGAGACATCGGGAAACATCTGAATAGTGGAGCCACAAAATTTCTCAAGTTTTTTCTTGAAGTATGCGCGGAAAATTCGCTGCCTATCCAACTCTGAGGCTAACGTAATTAACAATGTGGCCCTTGTAGGAATCTCATCCTGAGACAATTCCAAAAAATCAGAAATATTTAGAGAAGCTGAACTTTTAGGTTCACTAGCATCACACCGAACCTGAGGCTCGGCATGCAAAGCCGTGTCTCTGGAAGGTAGATAGTAAATATTAAGCAAAGAGATTGTGTCCACATCAGAAATCAACAATATTTCCTTCAAATATTAATGAAAGAGCATAATGGGAGCAAGGTAATGAGTTTTGGGAAAATTCAAAAGACGAAGGTTCCGGGAACGTAATGAGTTCTCAAGAGCTTTGTGTTTTGAACGTAACAAGGTAACATCCTGTACCATAGAAGTAGTAAGTGGCTGGAGAGTAGAAAAGCGATCTTCTAAAGAACCAACGCTTTTCTCTACACCAGCCAAACGAGATTCCTGATTAGAAAATTTAGCAACAGATTCCTTCGTAAATACCAAAATTTTTGCAAAGAAGAATCTAAAGCCAACTCCATTCTGGACAACATAGACCATAAATCTTTCAAAGAGACTTCATCTGGAATATCACGCGACTCTCTAGAGCCAGCAAATATTACCGCTGATGGCAACGGAGGAGGCAATAAGTCAACAGCAGAGTCACGTCTCCGTTGGTACATTGGTGCCTAAATCTGTTACCTCGGATGCCTCCTTTGGTGAAAGATCGACAGTAAGTACTGCCTGTTCTGACTCTCCTCCAGCCGCGGAGAATTTCTCCCCAGTGAAATGTGACAAGGATTTTTCTTCATCTGATATTCCTGATAGTTGTCACGATAAGATTGAGGGCCCTAATCTGTCCTCCTCCTTTCTTCGTTTGGACTCTGCCAATTTTTAAAAAGGGTTCGAGGGGTGATCCGGGCAACTACAGATCGGTGAGCCTGACGTCAGTACCAAGAAAAATGGTAGAAACCATCATAAAAAAATTGCTGAACATGTAGATAGTCATGGCTTAATGGGAGACAGCCAACATGGCTTTAGACAAGGAAGATCTTGTCTTACTAATCCTGTTATGTTTTTTTGAAGGTGTGAATAAACAAAGGTGAGTTAGTTGATTTATAGTGTATTTGGACTTTCAGAAAGCCTTTGACAAGGTCCCTCATCAGAGACTTTTGTCAAAACTAAAGAGTCATGGGATAGGAGGCAGTGTACTACTGTGGATCAGGAACTGGTTAAAAGATAGAAAGCAGAGGGTAGGGCTAAATGGCCAATTTTCCCAATGGAGAAAAGTGAATAGTGGTGTACCCCAGGGATCTGTGCTGGGTACGCTGTTTTTTGACATATTCATAAATGACCTGGAAAAGGGAATAACGAGTGAGGTTGTCAAATTTGCAGATGACACAAAACTATTTAAAGTTGTTAAAAGCCCATGAGGATTGGGGCAAATTGCAAGAGGATCTTGATAAATTGGAAGACTGGGCATCAAAATGGCAGATGAAATTTAATGTGGACAAGTGCAAAGTTATGCACTTAGGGAAGAACAGCCCAAATTATGGTTACACAATGCAAGGTTCACATTAGGAACCACCACCCAGGAAAAGGATTTAGGCGTCATTGTGGATAACATATTAAAACCCTCGGCCCAGTGTGCAGCGGCAGCCAAGAGAGCAAATAGAATGCTAGGATCATAAGGAAAGGAATGGAAAATAAAATAAAGGATATTATAATGCTTCTGTATCATTCCATGGTGCGACTGCACCTTGAATATTGTGTGCAGTTCTGGTCGCTGTATCTTAAAAAGGATATAGTGTTATTAGCGTTATTATACGCCCGCTCCATATGCAAGAAATGGCCCGTTGTATCCAACATGATAGCCCACCATGACCTGGACATACTCCTGGTTACAGAGACATGGCTCTCCAGTGACGATAATGTCCTTCTCAACCATTCATACATGCCACAGGAATGGAAAAGGCGGCGGAGGAGTACTTGCCATCACCAAAACAGACCTCCAGTTCCACCCATGCAACCCAACTAGCACATCTCTCCTCGACTCCTTCACAATAACAAAACAAACAAGTACTGCTCTATCACCCTCCTATACAGGGCTCCATCAGCAGACCCGGATGCTCTTTCAACAATAATTGATCTTGCCTCCAATACCCAAAACCCATACGCACAAAACTGGGTTTTAGGAGATTTCAATCTACCCTCCCTTCAAGATTCACACGCATCAGCTTTCCTTGAAGCCCTTGCTGAACTAGGATATAAACAACTGATCAAGGAACCAACCCATGACAAAGGAGGCATGCTAGACCTGATATTTGCTCCTCAGACACCTACCACCCCATCCAACACTCCCGAGCTGTCCATTACGGCAGTCCCCTGGTCAGACCACAAGCTGATAACGTTCCAAATACCCCTGCCCAACGACAATCAGATGGAAGCAAGAAGACTGAGCGGTCCCTCCAAAGCACCATCACGGAGATTCCAAACCTTCAACAGAGACCTGATTCTCAGCACAACCCACCAACTACTCACAGCAGGATTAAGTGCTATTAGGGCTCCGTGCTGGTGGCTTGGATTTTTTCTTACCAGCTCTATATGAATATTTCCTAATGTTGGACCTGATAGAGGTTTCCGCCTGTGTCCATCCTAACTGCCTCAACTCCTTCTGTGCCCTGATAGGCCATGGCAAGGATTGCTGTAAGTATTCTGTGCAAACCATGTATGATGCCTTCGAGTCTGCTTGCATGGTGGCGGCGGCGGTGGGCATTGGCGCCCGGCTGCTGACCTAGCTCCAGTACTCCAATCTGGAGCAATGAGTCCAGGATAAGTTGGCCAACATACCCTGTAGCAGGAACATCCTTTTCAGGAAGCTGATCGAGGAGAAAGCGGGCATGTTTGAGAAGGAGCACTTGACTCTCTCCAGGCTCTCAAGGAAAACAGCGGATCCTTCACATAAAAAAGTATCAGGGTAAGAAGGCCTTCTACTTGTGTCCACACCAGTACTATCCGGCACTCCAGAGTGCTCAGCCGAAGGTGCAGACCCCTGGTCAGCAGAGGTGGGAAAAGCTTCAGAAGACCCAGTCAGCCCCACAGCCCAAGCAGGGGGTGGGCTTTTGAATGGTTTCTCAGGAGCATAGCCAACCATTCTGTACCTGCTGGAGTTTCCCCTTCAGGTAGGAAGGTGGCTCATCCATTTTGCCCACAGATGGCCCCTTACCACCTTGGACACCTGGGTACTGCAGCTCATCCAGCAGGGCTGCCTGCTGCACTTCAGCCAACTGCCACCTTCCTTCGCCCAAGGGGAATACCCCACAGACCCACTGCACCAAAGTCGGTTACAGGACGGGATCTCTTCTCTGTTGACTGACCTCGCCATCAAAGATGGTTCTGCCGGCTCAGGTCGGAAAGGGATTTTACTCCAGGTATTTCCTAATCTTCAAAAAGACAGGAGGGGTGCGACCCATTCTGGACCTCCGGAACTTCAACTGGTTTCGCATGCACAAGCTGTTCAAGATGTTCTTGCTGGGGATGCTGCTTCCATAACTTCTAAAGGATGACTGGCTATGCTGTTTGGATCTCAAGGATGCATACACACACAACAGTCCAACAAAGAGCAAACCACATCTGCAGAGTCCTAAACATACCAAAAGAGCCGTTGCGTAGAATGGTGGTCAAAGAAAATGTTATAAAAACCCCAACGCATTTAGGCTGTATTGACCACCTTCAGGGGTGCAGACCTCAAAAGATAAAATATATGTAAAATAATAAGTATATAACTTTAAAATCACACTCTCTAATGCACATGAAAAGTGTCAATCAAACTAAAAAAGAAAGAAAGAAAGAAAAGCAACCAGTGCATTAATGACAGTTAAAAATAATGTTGTTGTTGTTGTTAAGTGCCATCGAGTCTGAGTCGACTCATGGCGACCCTCTGGATAGCTATCCTAAATTGTGTTCAGTCTTGAGTCAGGCGGCTCATTGTTGACAGACTGGTGCCCGTAGCTGCTGTTATTGTATCGATCCATCTCATTGCTGGCCTTCCTCTCTTGCGCTGACCTTCTATCTTGCCAAGCATGATGTCTTTCTCTAATGATCTCGCTCTTCGCATGATGTGTCCAAAGTATGAAAGTCGAAGTCTTCTCATCTGAGCTTCTAAAGAAAACTTAGGTTTGATCTCCTCTAGTACCAACTGGTTTGTTCTTCGGGCAGTCCATGGTATACACAGTAGTCGTCGCCAGCACTATAATTCAAAGGCATCAGTTTTCTTCCTGTCTATCTTTTTCACTGTCCAGCTTTCACATCCATATGATGTTATTGAAAATACCATGGCTTGAACAAGTCGAATCTTTGTATGGAGAGAGACATCTCTGCTCTTGAGAATCTTATCTAGGTCTTTCATAGCCATTCTGCGAAGAGCAATGTGTCGTCTGATTTCTTGACTGCTTGTTGCTTCTTTATTGATAGTTGATCCAAGTAGGTTAAAGTTGTTCACGATTTCAATTTCTTCTCCTTCAACGATGAACCTGTTGATTATGCCAGTTGTCATGATCTTTGTCTTCTTTACATTAAGGTGCAGGCCCATTTTGAGACTATGTTCTTTGATTGTGAGACGCAAATGTTTCAGATCATCTTCACTTTCAGCCAGTAATGTGGTATCAGCATAGCGAAGGTTGTTGATGAGTCTTCCACCAATCTTCACACCTCTGTTGTCTTCATACAATCCTGCTTCTCTGATGATTTGTTCTGCATATAAATTAAACAGGTAGGGGGAAAGTATGCAGCCTTGTCTTACACCTTTGCTTATTTTAAACTATTCTGTTTCTCCTTGTTCCGTTCGAGCTGCTGCTTCTTGATCAATGTACGGATTGTGCAAGAGTACGATCAGGTGTTCTGGTATACCCATGCTTCTTAATGTGGCCCAGAGTTTCTCATGGTTTACACAGTCAAAAGCCTTGCTATAGTCAATAAAGCACAAATAGATATCCTTTTGGTATTCTTTAGTCTTTTCAAGGATCCATCTCACATCCGCAATGATGTCTCTCATTCCTTGCCCTTTCCTGAACCCTGCTTGCACTTCAAGTAGTTCTTGTTCCAGATATGGTAGTAGTCTCTTTTGAATAATCTTCAGTAGAATTTTGCTGGCATGTGGGATCAGAGCGATTGTGCAATAATTTCCACAGTCAGTTGGATCACCTTTCTTTAGTATTGGTATAAACACAGATCTTTTCCAGTCAGTTGGCCATGATGGTGTCTTCCATATTTCTTGGCAGAGCCTTGTAAGTACGGTAACAACTGCATCAGATTGCTGTAATACTTCTATGGGAATGCTATCAATGCCTGGTGCTTTGTTCTTTGATAAGGCTTTCAATGCTGTTTTAACTTCTTCTTTCATCACCAATGGTTCCCGATCATAAGGTACAGGTTGAAACAGCTGTTGGGTCCACTTGATCTTTATCATATAAAAACTCTGTATATTCCTTCCACCTTTTCTTGATCTTCTCAGCATCATTCATCATAGAACCTTGAGCATCTTGTAACATTCCAATTCAAGGCTGGAACTTTTTCTTTAACTCTCGTAGCTTTAGGAAAACCGATCTTGTTCTTTCTCTAATAGTTTCTGCTTCTATTTCCTTGCATGCATCATGCAACATTAGCCATTACTAGCCTTGTAACATACACCTTAATCAGTGATATCTTACAGTTGTCTGTATCGCATTCACACACGCACACACCTGACACCTGTATATCTACCTGACTCTTACAGTTGCCTGTACTGCATTCACACACCCACACATCTGACACCTGTTACATCTTGCTGTAGCCATTACTAGCCTTGTAACATACACCTTAATCAGTGATATTTTACAGTTGTCTGTATCGCATTCACACACGCACACACTTGACACCTGTATATCTACCTGACTCTTACAGTTGCCTGTACTGCATTCACACACCCACACACCTGACACCTGTTACATCTTGCTGTAGCCATTACCAGCCTTGTAACATACACCTTAATCAGTGATATCTTACAGTTGTCTGTATCGCATTCACACACGCACACACCTGACACCTGTATATCTACCTGACTCTTACAGTTGCCTGTACTGCATTCACACACCCACACACCTGACACCTGTTACATATTGCTGTAGCCATTACTAGCCTTGTAACATACACCTTAATCAGTGATATCTTACAGTTGTCTATATCGCATTCACACACGCACACACCTGACACTTGTTATATTGTGCTGTAGCCATACTAGCTCTGTAACATACACCTTAATCAGTGATATCTTTGTTACCTCCTCATAGCCTGTATACTGTACTGTGAAATTACCTGTATACTGTATTGTGTATTCTTACCACCCAAAACTCAATCACCCCCTCATATCACATCCCAGAAACCAAAATGTCTCTCCACTTCATTACTCTCCTCAGTTTCTATCTTCTCACAGATTGGCTCGGAACCACCACCGCCTACTCCCCCACCTACAGTTTTATCCCCATCCTCAAAAACCACGGAAAGCAATGGGCAGGCAACCCCTTTCAGTATTCGACTAGGGAAGCGCATATCCGACACTCCCACCTGATCCACATTGCAATACAGCAATCCAGCAACCTGAAGCAACACAAACCATCGCCCTCACAAAGCCTAAAATGTGCCCTTATAAATGCTCGATCAATTCGGAAAAAATGGCCTGTAATCCTAGACATAGTTACCCTCCATGATCTTGATGCTCTCATGATCACCGAAACATGGTTATCTAAAGAGGACAATGTCCTTATCAACCAACTCATTCCACCAAACTTCACTATACACACAACCCACAGAGAAAACAAGAAAGGAGGAGGAGCACTCATACTCACCAAGTCTGAACTCCTCTTCAACATGACCAACTCCCATAGCACAAACAATCTGGACATAATCACCATAGCCATTAAACAATGCTCCATAAACCTGGTATACAGAGCCCCCTCGAGCTCCCCAGACGATCTGCCCACTATATTGGATCTGGCCGCTAACACCAACAACCCCAACACTCCCAACTGGATCATGGGAGACCTGAACCTCCCATCACTACAACAAAACCAATCCTCATCACTCCTCAATGCCATCGAAAATCTTGGTTATAAACAAATGATCACTGAACCCACTCATACCAAAGGAAACATTCTTGACATGGTATTTGCCCCACACCATTTCTCTGAGCAAAACAGCAACATTGTAGAATCGATCACCGATGTCCCATGGTCTGACCATAAACTTATAAACCTACGAATCCCCCTGAACAACAGTCATAATCTGAACACCAGCAAACTCGCCAATACATCCAGAGTAACACGGGACTTTCGACCTTTCAACAGAGAACTTATTCTGTCAAGTACCCAACCAATCCTCAACAACACGTCACTCAACCTTGACGAGTCAATCACTGCCTGGAACAACAGCCTCAACGCTGTTGCTCAACTACCAAACAAAAAGACCTTTTCAGGGAAAAGAACCTCTGCTCCATGGTTTTCCCCGGAACTACGGGCCTCTCTTACTCACCTACGAAGGCTAGAAAAACGCTGGCGCCGCACACTAGCCACCGATGACCACGAAGCCTACATACTTCACCTCTCAACTCACCGCGAGGCAATCGCAGCCAGAAAGAAGCAATACCACTCAGATATGCTCAAGAGATCTTTGAACAAACCTCGTGACCTCTTCAACCTGGTTAAGTCACTATCAAAGGAACCATCCTCTGAACAAATTAATGATATTCACCCGCAAGAATTCGCTGATTACTTGCAATCAAAACTCCTACAGACAGATGAACTCTCAAAAAACAATATACAAGAAACAACCTGCCCAACATCCCTATCCTCACTTAACACGCCTTCTTCCAAACACATTGAAGACACCATCTCCTCACTCAACACGACCACTGCACAAACCGATCCCTGCCCAGCCTTTTGGATAAAGGATCTGCGGTGTGACTTTAGCACCTTCATTGCAAGAATCATGAACCTCTCCTTCACTACTGGCTCCTTCCCATCTGCATTAAAACTCACATCCATCAGGCCACTGCTAAAAAACGCTAAACTAGACCCAAAACGGCCAGACTCATACAGGCCTATAGCCAGTATCCCCCTCTTAGCAAAGATCTTTGAGAAAGAGGCACAGCGCCAAATCCAAGACCACATAGACTCCACAGCCCCTCTAGACTATTCTCAACACTGATTCAGAGAATTCCACGGCGTGGAGACACTGCTCACCACCCTCTTCAATGATGTTCTCAATACCATAGACAACATCCGACAAGGCGTTGTGCTAATCATCTTGGATATAGCAGCAGCGTTTGACTCGGTAAATCACGAGATTCTCCTCGGTCGACTAAAAGAAAAAGGCATCTGCAACTCAGCACTTGAATGGTGTAAATCATACCTCGACACCAGGATGCAATACGTCAAATCCGCAACAGGAGAATCAAAACTTTTCCACCAAAGACAAGGCGTTCCGCAGGGGTCCTCACTTTCATCCCTCTTGTTCAACGTCTATATGCAGCCTATCTGCGATATCATCAGGTCCTTCAATGTGAAATGTATGATATACGCCGACGATATCCTACTCTACATGCCATTTTCCACAATGCAAATGGACTTATTGCCTATAACAAACTGCTTCGATGCAGTCTCTCAATGGCTCCTGTCACAGAACCTCCGCATTCAGCATAAGAAAACTGAGGTTCTCTTCATCACAAGAGACCCCAACTTCACCCCACCACCACATATAAGTGTCAAGGGAGCTGACCTAGGCACCAAGGATACAATAAAATACTTCGGAGTCACACTAGACCATAAACTCGACATGAAATCACACATAAACAATATCGTAAAATCTGTATACTTCAAAATACGCACCCTCAGACACCTGCGTCCCCTACTAGACCATGAAGACTTCAGAACCATCTACCAAGCTCTGATACTGCCGCATTTCGACTTCGCCAATTCCATTCTACAAGGACTACCACAATCCACCATAAGCTCCTTGCAGCTCGCAATGAACACCGCTGCCAGGGTTCTTCTAGGAGCGGCCAGAAGTGAACACATCACCCCTATCCTCAAACAACTCCATTGGCTCCCTATACACGGAAGACTTACATTCAAAACCCTCATTCTCACATTTAAGGCCTTAAATGGTTTATCGTCCACATCACTCACCGCACTCATCCAATCCGTTCCATCAAATAGAAATAGGAGACATGCAGCATTAAACTCACTAACAACCCCAAAGGCTATTACAACGTGCAGCCTATCAACATCAAACAGAGCTTTCATGTTTAGCGCACCAAAATACTGGAATTCTCTCCCACCTGATCTCCGTGCCATAACCGACCTAACCCAGTTCAGAAAAGCCCTTAAATTGCACCTTTTCATCAAATACTACCCCACATGAACCGTAACATAACAACCTCACCCTAGCACATTCCACAATATCCCTCTTGTCCCAAGCACCCCTACTAATTCTATGTAAATAGTTTGAGCATGTTATCTAGCTAATAGATTATATACTCCATGTAAATAGTTATCCCATGTTATCCAAGTTGATACTCCTGTTATATGTAATACCAAACAGCCTGTTGTTCTGGTTTCTTTCTGTTATTTGTAAACAGCGCTGATGTCAAAGAGTGCGGTATATAAGAAGTTGAAATAAATAAATAAAATAAATAAATTGTAGTACTTTTCCTTGTCCTGTCTTGCTGCATGTTGGAAATCTCTGTTGAGTTCTGTTATTGTCTTTCTTTCTTTCTTTCTCCTCTAGCTTTAGCTTCTCTGTGTTTCTGGGCAATTTTCAGAGTTTCTTCCATCATCCATTTTGGCCATTTTTGCTTTTTCACCTTTTGTAGAGACTTCTCGCTTTCTTCCAACACAACCTTCTTGATGTCATTCCATAACTCTTGTGGAGCTCTGTCATTTATATCTAAAGCAGCAATCAATTTTGCAGGCAGTCTTTAAATTCCAGTGGTATATTCTCAAGGTCATATTTTTCTGCATTCATGAGTGGTTTGCTCTTTTTCAACTTCAGCTTGAGTTTGCATGCTAGTAGTTGATGATCTGTACCACAGTCAGCTCCAGGTTTTGTCTGTCTTGATGCTGTAGAACCTTTCTATCGTTGACTTCCACAGAGGTAGTCAATTTGATTTTTATATAATTCATTGGGTGAAGACCATTGCACAGTCGCCACTTGTGTTGATGGAAGAAGGTGTTTGAGATGAATAGATCGTTGGTCTTGCAGAATTCTATCAGTCTTTCTCCAGCTTCATTTCTGTTGCCAAGTCCATATTTTCCAACTACTTTGCCTTCTTCTTTGTTGCCAACCTTTGCGTTCCAGTCACCCATGACTATCAGGATATCCTGTTTGCATGTTCTATCAATTTCAGCTTGTACTTGTTCATAGAACTCTTCAATTTCATTCTCTTCTGCAGCTGTTGTTGGGGTATATACTTGAATTATAGTTTTGTTGATAGGCGTTCCTCCTAGACGAATAGAGATTAAGCATTTGCTGACTGTATTGTATTTCATTACAGTTCTTGCAAGTTTCTTCTTTATTATAAATGCAACACCATTTCTTCTTTGTCTTTCATTTCCAGCATAGTAGACCATGTGATCATCTGATGCAAAGTGCCCAATGCCAGTCCATTTCAGTTCGCTGACACCCAACAGAACAAGTTGTACACGTTCCATTTCGTTCTTGACCACCTCCAACTTCCCTTGGTTCATGCTTCGTACGTTCCATGTTCCAATGCGTAAGACATCTTTACAGCTTTTGACTCTCATTTCATGCGCAGCTACATCAGCAGTCAGACGTCCCGAGGGCTTTGATCCAACCACATCATAAATGCTGGCTTTACTCTGAAAAGTCTTTAACTCTTCCCCAGTAGCTAGTTGAGTGTCTTACGACCTGGGGGTCTCATCTTCCAGCACTATAGCACAATTTGTTTTGTTGTAACTATCCATTGGGTTTTCATGGCAAGATACAGAAGTAGATTGCCGGGCTTTTCTTCCACGCAGTTTAAGTTTGGTGGTGTTGCCGTTGTCACAGAAATGTGATCCTCCGCCGTCAACACTATCCCATTCTGCTGCTGCCCAGATGGATGGTTTGTCTTGGTCTGGCACCTCAGCTGCGACCTGTCCATCTTGGGAGACCCTGCCAGTAGTTAAACTACCGATAGTTTAGCTCTCAGCATCACTGATGCACACAAGCCCTAACAGCACGACGCTGCAAACCAAGTGAGGGTTAAAAATAATAAATACATGAAAAAAGCACATAAAATCTGTGATATCCTGATATAAGTAATGAAAACCATAACTCAATTCATAAGGCATAAAGTGGAGTGAGCCCACTATTGGGCACCACAACTTCAAACAATTGCAGTATCACAGAGGACAATGCTCATTGGGCCAGTCAAGCTAATGTGTTATAAGGAAGGAGGACAAACATAAAAAGGCAAGTTATTTTTGTTTGTCGTCCTTCCTTATGACAACACATTATTCCATACAGTGGTAGTTTTCATGACTTCCTATGTGGTATTTTTTATGTGCTCTTACCATATAGAACTAGGGTATTCAGCCCGTAGTGCTTAAATGGTGGTGGCTTCACACAACTATACTACGAGCCTCCAGAGCCTGATTTTAGAACACAGGTAATCTTATAACACTGGCTCCTGCATACATACACAATCTTGATCCAGCCAAGTTACAGAAAATAACTCAAATTCATGCTGGAGTCCAGCACTGCCAGTACTGGGTGCTCCCTTTCAAACTTGCTTCAGCACCTTGGGTCTTTACCAAGTGCCTCGCAATAGTGGCTGCCTACTATCGAACCATAGGAGTCTTCATCTTCCCCTTTCTGGACGATTGGTTCATCAAAGGTTCCACTCCAGTTGCTGTCTGCCAGTCTGCTCACCTCACCATTCAGGTCCTCGAGCAGGTGGGTTTCATCATCAATTACCACAAGTCCCACCTCCAGCCCATGCAGCGGCAGGAGTTCATCAGAGCTCTCCTTGATACCACTCGAGCCTGGACATTGTCAGTAGACTGCATGCAGCAGCTGACAGACATGGTCAATGCCGTACTACAGCCTGGGGGATGCTAAACGTGCTCCACCACATAGCCTCTACTATACACGTTACCCCCTTGGCCCTCCTCTTCATGCGGCAAGCGCAATGGACCCTCTGCATGCAAGGGAAGCAGGCCATGGGCCACCTCCGGAACCAGTTAGTGGTCACCACTCCTCTGGTGCAGTCCTTTGGCTGGTGGTTGGAACCGCTGAACCTGCTTCAAGGCCTCCTGTTCGAAGCGGAGCCCCCCTTCCCTCAGAATGCTGACCACTAATGCATCCTAGCGCGGGTGGGGGACAGCGTGTGAATGCAGGGCCTTTGGTCAGAACAGGAGAGCCTGCACCAGATCAACTTCCTCGAGTGGAGGGCCATTGCAAATACCCTTCATGCCTTTAAGACGCACTTGTTGAATCAGGTTGTTCTGATTCAGACGGACAGCCAGGTGGCGATATTCTGTATGAACAAACAGGGAAGCACAGGCTTGGGAATCGGTCTGGCTGTGGCGGTTTGCCCTGGATCACGGGATGGAGTTCAGGGACCTACCTGCCTGGCAAGCTCAACGTCCTAGCCGATCAGTTGAGCAGAGTCCTCCAGCTGCACGAATGAACCCCCCACAGAGGGGTGGTAGAGTGGATCTTCAAGAAGTGGGATACCCCCATGATCAGTCTCTTTGCCACATCGCAGAATGCCCAGGTGGGCCAATTCTGCTCCAGGAGATTGTCCAGTGACCGACTGGCCTCAGATGTTTTCCCCTCCACTGGGACGTGGGTCTGTTCCATGTCTTTCCCCCAATCCCACTTGTAGCAAAAACTCTGCTGAAACCTCAGGCCAACAAGGGCACCATGATGTTCATTGCCCCATATGGGCCCTGGCAGACGTGGTTCCCCTTGCTGCTTCAGCTCTCTCAAGGGAGCCTCTTTGCCTAGGCTCCACTCTGGATCTCATCTCCCAGGATGAGGGGACTCTGCTGCATCCCAACATCTGTTCCTTAGCCCTGACAGCCTGGATGCTGAGCAGGTAATCCTCAGAGCTCAATTTATCTGACAACATCACGGTTGTCCTCATAGCATTGTGCAAGGACTCGACGCATCGGGCTTATGCGTTCAAGTGGTAGAAATTCGCTGCTGGGTGCACAGGTACGATGCTGGATTCCTTGTAAATTTGTGTGTGTGAGTTTTCTGCACTATTGGAGGTGGTTCTGGGTGCCTGTTTTATAAAGGCACATAGGTGTCTATTTTGGCTTAATGAAATAGGTGTCTTTGGGACTTTTTACCTGGCGCCATGTTATAAAATTACTCCCAGTAAGTAGAAGAGGGTCCACTTGTTTCCATTCATAGCAGTTGAACCGATTAATATACTTCTGGATGAAGAATGTCACTGTTTCTGTTGTATGAAGTGACTTTGGAGTAAAAGTCTAAACATGCCATACACAATTGCTGAAACAACTCTAGGATAACGTTAATCAAAAGTGCAGATTAGGAAAAGTTATATCCCTAGATGCACTGTCAGGTCCATCACTGTAGAGCTGAAGCAGTTTGGTATAAGCAAAACACTACCTAAATAAAATTGTCCCTTCACAGTCAGAAGCTTTGGGTTAAGGAAACTGGAGGAAAGTCACTGTGAAGCCTAAGTTACTTTAAAAGAGGTTTCTAGCTGAGAGTATGGGAAATCTTAGAGTTGATAGCGGGATGGGAAGAGTTGGGGGATGTAGAAAAGTAATGGGCAAAGATGAAAGGAAATATGTTAAGGGCAACAAACCTTTTTGTTAGGTAAATAAATGCTAAAAGAAAAGGAGGCTACTATGATGCTCAAAAGAAGTAGCTGAAAGGGTGAAGAAAAACAGTGTGGCCTTCATAAAATACAAGAGAAAACAGAGAGAGGAAGACAAGCATCTATATTTGGAAAAACACAGAGAAGCTAGCAAAATAGTTAGGAAAGCAAAGATACAAAAAGAAGAAGAAATAGCCAGTGCAATAAAATGGGAGGATAAGACTTTTTTTTAAGATATGTTAGTGAGAGAAGGAAATGGAAAAAGTGGTATTGTCAGACTCAACGGTGAAGGGGAGGAATATGTAGAAGCTGATGAGGATACTGCGGAATTCCTTAACAAATATTTCTCCAGGAACAAGCAAGAAGTCAGTCCTGACTCCTCACATATGAGTGACATCTGCGCCGACGGAGCCTGCAAGGAGCATTTCCCCAGTTTTCAAAGAAAGCCTTTGGGAATGCTACCACGCATGTGTGGTCCTCTTCCTGTCCAAGGGTGCCATCTTGCTTAGTCTCCTTTTTTCCATGGAGCCCAACGGACTTTGGTCCTTTTTCCTTGGAAAAAATCCTTGCTATATCCTTTAAAAATGAGCTGTTCCTGGTTTGCATACCTGTTCCTCTTCCTGCCTCGAGCTGGCACCGGGCCTGGCATCATTCTCGGCTCTTTTCCAATTTTTTCTTTGAGACTTGCCTCAACCAGTGTTCGTGCCCTTTTTTGCCTGGGGGCGTCAACCCTGTCGAGGTATTTCCCCACCATGTCTCCTGATGGGTTCAAAAAATGTGACCGCTGCAGTCAAACGATGTCAGTCACCGACTCCCATGACTGTTTCCTCCGCTGCCTGGGACAAGATCATGACAGCACCTCCTGCGACCTGTGCCAGGCTGTAACGCCTAAGACCAATAAAAAGAGGTCAGAGTTGCAAGCAAAACTGTTCTCCAGGTCTGACTGCACCGGTCTCCCTAATGCCAAGCTCCAAGCTCAGCACTTCCATAAAAAGCCAAGTCTTTTGGAGTTCCACAGCAGCGGCTCCTCTGGAAAGACCTCGGACCCTGAGCGGAAAAAGAATAAGTCCTTGAAGTCTGTCAAGGCTATGCCAGAGTAACCCAGAAAGACCGCCCAGAGGGACTCGGGCAACTCCAAGAAACGTTCCACTAAGGTCCTCAAGAAGGATACCTCGGCCGGCGGATACCATGTGAGGATCCTCGAGGCTGTAGTCCTCGTCGAGGATGCACTCGCAGTGTGCCAGCGCCAGGCCCGAGATCTTTGTTGCCCGCTCCAAAAGCTACAGAACCTTCTGTCTGGAGTCCAGAATGGCCGCCATGGAGCAGAACATTACTGCTATCCTGGCAATGCAGCATGCAATGATGGCTGGTTCGTCCGCATCATCCGCCTCTATGACCAAGCGCCCGACTGCAGGGGAGTCCCTGGTCATCAAGCCAAGCTCCGAGCGCCACTGGCCTAAGTCCTTGGCCCCGGTTGAGGTCCCGATCACGTTCCTTGGGAATACAGTCCTTCCCAGACAGTTTCCGAGACTCTGACCATAGATCCTTGAGGGTGTCCCGGCCCTTTGGGGTGGGTCTCGAGCCAAGGAGTCACCAGGCCTCGGAGTTGTCATCCCCCCTCAACTCCGAGGGGAAGACAGATGATGAAGCTTCCCCGGAAATGAGATGTTCCAGACATGTCCCCTTGGACCCGTCTCCCCTGGCGCCCCGACACCTTTCTCCTCCAGAGGATGTGGCCTTCCACAACTTTGTCAGGGATATGGCCAGGGTTCTGTGCAAACTGAGGCAGAGGAGGACCCACTCACCAAGTTGCTGGAGATCCTCCAGTTCGAGTCTACACCCAAAGAGACTCTCACTGTGCTAGTACAGCCGATCCTCGAGCGGCTATTACTGAGAATGTAGGAGACCCCGGCATTGGTGCTGGTGGTCAGTCAATGTCTCAATGCCATATACCATATCTAGAAGGGGCTGGGGTTTCACAAACCCCAACTCTCACCAACTCCATAATTTCGAGTCAACCATGCAAAAACTCAATGGATGCTAGAGCCCTCGAATCCATAGGGTTTAAGTGCTACCAGGGCTCAATGCTGAGATGTCGAATCCAGGCCTTATGAGCTATACATTGGCATGTATTTGAAGGACCTAACCCAGAAATTGTCTGGGTTCTCAGCATGGCTAGCCAGGGAACCCTCCATCGGTTCCAGGCTCTGACCTCCGAGATCAAGGACTGTTCAAAGTTCCTCTTCTGGGTGGCCTACGATAGATTTGAGTCCGCTGCCCTAGTAGCAGCAGCCGACATCGGGGCCCGATGACAAGTCTGGCTACAGGCCTTTGACCTTGAGCAGTGGGTCCAGGACAAGCTGCTCGATGTCCCCTATACCAGTGAGAACTTGTTTGGCAAACTAATGACTGACAAGGCGGCTGAAATAGAGGCCGCAGTGATGACCTACCAGAGGCTCTTGAGGAAGACCTCTTCCTTTCCCTGCAAAAAATCCTCAGGGAAAAGACCCCTATTCCCTGGGAAAAAGGGGCACTTTCAGCAAGGTCCACCGATACCAGGCCTTCTCGGGCCAGCAGCAAGGCTCTCACCCCAAAAGGCAGGGCCAAAAAGGAGCTCAGAAGCCTACGGCTCAGAAGCCCCAGGCTCCAGCCCAACAAGGGGGAAGCTTTTGACTCTCAGGGCAGGTGGTAAAGGAGGGATACCTCCTACATTTACAACAGGTACCTCCCAGGTTCTTTCTAGGAGAGCCAGTGTGGCCTCTCCTTCACAAGATCCTCTTGCTCTCCGAGCTTGCAGGTCTGCTCAGTCACAGCACTGTGAAGCCTGTATCCAGGCATCTGTGGGGGAAGGGTTTCTATTCAAGGTACTTCCTTGTCCCCCAAAGTACAGGGGGCCTCAGGCCTATACTAGACCTGCGAAACTTGAACAAGTTTCTGGTAAGGGAGAAGCTCAAGATGCTCTCCCTTGGAACACTGCTGCCTTACCTCCAACAGGGAGATTGGCTATGCTCCTTGGACCTAAAGGATGCGTACACTCATATCATGATCCATTCCTCCCACAAGACAGTACCTATGGCTCATGGTGGGAGGAGGGCACTACCAATACAGAGTGCTGCCCTTTGGCCTGGCATCAACCCCAAGGGTATTTACCAAGTGTTTGGCGGTGGTAGCTGCCCACTTGTGCCTTCAAGGGACCTTTGTCTTCCCCTACCTGGGTGACTGGCTAATCAGAGGCGGTATGGCCTCAGAGGTCAGTCAGGCCACAGAGCATACAACCCTCCGGCTGCAGCACCTGGGGTTCATCATCAACTACCCCAAGTCCCATCTCGCTCCAACCCAAAGTCAACTGCGCTACAGGTGAAGGCTATCCTGCCAAGAGAAAGGGCAGACCGCCTCATGCAACTAGCAAGAGACGTACAGTGCTGCCGGTCAGTGCCAGTTCGCTGTCTCCTCCGCTTGTTGGGTCACCTGGCCTCACCTGTCCATGTCACACCACCAGCCCATCTACACATGCGAGCAGCCCAATGTTCCGTTCGCTCACAGTGGATTCATGCCCACGGGCAGGCTGCGAGACAGTCAGAGTCACCTGCCAGCTGGCAGAATCCCTCACCTGGTGGCAGAACTTGCACCACCTCTGGGCTGGAATCTACACCAGAGCAGACCCTGATGACAGATGCCTCCCTCCTGGGTTGGGAGGGCTCATTGCGGGAACCGCCGCACGCAAGGCAGCTGGTCCCAGGAGGCATCTCTCTTGCAGATCAATCTCCTTGAACTCTGGGCAATTTTCCTGGCTCTGAGGGCATTCCTCCACTGCCTACGGCACCAGCCTTTCCTGATTCAGACGGACAACCAGGTGGCCATGTTCTATTTAGCAAGCAGGAGGATGCAGGCTTGTACTCCCTCTAGTCAGGAAGCAGTGGCTCTCCTCTCCTTCTGAGTGCGCAACAGTATGCTCCTGTGAGCGGTATACCTGCCAGGCCAGGACAACTGCTTAGCAGACAGGCTGAGCAGAGTCCTTTGCCCACACAAGAGTGGCTCTTGAACCCTAGGGTAGCGAGGCAGCTCTTTCACCGCTGTGGCCAAGCCAGTGCTGGATGTGTTTGCCTCACCGGACAACACACAGCTACTGCGCTTCTGCTTGCGCCAGCCGCACCTGGGGAGGGTGGTGGCAGATGCCTTCCTAATCCCGTGGTCTGAGTACCTTCTATATGCATTCCCACCGACCCCCCAGTCAGAGCGAGGGGGCATCAGTCATACTGATCGCACCTAGATGTCCAAGGCAACTCTGATTCTCCAGGACCAAGCAGGAAGTCAGTCCTCACATATGGGTGACATCGCCATCGATGAAGCCCCTGCGGAGCATTTCCCCAGTTTTCCAAGAAAGACTTTGGGAATGCAGGCATGCATGTGCGGTTCCCTTCCCGCCTAAAAGTGCATCTTGCTCAGTCTCTCTTTTTCCGTGAAGCCCACCGGACGTGTGTCCTAGTCCTCCCGGAAAATAGTTAGATTTTTTTGGCGATTCCTTCGCTATTTTTTCTCCGCTTCGACGTCGGTTCCCCTCTCGCCAGGTTTGGTATACCGGTATCGAGCCCGATCTTATTTTTCGGTTTTTGCCCTTCGTGGCTGGCGTTTGCGCCCTTTTTTTCTTTTTCCTTGGAAGGCTGGTCCTTTGACCTCGCGGGGACTCTTTTTTCCCCGATGGCTTCCAGTGGGTTCAAAAAGTGTGATCGGTGCAAGAAGCTAATGTCTCTCACCGACACATACGACTGCTGCCTTCAGTGCCTCGGTCCTGACCACAATCCTAAGACGTGTGGACCATGTGGAAAAATGTCTTCCAAGGCACTTCGAAGTCGTCAGCACCAAAAGGAAAGGCTTTTTTCTGACTCGGCCTCCGGCCGGGCCCAGACCCGGACCTCATCTGAGGCCTCGACATCTCGGGAATCGGATCCCGAGCACCGTCGGGGCTCCTCGGACAGGGGGTCCCCCGACCGGGAACGAAAGAGGAAGAAGCGGCTCGCGAGGGCGTCATCGGAAGAGGTCCTTGGCTCCTCGAGAGCTAGGTCTCAGACCCACGACCGTCGCCCCGGGTCCATGGAACAGGAGAAGCCTCCCAAAGTACCTCGAGTGGAGCCAGAGTCTGCTGGACACGCAAGTCCTGTAGTCCTCGTGGACTCTCCTCATAGAGAGCCGACGTCGGGCCCGGCACCGCCGGGGCCCGAGTCGGGGGCTGCTGAGTCTCCTGAGCTGGGTCTCAGGCTGACAGCCTTGGAGAGCAGACTGTCTGCCTTCATGGAACAGCAGCAGGCACTGATGGCCAGCCTGTCTGGCGCATCTGCCCCGACCACCGGGACATCGACATCGAAGTTGACCCCAGAGACTGAGCCAATACTCGAGACCATAAAGGCTCGAGGTCGACCTCAGTTGCGGTCTCCCTCAACCTCCCGTTCGGGACCAAGGGCGTCGACGCTGGTGCCTTCAGCATCGGGGCGGGTGCTCACAGGCCCCGCGCGGTCGGACCCCATTTCCTCATTGGTCGAGTCCGCCTGGGAGACGGAGGATGAGGAGTCCCCCGACACCTTCCGGACTCGGTGCGTCCCATCGGACTCAGCGGAGTCTGAGCCCCAGAGTAGATCCCCCCCGGAGGATACCCGGTTCTTGGAGTTCGTCCGGGATATGGCCACCGCGTTGGCTATCCCTGCGGACCCCGAGGATGAGCCGAGGAGCTCGAGGCCCTACAGTACGACTCTCCTCCGAAGGAGGCCTTTACTATTCCGGTTCCTCCGATGCTGGAACGGCTCCTCTTCCGGATGTGGGAGGCACCGGCCTCGGCGCCGGTTCTAAGCAAGCGGGTCGATTCGATCTATCGACTCCGGAAGAGTCCTGGCTTTCAGAAGGCGCAGCTACCACACCATTCCATGGTGGTGGAATCGACCATGCATCGCCTGAAAAGTCAGAAGATGCACTCCGTGGTGCCCCCTGGCAGGGAGGCCCGGAACCTCGATGGTTTTGGTAGAAAGTGCTTCCAGGGCTCGATGCTTGCTTGCCGTGTCCAGTCTTACCAGCTGTACATGGGCATGTACTTGCGAGAACTGGCCAAGGAGCTGCCCGGGTTCTCTGCTGGTCTCTCCGGGGAACCCTTGCAGAGGTTCAAGTCCTTGTACTCGGGGATCTGGGAATGCTCCAAGTTTGTCCTGCGCTGCCTACGATGGCTTCGAGGCTTCAGCCCATGTTGCGGCAGCCGGCACCGCGGCTTGACGCCAGGCATGGCTGCAGTCATCGGACCTCGAGCCATGGGTTCAGGACAAGTTGGTCGATGTCCCTTGTTGAGGTGAAAACCTTTTTGGCAAGCCCATGACCGAGAAGGCCGCACAGCTCGAAACCGAGCACCTCACGAGGACAAAGCTGTCTAGGAAGACTTCTGCCCCTTCTCACAAAAAGAAGGGCTCGGGTAAAAAGCCCTTTTACCCGAGGAAGGGCACTGCCTACAAACAGTACCCACAGTACCAGGCTGCCCAAGCTGCCCCTCAGGGTCAGCAAGCCAAGGGGCAGGGTAATGGGCCCCATAGGCAGAGGACCCCCAAGCCTCCGGCCCCTGCTCCCACTCAGCAGGGTGGGGGTTTTTGACTCCTTATGCATAGCCTCTCAGTCCCTGCTCTCCCAACCCTGCACAGGAGGTTGCCTTGCCCTCTTTGCCCATCAGTGGCCCCACATCACTGGGGACAGTTAGGTGTTGAACATAGTCCACGGGGGTTATGCACTACATTTTCACCAACTGCCTCCGCCATACTTTTCAGGGGAGCCTCCAAGGCCTCCCCTGCACACAGATCTTCTCCTTTAGGAGCTCCAAGGTCTGTTGGTGGACAGGGCGGTGGAGCCTGTGCCTCCCCACTTGCAAGGTCAGGGGTTCTACTCCAGGTATTTCCTGGTACCCAAAAGAACTGGTGGCCTTCGACCTATTCTAGACCTCAGAAACCTCAACAAATTCCTAGAGAAGGAAAAGTTCAAGATGCTTACTCTTGGAACACTTCTGCCCTACCTCCAGCAGGGAGATTGGCTATGCTCATTAGATCTAAAGGATGCGTACACTCACATCCTCATTCATCCAGATCACAGAAAGTACCTCAGGTTCATTGTGGGAGGAAACCATTATCAGTACAGAGTACTGCCTTTTGGCCTCACCTCCGCTCCCAGGGTCTTTACCAAATGCCTGGCAGTGGTGGTGGCCTACCTAAGAAATCAGGGGGTCTTTGTCTTCCCCTATCTGGACGACTGGCTCATACAAGGTCAGACGTGCCAGGAGGCCCGACAGGCCACCCTCAGAACTATTGCTCTTCTTCAAAGATTGGGGTTTGTAATAAACTTCGCAAAGTCCACTTTGCTCCCCTCCCAGAACTTGGATTTCATAGGGGCGAGGTTGGACTCTCTGCTGGCAAAGGCATTCTTGCCAGAAGACAGAGCCCAAAGACTGATAAACTTAGCAAACCAGTTTCTCAGCAGGTCACTGGTCTCCGCCAGACTTTGCCTGAGGCTTCTTGGACACATGGCTTCGACAGTACATGTGACCCCCAATGCCAGGCTCCATATGAGGCCTGCACAGTGGTGCCTTCGGACTCAGTGGTCACAGGCCACAGGCAGCCTCAGAGACAGGATAAGGGTGTCCAGACAATTTCTGAACTCACTCAGCTGGTGGCTGCACCCACCCAATCTTCTGCAAGGGGTACCTTTTCAGATTTCTGGGTTCACAGTGGTGTTAACCACGGATGCCTCCCTGCAGGGCTGGGGAGCTCATTGTCTAGGCAAGTGCACCCAGGGCCTGTGGTCTCCCTGGGAAGCCGCACAGCAAATCAATCTACTGGAACTCAGGGCTATTCGGTTAGCCCTCAAGACTTTCTCTCCAACCCTGGCTCATCAGTCTGTCCTAGTTCAAACAGACAACCAGGTAGCCATGTTTTATGTGAACAAGCAGGGTGGTACGGGGTCCAGGCTCCTTTTTCAGGAAGCACAGGACCTTTGCTTGTTTGCCCTCAAGCACAACATGCTCCTCAAGGCTGTGTGCCTCCCCGACCAGGAAAACTACCGACAGGATGAGCAGGATTCTGCAGCCCCATGAGTGGCAGCTCCATCCTTTGGTGGTTCAGAAGATTTTCCTGAAATGGGGACTTCCATCCATAGATCTGTTTGCCAGTCCCCTGAACAAACAGCTGCCAAAGTTCTGCTCCAGACAACCGCATCCTCTGCGGATAGCGGCAGATGCTTTTCTGATTCCATGGTCTCAGGGCCTCCTGTATGCGTTTCCTCCCACGCCCTTGGTGGCCCGAACCCTCTTCAGGACAAGGCCTCGGTCCTGCTGGTAGCTCCCAGATGGCCGAGACAGCCTTGGTTTCCACTTCTGCTTCAGCTGGCAGTGGCCCCCCCACTGCCTCTGGGGTTGCAGCCTGACCACCTCTCTCAGGATCAGGGTTCCCTGCTACACCCCAATCTCAAAGTTCTCAATTTGATGGCCTGGAGGCTGCAAGGGTAGTTTTAGCTCCCTGGGGCCTACCTCAGGACGTTGAAGAGGTTGTCCTAGCCTCTAGGAAACAGTCCACTAGAAAAACCTATGCTCTCAAATGGAAAAGGTTTTCTGTGTGGTGTCAGCTACGTACAGAGGATCCCTTCTCCTGTACTGTACCTGTAGTGCTTCAGTACTTACTGCACTTATCAAATCAGGGACTTAAGTCCAATTCTGTTCGGGTCCACCTCTCAGCTCTAGCAGCTCACCACTCACTAGTGGAAGGACATTCTCTGTCGGTTCACCCCTTGGTGTCCCGCTTTCTCAGAGGCTTGCTTTTGCTCAAGCCTCCACTCCGTCCTGCTCCTTAGTGGGAGTTGAATGTAGTCTTGCAGCAACTGACTCGCCTACCTTTTGAGCCGATGGCTACTTGCCCTCTATGCTTCCTATCCTGGAAGACACTCTTCTTGATAGCCCTAACCTCGGCCAGGCGATTGAGTGAGCTTCAGGCCCTGGTCTGTGACAGGCCTTACACCCGCTTCTATAGGAATAGGGTAGTCCTTAGGACTCATCCAAAGTTCCTCCCTAAAGTTGTCTCCTCCTTCCACCTTAACCAAGAGGTGGTTCTTCCAACATTCTTCCCTAGGCCTCATGCAAGCCAGGCTGAAGCAGTTCTGCATACTCTGGACTGTTGGAGGGCCTTATCCTTCTACCTGGACCGTACGCAGGGGCATAGAAGGGCTACTCAGCTCTTCATATCTTTTGACCCTAATAATTTGGGGTTAACTGTGTCCAAGCGTACCTTGTCCACCTGGGTGGCTGAGTGTATCACCTGGGCTTACAGGGCGGCTGACCTTCCTTTGCAGGGTCGGGTCACGGCCCATCGTGTCAGGGCAATGGCTGCCTCAGTGGCTCACCTCCACTCTGTACCATTGGTGGACATTTGCAGGGCTGCAACTTGGTCCTCAAGCCAGACTTTTGCAGCCCATTACTGTCTGGAGAGGGAGTCCCATAGGGACAGTGCTTTTGGCCAGGCAGTACTCCGGAATCTCTTTGAGGTTTAGGCAACTCCAGCCCTCCGTTGGGCTACCCGGTGGAGGTTCTGTCAGTGAAAAGCCTTTCTTTGATGCTGGGACTAGAGGGAGTTCTCTTGTTCAGCCTGGGTTCCTTGGTAGCCCAGAGCTAGGGAGTCACCCATATGTGAGGACTGACTTCCTGCTTGGTCCTGGAGAAAGAGTAGTTACTCACCTGTAACAGGTGTTCTCCAGGAGCAGCAGGAATCAGTCCTCACAACCCTCCCTCCACCCCTGGGAGTTTCAGTTGTACATAGTTTATTTTTACCTTTTTGTGTGCTGTTTTTAGCTATGTCATTAGACTGAGCAAGATGGCACCTTTAGGCGGGAAGAGAACCGCGCATGTGTGCTTGCATTCCCAAAGGCTTTCTTGGAAAGCTGGGAAAATGCTCCGCACGGGCTTCATCAACGTCAATGTCACCCATATGTGAGGACTGATTTCCTGCTGCTCCTGGAGAACACCTGTTACAGGTGAGTAACTACTCTTTCCCCTTGCCACTATCCCTGTCGGTAGCATTCCCAGACCCGCTGGGCCGAGCCCTGGTCCTCCTATCCCAGAAGGAGGGCTCCGTTCTACACTCCTATCTGGGGTTGCTGTCGCTGTTGAAAGGGTAGTACTGGCCCCCTTCAACTTGCCAGGAGAAGTCAAGGAGGTCCTACTAGCCTCTTGGAAACCCTCCACCAGGTGGGGTCTATGCCTTTAAGTGGAGACTTTTTTCCATCTGGTGTGCAGAAAAAGCAGAGAAGCCCTTCTCCTGCCATGTGCAGCTGGTTCTTCAGTACCTACTGCACCTGTCACACACTGGACTGAAATCCACCTCAGTGAGGGTGCATCTGAGAGCCATAGCTGCGCACCACCACCCTATCGAAGGAAAACCCCTCTCTAGCCAACCCCTGGTCTCTAGGTTCCTCTGGGGCCTCCTGTTGTCCAAGCCCCCCCCCCCTCCAGCGGCAGAATAGGACCTCAATGTGGTACTCTTTCAGCTCACTAAACTGCCATTCGAGCCCCTAGCCATTTGCTACCTTAGATACCTGTCTTGGAAAGTGGCCTTCCTAGTGGCCCTCACGTCTACTCAAAGAGTGAATGAACTCCAGGCCCTACAAGAACAGAGTGGTACTCCGCACATACCCCAAATTTTTATGAAGGTGGTATCTCCCTTCCACTTCAACCAAGAACTGGTCCTTCCCACCTTCTTCCCGCGGCCTCACACTGGCAGGGAGGAGCTAATACTTAATACACTAGATTGCAAGTGGGCCCTGTCCTTTTGCTTGCAGCGGACTCAGGCCCATCAGAATGCTCCTCAGCTTTTCGTATCTTATGACCCCAGTTGACTGGGGCTCCCGGTGACCAAGCAAACTCTGTCCATCTGGGTGGTGGATTGTATTGCCCTCACTTATGAGCGAACTGGTCTCTCCCTTGAGCATCAGATCACAGCGGATCGTGTGAGGGCAATGGCCAAGTCAGTGGCCAACCTCCGCTCAGTACTACTGATTGAAATCAGCATGGCCACCACATGGTCTTCAGTTCATATGTTTGCAGCTCACTACTGCTTGGAGAGTGAGCCCCCACAGGGACAGCGCCTTTAGCCAGACAGTACTCCGTAATATTCTCGGGGTGTAGGCAACTTCTGCCCTCCGACCTCTCTGTGTTCCGGCTATCAGAGCGATAGTGTCGCTCAATGCTAGGGTCTTGCAGAGTCTCTCAGTGGAGACTCACCTTCTGCAACTCATGGCTACCCAATTAATCGCCGTTGTTGCTGTCTTGGTTCGGTCCTTGGCAGCCTGGAGCTGGGGAATCCCATATGTGAGGAATGACTTCCTGCTTATTCCTGGAGAAAGTGTAGTTACTCAACTGTAACAGGTGTTCTCCGGGAACAGCAGGAATCAGTCCTCATAACCCTCCCTCCTTCCATGGGAGATGCCTGTCTACTTTATTTTAATTTTGCTGCCATCCTAGCTGTCATCTGACTGAGCAAGATGGCACCCTTGGGCAGGAAGGGGGACACACATGCATGTTAGCATGTCCCTAAGGCTTTCTTTGAAAGATGGGGAAATGCTCCGCTTGGGCTCCGTCGGCGTCAGCATCACCCATGTGAGTACAGAAAATCTATGAGCAACTAATACATTCACTAAACCTAAATGGAGTGCAATGAAAATCTGAAAGAATTTACTACAAATTACATGTAATATAAATTAGCCATAGTTAGCATTGCCTATGGAAATACCACCATACTATAATGCTGCCAGTTGTTATGATGTAATTCCTTATCATTCCTCCAGTGCAGTCCTCTACGTCTGGGTTGTCAATCTCCTCCTGCAGCTTGGAGACTGGTATGTCAAAACTGATGACATCACTGGATATAGCCTGCTGCACTCCGCCTTCCATCCCAGTGTTACCAGTCTCCACGCAGCAGGAGGACTTGACGAGCCTTGTAGCAGGGCTCTCTGGAAGAATGGATAAGGAGCTGTTGGTATAGTGTAGCTGTTTAAAAAAAATAACAGAGGTCAGCAGAGGTCTCTCTTCAAATACTCTGTTTTACAAAAAAAAAAAAAAGGCAGTTGGGCTCTGCGGCCTTGGCTCGTTGACCTTATGGCGGCCAGACCCCAGTGTCTTGTGTGTGGCACCAGAAGAGGGACGGTGGCGGATACTGGCGTTTGTCGGGGTTGTGCAACGCTATCATCCGCCGTGGAACAGCAGATGGATCTGCAGGAGTCCACTGAGATGCAGGGAGCGCCAGCTGATGGCCGGGCTGTGTCCCCACGATCTGTGTCACAGGGGGCCCCGGTAGAGGAGTTGCCAGGGCCTTCTGGAATCTCCCTACCTATACCGTCGCCGGCCCTCGGTGAATTTAGTCCGGAGTTTGTGCTGCTCATGCATCAGGCTTTTTGCCTAAAGCGACAGGGGGCAGCAGTGGGCCCTGCGTCACTAGCATCGCCCCTTCTGCAGCTAGAGGCCGCGGAAGATTTGGGTGAGGGTCCTTCGGTGGCTAAGCGGGCAAGAACCAGGGACCCTGCGCTGGCTGAGGCATCTTGGCCTGAGGTTTCCGTCCCGGATTGGGATCCGGAAGAGGGTAACCAAGATCTCGAAGAAGGGGAGATTCCTGAACCTGAAGATCAAGCTACGATAGTTAGGGTCTTTCGTAGGGAGGAGTTGGCTGCCTTGATCTCGGAAACCTTGCAGATGTTGCATCTAGCACCGCAGGTAGCGGTGGAGGAGGAGCTGGAGGACCCGGTTATCCAGGCAGTCCGACAAACTCAGGTGGTGTTTCCAGTACACAAAGTGGTGGACAAAATGATTCAAGATGAGTGGGATAAGCCGAAGCAGGCCTGAGGGGCTTGCGGACCTTGAAGAGATTATATCCCATTGCCGGTAAGGATAAGGAGCGGTTCCGGTCTCCGCGGGTGGATGCGGTGGTTTCGGCGGTTACAAAGAAGACCACCATTCCGGTGGAAGGCAGTGCGGCCTTGAAGGATACTCAGGACCGTAAGGTGGACGGTTTGCTCAAGCAGGTTTTTGAGGCGGATTCTATGTCGGGCCTGGGTGGCCAGAGCTGCTCTACGTTGGGCTCAGAGGTTACGTCAGTCTCCTCATTTAGATCTCGAGGAGCTGAAAGAATTGGATCGCCTGGAATCAGGGGCAGCTTACTTGGCTGATGTTCATTACGATTTGATCAGGGCACTGGCTAATAGTACCGCGTCCGCGGTAGCTGCCCGGCGTTTACTATGGTTGAGGAATTGGGCGGCGGATGGCCCGTCGAAGTCCCGTCTTAGCAAGCTACCCTTTAGGGGAGGTTTGCTCTTTGGTGACGACTTGGATAAGTTGGTGAAAGATCTGGGAGAGTCCAAGGCGGGTCGTCTTCCGGAGGATAGACCGAAGCAGGCCAAGTCTGGCCAAGGCTTTCGTAGTCAGTTTCGAGATGTCTGGAGGTTTCGTTCCCCTCATTTCGGAAGTTTTCAGAGGGGAAGGTTTCCGTCTCGGGCCCAGGGCTTTCGAGGGTTTCGGGGAGTGAACAGAGGTTTCGCTTCCGTCCCTGCGACCGCTGCCCGTAAGTCTCAATGAAACGAGGCGGGTCCCGGCGGCGGAGACTCCCATAGGCAGACGACTTCGGGAGTTTCTTCCCGCTTGGACCCACATCACTTCCGACCAGTGGGTGCTCGAGATCGTGCAACACGGCTATGCCCTGGAATTCTCGAAACCTGTGTTGGATTCGTTTGTCCTGTCGCCGTGCCGAGGTCCACAGAAAACGGCAGCGATTCGCGGTACCTTGGAGCGTCTGCTTCAACTGGGGGTCGTGGTAGACGTGCCCAAAGCCGAGTACGGTTCGGGTCGATACTCGATTTATTTCGTCGTGCCAAAGAAAGGCGGCACATGGCGTCCTATCCTAGATCTGAAGGCCGTGAACCGTTGCCTGCGCGTCCCACATTTCCGGATGGAGACTCTCCGGTCGGTTATTGTGGCGGTGCGTCAAGGAAAGTTCTTGACGTCTCTGGACCTTATGGAGGCGTATTTGCACGTTCCCATCCGTTTCGAACATCAGAGGTTTCTGCGGTTCGCCTTTCCTTGGGGGCACTATCAGTTCCAGGCATTGCCTTTCGGATTGGCCACTGCGCCGCGGACCTTCACCAAGATCATGGTGGTGGTGGCGGCGGCGTTGCGCAAGGAAGGCATTCTCGTTCACCCGTATCTCGACGATTGGTTGATCAGGGCCAAGTCCGAGGAAGAGAGTCTTCGGGTGACCGACAGGGTAGTGACCTTTTTGCAGAGTCTCGGTTGGGTGGTCAACCCGGCAAAACGTCAGTTGAAACCAACCCAGGTCCTCGAATACCTAGGGGTTTGCTTCGACACCAAGAGAGGGCAAGTGTTTCTGCCACACAAGCGGGCCGAAGGCTTGCGACACCTAGTCCGACAGTTTCGGTCGGTGGGTGCGCCGTCAGCGTGGGACTATCTCCGAGTCCTAGGCACAATGGCGGCCACGTTGGAGGCGGTGCCCTGGGCCAAGGTCCATATGCGGCCTCTGCAACGAGCTCTGCTTCGCCGGTGGTCACATCAGACCGATTCCTTGAGCAAGCGGCTCCCTTGTCCGCTCGCAGCCCAGCGCTCCCTTCGGTGGTGGTTGCTCAGGTCATCACTAGCAGCGGGCATGCCACTGGAGCAGCCGGTATGGGCACCGTTGTTGACGGATGCCAGTCTAGCGGGCTGGGCAGCTCATTGCGAGAGTCAGTTTGCGCAGGGGCTTTGGTCTCCGCTGGAGGTATCATGGTCGATCAACCGTTTGGAGCTGAGAGCGGTGTTCCTGGCTCTGCAGACGTTCGAAGTCCTACTCCGCGGCAGGCCCGTAAGGGTGCTCTCCGACAACTCAGAGACGGTGGCGTACATCAACCGCCAGGGCGGCACGGGAAGTGCCGCTCTGGAGGCGGAGGCAGACGAGTTGTTCGCCTGGGTAGAACTTCGGTTGCCAGCGATCTCGGCAGCGCACATTGCCGGGAAGGACAATGTCACCGCGGACTTTCTCAGCAGGGTGCACGTGGATGCAGGGGAATGGGAGCTGCATCCCGACGTCTTCGTGCACATAGTCGAGCGTTGGGGTCCACCGGTGATGGATCTCATGGCGACCTTTCGGTCAGCAAAAGCCGCCCGGTTCTTCAGCAGGAGGCGCGAGCGGATGTCCGAGGGCATAGACGCGTTGTTGCGCCCGTGGCCGCCGGGCCTTCTGTATGTCTTTCCCCCATGGGCGTTGATCGGCAGAGTGGTGCAAAAGATTGGAGCGCATCAGGGGACAGTTCTGTTGGTAGCGCCCGACTGGCCGAGACGGCCTTGGTATGCGGATCTGGTGCGCCTGTTGGAGGGCGTACCCTGGAGGCTACCGCAGCGGGCGGATCTGTTACGACAGGGGCCGCTGTTCATGCCGCAAGTGGATCGATTCTCGCTTACGGTATGGCCCTTGAGAGGGCTAAACTGAAAAAGAAGGGCTATACGTCAGCGGTTGTGTCAACCTTGCTTAGGGCACGGAAGCATTCGACATCCTTGGCGTATGTGCGCGTGTGGCGTATCTTTGAAGATTGGTGTTCTCGTCGTCGGGTCCGAGCTCTCACTGTGTCCATTCCGGTGGTCTTGGAGTTTTTGCAGGATGGTTTTGATAAGGGTCTGGCCGCTAGTTCCTTGCGCGTCCAGTTGGCGGCTCTGGCCTGCTATAGGGGTAAGGTCAATGGGGTGCCTTTAGGGACGCATCCTGATGTAGTTCGTTTCTTGAAGGCGGTCACTAGGTTGCGGCCAGCGTGTAGGGTGTACATTCCGCCGTGGGACCTCAATCTCGTCCTCGCGGCTTTGGTTAAGTCACCCTTTGAGCCTTTGCGCCGGGCATCTCTTAAGGATTTGACGTTGAAGACGGTGTTTCTCGTGGCCATTTGTTCGGCTAGAAGGATTTCCGAGTTGCAAGCGTTATCGTGCCGAGAAACTTTCTTATCTTTTTCGTGGGAGAAGGTGATTCTCCGTCCGGTGCCGTCCTTTTTGCCTAAGGTGGTTTCCCCTTTTCATTTGAATCGGGCGGTTTGTTTGCCCGTTCTTGGAACGCTGGAGAGCGGCGGTTCGGATCGCAATCTTCATCTTTTGGATGTTCGGAGGGTCTTACGTCAATATTTACTGATTACTGAGTCCTTCCGTAAGTCGGATCGGTTGTTTGTACTGTTCGGCGGAGCACGCAAAGGGGAGGCAGCGGCGAAGGTTTCCATCGCTCGGTGGGTAAAGGAAGCGATTGCCTCTGCTTATTTGCTTCAGGGTCGAGTGGTGCCTGTCGGCTTGCGGGCCCATTCCACAAGAGCGCAGGCATGTTCCTGGGCGGAGCACGGTTTGGTTTGTCAGACGGCTGCCTGGGTGAGAATCTTCACAGTCTTGGCAAGTGCATATATCTATATGATTTGCAAGGTATTGTGGGCAATGTAGTTCATTCACACCAGACACAGCTGCTGACAATAATTTAGTTGTGCTCTTGGGTAAAGCCAATAAGATATTTATTTATGGGGTTATTTCTCCCAACACAGATATGCTTGGTAGCACATAAATTAGGTAACTTGCTTTCAGTGTTAACTTGGAAAAACAAAGTCAAAATCAGGAAAACAACAAATGAAAAGCTACAAAGCAAGAAACAAACTGTTCTTTTCAGGTTAACTTCTGATTACTTCCCACATAAATTCAGAAATGATTCTCTCCTAGCTCACAAGCAATTAGGTAAGGCTTAATTGCTAGCAGTCACCAGCTGAAACCTCTTAGCTGGCTTGCCTTCCACTGTGTGGGTCAAATCCTGCTTCAGGAGCTTTTCTGAGTAGATTAAAGAACAAATTTGTATTTCTTTATGATGGTTGCTGTACTCTATAACAGAAAGTTACCAACGGAGTTTAGACAGAGAACAGTCCATATAAATAGGATCCTCATCTGCTATTATTCCCCCTTGTTCAACAAGCATGGGTTCAATATCATGGATTGGCACAGATGAATCTTTCAATGGAGCACTTTCAGGAGAATACTTGTTTCCCTGCTGTCTTTCAGGGTTATAGCTAGGGCATAGATCAGTGTTCATACCTGAGCTTCCATTGCTGCTAGAGTTCCCCTCTATATAGCCTGGCCAGTATGTAGTCCAGTTCTTATGTCCAGCCTTCCAATCCAGATCCCTGGACACTGGATCTCTCTTCACATACCTTCTGGCACGGGTCTTAGGGTCCCTTCCACTTGCAGCCGTCTCCCTCACAGGTAGCGTCTGGAGATTCCTAGCTCTGCAGCACCATTCCTCTGGCTTTCCCCAGTCCAATGGTATATGCTGGCCCTTGAAATGCCTCCCAGTATACGTACTGCTTTGGAATCTTCTAGACCTCTCAAAGGCTTTTCTCCTCTTTCTTAAAGAGGGTCTCTTTCCCTCTCTGTCCGTCCGGTTTGGCTTCTGCTTCTGATAATCCTTCAGATGAAACTGAGGATAATTCTCTGGATATCCAAGGTGATCATGAAGATGGTCATCTGTAGAATAAACTCTACTCTTATTCTGCTTAGATGAGTGCTCCTCCCTAATACAGCGCAGCTGTGCTGAATCAGGCCTTGCCCTTTGAGATGAGTGTTCCATCCTAGCACAGCGTAGCTGTGCTGAATCAAGCCCTGCCCTTTGCAATGAGTGCTTGGGGATTACCTCATAGCCCTTTTGATTGAACACACGTTTTCTCACTTCAGCTCCTCTCATGGCTGTTGAAAACCTGGTGCATTCTGGGACTGGTAGTCTTTTATGGCAAAATTCTGTTTTCTCATTTCTACCAGCACTGACAGGTTGCTTGTTCAGAGACACTTCACCTTTTCTATAGCCCCTTCCTGAGCTATGATAAGCTTCCTTATCACAGGTTCCGCCGGGTGACATTTGTAGAGCAGCGACATGGTCGTCGTTACATACTTTCAGCAAGCATTACAGACTTGACGTCGCGGCAGTGGCCGATGCTCGTTTTGGGTCGGCAGTTTTGTCTGCTGGCTGGAAGGGTCCCTCCCAATAATTACTGCTCCGGTACATCCCAGACATAGAGGACTAAACTGGAGGAACGATAAGGAAATCATAATTACACTTACCTGGTAATTGTAGTTCCTTGAGTGACGACAGTGCAGTCCTCATTCCCGCCTGGAGATTTCTAGGAGGTTCCAGCCAAGATAAGGGGCAGGAGAAAGTTACAGGTGAGCTGTTTTTCCTTTCTCTTGTTTGAAGTATTCACTTTCTCTATGGCAAGGCAAAGAGTACGAAAACCTGCTCGGAGGGGGTGGCGGTTTAGGTGTTTAGTTATTTTGGTTTCACCTATTTGCATTGCTAGTAGTTGGCTTCTTATTTGTTGCTCCTGTGAGTCTGCTTTGTTAATAGTTTCACACTGGGATGGAAGGCGGAGTGCAGCAGGCTATATCCAGTGATGTCATCAGTTTTGACATACCAGTCTCCAAGCTGCAGGAGGAGATTGACAACCCAGACGTAGAGGACTGCACTGTCGTCACTCAAGGAACTACAATTACCAGGTAAGTGTAATTATGATTTAGGGCCCTTCATTTATCAGTTAAGATCAGGGCTTTTTTTTTTAAGGGGATATTCGGTGGTATTGAGTACTGGCACCTTTTTCATTGTCTGCTAAAAGTGACCCATGGTTCTCATGTATTAATGAAAGAGTCCTGGACATGAATACTTGCACCCTCTTTTTCTAGAAAAAATACACTAGAATTTTCACTGATAAAATTATTGGGTTTTTGCAAAGGTGAAAATCACTTTACATTGATTTCTACCCTAATTTCAAAATTATAGTTGCAAACCTATGATGCTTTGCAGCATCTTCCCCAGAAGATAGACAGTGGGGAATGCACAGAAACCATAATGAACTGTACTGTATATGCAGCAGAAATGTATGGGAGCTGCTGCTGTAAAGGAGGACCAGAACTGCCACTGGAGCATTGCTGAAGAGAGGCACAAGCAACAGTTTCTTGCTAATAGGAAGAAAAAAAAGTGATACTGATGGAAGAGAGGAGAAGAGGGTAAGAATACTGGTAAAGGTGAAGGAGAGAAAAAGAAGAGAAATGCAGCGAAGAAGGGTGACCTTGAAAGAGGGGAAGGATTGAGAAGAAATGGGAGAGTAGAAAGGAAGATGCTAGGAAGTATGATGAGATACTGGAGGAATAAATCTTACAATTTTAATCTAGTTCTGTCAGTGATCTTGGAAGAGCCCCTTTACCTGAAAGTTTGGGACCCTCTGCTCTAGGATCCTAATCTGCTTAATAAATATGTATATTATCTTCAGGAACAAGCAGGAATGTGGTCTTCACATATGGCTGACGTCGGTACCAAAGGAGCCGGCACGGGAACACTCCCCAGTGTCCAATAGAAAGCCTTTAGGAGCACTCCACTGCGCCTGCATTCCTGCCTTCCCAACTCCCTCTCTTCAGTTCGTTTTCTGCAGAGCCAGCAGGAAGCAAATCCTGTCACCCCAGAAAATTCTCTTTTTTTGTTTTTTGTGGATAGTGTCTTCCTCCCCTTTGATGCCAGCACCATCTTAGCACGACCGGTTCCCTTATTCTTTCTTTATCTTTTCTTTTACTAGTAAAAAAAAAAAATCTTTAGGGGTATCGACGCCATCTTAGGCCTTAGCCTCCATTACTGTCCACTGATAGTATGTTGAAACCAACCAGTGGTTTCAAAAAGTGTTCAAAATGTGCCAGTACCATCTTGGCTACTGACACACATGACTGGTACTTGAAATGCCTCAGGTCCAGCAAATAGAATGTTCCCTTTGTGAAAAGATGACTAAAAGAGGCCTGCAGAACCGGGCCTCTAAGTTTGGAACTCTCTTCACTTCGGACGCAGTATCTTTGGCATCAACGTCATTGAGGGCCTCATCCTCCTCACATGGATCTCAGGTATCGAAAGTGTCAAAGCACAAGTCTTCCTCGAAGACAGATAATTCCTCTAGAGATAGATCTCGTTCCCAGCATCAGGATGCCTCGGGTGTTGCCCTGGAGGTAGATCGGCCTGCCAATCAGCCCCAGCGGGAGTACCTGTCCTCCAAAATCATTGAGGGGCTCCAGGATGCTCCTGAGTCCTCGGCCTCTGGAGAGCTACTAGTGCCATGCTCTGGGACAGTGGTGCAAGTTTCTGTCACCAATACCCAAGCATCAGCAACCTTGATAGACCAGTGTATACAGGCCATCGAGTGGATCTGGGCAGCTCTGTTGGCGTCTTCGGTTCCCATCAAACCATTGCCCTCGGGTATTGGGCCGTCTATAGAGTGGAGTGGTATTGGAGTGGAGGAGTGGCCTAGTGGTTGGGGCAAGGTACTTCCGGCCGGAAGGTCGGGGGTTCAAATCCCACTAGAGGACAGCAACCTTGGGCCGGAAGGACTGGGGTTTCTAGTCCCACAGGTGCTCCTTGTGGTCTTGGGCAAGCCACTTAACCCTCCATAGCCCATGTTCCCTGTAAAATAGTTATCTCCAAGTTATAATGCCCTGTTCAATGTAATTTCAGTTTGTTCAATGTAAACTGCACTGATGCAGAATAGCGCGGTATATAAGAGAATGTAAATAAAATAAATATAAAAATAAAAATATACCAGTCCAGGTACCAGCACCGAAATCGGCACCAGTGCAGGGTGCATTGAGATTCATGGCTCTGCCACCTATACCTTCCCTTGAGTCCATCACCAATACCGACACGCATCAGTATCAGCATCTGGCAGAAGATGAACAACATTCCTGCCGATACTTTGAGTCCTCTGATTCCGACTCCCCTATTTTGGATGAGGAGTCGATCGATTCCTGGGGACCCCCCGCCTTTGGAGCCCTCCCTGCCTCCAGAACGATGCATGTCACCTCCTGAAAACATGTTCCAAAGAGTTCATTCATGACCTAGCTAGGGATCTCTCTATAACAGTTACATCCAAGAAAGAGCCCAGGGCGGAGGAATTGGAGATCCTCCAATACCCAGCAGCTCCTAGGGAGGCAGCCACCCTGCCAGTGCACCACATCCGCCATGATTTGATGCTCCCAATGTGGGAGACTTCCCTCATGATCTCACCTCTTACTCGACGTCTGGATACCATGTATCAAGTGCCAGTGTGTCCTAGCTTCCAGAAACCACAATTTCCCCACCATTCAATGCTGGTGGCATTGGCAATGTGCCGAATCAAGACGTCAAAGACTCATTCCTCTAACCCACCGGGTAGGGATTAGAGAACCCTTGATGCCTTTGGGTGTCTGTTTTCAGGCTTCAATGCTTTCAGCCAGGATTAACTCCTATATGCTCTACATGGGTTTGTTCCTCAAGGAAGTCACCAAAGACCTTGAGGCCATGGCCTCTCTTCTCCCAAATGATAAGAGAGATGACTATCTTACTCTAATTAGACATTCACACAATGTATCAAAGTTTCTCCAGGAACAAGAAGGAAGTCGTTCCTCACTTATGGGTGACGTCGGCACTAATGGAGCCCGCGTGGAGCAATTCCCCAGCTTTCAAACAAAGCTTTTGGGATTGCTGCCACGCATACGTGATCCTCTTCCCACCCAAGGGTGCCATCTTGCTCAGTCTCCCTTTTTCCGCGGAGCCCTTCAGATGCACGTCCTCATCCCTCGGAAAAAGTGTTTGGTTTTTCGGCCTCAGGCCTACTTCTTTTCCGGTTGCACCGATCCTCTACCTGTCTTTCCCCTACTCTATCCTTTTTTGAGCAATTAGGGGACGTTTTTCCTAGCATTTTTGCTGTTCATGGGCTTCGTGTCCTTTTTTCTCTCAACCGCTGGCCGCGTGGGTCTTCGTCCTTGCGGGGGCCATTTTTGCCCCTATGGCCACCGGATTAAAAAAATGTGATAGATGCTCCAAAAACATGTCGCTTAACGGACACCCATGACTGCTGTCTGCGGTGTCTCGGGGCTGGCCATGATCCAGAGCTCTGTTTGCTTTGTAAGAAAATGTCCTCCAAAGCCCTGCTCAATCATAAGCAGAAGTCTGAAGACATTTTCAGGAAGGCCGTCTCTCCTCCGGTGGGATCCACCTCCTCACCCTGCATTCAAGGCGGCACTCCGACTAGGGGTCCCCTGAAGAAGGCGGCCTTGAAGTCACTGTCAGGGGCCCTTGACAAGCGCAAGCTCTCCCACGCTCGGTCGCTTAGCCCCCTTTGGCGTTCCTGAGAGTTGGACAAGGAGTGGCCCTGCAAGGCCTACCAGGGTCCATAATGTCCTGCCATATTCAGGCATACCAGCTCCACATAGACATGTTCTTGCATGTCTTAGCCAAGAAACACGGGGGTTTCTCTACAGGCCTCAAGGGCGAACCCCTCAATAGGTTCGGGACCCTGTTAAAGTCATCGCAGAGTGCTGAGTGTATCTCTCCCGTGCCACCTATGATGGTTTCGAGTCCTCGGCTCGAGTGGCAGCCACAGCCATCAGGGCCCATCGCCAGGCATGGCTCCAATCCTCAGATTTGGAGCAATGGGTACAGGAGAAGCTCCTGGACGTACCCTGCCTTGGTGAGCAGCTCTTTGGCAAACCGATGGAGGACAAGGCAGCTGAGGTAAAGACTGAGTTTGTCACCCGAACCCGTCTCTTGCGCAAGATCTCCACCCTCCCTCAAAAGAAGCAGCAAACCAAAAAGCCTTTCTTTCCTAGGAAGGGCCTACCCTACCGGGGCTACCCACTATACCCACCCACTTCCACGCCGACCATTGCGGCACAAGGGAAGTCCCGGCCCCAGGGTCACTGCACGTCGAAAGGGCCCAAGGCCCAAACCCCTGCACCGCCTCAATCCACATAGGGGTTTTGATGGGCCCTGATGCATAGCCTTTCATACCCCCCCCCCCCCCCGGCAACACAGCAGCCAGTGGGGGGACGCCTGTCCTCCTTTGCTCCTCAGTGGGCTTCCATCACCTCGGACACCTGGGTCCTCCGGGTAATCCGCGACAGCTATCTCCTTCTCCCTGGCGGAGCCTCCTCGTCTCCTCACACAGCAGGTCCTGCAGCGGGAATTAGTCAACCTCCTCGCCTCTGAGGTTGGGGCTTCTATTCCCGGTATTTCCTCATCCCGAAGAAGACGGGGGTCTGTGGCCCATCCTCGACCTCCGAAAGTTAAACAAGTTCTTGGTGTGAGAGAAGTTCAAGATGTTATCCCTTGGCGTTCTGCTGCCCTTCCTCCGGCAGGATGACTGGCTATGCTCCTTGGATCTAAAAGACAGTTACACCCACATTTTGATCCACCCCCAGCACAGGCAGTACCTGCGCTTCAGGGTGCAGGGGGAGTACTTCCAGTACAAGGTGCTCCCCTTCGGCCTTGCATCTGCCCCACGGGTCTTCACGAAGTCCCTCTCCGCAGTCGCTGCCTCTCTCAGGCATCAGGGTGTACCAGTCTTCCCTTACTCCGACAACTGGCTCGTCACGGGATCCTCGGTTGAGGAAACCCGCATGGCGGCATCGCACACAATTCTCCTGCTCGAGCGCCTAGGCTTCTTGGTCAACTATCCCAAATCCCACCTCGAACCAGTGCAGGCCTTAGAATTCATCGGTGCACGTCTAGACCCTCAGCGGGTGACTGCTTTTCTGCCAGAGGACTGTGCCGACCGCCTCCGAGCTCTGGCAGCCCAGGTCCAGAGCACCCCTCAGGTCACGGCCCATACTGTGCTGCGCCTTCTGGGCCATATGGCCTCCACCATCCATGTGGTTCCCCATGCTTGACTGCACATGTGGACAGGCCAGTGGTGCCTCAGCGCCCAGTAGAGCCTCTCCATCGGCCACCTCAGCGAACCCGTCCGGGTCTCCCACATCCTTCGCCTGTCCCTGGGCTGGTGGCAGAACTCCCGCAACCTTCTCCGGGGGTTGCCCTTCCAGGCCCCGCAGCACGAGCTGGTGCTGACAACGGATGCCTCCCTGCTGGGGTGGGGAGCCCACTGCGGTGCATTGTACACACAGGGGCAATGGTCTCCCGAGGAGTCTCAACAGCAAATAAACTTGCTCGCGCTCTGGGCGGTTCGGTGGGCCTCGAGGGCCCTCGAGGATCACTTCAGAGGGAAGTCGGTGCTTGTGCAGACCGACAACCGTGTGGCGATGTTCTACATCAACAAGGAGGGGGGGCACAAGATCACGCCCCCTTTGCCGGGAAGTAGTCCTCCTCTGCTCCTTCGCCTTCTGTCGGGGAATGACCCTCAAAGCAGTCTACCTCCTGGGCCAGGAGAATGTCCTCGCGGACAAACTCAGCAGAATCCTCCATCCTCATGAGTGGCGGCTGGACCCGGGGGTGACTGGCTGGCTATTCCAGTGGTGGGGAACTCCGACCATGGACCTCTTTTCCAGCCCACAAACGCACAACTTCCCTGCTTCTGCGTCCCAGTACCGCACACGTGCAGGGAGAGCCCAGAAGCGTTCCTTTTGAACTGGTCCTCTGGCCTGCTCTATACATTTCCTCCCATTCTTCTCATCGCAAGGACCCTCCACAAAGCTCAGCGGGAACAGGTGTCGATGTTCCTCGTAGTCCCCTCGTGGCCTCGATAGCCGTGGTTCCCGCTCCTGCTCTTGTCAGAGCTTCCATTCCCCATGGGCTGCGCCCCGGGCCTGCTAGCACAGGTGGGGCGGGTACTACACCTAAACCTGGCCTCATTATACCTCACAGCCTGGCAGCTAAGCAGGTCTCCCTAGCCCCGCTGGACCTCCCGGAGGAGGTCAAGGAAGTCCTCCTAGCGTCGAGGACTAGGCGAGCTTACGCCTTCAAGTGGCGCCGCTTCTTGGCCTGGTGTTCCGAGCTCCAGATCGACCCATTCTCTTGCTCCACTCGGTGGGTCCGTCAGTACCTCCTCTATCTCTCGAAGAAAGGCCTGAAGTCGAACTCTGTCAGGGTGCACCTGAGCGCCATCTCAGTGAATCACCTCCCCATCGAAGGAAAACCCCTCTTGGGCAGCCCTTGGTCTCCCGCTTTATGCTGGGTCTTTTGCTTTCCAAGCCTCCCATCCGGCCGCCCCCAGCGGAATGGGATCTGAACATAGTGCTCATGCAGCTTACACGTTCACTCTTCGAGCCAATGGCGATGTGCTCGTTTCGGCACCTATCCTGGAAGGTGGTCTTCCTGGTGGCTTTATTTATTTTTATTTATTTATTTATCTATTTCTTCTATACCGCCCCTTCCAGAGATCAGGGGCGGTTTACATGGAACAATTTAACAGTTTTGTATACGTTCGTATAACATTACATTGAACAAAAATTTTTAACTTTTTACATATAACAGAGCATTAAACTGTTAAAACTATTTACAAGGTGTATACTTTTGTATACTTCTGTATCGTTATATTGATCAGAAGTTTCTAACTTTTTACAGGGAATAGGCAACGAACTGCCATTGCTATTTACAGATGTTATTTACAAAAAGGTTAGGATACACAATGAGTTATAGTGTAGAGTATTCGTCATTCAAGTGGGTGTGTGTGTGTGTGTGTGGTGGAATTTGTTTCCATTTTTTCGTGGATTTTTTGGTGTGTCTTTGGGAGAACTGTCTGAGAGAGGGCTGTGTATGTTCAATTAATTGTGTTTTTGCGGGCTTTTTGTTTGTGTGTCTGTGGACGCTGTGTGGCTGGACTTGGCACGCCGAATCAGTGAGCTCCAGGCTGTCTTGGCTGAAGCCCCATACACTAGATTCTATAGGAATAGGGTGGTCCTCCATACCCACCCCAAGTTCCTACCGAAAGTTGTCTCAGATTTTCATCTCAATCAGGAGATAGTCTTACCGACATTCTTCCCGAGAACCCCATGCTGACCGGGCATTGGCAGCTTTGCATACTGTCGACTGCAAAAGGGTCTTGCCTTCTATCTGCAGCGCACCCAGGCTCATCGCAAGTCTGGCCGACTCTTTGTAACTTACAATCTTAATCGACTGGGACAGGCAGTCACTAAATGTACCGTCACCATTTGGGTGGAGGACTGCATCGCCTTCGCCCATGCGAAGGCAGGTGCCCCGTTAGATCGACGGGGCACATGGTGTCCGGGCCAAAGCGGCTTCGGTAGCCTTACTGCGTTCAGTGCCCCTGCTGGACATCTGCCAAACGGTGATCTGGTCTTCAGCGAACTCCTTCTCTGCACACTACCGCCTGGAGAGGGAGTCCCGTCGGGACAGCGCCTTCGGCCAGGCTGTACTCTGTAATCTGTTCGGGATATAAGCAGCTCCTGCCCTTTGACCCTTCTTCACGGCTACCGAGGACTCAGGCTCCTTCGAGCATCGGCTTCTGCTCACAACCTCGCAGAGGCGTTTTTTGGTTACAGGTTCGGTAGCCTGTAGCTGGGGAATCCCATAAGTGAGGACTGAATTCCTGCTTGTTCCTGGAGAAAGTGTAGTTACTCACCTGTAATACATGTTCTCCAGGGACAGCAGGAATCAGTCCTCACTACCCTCCCACCTCCCCTGATGAGTTGCTGGATATTCATTCCTTCCTTGCCATCTGCTTGGTAGGGCTCGAGCTAAGGGACCTGACTGAACAAGATGGCACCCTTGGGCGGGAAGAGAACCACGCATGCGTGGCAGCAATCCCAAAGGCTTTCTTTGAAAGCTGGGGAATTGCTCCGCGCGGGCTCCATCGGTGCCGACGTCTCCCATAAGGGAGGACTGATTCCTGCTGTCCCTGGAGAACACCTGTTACAGGTGAGTAACTACGCTTTGTCAATAGGGTAACCTTCGATGCATTTGAGTGCACAAGCAAAGCCACAGCAATTTTGTATTGGTGCCCATAGAATTGTAAGGCTTCAGGCCTTAAACAGTGAGTTCAAGATAAGCGGGGCACCATACCTTGCACAGGGGAAAACTTGTTTGGCAAAGACTGGCAGGATAAGGCTTTTCAGTTAGAGTCAGAGAATACCACCCTGAACAGGCTGTCTATGACTACAGCTAACCCTGCTAGAAAAAAACCAGCTACAAACAGAAGACAGTTTCTGGTGTGTGAGAAGTTCAAGATGATCTCTTTTGGGACGCTTCTCCCCTGATTCCAGAGTCAGGACTGGCTCTGTTCTCTAGATCTAAAAGAAGCATACACACATATCCTCATCCATTCAGGACACGTGAAATATCTACACGTCATCTTTCAGAGAAAATATTGTCAATACAGAGTCCTTCCTTTCAGATTTGCTTCTGCCCCAAGAGTCTTCACAAAGTGCATGGTGCTCGTAGCCGCATATCTAAGATCTCTAGGGATATTTGTATTTCCTTACTTAGACGACTGGCTCTTAAGAGCAAACTCCTCCCGAGAGGTTCAGCTTTCATTGCATCGTACAATCACAGTACTGCAGCACTTGGAATTTGTCATAAACTTTACAAAATCCCAGCTCGCTCCATTTCAAGGACTAGAGTTTATACAGTAGGAGATTTACAGATGTCACAACAGGCCAAGGTGTTTCTGCTCCAACTCCGCTGTGCCTGTCTCATCAAGTTAACCTCCCAAGCCTTACTCAGAGACCATCTGACTGCTAGAGAAATGCTGCAGCTTCTGGGGCACATGACCTCAGTAGTACATATTGTCCTATATTCCACCTGCATATGCGGACAGCCCAGTGGACTCTTGCCTCCCAATGACGCAGGACTCAGGCCACCTCAGGGACAAGATCCAAGTTAACTGCTTCTCTCACCACACCCCTCCGGTGGTGGTGTTCTCCTGAAAACCTCCTCGTCGGGTCACCTTTTCAGATGCCTCACATCAATGCACCCTAATGATGGATGCCTCCAAACTGGATTGGGGAGCTCACTTGGGCATTCTGTCTACACAAGGCCTCTGGACAATGGGGGAGTCACAGCTCCAGATCAATCTCCTGGAACTTCGTGCTATCTCGAATGCCCTCACTATGTTTCAAGATCACCTCAGGGCACAGAAAGTCCTAGTCAGGACAGAGAATCAGGTGTTTTATGTGTACAAACAGGGTGGAACAGGCTCTTAGCCACTCTGAGAGGAGGCTCTCCATAACTGGTCCTTTGCCATTTCTCATCAAATACACCTCCAAGCAGTGTATCTTCCAGGGGAGCTCAATGTCTTGGCAGATTTGGATCCTTCTTCCCCCACGAATAGTCTCTCCATCCAGACACAACATCCTACATTTCTTAGACCTAGGGAACTCAAAACATAGATGTGTTTGCCCCACCGCAGAATGCCAAGCTTCCCTGCTTCTGCACCAGGACTTCGACATCCAGCAAGACAGCAAGTTGATGCTTTCCACCTACATTTCGGTCAGGGTCTCCTTTATGCTTTCCCTCTCATACCCCTCATTCCCAAGACCCTTTTCAAGCTACAGACCAACAAGGGCTTCATGATTCTCATAACCCCTCACTGGCCACGCCAACCCTGGTTCCCCCTGCTGACTCAGACTCAACCTCTACAATTGGGATCTTTTCTCCTCTCCCAGATAGATGAGACACTGCTCCATCCCAGTCCACGGGCTCTCCATCTCACAGCTTGGCTGCTGAGAGTATAGCCTTGCAGGATTTCATCCTCACCCAAGAGGTTAAGGAGATCCTTTTGGCTTCCACGTAAGCCCTCCACCAGATGTTACTATGCTTTCAAGTGGTGCAGGTTCTCGGTCTGGTGTTCCCAGAAGGATCTCAATCCTTAATCTGCTCCCGTGGAGGCACTTCTCCAATATCTCCTCAACAGGTCTCAAGATCAACTCGGTGAGAGTTCACCTCAATGCCATTGTGGCCTCTCATCATCTCTTGGATGGACAGCCCATCTCCTCTCAACTGCTAGTAGTGCGCTTTGAGGGGACTCTTGCTGACCAAGCCACCCATTAAGCCACCTCCAGTGGCTTGGGATCTCAGTTGTTCTAGCACAGCTTCTTAAGCCGTCCTTTGACTTATTGGCTACGACCCCACTAAAGTTCCTTTTATGGAAGGTTATCTTCTTTATTGCCTTCACTTCAGCTAGATGCATTAATGAACTTCAAGCTTTGATGGCTGACCCATCCTATAACCGGGTTCCAACATGGCAAGGTCATCCTTAGGACTTACCCGCATTTTATGCCAAAAGTGGTGTCTCCTTTTCATTTAAACCAGTTTACCTTCCAGTATTCTTTCCTAGACCGCATGCGTCTCGAGCAGAAGCAACTTTGCATACTCTTGACTGCAAGAGGGTGTTGGCTATTTATCTCCAAAGAACTCAAGATCACCGTAAAGCCCAGTGGAATGGATCAAAAACTCCAAAGACCAGCTATCCCCAGCACATCAACAAAATTGTAAGAGTCCCTGCAACAAGGGTACGTGCCACAGGCACTCAAACAAGCCGTGATATGACCCGTCTTCAAGGGTGCAAGGCTGAGCACTACAGACCCAAAATTATACCGACCCATATCGAGTCTACCATTCATATGGAAGGTTATCGAAAAGGTGACACAAAGGCAACTACAGGACTACATCGATCTGCAAACTCCGTTAGACCCTCAGCAGCATGGATTCAAGCCACAGCACAACATAGAAACACTACTCACATCCCTTTTTGACAACCTACTGAAGGGTCTAGACCAGTGATGGCTAACCTTTTTGAGCCCGAGTGCCCAAACTGCCGCACAAAACCAAAGAATTTCCTCAAAGTGCCAGCACGTCAATTAAAGCCTCATTTGCATAAGGTGCCTCATTTGCATAAATATTTGCATAATGTTACCATACACTAACTTTTAGTAAACATGCCTCTTAATGAGTATATGGATAAAGAAAGACTAAAAGGTTTCTACATTACTATAATCCAGTACCAACCGCCAGGCACATTAGGAACTACTACAAACGCTGCCCATTTAGAACCCATAGCAAACCCGCCGTATCCTAACAGCACTACCAGGACTCACAAAGCACCATACCCTAACTATCAAAAGGCAACACTGCAAATATTAAACCAATACATTTCAGAGAACAACAATACATGACCTACTGGGGAAAGAACAAGTGGCAATGTCAAATAGGAATTATATAAACAGAATACCTCAGCTCAGTTACACATGCAGAACAGACCATCACCAAACAAGGAATCACAATTTAGAAACAGGAAGACAATAATTAAACTGGGAACCCCAAAAGCCAAACTTGGAATATACAACAACACTGTAGAAATAAAACTATAAATTAATTTCCTCTTGTACTAAACAAAGCGCAAAAATTAATGATGCACATTTCCCAGAGCTGACATATTCCAGTTAATAAATTCAAAATAAAGAGATATTTTTCTACCTTTTGTGCATTTTTTTTCAGTTGCAATTGTTCCAGCCACTTTCTTCTGGTTTCTTCGTGTCTTCTGCTAACTCTCCATCTGCTGTCCATTTGTCCTTTCTTCTGTCTTCTTGTTTTTTTTTTTCCATTCTCTCTCTACATCTGCTTTAACATACTAATCTTTCTCCTTTTGCTCTTTCCTCATTCCTATTTCATCTACTCAAAATTTACCCCTCCATCCTCAATCCCCACTTATTCTCCCAATACCCGGCCAATTGTAGATTTTTTATCCCTCCCACACAAAATATTTTTCCCCTCTCCATTTTACTCTCCCAGCCCCATCCCATTCTAATCCTCCCCCAACACCAGCTCCCTTCTAGTTCCAGCCTCACCCAGCATCCATTCCCTTCTAGTCCCTGCATCAGCCCATTTCCAGTCCTAGCAGCCCCCCAACCCATTTCCAGTCCTAGAAACCCCCCAACCCAATACCAGTCCTAGCCCCCCTCATCAACCCACTTCCAGTCCTAACCCCCCATCACCCCATTTTCAGTTTAAGCCCCCCCTATAACCCATTACCAGTCCTAACCCCCATCAGCCCACTTCCAGTCCTAACCCCCCCATCAGCCCACTTCCAGTCCTAACCCCCATCAACCCATTTCCAGTCAGCCCCCCATAGCCCATTGCCAGTCCTAACCCCCCATCAGCCCACAGTCCATTACCAGTCCTAACCCCATCAGCCCACCTCAAGTCCTAACCCCTCCCCATCAGCCCATTTCTTGTCCCAGCCCCCCATAGTCCATTATCAGTCCTAACCCCCCATAGCCCATTACCAGACAGCCCCCATCAGCCAACAGCCCATTACCAGTCTTAACCCCCCCATAGCCCATTGCCAGTCCTATCCCCGCCATCAGCCCACAGCCCATTACCAGTCCTAACCCCATCAGCCCACCTCAAGTCCTAACCCCTCCCCATCAGCCCATTTCTTGTCCCAGCCCCCCCATAGCCCATTATCAGTCCTAAACCCCCCCATAGCCCATTACCAGTCCTAACCCCATCAGACCACCTCCAGTGTTAACCCCCCATCAGCCCATTTCCAGTCCTAACCCCACCCAAAAGCCCACCTCAAGTCCTAACCCCTCCCCATCAGCCCATTTCCTGTCCTAGCCCCCATAGCCCATTACCAGTCCTAACCCCACCCAATAGCCCACCTCAAGTCCTAACCCCTCCCCATCAGCCCATTTCCTGTCCTAGCCCCCCAGCGCCCGGTACCAGTCCTAACCCCCCCCAACAGCCCACCTCAAGTCCTAACCCCTCCCCATCAGACCATTTCCTGTCCTAGCCCCCCATAGCCCATTACCAGTCCTAAGCCCCCATCAACCCACTTCCAGTCCTAATCCCATCAGCCCATATAGACTTAGCTCCCCCATAGCCCATAGCCCCCCCATAGCCCATCACCACTCCTAACCTCCCCCAGCCCATCACCACTCCTAACCCCCCCATCAGCCCATTTCCTGTCCTATCCCCCCATAGCCCAGTACCAGTCCTAGCCCCCCCAACAGCCCACAGCCATTACCCCTCCTAACCCCCCCCAGCCCATCACCAGTCCTAACCCCCCAACAGCCCACAGCCATGACCACTCCTAACCCCCCCCAGCCCATTACCACTCCTAACCCCCCCAGCCCATCACCACTCCTAACCCCCCATCAGCCCATTTCCTGTCCTAGCCCCCCCCAGCCCATCACCAGTCCTAGCCCCCCCCAGCCCATCACCAGTCCTAACCCCCCACCAGCCCCCCGCCATTACCACTCCTAACCCCCCCCCGCCATTACCACTCCTAACCCCCCCCCCCCCCAGCAAAATTTTTTTTTACAAAGAAAGCTGTCGCTGCCGGGGCCGGGGCCGCCGCGGCAGAATCGAGTGTGCCGCGGGGCCCCCCCGCCCAGCAGAGCCTGCCCTCCGTCCCCGGTATCACCTCTCTCAGCTGCCTCCAGTCACACGCGCCGGCTTTCAGAGCGCGAGGGAAGTTTCTCCCTCGCTGCTCTGTTAAGCCCGCGGGGGCTGATGGGAACTTCCCATCAGCCCCCGCGGGCATAACAGAGCAGCGAGGAAGAAACTCCACTCGCGCTCTGAAAGCAGGCGCGTTTGACTAGAGGCAGCTGAGAGAAGGTGATACCGGGGACAGAGGGCAGGCTCTGCTGGGCGGGGGGAGGCCCCGCGGCACACTCGATTCTGCCGCGGCGGCGGAAGCTTTTTATTTTTTATTTTTTTAATGCCGCATATTTTGATTGCGGACCTTCCCGCGTGCCAGCTGCAAGGCCTTCGCGTGCCACAGCTGGCACGCGTGCCATAGGTTCGCCATCGCTGGTCTAGACAGTATAAAAAATAAATTTTTACTAGTATTCTTAGACATCTCAGCCGCCGCTTTCGACACAGTCTCCCACTCAATAATGCTAAACCGATTACAGGAGATCGGGCTATGCAACAACACAATAAAATGGTTCACATCCTATTTAAGTAACAGAACGCAGCAAGTCAAATGTGACCAAGGAAAATCCTCACAGTTCCCTATCAACCAAGGAGTACCACAAGGATCAGCTCTGTCATCCATACTATTCAACATCTACATCCAACCAATCTGCGGCATTATCAAACACCACATGTTACAATATCACATTTATGCCGATGACATCATTGTGTATGCTCCAGTAGACACACTCGTTACAGACATAGCCCCCATGACTCATTGCCTCGAGGACATGAACAACTGGCTCGTAGATAACAACCTGAAAGTCAACTTTGACAAAATAGAAGCAATGATCATATCCAGAAATCCCAATTTTAACCCACCTCAAGACATCAACATCTTGAACTGAACCATACCAATAAAGGTGAAATACTTAGGTGTCACCCTGGACAGGAATTTAAACCTTCAATCACATATAAGCAAAACCACTGCAAAAGCATACCAACGATTGAAGCTCATCCGGAGACTCAAACCGATCCTCAGCCAGGACCATTTCCACACCATATGCCAGGCAGTCATCACCCCAGTACTAGACTGTGGAAACTCCCTGTATCAAGGACTGCCTAAGCAGGCTACCAATCCACTCCAACTAGTGCAGAACACTACAGCCTGCATCATAACCAGCACAGCCAAGAACGAGCACATTACACCTACACTTCGGCAACTACACTGACTACCAATAACTACGGGCAAGATTCAAAACGACTATAAACATATTCAAGATCATGCACCTATGCACAGCAGATGTCCTCCACAGTTTGATAACCAGGGACACAACCAACCGACCCAGATGAACTAACAGCAGCAATAGACTCCGCACACCCACTGGATACCATAAAGCAAAACAAGTTACCTCCAACAAAGCCATATCCCTCTCAGCATCGGCCCTCTGGAATTCCCTCCCGGATGAACTGCGGGCGATAAATGACCTCAAGGATTTCCGCAAATCCCTTCAAACCTTCCTGTTCATGGAATTCTATGACCAAGCATCCTAAAGACCCCATTATTCACGCTTGAATGTAAAGATAATCCCGTCCACTATAGTCTATTTGTACGTTGTGCCTCCCCTATTCAATGTAAACCCAATTTGTGTAACTAACCACTTTGATTGAAGGAAAAAGTGGTATACAAATCTGGATAAATAAATAAATAAAGCCTCGCAGTTCATTTCCTTTGACCCTAGTCGCCTGGGTCTTCTGGTATCTAAACATATTCTCTCCAGATGTATAGCGGACTGCATTTCATTTGCTTATGACAAAGCAGGACTCTCCCTGGAAAGACGTGTCACTGCTCATAATATTTGTGCCATGGCTACCTCAATAAAAAAAAAAATCCCTAATTTTACAAGGTATAGCCAGTAAAACCAAACTCAAAAAAAGCATACGCACACACACAGATCTCAAGGAATCATATAAATATACAATATTTAATAATAAATATTTTAATTCAAATTGTTATCAATATTTAAAAATCACACACATCATAACCATATAAGAAAATTACATATTGAACAAACATATTTAAATTCAATCCATAGCAACTGATTACAAATTAAGCAAACACATTTTGTTTCAATTCATAGCATCCTCATAACAAATTCCATTAAATCCCAAATAAACATGAATGATACCAGACATCCATGAAAGGATCCATGACCTCTTGAGGCCTATGTCCAGACGAACTTCCATCGGTTCTGAGGTCACTTCATCTGGGAGTTAGGAAGTCCCATATGTGAAGACTACATTCCTGCTTGTTCCTGGAGATAGCATAGGAATTTAGTCTTCACAACCCGCCCTCCTGCCCTAGGAGTTGTAGGGTTTTCTTCTCTTTCTCTCCTTTTTCTCAGCTAAAACTGAACTGAAGAGATGAAGTTGGGAAGGCAGCTACGCAAGCGCAGTAGAGTTCTCCCAAAGGCTTTCCTATTGGACGCCAGAGAGCGTTCCCACACGGGCTCCATCGGTACCGATGTCACCCATATGTGAAGATTAAATTCCTGCTGTTCTCGGAGATCACCTGTTACAGGTGAGTAACTATGCTTTATTGTCTTGGATTCTGTTCACTAAAATACATTTTTCCAGTTATCTGGAAAAAGGATGAGTCAGTTTCCACTGATTTTTTTTCTCTTTTGTTCTTTTTATAATAATCATCAATTTCCGGGGGAAAAAACCAAAACAAAAGCAAATGTCCTTAAATATGGTGGAGCAGTTTTCATATAGTAGATTTTATGAATTCCTTACCTTTGGTATTGCTGCAAATAACCATTGTCTTCAAAGTGCATTTACTACAAATTGTAATAAGTAAAAGTTAAGAGTGGGAAAACTCTCCACAGACCAATGTGTGTCCCCTATTTTATACTTATGAGTTGTGGAATGTGCTAGCACAGATACATGCTATGTGGGTTCTAGTGGCAACCTCCCTAATGCTGGATATAATCATGTTTAAGCCTGATGATTACCATCATAGAGCTCCCAGAAGAAATTTAAGTTGGGCAGTGTGGCCCAAAATTGTGCGTTGAAATACAATGACTGCAAAAGCGTGAGAAAAAGATAAACTTGGCCATGATCCCAAATGGTGGAAACGTTATCAGTAGCACCCAGCTCATCTTACCTGACCCATAAGGCCTTGGTTGCTGATTTGACAATGGTGATGACCTCAAAATTTGAGATGGTCTACCAGAAAATTGAGCAAATGAACTCCACTTTAGCAGAAATCAGGAAGTGCATGAACTTAACTGAATGGAGGGTCTCTGATACAGACGAGGTTGTGTGAAGCATGGTAATGACCTGTCTGCACGTGAAGCTGCACTAAGGACCTTGGAGAAAAAAGTAGATGATTTGTAGAACAGGTCTAGGTGTAACAATATGATTGGTAGGGTTGGCAAAATCTTTTAAAGATTCTGTCCTTCATAAAACTTTGGAGAGCTAGTTGATGTAGGATTTGGGCCTGAAGGGAACTTTATGAACTTGCAGGATTAGGCCCTCACTCAAAGGAGGCCCAACAGACCTCAGTTGATAATTGCCCAGGTATTGAACTGGGCTCAAAGTGGCAATCCTTCAGACATTCAAGAGAAAGCTAGAATTGAAGTATGAGAACTGCAAGATATTAATTTTCCAAGAATACTTCATGGAGGTGATATCCAAGCAAAGAGAATTTTCTACACTGTGTTTGGAACTGTTACATAAGAAAGTGTACTTCACCCTTTAATATCCTTCATGCTTGTGGATCCAGAATGTGGGGAAAACAGTGACGATGGAGTCTATGGTGGAGGCAAAGGCATTCATGGCACAAGTGGACATTTCCTATAAATGATGCATATTTCTTTGGCAATGGAAGAGTGATGGATGCTGGAATTAGGAAACTTAGGGTTGTTAATGAGGAAGTGAATTGGGTTAGTGTTTGGGATGTGTAAGTTGGGCTCTGTTTGGGGAGGGTGGTTGCTGCTTAGTATATGTGGATCGATCAGAGCTTGAGAGGAGCATAAGTGGATGACTGACAAGAGTAGGACTTAAGTGATGGACAGTTAGGTTTGTATGATTCATGTGAGAATTCATGGATGGGAGAACAGAAAAAGCAGGGAGGAGGGTTAGTAAGGGGGATTAGTGAAATGCAAGGTCGACCAGCTGCATTTTTTATTTATTTAACTGGTTTTATATACCGTTTTTCTGCAAGGCAAAATGGTTTACATTGAACAAGAAGGAACGATTACATGGAACAGATAGAACTATATACAGATAACTTTGGTATAGATAATACATTGTTACAGTGAACAAAAGAGCAAAAGTAACTATTTACAGGTGTCCTGGAGCCTATGTGGTGAGGTGTTGTTTGTCTACTTGGGGGAGGGGATGGGGGTAATGGAGAGGAGTGCAGGGGGGGGGTTAGGGGGGTGAGTGGTAATAATAATGATACGGAGATAGAGCAGCTTTTAAACTAGATATTAGGGGAAAGCCGACAGTCGCCCAAGAGCGGATGGTTCGGAAGAATGTATCCTTGAAGGATACTACCAAAAGCAGAGAGGTTCCACAAAAGAGTAAAGTAGCCCAAATGCCCTCAAGTATGGAGCAGACAGAGCTTAAAGATCCCAATTTACCCATGTCTAACAATAGCCAAATTAACATGAATAAAATACATTCTCTAAAATGCTTGTATGCAAATGCTAGAAGTCTAAAGAATAAGATGGGAGAGTTAGAATATATAGCACTAAATGAAAGGTTAGATATGATTGGAATATCAGAGACATGGTGGAAGGAGGACAACCAGTGGGACACTGTGATACCTGGGTACAAACTATATCGTAATGATAGAGCTGATCAAATTGGTGGAGGGGTTGCGCTCTGTTAGAGAGGGCATTGACTCAGAAAGGATTAAAGTTTTGCAGGAAACAAAATCTGCTGTAGAATCTATATGGATTGAAATTCCATATAAAAGGGGGAAGGCAATGGCAGTGGGGGTGTACTATCGAGCGCCTGGCCAGAATGACCAAATGGATGATGAAATGCTCAAAGAAATCAAGGAAGCTAACAAAAGTTACAGTGCAGTAATAATAATGGGTGATTTCAATTACCCCGGTATCGACTGGGTCAGTGTCACGTCAGGACATGCTAGGGAGATAAAGTTCCTAGATGAAATAAATGACTGGAGCAGCTGGTTCATGAACCGACCAGAGGGGAAGCCATATTAGACCTAGTCCTTAGTGGAACTCCAGATCTAGTGCAAGAGATAAGGTTGTTGGGGCCACTTGGCAGTAGTGATCATAGCATGATCGCCTTTAATTTAATTAGTGGAGGAGGGATAGTAAGGAAATCCACAGTACTACCTTTTAACTTTCGAAAGGGAGACTATGATAAAATGAGGAAAACAGTTAAGAAAAAACTAAAAGGAGCAGTTGCAAAAGTTAAAGACGTACATCAAGCTTGGGTGTTGTTGAAAAATACTATCTTGGAAGCCCAGACCAGCTGTATTCCACGCTTTAAGAAAAGTGGAAGGAAGTCCAAAAACCTTCCAGCATGGTTTAAAGGTGAGGTCAGAGAGGCTGTTGTTGCCAAAAAAGCATCTTTCAGGAAATGGAAAATGGAAAAAAGAGCCAAACGACGAAACCTGGAAACAGCACAAGCACTGGCAAGTCAAATGCAAGGCATTGATAAGGCAGGCAAAGAGAGAATTTGAGAAGAAGCTTGCTGCGGAAGCAAAAACACGAAATAAAGACCTTTTCAAGTACATTCGTAGCAAAAAAACTGTGAGAGAGTCAGTTGGTCCATTAGATGATAAAGGGGTTAAAGGAGCACTAAGAGGCGACAAGGCGATAGTGGAGAGACTGAATGAATTCTTTGCTTCGGTCTTTACTGAGGAAGATGTAGGGATGTTACCCATGACTGAAGTGGTATTTAAAGGTGCGGAAGAATTGAAGGAAATATCGATACATCGGGAAGATGTCTTACAACTTTTAGATAAACTGAAGAGTAGCAAATCACCTGGGCCGGATGGTATACATCCAAGGGTGTTGAAAGAACTGAAATATGAGATTGCAGACCTGCTATCAGTAATCTGTGAACTATCATTAAAATCATCTCTAATACCTGAAGATTGGAGGATCGCCATTGTAACACCAATTTTTAAAAAGGGTTCCAGGGGTGACCCGGGAAACTACAGACCGGTGAGCCTGACGTCAGTACCAGGAAAAATGGTAGAAACCATCATAAAGAATAAAATTACTCAGCATGTAGATAGTCACAACCTAATGGGAGACAGCCAACATGGCTTTAGACAAGGAAGATCTTGTCTTACTAATCTGTTATGTTTTTTTGAAGGAGTGAATAAACAGGTGGACAAAGGTGAGTCAGTTGATATTGTGTATCTGGACTTTCAGAAAGCCTTTGACAAGGTCCCTCATCAGAGACTTTTGGCAAAACTAAAGAGTCATGGGATAGGAGGCAGTGTACTATTGTGGATCAGGAACTGGTTAAAAGATAGAAAGCAGAGGGTAGGGCTAAATGGCCAATTTTCCCAATGGAGAAAGGTGAATAGTGGTGTACCCCAGGGATCTGTGCTGGGTCTGCTGCTTTTTGACATATTTATAAATGACCTGGAAAGTGGAATAACGAGTGAGGTTATCAAATTTGCAGATGACACAAAACTAAAGTTGTTAAAACCCAAGAGGATTGTGAAAAATTGCAAGAGGATCTTGATAAATTGGAAGACTGGGCATCAAAATGGCAGATGAAATTTAATGTGGACAAGTGCAAGGTTATGCACCTAGGGAAGAACAACCCAAACTATGGTTACACGATGCAAGGTTCCACATTAGGAACCACCACCCAGAAAAAAGATTTAGGCGTCATTGTGGATACCATGTTAAAACCCTCGGCCCAGTGTGCAGCAGCGGCCAAGAGAGCAAATAGAATGCTAGGTATGATAAGGAAAGGAATGGAAAATAAAACAAAAGATATTATAATGCCTCTATATCGTTCCATGGTGAGACCGCACCTTGAATATTGTGTGCAATTCTGGTCGCCGTATCTTAAAAAGGATATAGCGATTTTAGAAAAGGTTCAGAGAAGAGCCACCAAAATGGTAAAGGGGATGGAAGGATACTCCTATGAAGAAAGGCTGAAAAGGTTAGGGCTCTTTAACCTGGAAAAGAGACGGCTGAGGGGAGATATGATAGAAGTCTATAAATTAATGAACGGAGTGGAACGGGTAAACGTAGATCGATTGTTTACGTTATCAGAATATAGAAAGACTAGGGGACATGCAATGAAGCTACAGGGTAAACTATTTAAGACTAATAAAAGAAAATATTTTTTTCACTCAACGTGTAATCAAACTCTGGAATTTGTTACCGGAGGATGTAGTAAAGGCTGTTAGTGTAGCTGGGTTTAAAAAAGGTTTGGACAAGTTCCTGGAGGAAAGGTCCATAAACCATTATTAAGAAGTGACTGAAGATATCAATGCTTGACCCAGTACAAGCATTGTGGAACTTGTGTCTCTTGGGGAAACTGCTAGGTACATATGACCTAGATTGGCCACTGTTGGAAACAGAATACTGGGCTTGATGGACCTTGGTCTGACCCAGTATGGCATATCTTATGTTCTTATGGTTGAGGAGGAATGTGTGGCTCTAAGAAATATATATGGAATTTCTGAGTTGGACAGGTGATGCAGAGCAGGGGGTGAGGTCTAGTCTGGGGGCCCCTCCAGTTTTCAAAGTAGAGACAATGCATGGGGCAAGAATTGCGTTGGTTCAGGTGGGAAGGATAAGACTGGTGTCTTGAAACATTGCAGGATCCCCAATTAAACTCACTAAGATCTTCCATTTCCAGAGGAGACAAGATGCTATGTTTACAAGAAACCCACTTATCTGATATTAAACATGGGAAACTGAGAAGCGAGTGAGTCACTGGGTGTTTTCCACCTCCTCATACTACTACTACTACTTAGCATTTATATAGCGCTACCAGTCATACACAACGCTGTACAGCACAGACATGTAAGAGACCATCCCTACTCATCAGAGCTTACAATCTAATCAAGACAAAACACAGAAGGTGTAGGCAGGGGTGAAACAAGGGAGAGAAAAGGAGATCAGGTGAGTCAAGATCCAAAAGCAGCAGCAAAGAGGTGAGCTTTCAACCTGGACTTCTGGAAGATGCCTGACGTACAGACACCGGTAGTTTTTTCCAGGCGTAAGGTGCAGCAAGACGAAAGGAGCGAAGTCTGGAGTTAGCAGTAGGAGAGTGGGGCATAGATAGAAGCAGTTTGTTAGAAGAGCGGAGTACTCGAGGGGGGTTATGAGGAGAGATGAGAGGTATTGAGGAGCCGCAGAGTGAATGCATTTATAGGTCATTAGGAGAAGTTTGAATTGGATGCGGAAGCGGATAGGGAGCCAATGAAGTGACCAGAGAAGAGGCATAATATGGGCATGACGAGGCTGGTGGAAGATTAGTCGTGCAGCAGAGTGTTGAACAGATTGAAGGGGAAAGAGATGACTCAGGGAGACCAGCAAGGAGCAGGTTACAGTAGTCAAGACGGGAGGTGATTAAGGAATGGATAAGCGTTTTAGTAGTGTGTTCAGAGAGGAAGGGGCGGATTTTGCTAATGTTGTAGAGAAAGAAACGCCAGCTCTTGGCTACGAGCTGGATGTGTGTGGAGAAAGAGAGAGAGGCATCAAAGACTATCCCAGATTGTGGGCCGAGGAAACAGGAAAGGATTACAGAGTTATCCACAGAGATTGAGAAGGGAGGAAGAGGAGTCTAGGAAGGTGGGGGTTGCAATTTTAGTGTACAAGCAAATTGCCTTCGAATATCTGGAGTAATCCACATGAGAGGCTTATTTTGGAACTGGCTATTGTTTATGCGGAGAAGTTGATCCTGTCTAATGGATATGCACCTAATGACTAGTCCGATTAGTTTTTTTTAAGAGATGGTAAGGAAACTGTTGCATAATAATGATTCACCTATTATCTCTCCTTTTTGCACTTCTGCACTCTTGTTTCTTTATTTGGTGACTGTAAATAGTATTCTTTAGTCACAGGGGGCAGTGCTGAATCTGGAATACCCATAATTTCCTTCATATACTTTTTAAACATATCCATAGGGAATACTGAGGAGGTCCTAGGGGAGGTTAAGGGCAGTCAAGTTTCAAATCCGGGCATCATTATCCAGTACTTCCAATCTTCAGTGTATAGTTAATTATTTTTAACAAGTTCTACCTGTACAGCTTTGTATATTCTTTAGCTCTTCCTCCGGTTTTTCTAATCTGCCTCCTATGGCCACAGCTTCTCCCATGTCCTTGGCCACTTTCATCTGAAATTCAGATTTAGAGGAATTCATTTGTACCAAAGATTTGTCCATCATTGTAATAGTCTCCCACAAGTTATCCAGAGAAACATTCTGAGGCGTCTTAAGAGTGCACACCTCCAGCGCCAAAGTGGCAAACCCTTCTCCAGAGAACCTCCCTTCTGCTACCCCAGAACTGGGCATTTCCAAGTTAGGAGATATTAAGCTGCTTATTACTACTACTACTATTGAGCATTTATAAAGCGCTACCAGTTGCACGCAGCGCTGTACAGACATGTAGAAGACAGTCCCTGCTCGTTAGAGCTTACAATCTAGTCAAGACAAAAACAAACAAAACACAGAGCAACAGTCTGTTCAGGGCAAAAATACAAACCATGGCATTTACAACCTAGACAAGACAAAGGACAGAAGTCAATATCTGAAAGTGACAGTGAAGAGGTAGGTTTTCAACCTGGATTTGAAGAGGGCTAGGGAGGGTGCCTGGCATATAGACACAGGTAGGTTGTTCCAGGCGTAAGGTGCTGCCAGGTGAAAGGAGCGAAGTCTGGAGTTAGCAGTGCGAGTAGAAGGCCTGGATAGAAGTATTTGTTAGAAGAGCGAAGTTCCCGAGAGGGGTTGTAAGGAGAGATAAGAGTTGAAGGGTATTGAGGGGCTGCAGAGTGAATGCATTTATAGTTTAGGCAGAGAAGTTTGAACTGGATGCGGAAACGGATAGGGAGCCAGTGAAGTGACTTGAGGAGTAATGTGGTCATGGCGAGGCTGGCGGAAGATTAGTCGAGCAGCAGCATGTTGGATGGATTGAAGGGGAAAGAGATGGCTCACAGAGAGACCAGCAAGGAGTAGGTTGCAGTAGTTGAGGCGAGAGGTGTTTAAGGAGTGGATGAGCATTTTAGCAGTGTGTTCAGAAAGGAAGGGGTGGAATTTGCTAATGTTGTAGAGAAAGAAACAAGAAATAAAGAAACCCAAATCTACAGAACAACCACTAATCTAAGTAGGTTCATCCAAAAGATTGTCTGTTGTGCAGGCAGAATAAATCTATATTACATCTGGTTTTTGTTGGGTCTCACAAGATAAGGGGAAAATCATTATATAACCATACCCAGTACAAGTGAGACCCTTTTTAATCAATGTGATTAGATTTCACAGTGAAACAAATAATGCGAACGAAATTTGAAATAGCTACACTTAGCTTCAAGAGTCCAGAATCCAATGTCACCGCACACATGCGTGTTTTGGGCCAACCGGCCCTGCCTCAAGTGCAACTCGTTGAAAAGATCTGGTGCCAAAAAACGCCGAGTCTCCTGCTCATATTTCACAACGCCTGCACAAGTTATGATTGGCTGGTACGAGTGACATCATCAAAGAGGAGGAGCTATGGTGGTGGTGTACTCCAAAACAAATGATGTTAAAGGGAAATTGGCTCACAAACTCCCCCATTCTAACTACAAATTTAAACCGCCAGGGATAACAGTTTGTAGATGAAAAATCCATCGCTGCTCCAACCACTGTAAACGTGGCAGCCAATCACCACCCCTCGGATCCTCTAGAACCATGTCGATCACTCTCCACTTAAAATCCTGGAATGTATGGCCCCGGGAAATACAATGTTCCACCAATGGGCAGAGAGTGTGGACGTCCGTATCCGAGATCGGACTATTGATCGCACTTCAGAAGAAGAGAAGAAGATTGCTGGGGAGATCGAAACATTACAAACCTCACTTAAACAGTCATTGGCTGAAGAAAATAAACCCAGGATTGAGGAGATGGAGCGTCAATTACAAGGTTTTTTTCGATTATCTGAAGAGTTTCAAGCTCAAGAAATTCCACAGAGACAAGACGGATTATGACACAGATCACATGTATCGGATGTATGATAAAGAAGCGTCCGGTGAGCAGCGGTTGGTTAAGACCAAACAAGTCACATTTTACCACTCTTCTGAGGACACAGACACTAGTGAGGATCTTACCGATCGCCCTCAATCTCGAAAGTCCCAAGTTCAGGATTTTCATGTGGGTCGATCTCGGGTTCATCACCCGCGAAGATCTTATCAGGACGACAATTGGGATCCTCCGGTCACACGGCAATGGACCTGTCAGGCTCCATCGTCCTCAACCTCTCAGGAGTGGCTCTGACACCGACTCAGCTGGAGGTTTTGAATCTGGGGCTAACGTTTGTTCCTACGGTCAAGTATGTCCCTTTTTTGATTAGAGTATCTTTGTATCGATTTTTCAGGAAATTACAGATTTGTTTATTTTTTGCAGATAAGATGTCCTCACGGGACAATTCAATTTTGCGTCCTCCATCACGGTGGGTTCCACCAGGCCCTGTAGATTCTGTACTTCATACTTACCAAACCTTGGTTTTACGAGATCTGTCAATATTGGAAAGAGAGTCCTCCTGTCAATATACTAATATGTCTCGATTACAGCGTGGAGCTTTGTCTCAGTTAACCACTGACTCCCGGTTTATTATCCGAAATGCGGATAAAGGTGGGGCAGTGGTACTTCAGTCCCCTGCATCTTATTGCACGGATATTCTTCAACAATTAGAGGACACACGATACTATTATAAGCTTACAATTGATCCGACTCCGCAGCTATGTGACACTATTAAATCTTTGGTCACTAATGCTCGGAGTCAGGGATGGATCACTTCTAGTGAGGTGTCTTTCTTGATCACACCTTGTCCAAAGATTCCAGTGTTTTACACTGTTCCAAAGGTCAACAAATCTTTGCAATCCCCACCCGGTCAACCTATTGTGTATTGTAGAGGATCTATATTTGAACCCTTGTCAAAATTCTGTGACACCTTTTTGAAACAAGAAGCACAGAAAGTGCGTTCGTACTTGCGGGATACCTCCCATTTTTTGGAGAAATTGACAGGTTTTACTGGTCCTGTAAATCATCTCTAATTGGTAACCTTGGATGTAGTATCCCTGTACACTAACATTCATCCGGAGGAAGCATTGGAACTTTTACATGTGGCTTTTACTACAGCTCCTCTCTGAATACCTAGGTCTTTTTATTGGACCTTATATGTCTGGTTTTGACAAGAAATTACTTCCTGTTTCAGGGCACTTTTTATCAACAATGTGGGGGAATTGCGATGGGGGCCACAGTGGTTCCATCCATTGCCACTCTGTATTTAGGAAAAAATATATTCACCCCAATACGTGAACAAAATAAAATAACAGATTCTAAGGTTCACTGCAGAAAAATAACACCCCTATATTTCACTTTTTTTGTCGGAGCCAACTGTAGGAGAGGTAGTATGGACACACCACTCACACCAAGCAGTTAGCTACATTTTATTCATAATAGGTTCTTCACCCAGTTAAAACTTCTTATTAAACACTTATCTTGTTACTAGCGAATATCGTTGAACAAACTCCACCGGACGATTATGTTGCTCCAAAGATCATTTTTACACGACGTGCACGTTTCAGGTATCCAACCCTGTATCAAGTGCTCACCAACAATAAATAAAATGGCGACATTGATGAAAAAACGCCGTCTTCTGCGGCCACGGTAGAGGAAATTTGCAATAGGCTGAATGAAAGCTTTTTAAAGCAAGAACCCTCCAATAGAAAAGGGAACACCCACCACAAAGGGAATCCCAAATCTGATTGGTGCAGCAAATCATCACAGTCTCACACTCATTTGATACGTCAAAATACACTCAACCAATCGATCTCTCGATTCAGGCCAGCCGGTTCCATTGAATTTAAAATGAATATCCATCTCTGTTCAAGCCACTGAAGATGTTTCTCACGGTCTCCCCCACGGGGATTCTCAGGTATATGATCAATTACAGTCCATCGGAGATCCTCAAAAACATGCTGGAAAGCTATACAATGTGCTACTATCGGAGCTGTATCTACCCTTTGCCGCAAACGTGAGGCATGTTCAGCTAATCGCTTTTTGACCGGACGAATGGTTCTGCCCACGTAAAGTAAATGGCAAGGACAGCATAGTAGATAAACCACATATGTAGAAATGCAAGAAGTGTCCCACCGACGTCTATATACCTGTAAGGTATTCGGGTGAACCCATGGAATACCCGACCATGTTGTAGCACAATATATACATAAATTACATGGACTATGACCCTCCTCTGCCGGGCGATACTCCACACGATCCGATGCTAAAGTAGTTTTCATTAAACGATCCCCCAAAGATAAACCCCTGGAAAAAGCTATACGCAGAGGTTGTTGAAAACATTCATGGAGCTGAAGAATAGGCCAATGGGCATGTAAAATTCTCAAAACACTGGTACTGCGGTCCGTATAAGGTAACACACCAGTGATAGATGACTCCAATGAAGACTTGTCATTGCTGTATTGCGGATCAAGCAGCCAATCCCGATGGACATGAAACGCCCGTCGGTATGCCCGTTGAATAATCCAATGTGGGTAACCCCTTGCAGCAAGGCGGGAACATAGTTCCAAAGCATGCCGGCGATATTCATCTGTCGTTCCACACACTCTACGTAATCGCAAGAATTGCCCAAAAGGCAAACCCCGACGCAAGGGGCCAGGATGGCAGCTTTGATAATGCAGTAAACTGTTTCTTTGAACAGGCTTGCGATAAAGAGAAGTGGATAGTTGTCCACCTATGAACGTAAGTTGCATATCTAAAAATTCTATAGTAGTAGTACTAATCTTCTCAGTGAACTTGATGTTATCCCGCAGGGCATTGAGATGTGCAATAAACTGATGTAAAGAAGGCAAATCAGAGGTCTGCTTGGTGTGAGTAGTGTGTCCATACTACCTCTCCTACAGTTGGCTCCGACAAAAAAAGTGAAATATAGGGGTGTTATTTTTCTGCAGTGAACCTTAGAATCTGTTACTCTGTATTTAGGGGCTTTTGAAGAATCCAGGATTTATCCAGCAGCGGCATTTGAGCATATCCCTTTATGGTTGCGATTCTTAGATGACATATTCTTTTTGTGGGTCCACCAAGAAACAGCAAATTACCACGTGGGTAACAGGAACCAGTCAGAAAACGTGGCAGGAGGTTCAAAAGTAACCTTTATTGATCCACGGATAAGGTGCGCCAAACCCAACACAGGCCGTGTTTCGTACACCACTTCCTCAGGGGTTATAGGCTCACTACAAAATATACATACATACATGTGAAACCAACAGCAAACAGAAATTGTTGTGTAAACATGAATACAAAAAGACAAATCATTTTATACCACATTAAATAAATAAATAACTGAGATAAATCATTAAAAAATATATTAAAATAAACTGATTATAAAAAATAATAAATAATAATTTAAAAACTTTAATAATAATAAACAAAAAATAAATAAATTAAAAATCAATTAAAAACATGTAAACACTCATAATGCGATAACTCACTTGATAAAACTATAAAAAATTACGTCACATTAAGATTATATATAGTGGTATTAATAATAACGGTAATAACAATAAAAGTGAAATATAATAATAAAAAAATAAAAAACCAGGATGTGTCAACTGTGTATATATATTCATAAAACCTCTTTTGATTATAACCACAAGAACAGGAGAAAACGAAGAAAAACGGAAAAAAGGAGGAGGACTTGAAAAACAAAATGATATACAGTCAAACCTCGGTTTTCATGATTAATCCGTTCAAAAAAGTCTGACTAAAACCGAAACGGACTAAAACCGAAGCAAGATTTCCCATAAGAAATAATGTAAATTCAATTAATCCGTTCCAGACACCCAAAAATATTGACAAAAAATACATTTTATAGAGAATAACTCAGCCAGCAGTAGAACAGCTCCTGTCACTTCTCTCAGCTGCCCGATCGTCCACAGCACAGCAAACACACAGATACTGTAGGACACTAATCTGATCGCTGACTCCATCTCAACAGCGTACCCCGCAAGAGAAAGAACTGCCTGCCACATTCATTCAACATCTCCTGCTTACCCATTCAACATCTCCTGCTACCCTGCTACCTCCGAGCCTGAGGGGGCGCTCCAGAGAACAGGCAGGTGGTGCATCTCTGACTCTGGCTCGAGGATGTTGCTCACCTGACTTTCGCATTTCAACACGCGATCGGTGAGTCCGGGGGGGGTAGTGCTGCCGGGACTGGGCAGGCAGTGTATGCAGACCAGCGGAAGGTGTATGTACACTATTGCAGTACTGTTGCTTTTCAGATCTGGCACACGCGATCGGTGAGTCCGGGGGGGGGGTAGTGCTGCCGGGACTGGGCAGGCAAGCGTGTATTGCAGGACGAAAACCGAGGCGATAGACGAAAACCGAGACAAGATCTCAGTCTGAAAAGACGTCGAAAACCGAAACCGACGAAAACCGGGGCAACCGAAAACCGAGGTTTGACTGTAATTATTTTTATTTTAATTTGGACATTGGCATTAACAATTTATATCATTTTGTTTTTCAAGTCCTCCTCCTTTTTTCCGTTTTTCTTCGTTTTCTCCTGTTCTTGTGGTTATAATCAAAAGAGGTTTTATGAATATATATACACAGTTGACACATCCTGTTTTTTTATTTTTTTTATTATATTTCACTTTTATTGTTGTTATTACCGTTATTATTAATACCACTATATATAATCTTAATGTGATGTAATTTTTTATAGTTTTATCAAGTGAGTTATCGCATTATGAGTGTTTACATGTTTTTAATTGATTTTTAATTTATTTTTTGTTTATTATTAAAGTTTTTTAATTATTAATTATTATTTTTTATAATCAGTTTATTTTAATATATTTTTAATGATTTATCTCAGTTATTTATTTATTTAATGTGGTATAAAATGATTTGTCTTTTTGTATTCATGTTTACACAACAATTTCTGTTTGCTGTTGGTTTCACATGTATGTATATTTTGTAGTGAGCCTATAACCCCTGAGGAAGTGGTGTACGAAACACGGCCTGTGTTGGGTTTGGCGCACCTTATCCGTGGATCAATAAAGGTTACTTTTGAACCTCCTGCCATATATTCTGTTTGTGGGCATCATTGTTGGTTGAATACTTTGAAGCCTAATATCCAATTCACATCACACATTGATCCATGTCATTTGGAATTTTTGGATGTTTGGATTGTCAAATTGGAGGGTGGTTTTAGTACCACACTGTTTAGGAAACCTAATCAACGTAATAGTTTATTCCGGTTCCATAGTCATCATTCGGCTCCCTTGAGAAGGGGTCTTCCGTATGGACAGTTTTTGCGGATACGATGCATTTGTTCCACTGTGGAAGAATATAAGCAACAAGCAACAGACCTGTGGGTACGTCTGTTAGCACGGGGTTACCCTCGAAGGATTATTAAGAGGGCATACACGAGAGCCAGGTATACCCATAGGGAATGGCTTTTTCAGAACCCGATGGGTGAGTCACCTACTGAAAGGGATAGAATTGTGGGCATTCTTCCCTTTATGACAGCTTCATCTGACATAGTGAAGATCCTTTGAAGGAACATTCTTAACCTTCATCAATGCTTTCAAACCCCAGTCAGCTTTGCCTTTACCAGGGGTCGAAATCTTAGGGATTATGTAGTCCATTCTGCTATGCCACCTGATCGCTCACTGGGACCTTTGGCTGGTAGAGGACATGTGGCTTGTCATGCTTGCCAGTTTTGTGTCACTACTCTGGAAGGTGTGAGCTGGAGCGATCCCACCATGGGCCGTTTATACAGATTTTTGTGTGACAGCACATGCGCTAGCAGCTTTGTGGTCTATTTATTACAATGCCCCTGTGAATTGTTTTACATTGGCTGCACTAGCCGTCCGGTGAAGGTTCGCTTGACCGAACATGCATCTCGGATACGGACGTCCACACACTCTGCCCCATTGGTGGAACATTGTATTTCCCGGGGCCATACATTCCAGGATTTTAAGTGGAAAGTGATCAACATGGTTCTAGAGGATCCGAGGGGTGGTGATCGGCTGCAACGTTTACAGTGGTTGAAGCAGCGATGGATTTTTCATCTACAAACTGTTATCCCTGGCGGTTTAAATTTGAAATTAAAATGGGGGAGTTTGTGAGCCAATTTCCCTTTAACATCATATGTTTTGGAGTACACCACCACCATAGTTCCTCCTCTTTGATGATGTCACTCGTACCAGCCAATCATAACTTGTGCAGGCTGTAAACGGGGGCGCTGGGCGTGAATGTCCACAGTCTTGGCAAAGGCAAAATACTATTATGACTTGCAAAGGATTGTGGGGGATGTAGTCCATTCATACCAGAATCCGCCATTCACAAAATAATGAGTTGTGTTGCTCGAGTGTAAGCAAAGAAAAATATATTTTATTTATGGGGTTAATTCTCCCACACAGATTTACTTGGTAACACAAAAGGACAACTTGCTTCCGTATTGTACTTAGAAAAACAAATCTTGATTTAAACAACTGAACTTCTTAGGCAATCAAACAATAAAGACCTTGATGGGAAACGGAAAAGGTCTTTTTGAGGGCTCCTGCTAATAACTTTTAGCAGTGCTCCAAAAGCAAAAACAAAACCCAAAAAGTAACCAAAAACTGTTCTTTTTCAAGGATAACTTTCTTCTATTTTCATACACAAACAGTAGTTTCCTTTCAGAGCTCACGTGCAACTGTGCATGGCTTAATTACCAATAATTAGCCAGCTGCAAACCCCTTTGCTGGTTCACTTTCTCTACGTGGCTCAAATCCTACCCTAAAGCTTTCTTGCAGGCTTTTCTGGGTAGATAAAAGAACAAGATATAGTTCCTTTTGATGGTTGTATTTGTGAAAGTATTTTACCACAGCAGCCTAGTCAGAGAGCAATCCATGTATTCATTCTGATCATTTAAAATATCTCCTTCTTCAAATATCATAGAATCAATATCATGGTCTGGCTCAGAGGGATTCCTTAGGGGATCACTCTCAGGATAACACTTGTTTCCCTGCTGTCTTCCAGGTAAAGAGCTAGGGCACAGATCAGAGTTCATACCTGAGCTTCCTTTGCTGTTAGGGTTCCTCTCCAGATATCCTGGCCAGTAAGTAGTCCAGCTTTTATGTCCAGCCTTCCAATCAAGATCCCTGGACACGGGGTCTCTCTTCACATACCTTCTTGCACTGGTCTTAGGGCCCCTTCCAAATGCAGC